>VMOF01000111.1:75617270-76217270 GCA_011764245.1 Trialeurodes vaporariorum | reverse complement strand
GGTTACCTAACTTTAAATTCCAAATTCTCAGTCCTTTTGAATTCTTTAGAATTTTGAGTTTGTTTGTAAACTAGAAGGTGGGAAGAGAACGTTGAACAGTGATGACCACAAAAAAGGTCATTGATGTTAAAGGGGGTCTGCAGCGGGCTCATCTCCGACTCAGAGGGTTCGGGACTACCAAAAAGGACGGAGAGAACTGCTACTGGAAACAAAAAGTTATTGAAACCCTGGAGATGGGAAAGGAATTTTGAGAGTTCTGATCTTTATCATGACATTTTCAATCTCCTGAAATGTTACTGGCTCTGAGCAGTGAATTTCAAGTACCTCTCAATCAGAGACAGTATATAATAGAGGCCTTGCACTAGCCGTGCTCTAGGTGGCTGAATTTTTTTTTTTAGAACTGAACAAGAAGTAACATAGGGACCATGAAGGAGCACCATCCAACATGGTCCATCTAGGTTGACTGATGCAATTTTGGTGCTGCGGTCTCATCAGGCGAAAACCTCAACAACTTTTCTCATCAGTCAACGTTTGGACTATGTTTGCGGTGTTGAGATCCCAAAACAAAAAGTTGCCAAACTTGGGCATGATAGATAGTGCGTGGTCTCTATCATATATTGGCTCGGCTTGCAGTGTAATGAAAACTTGAGTTTTGTCTGTAGTATTTGAACTCTTCAAATTTTACGTGAAGCTTGTGGGGCTATTTTGAGAGCTGCCTTGAGTTTTGAAATAAACCGAAACGCTTGTTCTTTTATTTTATGCAGATCATCTTTTTAGAGGTTTTCCAATTTCACGCCCTTCTAGGGGGTCGGGGGTCACCGTCTACCTGGGGGGCGAAGTATTCCAATCAAATGTCTCAGTGAGTCAAGATAATGAAAACGCAACTTCTGTTATTTCAACTGTATTGTACAGATTGATTTATTTTTTGTATTTTTTTATTGCAGTTTATTTAAGGAGCAGCCCTGAAATCGTCTACGAGCGAATGTGTCGCAGAGCAAGACAAGAAGAAAAACTTGTTCCGTTTGACTATTTAAAAGAGCTGCATTTGTCTTATGAGAAGTGGTTGATGGAATCCAGCCCTACATCTTTACCAGCCCCTGTTTTAGTTCTAGATGTGAACCAAGACCTCCCTTATGTTTCTAAATTGTATCGGATGTATGAAAGTTATATTTTAGGCAAGCAAAGTGTACCCAGACAGTGTGAGAATGTTTTTAGTCCTATTGGAACGGCACCATTGACTGTTTGATAGCTCTAGTTTGATGCGCAGTGGTGTAGCGTTCAATTTGGCAACGTGGCAGTTTGTCCATTTAAACCCATGAAAAAGATCGAAGTATAGAGTGTTCGCTGGACACCTTCGCATTCAACCTTTTTTATTGGTTTAAATAGGCAAAATACAACATTGCCAAACTGCACGCTACGCCACTGTTGATGCGCTTTTCAATTTTCTCTCCAAAATCATCATGTTATTCTAGTGTGTTGAAAGGAAAATATGCATTCCATTTACCATTTTGACTTTAAAATCAACAAAATTTGTTGACTCTGACTACAAAATACAAAATTTGTTGATGATTACGCTATCAATTTAAGTGACGATTAACTCGACAAAGTTAACCTTACCTAAACTCAGACTGAACTCGCCTTAATCAATGTAAACTTATCTTGATCAATCCGTCGCACAAAGCAAAGTATAACTCATTTGACATCATAGTTTTTCTGAAATTTTAAGTTCAAGCCTAATAGAGAGCTTTAATTCTATATTTATTGTATTGTTGATAGACTGTAGAAGAATTGAACGCATCCCAGCAAGAATTCACTTGTTTTGAAGTCCTTTTACAAAAAAATAAGAATGGGTCTTTTGCAATCTTTTGCTTCAGCAATATATCTGGATTTGTATGAATTTTAACCCCCCCCCCCCCCCCAAAAAAAAAAAACGATCTAGGATTTAGCAAGGATCTTTAAAAACCTGCTTATAAAGTTGTAATACCTTTTTAAAATTTGTAAATTCTAACAGTGTGCAAGCAACTGCTAGTCCCCGTACACAGAACTGCGCGGACTGCATTTTCTCAAGTGGAGAGCAACTACTCGCTTACCAGTTTATCAAATGTCACACCTTAACTTGGCGTTATGGTTGTTGCCGTTTACAATGAAGAGTAAATGTTAACAGCGACGATCACCATGCAAAGGTATTTGATAAGCTGGGAAGCAAACCGTTATTCTTTACTTGAGAAGTTGAGTTCTGTATTTGGTGACTGTATTTGGCGACTAGAAGTTGTTTATTTAGAAAAAAATTGCAAGCAAGCTCATTACCCATGGATTTTAAAAAAACATTTGTGACTTTATTAGCTCTTAGTGGTTCTAAGTATGTTCATCAATTTTTTTTTGTTGGTTAAAGTGAATTTATGTTCCCTATTCTGTCGGGCTAAGGAAGAACGCCGTAAAAGCCAAAAATAAAAAAAAATCAAGGTAGACGCGGAAACCAGCCATTTTCGGCAAGGACCTTCACATGCAGAAACCGGAATTCACTTATCCCAATTAGTTTCTGAGATATAGAAGGGGTGCCTGCCGTAAGTACGCTGAAATCAGTACTTTTACACAGGAGAAATGCGGTAAGCGCCAGGTACACAATGATCTCCAGCCAAGCTGAGTGGAGATGCGGCGGTTCTACCTGTGTATGGGGCATTTCCTCAGCAACCTTTCACACAACAATGTATGCCCCGCCAGACAGGGAAGAAGCCGTATATCCGACATGTGTGGACCTTCCTTCGATCTTTTGTTATTTAGAGCAAAAATATTTAACTTGGTACCTTTTTACAACGATCAATAATCGAATGAAGGTACATATTATCTATTTATTCACAAAAATGTACCAAAATCGAAACTGGTTGGGGAGGCCATGCATTTAACTTTGAATGCGTTTTACTCGATTTCATGAGCAGTGAAAATTCAGGGTTCTTCCTTAGCTCGGTAGTATTGCTTCAGCGAAAGTTTGCAAATGACCCTTTAATGTATTTTTGCACTCGGATGAGGTAGGATTAAGATGATACACGTACTCAAGTATCAAATGTAACACATCCAATCTAAACCCCTGCAGTTAGGAGGGTTCAGGCTCATCAGTATGTAAGCAACTTGTGCCTCTCTGACCCAAAGAGCTCAGGTTCCATTCCTAATTCTAGAATCAAACAGCTTTACGGTATCTTTGTAATTTCTGCTCCAGTGCCTTTTAAGATTTAAGTCTGATAATTTTACTCTGGGTCCCTATAGGGTGTTAAGTGCGTTGTTTTGTAATTTATTTGATCTTACTCTGTTTAAACTTTGATTTGTTTGTGTGCTTCCTATTTTAATTCCATTAGCAACTCCCTTTGTGAAATTTCTTTTACCTTACTCTGTTAAAACTTTAATTTGTACGTGTGCATCCAATTTTATTTCTATTTGCAACCCTTTTTTGGCTTTTTTCTTAAATTTTTTGTGTAGATTTTGAATCCTTGGAAACAAGAAGGAAATGAAGGATTGAAACAACTTTGCAGGCAGCATTTCTAAATGTATATACAAAGCTCAAACTGACTTATCAAATTACTGATTTATTTTTTTTACTGATTGGCACCCATTTGTGTTTATTGTGAAAAGTATTGTTTACAATGTTTACAATATGTTCCTCATCCCTATACCTTTTTACGTGTTCAGGCCTGCAGTTCGCTCTGAAAAATGAGCACAAGAGTTTTCCGATGGGGCTGCAGGTCTTTCTAATTCTAATTTTTATTCTAATTACTGAAATTCTAAAGTTTCAATATTTCAGACACATGTTTCGATCAGATTTTATATAAATTTGGTTTTTCTTGCTAACCTTTCCTTGAGTAATGGAAATCGATCTACTAAAGGCTGAAACATGCAAAGGTTTTGACTTTCCCACAAATTAAATATTCAGACTTCCTAAACAGTTTCAACAAATCTTACCTAGCTGTTTACAAAAAAAGTAAACAATACTTAAAGTACTAATTTCCATCGTATTTCTAATTAAAAAGTAAGAGGAGAACAACAAACAGATTTAATGTAAATAGTCAAATGATAATTATAACTCACTCTAGAATTAATCTTTTAATCATGTTTCTGGCAGTCAGTTCCCCCATCATCATTGAGTTGCAACTGCAGTATCCCCGATCGAATCAATCTCTTACTCAGTAACTTACAGAGATGATAGCTTTCAGCCTTAGTTCTACATTTTCCTCTTCTTAATGATATTTCTAATTCAAATTTCTCTAAACTGATTTTGAGACATTTTGCGAAAAATCAATTGTTTTCCAACTTATTCCAGCCATGAATGGATTATTTTGCTCGCACAAGGAGAAAATAGTGTGATTTTATGTTACAAGAGGAAGAATGTTTAATGTTTTGGGTGAATACTTAATTGTTTTTAGCATCATCACATTTCCCCCCTCAATTTACTTATCTCTTAATGTTTGATTTTTTTCTAAGTGTAGTTATAGTTAAAAATGAACTTTAAATGATAGAATGATCTCCTTTTCCCATGATTGTTCTTTTTTCCAACTGTTTTTATCTGCATCCGTTTATGAAGGCCATCTCAAAGTTTCTAAAAATTGGACTGACTTTTGATATAAAAGACAGTAACTCAGGGATATTAACCATTTAGAACTGGAACTTTGTTTTCTCTTTCTAAACAATATCTGAGTTAATCACTTGTTGCCATCAAATTTTGTATTTTTCTTTTAGTTTTTTCCTGTATTTCATTTATTTTCGTATCCGTCTACAGTGTCTGAAAAACTTGAATACTAAACAGTAAACATCCACATTTGAAGTCAAAGATAAAGTCTGGTTTCCAATGCTACATAAGGCCTTGCATCTGAGGTGCGACCAGCCGTGGACAAATTTTGAACTTCGCTTAATACGGTAAAAACACTAAGTGGAAATGGGTTTCTTTCTTACCCAAATATTTGTTTACAAGTATTTTTTTTTTTTGTTTTTCCAAAAGAATTCATTAGATTAGTTTCCAAACCAATTCGTTAGATTAGTTTCCAAACCAATTCATTAGATTAGTTTTCAGAGCCTGCAGAAAGTTCCCAACCCTGCTATTCTAGTATATGACGACCTGAGATTAATACCAATTCAACAGGCCAATTCCTCTCAGTCGCAAAGCTTTTACTGTCTCACAATCATTTCGCAACTGTATGGTTAACCTTTCTTTTCCTTTATGTAACACTAATTAACATGTACCTAAGTGATGTGGCACAATAAAAAAACGCCAGCCAGACTATGGTGAAAAGAAAAAATCTAAAATAACCAGATATGGATAGATAGACTAGGGCTGCCACTTGCCTTCAACCAAAAAAGAGGGCATATTGGACTTTTTACACTGAAAAAAGATAATATTTTTTGGTGAGAAGGAGGACACTTCTAAGAAAAAAAGAGGATACATTTTCTGCGGTTTATGAACTTTCGAACTGTAAAATTCTCATAAATTGAATGAACTTGGGCTGTAAAATGGTTTTAGTATTGATTTTTCTTCAGTCAAACACCATTAAATATTAAGATTGGACATGGTTTTACATGAAACGCAAAGATAAGGCTAAAAAATGTTAATTAATTGACAAAGTGAAACAGAAAATTGTCATGTAGTTTGTTTTGGTTTGTTTTTTGTTGATCATGTTATTTGTGTTATAGATTACTATCAGAAAATCAGTATCTCAAAAAAAAGGTGAAAAATAATTTATTAAGGTGCAAAAATACTCAAAAACTAAAAAAATAACCAAAAGCTGCAAGAGATGTCCGATGCAACCTAAAACCCGGACATTTTGGACCATTTCAGCAAAAAATCGGGGCACCAAATTTTTGGTATAAAAAAAGGACGAGTGGCAGCCCTAAGATAGACAAGACAGTGAAAATTTTGAAAAATAGGAAATTCCTGGCTATAAACAAGCAGAATACTGCTGGGATAAATTTTGTACAGTCACAGGTCTATCCTCTGTTGCGAAATAAAAAGTCACTTAGTCATGTTTCAGCCCTATTTCTTATTTTTTGTCAATTTCATAGTTTAATGTTTAGTGAAAAGAGTGCTAGGTAATTTTCTTGACTTTTTTACTGTAGAGTTTCATGACTCTCTTCATATTGTGATCAAGAGAGAAGGGGTCTATTGTTTTTTAACTTCTGAAGATGACAACTTTCTACTCTGGTTTTGAAAAAGTTTCAGGGTTTAACGTTCTGCTGGCCAGTTAATTCTCTGAACTCCATAAGTTCAAATTTAATTTTTTAAAAATTTTGTTTGTATTTTTTTAAATATAAGTGATTTGTTAACATTTTTATTTTTTTATTTAATTAATGTTAGGTGGTTACCAAAAATAAAGTATTTAATAATGACATGTTAGCCTTAGAAGAGGGAATTTGTCATTTTTTCTTTTATCTTGTGCCATTTGATTTGAGTATGGCTGCCTCTTACGGTTTCATTCAAATCACCCTGCATTTATTAATTACTTTGTTTAAATTATGACAGTTTGGAGATTAACATTTAAGTGGTCAAAGGCATTTATAAACGTCTAAATGGATTTTGCCATTGCGGCGGTCAAGGCCGTTTATAAATGTCATTCATGATTGCACGCGTATTAAACATAACGGACGTTAATAAACGTTCACTGGTATACGGGTTGCATAGGGGTTTGTAGTGTCCAAAAAATCAGCTAGGGCCAAAAAAAAGAAAATAAAAGAAAAAAATAAAAAAACCTGAAAATTGGCCGACCACTTAAGTGTTAACACTTATTTAGGGGGGAAAAATATTAAAATCTTTTAAAAAAAATGTTCTAATGTGTAGAAAAATTAACTATCGAAGAGCAGCAAAAAAAAAAAAAATGTTTGATGAAAATGCAGTACTTAAGCTTAATTTTTAGGTACCTCCGTTTAGATGTTTAATTTTTAACTGTGTCTGTTTGTCAGTCTTTTACCTTTTATAAAATCCCTTTGAAAAGTTGAGTCCATTTTGTTGAAAATAGTCCTTCATATTTTATCAGATCTTAGCTTTATATTGATTACATACACAATGACTGCCACCAAATTATCTTGGAACTCTCAGTGCTTTATTTTCAAAATGAAATCTGAATTTTTAATCTAATCTGCATCTGGAGCTATTGAATTTTTCTTATCTTTCTAAGGCTAACTTTTTCATAGTTTAATCTTAATCATATTTTTGTTTTCCTTTTATTCAATTAGTTAAGAATTTTCCACATCAATAATAATTAAGACAATAAGTGAAACGAGAGCACTTGTTTTATTTGAAATAAATTGAGAAGTGTCTTTGTGTTGCACTCATTGCCTCAATTCCAGTAGCGGCTCGTGTGATTTAGCAACCATGCATTTTTTCCATTTAAACTGAGGTCAAAAATCGATTTGATAGGAGGCTGGTAGCCTCCTTAAGTTTCGATTGTTTTACATGTATTTAAATGGGATAAAAACTGTTGCCAAATTGCACGAGCCGCCACTGCTCAACTCTGTTCAGCCATCTGCTTTCTTTGCTCTCCTCAGCAACTCATTAATTTAACATATAATTTACACCAATACTAAATTCCGGTCTTTTAGTGTCAGCTCGTTGCTTTTTGAGACCCTTGATGAAAACTTTTTATAGAGAGTACGGACATGAGCGCAACAAGTTTTGATTGGTCGTTGATTTTAGGCTTTCATGCAACGAGTTTTGATTGGTCGTCGATTTTAGGCTTTCATGGAGTGAAATAGAGTTGAAGACATTGAAGGCTACACTCCGAAGAGTAAATAAGTGTCCATTGCTTGTCCACTGTCGCACTTGACCTTTCAATGGGGCCGTTGTAAGGGTCTGAAGTGTTAGGTTTTTTATAAAGGAAATTTAAGTACCAGAAAGTATTCTGATATAAATTTTCATTATTTTATTTCTCGACCAATTTGCGAGTTTTTACAGTTTTCAGGTATTTTAGAGTCTTACACTATTGCCACTTGTGACACTATGCCTCAAAAAATTTAAAACGAAAAATAAAAGAAAAATTTCGATGAAAGGACTTCTTTTGAAAGTCATTGTACATACTTGATGAGCTGAGAACAAAGATGCCTTTGGTTTTTAATTAAGTATCATTGTTCCGGAGATGAGATTTTGGCCCAAAATACGTTATTTTAAATGGGAATTTTGCGCAGTGACATCACTACGCGCACAATTTTTTACAACTTTAAACGTGTGTATCTTCAAAACCAGAACATTTTTGAAAAAATCAAAGGCACAATTGTTTTCAGCTCATCAAGTACTATCATTTTTTTTTAAAAAAACGCACAGTTTCAGACCTATGCAACTGCCCCATTTGTTCAAGCTGTCCACAAATGCATAAAGCATCATGTTTGTACTCTCTAGGAAGAGTTTCCATCAACGGACTATTGATTGCTTCTTTTAAAAGCTCATCCTATCTTCTACAATACAATCATGAATTTTCACACTTATTGTAAATTCGATTGACTGTACAAGCTGTCACATTAGTCCTGCTTTGACGATGTGATCTGCATATCTCATTACCTGTACCTTCCTTGATTTTGAGAAAACAAAAGAAAGGAAAGGAAAGAGTGCATTATTTTTACTTGTAATGCGGGTTGCTTCAAATCGTCAACACAGGACTTATGTGACTGCTTTTATGTTCATCTAAAGACATTCCATTGTGTTGGTGGAGTAACTTCTACGCTTTGTTTTCAGCAAAACTGTTGGCTCATGGCTCATCACAGTCATCGCGTTCAACAGTGCACAATAGGCATCTCTTGTAATTACTTTTTCTTTGCCCCTTTTTTTACTTCTCGAATTAAATATTGCAATATATTGGTCCTTTTCTGACAGATGCAACTTCTTTGTCATTGGTGCAATATTTATAGCAGATTATAATATTGTTACTCTTCCTGACCATGGGTTTCTTTATCCCTGTTTCTGCTTGCTTTGAAAGTATAAATATTTTCGTTTCTAAATGAGTCAACAATAAAATTCATGCAAATTGATTTCTGTCTATTGTACAGTTGTAGGATTATAGCTCATCATATGTAATACTTGCTCAAAACAAGAAGTTATTAATCTAAACTAAGCTCATAAGTTTGGTAAAGACTAACCAAAGTTTTTATTTATTTATTTGTTTATTTTGTCAAGACCTTGGAATTGAATTAAATAAATCAATATCGATTTAAACGTATATGAATTATTTCATATAAGTTCGAATAGATTTATTTGTAAAATTTCATGACTTGGTCAAAAGTAACAATTTAAAATGTTATTAGTTTGTTACCAAACTTTTGAGCCAGTGAGTAAATAGTGAATTTTTATTTTCTTTCGTTACAAACAAAACAAAAAAAACGAAACCAAAACCGTTGCAACACTTTCTTCCAGCCTTATATGCTGTTAGTATTGCTCTTTTCTTCTCCGCAATACAATAAAAGGACTTCAATTGTTATTTCATTCATTATTATTATTTAATTTTTATCTAGTCTGTATTAATGCTGTATTTTTAATGGGAATTTTTTTGTATTGGAGCGGAATCGCTGAACTTTGTGTTTGATACAAGTAAAACTGATTGTTTAAAATTTGTATTTTTTCATTTTTTCATTTACTCTACTGTCTGTTTGTATTGACTGTTTCAAGTCAGTTTAACTTTCAATCTGGACTACTAATCAATCAAACCTAATGCATAAATCACTAACATAACATAATTTAATTGCTGAAACCCCAAAAATCAGTGAGGTAGTTGCTTGTGTCAAAATTTTGTCTTGTTTTCTTTTTCAAGATGAAAGCCCTCAGCGAGCTGAGACTGAAGATGTGTTCAGTTATTTCTTTCTTAGCCTTAGTTCTGGAGATTCTCACACCATTCGTTATTATTTTATGTAATTAAGTTTTTTGCAGGGTTCGTATACAACATAGAACATAGAACAATAGGAAAAGAGGGGAAATAATTAGCTGATACACCACGCTTGATACTTACATGCAAAATCGAAGGGAAGAGCCTTCTCATTTCAAATAGCAACCCGCATCAACTGAGGTGCAGTCAGAGACAATATATAATAGAGACCACGTATTAGCCGTGCGCATGGTGGCTGACTTATTATTCAGAACTCAACAAGAATTAACACAGGGAGCATGAGGGAGCACCATCCAACATGGTCCATCTGTTGACTGATGCAATTTCGGTGCTTTGGTCTCAATAGGCAAAAACCTCAACAGCTTTACTCATCAGTCAACGTTTGGACTATGTTTGCGGTGTTCTGTTGAGACTCCAAAAAAAATGTTGCTACCGCACGCAAACATGGGCAAGATAGATAGTGCATGGTATATTATACATTGTCTCTGGGTGCAGTTCAAACAGGGCAAAAGTACAGAATGCAAATCTCAATTCGTTGTTTTAAGGTAGAAAAAATGCGGTATATGACAGGCTACCATTTTCATATGATTATAACTAGAGTTTTCCGGTTTACGCAAAATGACCATGAGCCATTATAAGATAGGGTTATCTACAATTTTAAATTTTCCTCTCTTATTTCTTTCATCATGTAGACTTAATCACTGAAAATGAAAATTAACAGATAAGAATTATAAAATATACATTTATTTAATAAAAATAAAAATTGAACAACAAAAAATAAATTACAAGAAAAATAGACAACAATGCAAGTTTCAATAAATTCGGATTAAAAATGCACACACTTCTAAGAAAATTTATTGCGAATAAAGAAGGCTTACATGTTTTGGACAAACAAAGTGCACAGCAAAAAAAGATAAACTTTATGATTGGTGGACACCTGTAGATTAATTTCATTGACCAAAAATATAATGCTTTTCAAGTTGAGCCAACTTTAGAAGATAATAAGAAAATGAAACAGGCGAATGTTTCTAGCTCTGAAAACTGTCACAGGCCAGAATTTAAATTGGAATATTTTGCATCCTTCACCCATTGAACAGGGTTAACAGTTTGAATCAGTCAGCTGTGACTTGTAAGAAAAGAGTGGCCCAGAGAGTGCAAATTCACATACATAAATCACACATTCTAAGACTGAAGAGTTGTCACACACAGTCACAGAATAAAATGTGTCTCTTGAAAACAAAGCAAAAAATAGGAGATAGTAACTTTGAATGTTCGCAAGCACATCTCAACAAAACACAGAGGCTGACGCTCAAATCTGGGGGGTGATCACGGAGGATCGTTTCGTTTCGTTTTCGTTATCGTTTACGTGTAACCTTATGGGTGGCTCAACTGATCGAATCGTTTTGTGCCTCTCGTAACGATTGAAACGGTCGAAAGGAAGCGATGAGTTGGAGGCTGTCGTTTACTCGATCGTTTGAAGTAGGAAGAGGTGAGGAGGGGATCACCTGCGCGATCGAGTTGCGCAGAAGCAAGCCCATTTGATTTAATGCAAACGATAACGATAACGATACCGAAACGAAACGATCCTCTGTGATCACCCCCCTGGAGGGTGATTATGGAGGATCGGATCTTAATCGAATCGAATGCGTTAAATCAAATGGGCTTGCTTTTGCGCAACACAATCGTGCAGGTAATCCCTTCCTCATCTTTTTTTACTTCAGACAACTGAGATTACCACAGCCTCTGACTCATCAGCTCCTTTTGTCCGTTTTGATCATTATGAGGGGCTCAAAACAGTTTGATTAGTGAAGCCACCCCTCCATAATCACCCCCCTGATAACTAAATCTTCCCAGGACTCCATTTAAATGTAAGAGCAAAAACTCAAATGAATCAAAATAGCATATTTATAATTTTGGAATGATTGATTGATTACTTCAATTGATATAAACATCTCTAAAAAGTAAGGATTTGCTTTCTGTAGGATGTCACATTGAAGTAAAGATAGAGCTTATCAAAACTAATCATCACAGGACAGTACAAGACCATTTGAATCAGGAGAAGGTAATCTCAATAATAATATCAGTATCTAGCTATCCAGCGAGCTGATCGGGGACTTCATAGTTAAACAGATCGATAAAACTGAATACAAGTGACACGATTGGGTGGGAGACCGATGTGGGGCGGAAGTCTTTTGAAAGCCATTCTTCAGTCGCTCGTTATGTAAAGGTGTCTCCAGAGCAACCTTTACTTACCGAGCGACTGGACAATGGTTTTTGAAATAGATCCACCCTGAATTGATCTCTCACCCAATCGTGTCACTTGTTTTCAGTTTTATCGATATGTTTAACTATGAAGTCCCCGATCAGCTCCTAGAGGAGCTTAGCGAGATTTGCTATCTCTCTCTCCTTTATTCATTGAAACATACACATTAGACAAGGATATCTAAGGGGAGAATAAAGGGGGGGATCCCCTGTGGGTCCGAAAGAGACAAAGATTGATCAATACAAAATTTTCCGGAAATTTCAAATTTTCCAAGGTTTGTTCCATAAAAATTTCCGAATTGATGGAAGCATTCAAAATTTTGTTCAGTCAAAAATTTGATAGCAATCTTATATCTCGTTCATTTCTTTGAAAATGCAATCCAATATTCGAAAATTTTAGTTCAATCAAACCTTTATACAGTCCAAAATTTCAACATGGCATCATTCAAAATTTCAATCATACAAGAAAGTATCAGCCAACTTGCAGAATTTAGCAAAAAAAACTGTATATAACAACTGCTGAAGGACTGAGAAGTAGTAAATCATATGAAATGGAATGTACAACATTGTAAATTATTATTTAGAAAACTATACAAAATGAGTAAGTGATTTGCACTCAAGCTCCAAATTTTTCTTTTGAACAGGAAATTGCTTAAAAAAATGAGCTAATACTGATAGAAGGTGCCATGTTTTTCCTTTCTTGATCCCACAGCTAGTCACGAGATATTTCGAGACCTCATTCATAATTTTTCTTACAGAAATTGGCAACAAAAATACTACTCTAGAAAAAGTCAAGTCTTCAGTTCATTGTGACAAAAATTTGATTCAAGCTTCAGCTGGCTGATCATTTACTTCATCGATAAACCAATCGTTAAAAACTGTCTACAAGTGATGATATTGGTTGATAAACATAAAACTTGGCTGTTGCTATGGTTATTGGTTACCATCATTAAAGTTCCTGTTATTTAAAGGCTACTAAAGAATGGCTTTAAAAAACGGGCACTTTAACAATGAGGAACAGCCGAGTTTTATAATTATCGACCAATAGCATCACTCGTTGACAGTCTCAACAATTGTTTCATCATGGTAAATGATTAGCCCGCTGGTATCAGAAAAGAAACTATGACAGGGAAGATGTAACAGTTGTAACAATAAGTGACATGCAATTTTTTCCCTAAGCTTGCCAATAGCTTTAAAAAAGAAGCCACAGGACTGGGAGTATTGGAAACTTCTTCAAAATGTGACGAAAAGGCACCAAAATTACAGACACCACCAAGTAGATGAATAACTAGAATTTTAAAAACATTGTCGTATGTAAGCAAAACCCTGTAAAAAGCACCATGATTTTCCAATGCTCACGATTCAACTGAAACAAGAAGTATTCACACAATAAATTGGAGAATTGACACCTCCGTAACTTTTTAATGGAATTTTGGAACCGTTCACAATCAAAATTGTTAGGAGGTCTATTCAAGTTGTAATGTTTCACTTCCCAATTAATGTGAGTGACTCAGAGTGAGGCACATCCCATCACATTAACGCTCATTCAACAAGATTGTAGTAAAAATTACGTCTTTCATTCTCAACCAATTTTAATGATTGCAGGTTCAAAAGATCAATAAGAGTCTGGAAAGCTGCCGACGGCTCGACCTCTCAGTGAGAATAATTGTCACCACAGTCAAACGACTCATTCAAACAAAAAGAAAAGTGATGTGTGGCGCTACCTACCCAGATTGTGAAATCTGTGAGATTCCTGCCTGGATCACCTTAAATAAATAAGTAGAAGAGTAGAATTACAAATGAGGACAGGGAAAGAAAGACAAAATGGGGCTCTTAAAAACTTTTGCTGTACAGAAATGAATTGTCCAATCTGATGAAAAAACCAGCGAAAGTCACGAAAACCACACTAAGAAAGTCTAAAATTCAGTAATATGCTCACAAAACTGCTCCACTGGCAAGATCGTAATGGCGCTTCAACGCAGATATCATGGGAGACTCCTGTCTAATGTGTCACTTTTTCTACGGAAACACAGAGATACGTCTCAGATTAGATAGGAATCTCCCAAGGTTTCTGTATTGAACCACTATAATGCCCGATTCTAAAAGTGAATTTCGTGATTTTTTTCAGTGTCATTTTCGTCATTTTTACAGGTTTTTATACAAGAATCAACTCTTCACTCCCATGTAGCAAAAGTTTGCAAGAGCCCCATTGCATCAATGAGACACCGTGAATTGAAAATGAACTGAATCTAAAACTCAAGTAACAATGGCATTAGCTAGAAGAACAATTCTGATAACATCTGTCGACCTTGCTTTAGTCTAGGTTATGGCAAAAAAAAAGGAGTAAAAAGCAGTAGATATTTCGGATCAATGAGAAATTCTAGAATTTGGAAAAAAAAAAAAAAAAAACACACACGCACACACACACATACCTGCACATTCAAACCTTATAAATACTACATATTTACAAAAATATTTACTATAGACATAATTAATAAAATAAATTTTTCATTTGTTATTACAAGCAACCTAAGAATATGACTAACACCATAAAAAAGATAATTGTGTAAAAATATAAAGATGGACAGAATCATTTTTTTTTTTTTTTTTTTTTTAGAATTGGACCCTTTCCAGGGGAAATAACCTATAAAACATCCGGTGTGCTCTTCTGCAGAAATTTTATCAAAGCCATGAAGCTAAATTTTAAAGAAGAGCAAACCCAACTTTTGAAGAGTCCTTTCAAAGACTTCCTCAAATATTCCTGAATTTTAAAAGAGGTGATGAGCTATCTCTCTCAGCTTTGAAATAAAATTTTGACGAATAAAAATGTTTATCAATAAAAGGGGACATCACAAACGAATCTACCTTCTCCTTAAAAATGCTTCAAAAACTACATCCACAAGATATGATGTTTCGTGCATTTCTAAAAAAAATTTCCCTTTTCCATTTTGGAGATGTGACTTTGTTAAGCGTTAGTACATTTTCTTCTTAATTCCGTAATTGTGAGTCCCGTCAAAAGTTGATTAAAAGCCAAATTCGGAATATTTTGCAGCAACACGAAATAGAATCGTAACTTAATCAATTTTTTTTCTTGTAAAATAAGTATAGATGGCACTTATGTCATGACTAAAAAAATTAAAAAGCCTTGGGCATTGGAGAAAAAAGTAATTGAGTGAGCAGGAACTAAGTTTTTGACATCACTGGTGCATGATTTCAATACCCTAAAGCTCAACTTTGGATTTAAAAGGGCAAAACAAAAAACAAGGCGTGGAACACCTAGGCATGATAATGCAAGAGAACTCTTTGTCTAAAAAACGTAGTTTCTAAAGGGGGAAATAGAAAAAAAAAATACGATACAATCTATCAGTCTATGATAAATTGTGATTTGCGTTTCTCAAAATTCTGAGTTGACATCTCGGTCTTCGGACAACTTGGATCCTTCGGTTTTACACAGACAAAAAGGATTACCGCTTTCAGGATACAAGAAGCATTTACACAATATAATACTTTTGTTGCGCATTGAATACTATTAATCGAAAATACAGGTATTATTTAGAAGAGAAATTCTAGCTGAATAGCTTAATAGGTTTTTTCACATGAAGCCTTCAAGTAATTAATGAGCTGAGTGCCAAAAAATGAAAACTGGAGTTAGTGCCACAGTAAAATTCTCGGTGCTTAGCCGAATAACAAGAAAAACATACTGTGTGCCACAACAAAAGCAAATACATAGTCCATCAAAAAAAATTCTGATAGAAAGAGTGAAACTTAAAGAAGCTTAGAGAGTGAACAAGTCAGAATAAACTTTTCAGCACTTAGCACCTTAATTACTTCAAGTTATTAAATGATGACTGAACTAGCAGTGTTAGCAGCTATTACACAATAGATTATGAAGGATAATTACTGGCATTATTGTTCTTTAAAAGAAAATTTAAAAAAACCCAAGCAAAAAATTAAACATCTGCATTCATTCCTGGAAAGATCCTTGAAATTTCTTCATTTCTGACCTAGAGAGACAATTCTAGAACTGGAATACTGACATTTAACATTGTTCTCATGATCTCATTCAGTTGTTCAATATTTTGCAAGGGGAGCAAATAGGAGTAGATATTAAAAACATTTAGTAAATTTAATACAAAAATGTAAGTAAAAAAGTAAAAAAAAAATGCAAAAATTTCAATCGCGATGCGCATTCATACTTTTACCAAGCAATTTAGAAATGGTTTGAATTTTTCTTGGATTATTCAAATTTTTCATGGCCTCGTAAAGAAACTTTGATTGACGGTAGGCGCCTTGGCTTTGTTTATGTAGTATTAATATTCTAATTTCATAATTATCTTTATTACTTTCATAACATTAAACAGGTACTTAAATTTTTACTTGTACTTCTTTTGCTGTGATATAAAAACCATTATTAATCTATTCGGAATGTGGTCGGTTATGAAAAATAAATGCTTGAGGTAGCTAAATTATTTTTCAAAAAATTTCGATTAAAAAGAATTGCATGTGAGCAAAATAAAAGGAAAAAAAAGAATCGAGAGTAAAGGAGTAAAAATAATTATAAAAGTTAGACAAATAGATACAAGACAAGATGAACAAGCATCAGTGAAGGGAATGATACATCAAATGACTTGTATGATAGCCACTCGGCTTTGTACATCAATAAATTATTATTATTAAATTATTATTACATAATATTTTGAATTATCTACACTTAAATAAGAAAAACAAACGCCTGATTTGAATTTCATAAATAGTTGTAAGAGGAAATCGCTTACTCTCGAACCCACTGGCCGTGCGTGGGTCAAAATAGTGGAAGGTGTGGGGAGAGGGGGGGGGGGGGCACTTGAAGTCGATGACTCTTTTTTTTGGTCTTCAATGTAAGAAGTGTCAAGACTTAGCCCAAACTTTCCAAAAAAGTGAGGGGCTTGAGCCTTTCCACACGCTGCCAGTGCTTGAACCCAAATCAACTGGTGCTTGACGTTCTTTAGTAGTTGCTCCCAGGGGTGCAAAATCCTCTTGGCCTCCTTCATTTTCACACAACTGGATGAAGAAGCTTTCACAAAATTTTTAAAGTTTTTACTTCTTTTCCCTGCTATTTCTTAAGTTACGACTATTATTCCTTTTTTTCTTTGATAAAAGAATTTGCTTGAAGAAAATTTTGCTGAACACAATGCGCTCGATCTAAATTTTCCCCGTCACAGGAAAAAGTCTTCCAATTTTCCAGGCAACTAAGCGATCACGCATGTTTTGCACCACTGGTTGTCTTAATCACTATCTAGCCCTCCTCCAGAGAAATCTGACCTGTCGGCTAATGGTAGCGACTTTCTCTTCCCCTCACTCATTCAACTTTGGAAAACACTTCAAAATTCAACTTTCTATGCGATGAATTGTCCTTCCTTGGACTCTCGGTAGAGGTACTCCATAGAGGGAGTAAAAATAAGCTAAGTAGAGAGAGGGGTTAGAAGTATCAAGCACCAGTTGATGATAGTTTGAGTAAAGGTAGGAGCTTTTATTTAATATTGTATCTTCCATCGAACATTAAGGCACTAAGTGCAAACGTAGGTATGTAGGTTTAAACTGACACATTTTAGAGTTTCAAGATTTGAAACTTTGCTTCCACAAGATCCAAAATGCATTGGTGAACTCAGCACTGTCAAATCATGCAACTGTTTCTAGGATTAAAAAGAGGCGCCCATAAAAAAAAAAAAAAAAAAAAAAAAAAAAAATCACTGCACAGAGCTGAGAAAATTTTAAAGAAACAAACCATCAAAGGGCATCTTAAGTGAACTGATCAGGAACTTTATAGTTAAACTGATCAATAAAACTAAACACAAGTGATGCTATGGAGTGGGAGACCGATTTGAGGCGTAAGTCTTTCGAAAACCATTAATTAGTCACTCATTACGTAAAGGTGTCTTCGGAGCAACCTTTACTCAACGAGTGGCTGGATAATGGTTTTCAAAAGACATCCACCCCAAATCAGTCTTTTACCCAAAAGCGGCACTTGTACTTAGTTTTATCTGTCTGTCCAATTATGAAGTCCCCGATCAGCTCGCAGAAGCCTAAATATTGGCTGGCTTATTTTTCAAACTGTTTCAGCTGTGTCCTGTATTTGTTATTCATTTTAAACATCGGCTGCTCAAGTCTTTAACTTACAGCCCAGAACATCCCAACGAACAAGAAATGAGCAATGCCGCTTGCAGATGCAATTTGAGCCTTGTTAAAGTAAACAGTTCACATCTTGACCATAGAAAACGTCAGTTCCAACCTCTACTTTGATTAAATTATTTCGGAAAGTTACAGTCACCCACAGAGAAATCTACATAGATTAATGGAATAGCGAAACCTCTTGACTCTTTGGTTGTTCACGATGCCATTACCACCAAAACTTTGCAACATGTGTGTGATTTTACAGGAAGAAGAGTGTTCTTAAGTTGCGATAACGGACTCTCATTGTAAATTATAAAAATTTAGTATGAGTGTAACATATTAGAATACAAATAATTAAGCACAATTAACATTCAATTTTCAAAAGCAAATATTATAAAAATAGAAAAATTAAAAAAGAAGGTAGTAGTTGTAGTAATAGTAGAAGTAGCAGTAGTAAGAAAAAAAAGAAAAAGAAAAAGTAGTAGTAGTAGTAAAGTCCAGCCGTCCAAACCTTGTGTTCGTTATGCTTGTATTTCAAAGCGAGCGACTGGACTACAGAAAAAAAAAGAAAAAGAAAAACATAAAAAAACTCTTAATATAAATGCAAAAGGCTACGGAAAACTTCTAAACAGAAATTTAACCGAGTAACAAAAAAAGACAGAGAATAGTTTTACGAATAAACAAAATACAAAAATTTAAGACCACTGAGCACTCAACAGAGCAACAAAGGGTCTCTCCACAATACAAGTACATTAATGAAATTTTCTTCAAGAAAACAGTGAAGAAAAATGAAGTGCACTATCAAGGCAAAAGAGGTACAGGATGGCTAACGAGATCTGTATTTGAATTACGATAAGTCTAGCATTCCGACCAATTATGATGACTTTCATGGTCGTTCAGCTAAAATTGTCTAAGATGCACACAGTTTTAGAAGCGGATTCAGGAATTTTCCCTTGGCTCTCTCCGACCATTTGGGCTCATAAGTTAGAAAAGAATACAAGAAGGGGTCATCACAAGACTTTGGCCCCTCTCTCTGATCTTTTCTAACACAAGCATTCAAATGGATGGACAGAGAGAGACAGATTCTATTCCGCATCTACAACGATTTCAAAGTTACAACTCAAACCTGCATGCATACATAAAAAATAATTTTATCAATTTATAAAAAATTATAGACATTTAACTTGTGACATAAATCTTGCTTTTAGTTATACCTTACAGTAAACAAATAGGTATTCATTGCAAAATTCTTACTTTATGGCAATAAAATCGTGAAAGTCGGATGAAAAATACTTGAAAAAAAAAAAAAAAAAAAAAAAAACCGACATTGTAGTTAAACCTTTCAGCCGCTGGAGTCAGAAGAAGTAGACAACAATCATTGGTCAAATTGAGACAAGGCTACTATTCAAAGGCTTCTTTTTGGTGCTTCATTGAATAGTATCTGAAGATTTATCACCACTTGGATTTTCCGTGAAAAAGAATATTCGCACAATAGAATCCATTGACAAGAGCAGTCAAAAACTTCAGGAATGGAATTCTAAAGATTAGGATTTTGATTTTTGACTGTACAACTTCTTCTCAGGGGTGCAAAAAATTCACCAGCTTCAGCTCTACTCACAGTTAAAAATTTCCAGAGTTATTCAAAAATTAGCCACATGTTTCAGAAGTTTAACAAATGTTATCATTATTAACAGCCGACCTCCACAATCTTCCTGGGTTCCAAACTGTTCACACGATCGTGAGACCGTGACTTTTCTACACCCCTTGTTTTACTCTCCATGGCTTACAGTAAAAAGCAGAGTTTAACAAAATTTACAAAAATCAGTAAAAGACACAAAAACGGTTTAAAAAGATAAACTTAAAATGAGAGTGTCACACGTAAAAAAGTAATTTATTCAATCCTGAAAGGGAATTTTTTATTTATTTCTTCCACCACGATCTTGAAAACAGTGATGAAAAAAATAAGTGATGTAAAACCAACATCTTGGATGCATTTTTAAATCAACTAAAAATAAAATTTTCAACAGAAACAAACAATTAGAGCTAATAAATTTTTCTTTTTGGAGGGGGAAAAAGAAGTATTATCTACCAAGAATAAAAGGGAACTATGAATTAATTGGAGCTAATTCAGAAGGAGTTTGATCCTTGGACAAAGTAGCCAATCCAGTGTTTTTCCACATTCCTTCCTCACCATTCATGATTTTATCTTCACACATGCATAAAAAGAGAGTGTCGATAACAATCTGTAAACAAAAAAAGATTGCATTCTTAAAAATTAAAATTATTCAGATCCTTTTGATGGGGAAGTCGACCAAAAGTGTTGCATGGAGTATTTAAGAATTTACCAGATGATTGAACAAAGTTTTTCTCTTATTCATCATTTTTGTTTCTGATGGAATGATGTAATTTTCATCAAAACCTCATTAAGTCTAAATAAATTTTAACGAGAGCTCAACCATCCGTCTATTTTATTAGAATTCCTCTTTGGTATGCAGCAGATTCACTGAAGTAAAAGCTCCATACAAAAATGAAAACTAATATCAAAAGTACAGTGAACTTCCTACCTCCCACCTACATTGCTTCCAGTTTATTTTAGTTTGCGTACAAGAATTTATTCATTGGTAACATTTTGGGAAAATAATTTCATTTTCATTTCAGCATTCGATTATCAAGAAAAGCTTTTTGTACTTTTTGTCAAAAGGATTTTGACAATTACCGTATCATTGCTTTGAGAGCCTAACATTGAAAACCAATCAGAACTTGTTCAATTCACAGCTGTACTCCATATACAGTTTTTCTTTAAGACACTCTGGTGGAGATCAGATTTTGTTCAATATAACTACTTCATGGATACAACTATAGTCTGTTTGCTCTAACTTGAGACCAGAGCGGGCGATAAATGAATTTCAGAAAATGGAGAATGGCAACACTCCAATAGGACGGCGTAGCCCGAGAGTTGAGGAGCAGCCCTCTTGGCTGACTGACAAGGGTGAGCACTCCTACGTTGCCAGAGGAGGCAAATCTACCTGAATCTTCAGGTCTTACGTTAGAGCGAACAGACGTTGAAATAGTGACAATTTAGCTTGGTAAATAAAACAAGGAACTCAGTGTTTGTAAGCACCGACCATCAGCGATGATAAGTAGAGGCAGAGGCACGCTCATAAGTATACTGAGTCGACGATTGGACGTAATCTATATTCATGTAACCCAGACCTTTTTCGAGTTTGAGAAATCAAAAGAAAAGAAAAAGATAGAGTGATAGCGCAAAACTAGGACCCAAGGATCTAAAACTTGGAGTAACAAAAAAAAACTTACCTCATATAATGATATAACGGCGTGGGCAATGAAAAAAGCAAAAACTGAAATCACTAGCATAGGCGCTGCATAGAAATGAAGGGAATCGTCTTGCTTCAAAACTAGAAGTCCTAATGCTCCGGTTACGGCAGTGACAAAACATTTGCCAAGAAATAAAATGAAATCCCCAATGCTGTTGATGACAGCTAACTGCAGTGCGTTAGAAATGAGAACATTCCAAGCCTGAAAGCAATATAATCAGAGTTAAAGAGGTTGAAAAAAAAGGCAAAATTACTGTCAAAACAGAGAATCAACAGACTGTGACAAAATATGAAAGGCACTGAAAATGGACTCAATACCAGCAAGAGAATATTGTTTTGTTTTATCTTCCTGCTTCCTGTCTTTCACTTTTAAAGCAGTGATTTGATTTAGAGCAGCATAAACTGAAAATTTAAAAAACATTTCTACTCTGGCGACAATTTTTTTTACTCTGGTGATGAAATTTTACCAAGATTCAACGGATTTTGACAAAATTATGAGCTTTTTCAATTCAATACTTTTTTACCTACAAAATGCACACTGCTCAGAGCAGTTGCGATTTTTTGAAGTGCACTACAACGATGACAGCAAGTCAGCTAAAGGAGGACAATTCTCGCCCAAAGGTTTGAACATACAGGTTTTGTTGAACCGTCTTTTTTCTCAAGTTTTTGACGGGAAATGAATGGAATGAATACAAATTGTTTTGAAGTTGACTTTGCAAGTTATCATTAGAAAGTGTTCGAAGTCATGTGTGCTGCAATTACACTTTGCTGATTGCGCTGCAGCGAGAGCATAGCAGGAATTTAGAACCAGGAGGGATTTTGGGTTTATGAGCATCTTCAGAGGTGCCTTATACGCTCCTTTCAGTCAGTTGAAAACACCAACAAAGTCAAATCTTGGTTTTTTGCTTTTGCCACAAAAAACTGTAATTTTCAATTAAGAAGAATCCCCAAATTACCGAATGCTTTCGCCGGTCCCCTGAGATACGGTAAATCAAGAATTTACTATATTTTATTGAAATTATTGATTCTTAAAATTAGATTAAATTACTTACTCTACTAGCTGCCGGGCAGAAAGGTATCCCCCTGATTGCTATTATGGTGTAGGCATTATGATTCATATAACGGATGAAGTTTTCAAGGCACAGGAAACAACAATAACACGATCTTAATCCACATTTTGAGACTATGGATTCTTCTTCATTGTTCTTAAATCTGTAGAAAAGATCTCTTCATAAATAAAAAGTTTCAACCGTAAAAAATGAAACAACCAGAAAGTTTCAACTGGCTTTCAATAAATATCTATTGTAGGGAACAATAATTTCCACAAAACTAGAGGAGATAATATTCTGCACCAATTTTCAAACTTCAGTCAAAAACTCACATTTTCAGCTTATTCAACCCGCACTTCACATTTTGCTAAAAAAAATTTCTCAAGGTGTCAAGACTTGAAAATAATAAATCCCCGCTTCCCCTAACAAAAGAAGACAAATCAGATGGAACATATTAAGTCACTTCAGGCGTTGTAAAAATTTGGCAACAGCTCTTCAAATTTTCCCCCATGTAAAAGCTCACTCAAAAAAACACATTTCTTTTATCTCTTTCAAAAAAAGAGATTGTTAGGGGGGGGGGATTTTTGCCTAGCTTGTCTTCAAAATATCTTTTTCTTTTCTATCTTAATTTCTTTTTTTGAGGGCTTTTTGAGGACAAAAAAAGGGAAGGGTCAGTTGCCAAACTTTGACACCAAAAGTGACAGTACATATGTATGTTCTTTTTGGGTAGTCTTCAAATATGACAAAACTCTCAGCCTTTTCGGATCAACTTCAGAGAAGCATTAAAGTGTTGACAGGATAGTGGAAAATCAAGATCCAAATCATATACTTTGCAACCAAAAAAAGCAACCCAGTCTCATAAATTTTCCTCACTTTTCATAGTTTGGAATGTTTACAAATCTTGTAGATATGCTACTTCAGACAGATAGTATAGTCAACATACCATTTAATAGAAAAAAATACCTTTTCTGAAGGGATGTCAAAATCAAGCGCGGGATTTTGAAAATTGTGATGAGAAGCGATCCCAAAGCCATTGATCCTAAGTGATACTTCAATAAGGTTCCAACAGATGAGAGAACAATAGATTTGTGATCTCCTTCCTTGTTCCGCCTGTATAAAGTTATCAATAATAATAATAAAACAATTCCACTTAGAAATAGAAAAAGGAGTAATAGTAGTAGTAGTAGCAGTAGTAGTAGTAAAGTCCGGCCGCCCAAACGATGTGTTCGGTTTGCGGGGTACCAAGGTACTGCACATTAAGGTGAGAGGACAAGAGGGAAACCACACCAAGCGTGGCATCGGACGTGGAAGCGTGTCCTTTGCGTGGGCAACGGACCCATTGCCTCTTCAATTTAGGCTCTCACAGTGGCCACAAGAGGCAAAATGCAAACGGTGCCAATTAGCGAAAAGAACTTCTTACAAGTCTTGATGAAGCTCAATATGAATATAATTTTTATGCTAGGCAACAAAAATCATGAGACAGATGCTTTGGATTCTGTTTAGAATACCTCTTTGCCTCCTAGCCGATCTTGAGAAGGTAAACTTCTACCTCATATTTGGAAGAAAAAGAACATTACATGGAAAAACTCTCAAAGTATAAAGTCACTGTAGAAAGCACAGATCTATTTGTAAACTACCTCAAGTACTTGAGCCAGTAGCAAAGGAACCATCGTTTTACCATGTAATTCAGAATCAGCCTCCTTCAAAAGGCATTATCGATGGTGGGATGAGATTTTCCTTCTCTGATCATTTCAATAGTTCAAACAGTTAAATTCTAATTTGCATCAGAAGATAGCTAAGAAGTGGAAAAGGAGAACTTACATTTCAAAGTACCACTTTGCAACAGCTCCAGCAACTATCATTTGCTGACAAGCCAGAACAAATTCTGAGGTCCAAATTAAGCCAATCACATACACCCACCACATATATCGGACCCATGTTGGATCCACATATTCAATGAACGTGAATTCTGCAGGACAAGAGAGAAAAATAATTAGACAGGAACCAAGTCTTCAAACAAATTACAGTAGTGATGGCAATGCCTAGCAAATAGAGGTGTTCGAGTATTGAAATTTTGGGTCCAGTAGAATCGAGTCAAGTTTTGCCTAATTTTTCGAGTTTCGAGTTCGAGTAATCGCAACATTGCAAAACAGCAAAAAAATTCTCTTAAGCTGAAAATACCAATACTAGTCGTTATACTATCATTCATTATTCAAAAAACAAGGGAGGAAAAGGGAAGAAAACAGTGCAATCTTTTGACCAAGGACTTTCATCTTACTTTCAGTCAAAGTTTGATGCTGCTTTGGTTGGAAGAAATTAGTTAACTTTGGGTTTGTTGAAGGTTTGCTTCCAGTTATCTTCTTCTTTGCTTTGAGTTTCTTGAATTCTTTGAAACATTTTGTGGGCAATCTTAGGTGCCATAGTAATGAGGACGTGCTTCCGGCTGTATCTTTCAGTGTTGTCCGCACAAATCGCAGACTCACAGACTGTCGAATCTTTGCGAAATGAGCGGTAAGAGGTAGTCAAGGAATTTGTTCTTCTTTCTTTCTCCCTTCTTCCCTCTTTCTCCATTTTTTAGAACACATACACCTGAGAGCCATCTTGTGACTTTGAACCCTACATTTGTCCCTTTCTAATCCATGCATTAACATGGGCAGGAGGCAAAGGAAATTTTTTGAATCGCCCTTTGGACTCGATGAAAACGGTCAAAAAGACAAGAATAGAGAAATGGAGTGACAGGAGACAGAATCTGGCACCGCAAAGGATAGAGCAGGCAGGAAATAGGGAGACGTGGCACGTGCACAACCTCTAATCTAATCAATATTATGCATTGGTTCTAATGGATAAAATGTAGGGTTGTCATATTGCACGCAACGCCACTGCATGAAGTGAAAAGTCAATGTAAATAAATAAAAAAAAAATTAGACTTGGCTTACTTTTCAGCTCAAGGGGAGAGACATTGGATGGTTCTGGTCTGGCAAAGTTGAATGTCGAATTAAAAGATGCACTTGGACTTGTAGTTGCAAGAAGGCTGATACTTGTAAACGGTTTCAACTGTTTGGTCCCTGCATAGTCTGAAATAAAAAAACATAAAATTCTGCAAACCCAATTTAACCCTTTCCGGTCCAATGTCGAATATATCCGACAATACAAAAAAGCAGTTCAGGTCCAATGTCGGATATATTCGACACGAAAGTTAAACTTGTTTCGCAGTCCGATGTCGGATATATTCGACTCGTCCAGCGTGTGGCGGGCTCTGGTAAACACTTAAGGAACTAGTCTCGCAGTCGGCAACGGTGACAGCTGGCTCAACCTTGTCTCTCTTTGCATATTTTCACTTTTTTCGGGATAACCCGAAAAAAGCCGAAAATCGGCAAAAAGTACGCGGACCCGCTACGGCGGCCGGGTATAACAGCCATGGACCGGAAAGGGTTGAGTAATTTTCCATGCAGTGATTTTGCACTGGTTTCAAGCAAGATGGTCTGAAAAATATTAGCTTGTTAAAGCCCTCAGGGTCAAAAAACATTAGAAACAGTCCCCTCCAACCAATTAGAAGCTGTCATTGAAATTGCCATTTATCAGAGTCAACCATTCAAACTGTCTAGCGTTCATTGAATTGCGACTCTTGTTTATTGTTGGGTTTTAGCCCAGAGACAAAATATCAAGACCCACAGCACAGTCTGTATGCTTTCCGTGTTGAAAAAATTAAGCTCAGGTGAACGGGGCTTTTCTGTTTGAGGATTTACCAGGGGTACAACCAACAGCCACTTATTGTTGAGAGATGAAATTTGCTCAGTTCGCATTTTACATGAAATTGTGCTTTCAATTTTACTTCAACTTCAATAGTTTTAACTTCAAATGAAAGTATATAATTGAAATACACTAAAAGAAACTGTTATTTTATTTAAGAGACGTCAAATTAAACCTATGGAAATTATTCAACAATAGGAGACTGTTGGCTGTTGTTTCAATGAGCCATTCTTTCAATGTTGGATTGGATATTGTTTCAATTTGAGAGGAGAAAAGGGACACCCATCGCAAGCTTTGAGCTTGATCTCAATAGAAATTTTCAGTAATGGCGTCAACAGGTAAAAAAATTTGTTGAGCTTTCCGAAATATCTCTCTCACTCTCATGCTACCCCCCATGTACTGCTATCTCAATTTCATCACTAATTGTACACAGAGACATTTGATAAGAATTTTTTTTAGCAGAAATGAATTGCTTGAGTCATTTTAATGCGATTATGTTGGTAAAATGTCATGTAACAAAGCCCCGTTCATGAATTTCAACATAAGAAGCAGATGGCTATGCATGCACGGAAAAAAAATATTAGAGAAAATAATCATACGGATACCTGATTTTGGCACCTGCTCGATGTTATGGTAAACTTGACCAGAAGTATGGTACATTTACCGATACTTTGAGTAAATTTGACATGCAATCAGGTAACATCACCTAGTACCTAGTCAAAACATAGTATACTTCTGGTTAACATTACCATAACATCTAGCAGGTGCCAAAATCAAGTATCCGTATGGTTATTTTCATCGTAGTTTTTTTTCCGTGTGAGGGTCACAGAAGAGTGAGAGAAATAGTTTGGAACGCTATGAAAGTTTTTTCACAGCTGATTGCAATCAAAGAGTGCATTGTTGGCTAACCGTTGATTTAAAACCGTCTCTTTGTCTCTACTCTAGCCTATGCTAAAAATGGTCATGGTTAGGATATGTTGCATGGTTACTTTACTTTCCATCTAGATACAAATAAAGTAAAAATAAAAAAATATATAAACAAGAACTAGCATAGCTTTGACTCAAAATAAATAAGTACCTATGTACAATGACTTTCAAAAGAAAGTACCCTGATTGAAATTCTTCTTGTCAAATTGTTCTGTTGTTTTCAATAGGATTTTCGATTTTTCATGTCGTACTTTAAAGAGTCATTCTGCTTAGTTCTTAAAAACTTGAAAACTGCAAAATTGTTTAAAGGTTGCCAAGATTTAAGATGGTAAAAATTTCGACAAGGGTACTTTCTTTTGAAAGCCATAGTACAAGGGAAAAGAAAGCAAAATAACTTACTCGCAGTTGCAAGACTCACGATAACTGCAAGCCAGAACGTGTAGAAAATCATTAATATGAGGAATGATATGAGGGGCTGAAGGAAGAGGAATGGTAGTTCTGTCAGACATGCTGCAGCATCTTTAAAAAGAATGGCCAATGTTGACACCTTTTTGCACATCACAAATACAAGCAGCAGCAGAATAGTCTGAAAACATTAATTCATGCAGTTAGAATCTACAGCTAAGGAGCATCTTCTTTTATACACCGGTTGTTCCATTATTTGCTATTATAACAACCAACTTGCAACCAACCCGTTCTTTTATCCACCGGTGGTTTCATTATAGAAACCAACCGTGTTTGTCAACCAACTTGGTCTTTTATCCACCAAGTGACAACCGGTAATTCCTGCGAGATTATGAATGTAAAGTAAGTGTTCTGTTTGGCTAAATGGTATTGATCGAATCGTGAATCTCAAGTCTCAACAGTATTCGTATTGGGTGTTTTCCGTACAATACAACAATTTTCACTGAAAACAATTTGTCATTTCATTTGTTAATTGTTGTTTCATTTGAACAAAAACAAAACCCAACGGAACAAACAACCAACTGCAACCAACCCGTTCTTTTATCGAGCGTTGGTTTATGGTTAATGAGTCATATAATAGAACCGGAACTTACCGGTGGAAAGACAACCGGTGGAAAGACAACCGGTGGAAAGACAACCGGTGGAAAGATAACCGGTGGAAAAACAACCGGTGGAGAAACAACCGGTGGATAAAATAAGACGCTTAAGTTTATGTCTAAAAATGTAAGACTGTCTGTAGAGGCACCACCGACGGCTAAAGTATTTGTACCGAAAAGTTTATGATTGCTCCAAAACTTATGTTGAGAGTTCTCTTACTGACAGAAATTGATTTCATAAATTACAGTCTGAATTATAGCAATCTGAGCTCTAAGCCGGTTCAGCTCCCCAAATGAGCTCCCTGAAGAGTTCTCATTGCAATAATTCAAACTGTAATCTATTAAATTGATTTCTGACCGTACAGGAACATGAATCAATTTCAACTTTCAGAATGATAAATTACTGGTAAAAGAAAAAAATACAGCATTTTTCATGGTTTTCTGGTGAGAGAGACCCAAAATTTTATTTTAACGGAGGCTCTAGGTCTGCGTCCGTGGTCACCCGGTAACAATAAAAAAAAATTTACATTTGATGTAATCAACATTTGGAAAGCTACGTGAAGTTAGGTTGTTGATACAAATGCCAAGACAGGAATCATGGCATCACATTGGAATCGTAAGAAAAATAAGCAAATAGAAAAGGATAGAGTTTTTTTTGGCAATTTTGAGTGAATTTTTCGAGGTGGTTCTCTTCAAACAGGAGATCGAAAAAATGTCTGTGAACTTTACAGACCAAGTACCTCTACAGAACAAATTTCAAAAAGTTTCTGAAACATCCTTACGAGATTCCCTGAACCACATGGATGAAAACTTACTGTGATGACAGTAGCGATGATTGCATAGAAAAATATTGCTTGTTCATTGTGTAGTGATCTATTCAAGAATATCTGTTCAGGCTGCTCTTCCGTCTGATGATCTAATTTCCATTTGATCTCAAAGTACGTGTACCAAAGATAAGCAGTTGCACCTTTGAAATAATAAGCAAGAGGAAGAAATGATTAGAGGTAAATCAAGCATTATTTTTGGTTCAAAAAAATACTTATTCAAGAATACATCTTTCTTTAAGGTAAGCTTGGGTCCACTTTGAATTGAGTAAAATTCATTTCATAAAAATAGGTAGTAAAGGTGATTCCAGGGTTGATCAATGGGGCTCTTGCAAATTTTTGCTGTGAGCATAAGAATATTCCTATCTGATGTAACAACCAGCAAAAATCACGAAAATCACGCTGAGAAAGTCTAAAATTCAGCGATAAACTCACATAACTGTTATAACGGCAATATTGTGATGGCAGTTCAAAGCAGGTATCATGGGAGATTCCTGTCTAATTTGTCACTTTCTCTGCAGAAACAAAAGATACGTCTCAATTTGGATAGGAATCTCCCATGAAACCTGCGTTTCTCCGCCATTAAGTCAGATTCTGAGAGTGAATTTTGTGATTTTTTAGTGTACTCATTGTCATTTTTACAGGTTTTTGTGCAAGAATCAACTCTTTAATCCCGTGTAGCAAAAGTTTGCGAGAGCCCCATTTCAACCATAGGCATCACGCTGCTCAAACAGTCAACAGTTTTCAGTGAGCTGCAAAAGCAAAATAGAGAAATTTTCTAATTTAAAAATATTTAAAAATTGAAAACCTCTCAGCTTTAAGAGTGACTACGGAGGTCTTCTTTCCCTGCTCAACAGATGGTTTTTCCTTTAGGCATACATTGTAACATTCACCAGGAAATTTATGTAAGAGCTTGCTCAAAAAAAGTTTACTTCGCTAAAATTGTATTTTTCAAGCGTTCATTGACTTTGGATTAAAATCCTGTGAAAGCTTTCCTTTAAATTTTACTCACAGATAGATCCAATGCTGACAAACATCAGGATCAACCAAGTTGCAATGCTTGTGAATAGATGAGAGAAATATTATGAGTAATAAAGAAAAATCAAAACAATGTATGCATGATAACAAAAAAAAAATAAATAAATTTGTAACAAGAGGCAACCTTCCTCTAAAGAAATTTACGCACGACTTTGCTTTGGTATGATTGCAAACCAATCCAGGGCTGCAGAATGTTCACAATCATGCGATCCTAGGATTGCATGTAAATTGTCAAGGCTTAGTAAAAATTGTAAAGGCTCGACCAAGATCAAAAATTTGTTTTAAAAAATCATCTTAGGAAATAACCGAAATTTTCGTGCTCTTTTCTATTTCATATGGATTTTAGAGGCACTTTAGCAAAAAGATCATCAGTTTATTGTGGAAGTACTTTTGCAAAAAGATCATCAATTTATTGTGGAAGCACTTTTGCAAAAAGGTCATCAAAATGGAAGCTGGGGGGTTTCGGATTGCGGAAGCAATTCTGGTTTGTGTGTAAATTTTAGAGGAGAAGAACATTCAGCACCCCTGAACCAATCACATCTCAATATAAAAATAGCAGAAGCAAAGTATCTGAAGTTTATTAAATACAAGCTAGACATCATATCAATAGATCCAGCAGGCAGAATTCTTAGCTTGTCTTCGTAGTTCTTTGTCGGTATGTTCCTCAAGCCAATAACGACAGCCAAAAGATTAAATTCAATGATAAAATCAATAAGCTTACAATTTTAAGCGATAAAGTTACAAAATAACATTTGGCCAATTAAATTACAACAAGGCACCACTAAAAATCAAAAGAAAAATTAAGGTGAATCATACCTTTTATAAATTGGGAACGGAGGACATGGACCCAAAGGAGAGCTTATGACTCGGTCTACGGATACATTTGTACTGGATTTATTGCCGGCTAGCAACTCAAAGGAACGCGAAAAGTTCAAATTGATTAGATCCACATTATAGCTGTAAATTGACCACAAAAAAACAAACACAACGTTGAATTCTGGTTTTTTAAGTTATACAAAGTCAACCCAGGAACTTTCAGAGGGTTAAGAAAGAAGATATGTGCTTAAGTGTGAGGAAAGGCAGAAAGTCCAGCCAGTCTGAACTACCCCTGCTGTTTGCCATAGCTTGTTATGCACACATAGGGTATAACAAAACTATATACATACATCAATACAATGCGTTTTAAGTCAGCTAATTGCCTTGCAAGGTGGAAAACTCAGTGCTTTTTCTTCTGCGCGCAGCAGTGCGAGTCTACTCTACTGCTTTTACATATCACCTGATATAGTAAAAGCGCTGACTTTATTCCGCCTTGCATGGCAATTATCTCACTTAAAACAAGTTGTTTCGCAAAATACTGAAGCCAAACTTCTTTCAAAGGGTTTTTCTCATCAGATTTCAGTGATTACTTTTCAATTTGATTATTTGTAACATAAAATATTTGCCGTCAAAGGTACAAGATTAAGGCTTTGCTTAAGATTGTTCTTCAGAAAGAGTATTCAAAAGGTGAAGCCCCTTTACTCGGGTGACATCACAAATGCACCACAAACTGAGACAAATTTTTACCTGCACAACGATGATCCGGTCTCATTGTAGAACTTTTGAACACCTTCCAAAGTAGTGATGTCTCTGTCAGGACACTTTTTCACACAGATTTGCTGAGTTATGTTGATATTTTTCATATCCATAAAAAACAAGTACCTGAAAATTAAAATCAATGGTTTAAGAAGTACTAAAGATACATCTTTTTTCCAATCTATTTTAACCGTGACTATCAATCGGGAATTTCTCAGACTGTGCAGCAATTGTCCATTGATCCATCAAAGCGTTTCTGTCCATTCCCGATTGTACAATTTATTTAGATTGAAGAGGTTTGGAAATTTGCCATTTGTAAACACAGATGTAAACAAAGAAGCTTATCCAATCGGTCCAATTGGTCTCAAGAGGCCACTGGATTAATGGGAATCAGATGAAAGCCATTTAGGACAATCAGAACGGAGAGAAATAGTTGCCAATCTAAGACAGTTTCCGATTGATCGATGGGGAATCAGATGGGAAAAGAAACGGTTCTTTCTGAATGAATTAAATTTTTTTTAAAACTACCTTCCTTACCCAAATAGGATGGCAGTTTGGCAAAAGAAAGTTCTCAGAAAATATCCTCATCTGTTCTCCCTTCACAAATTCTTTTAGTTCTTTTTAGATATATTATCTTTCCTTACTCCTGCTAGGGTTTTAATCGTGAGTTTCCATTACTAAGAATTGAGGAGACCAAGAATTTGGTAAATTTCATAAGAATACAGACAACTTTTAGAAAATGTGTTGAATTAGATAGATAGACAGATAATTAGATAGATTAATAGATGGATAGGTAGACAGAATGGTCTACCGCTCTTGCAGGCGGCTTAGCTCTTGTACAGGCATCCCTGCGCAACTGATAAACCTGTGTTTTAATTAATGAAAAATTTATAGGTTACATTAAATGTATGAATATTGGATGGTTTTGGGAAATTTGAACTATACACACTTTGTATGACAGCGTACAAACTATCAAGCTAAGGAGCATAACACATCCCTTATTTTTAAAATGTTTGTTTCTTTTATGATGAACAAAGGACAACTTAGATCCTTTATTATTTAAAGACAAATTAATAAATTATTCATTTATTCAATGAATAATTGAAGAATAAATAATAGACATTACTTCTTATCTGACATATCCAGTCCAGAAAACTCAAGAGAGCCCATTTTTTTGTTGTTACTTTCTCCGCAAGTATTTCCAAAACTATCGTAGCCATGAATCAATCGCAATGGATCCCCAAGCACAAATGCAAATGCTGCAATAAAAATCTGCAAAATAAAATGAAAACCAGAATCACAAATTGAAATCAGCTGAAGATTTCAGTGCCAAATCGGTCCAAATCGTCTTTAAGACAGATTTAAGACAACTTTAAAAACCGGCTTATTAAGACGGATTAAAGACACTTTGTAAGTATAGATGAAAAGACGTCTTGAAGAACCGTTTCGGAAGTCGGATTAAAGATAGAAAAGTAAAGGAAAGCGAATTGCCTTCAAAAGACGAATTTTAAGACAAACTACGCATTTAAGACAAGATGAAAATACGTCTTTCAAACTGTTTCCACAAGGCAGATTTAAGATGGGGTAATAAAGACATCTTAACAAAGCCACTTTAAGTCAAAACGGCAAGAAGAATATTGTTATCTGGGTAGAAAGTACAGCATCATCACATCTAGAATCTCTCACCCAAAAACAAAGTAGCTAGAGAGTCTACTCCAGATGCGGAGTGCTAAGAATACACAAGATTATTTGATGAAGCATAAGATGTTTAAGGTTACCGGTGGACAGGGGTGCAAAATGTTCCAAAACTTCGGAAGTTTCACGCGATCCATGACTTATTTCCTGTCAGGATTTAAAAATTCCTACAGTAAACTCTTTGATGACAAGTGGTACACATCGGTTCAAAATAGAAGTGCTGAAAAAGATGAGAGAAATATTATGAGTAATAAAGAAAATCAAAACAATGTATGCATGATAACAAAAAAAAAATAAATAAATTTGTAACAAGAGGCAACCTTCCTCTAAAGAAATTTACGCACGACTTTGCTTTGGTATGATTGCAAACCAATCCAGGGCTGCAGAATGTTCACAATCATGCGATCCTAGGATTGCATGTAAATTGTCAAGGCTTAGTAAAATATTGTAAAAGCTCGACCAAGAATCAAAAATTTGTTTAAAAAAATCATCTTAGGAAATAACCGCCAATTTTCGTGCTCTTTTCTATTTCATATGGATTTTAGAGGCACTTTAGCAAAAAGATCATCAGTTTTTGTGGAAGTACTTTTGCAAAAGATCATCAATTTATTGTTGGAAGCACTTTTGCAAAAAGGTCATCAAAATGGAAGCTGGGGGGGTTCGGATTGCGAAGAAAAATTCTGGTTTGTGTGTAAATTTTAGAGGGAGAGAACATTCAGCACCCCTGAACCAATCACATCTCAATATAAAAATAGCAGAAGCAAAGTATCTGAAGTTTATTAATACAAGCTAGACATCATATCAATAGATCCAGCAGGCAGAATTCTTAGCTGTCTTCGTAGTTCTTTGTCGGTATGTTCCCAAGCCAATAACGACAGCCAAAGATTAAATTCATGATAAATCATAAGCTTACAATTTTAAGCGATAAGTTACAAAATAACATTTGGCCATTAATTACAACAAGGCACCACTAAAAATCAAAAAAAATTAAGGTGAATCAACCTTTTATAAATTGGGAACGGAGGACATGGACCCAAAGGAGAGCTTATGACTCGGTCTACGGATAAACATTTGTACTGGATTTATTGCCGGCTAGCAACTCAAGGAACGCGAAAAGTTCAAATTGATTAGATCCACAATAGCTGTAAATTGATCCACAAAAGAAACAACCAACGTTGAATTCTGGTTTTTAAGTTATACAAAGTCAACCCAGGAACTTTCAGAGGGTTAAGAAAGAAGATATGTGCTTAAGTGTGAGGAAAGGCAGAAAGTCCAGCCAGTCTGAACTACCCCTGCTGTTTGCCATAGCTTGTTATGCACACATAGGGTATACAAAACTATATACATACATCATACAATGCGTTTTAAGTCAGCTAAGCCTTGCAAGGTGGAAAACTCAGTGCTTTGCTTCTGCGCGCAGCAGTGCGAGTCTACTCTACTGCTTTTACAATCCCCCTGATAGTAAAAGCGCTGACTTATTCCGCCTTGCATGGCAATTATCTCACTTAAAACAAGTTGTTTCGCAAAATACTGAAGCCAACTTCTTTCAAAGGGTTTTTTCCTATCAGATTTCAGTGATTACTTTTCAATTGATTATTTGTAACATAAATATTTGCCGTCAAAGGTACAAGATTAAGGCTTTGCTTAGATGTTCTTCAGAAAGAGTATTCAAAAGGTGAAGCCCTTTACTCGGGTGACATCACAAATGCACACAAACTGAGACAAATTTTTACCTGCACAACGATGATCCGGTCTCATTGTAGAACTTTGAACACCTTCCAAAGTAGTGGTTCTCTGTCAGGACACTTTTTCACACAGATTTGCTGAGTTATGTTGATATTTTTCATATCCATAAAAAACTAGTACCTGAAAATTAAAATCAATGTTTAAGAAGTACTAAAGATACATCTTTTTTCCAATCTATTTTAACCGTGACTATCAATCGGGAATTTCTCAGACTGTGCAAGCAATTGTCCATTGATCCATCAAAGCGTTTCTGTCCATTCCCGATTGTACAATTTATTTAGATTGAAGAGGTTGGAATTTGCCATTTGTAAACACAGATGTAAACAAAGAAGCTTATCCATCGGTCCAATTGGTCTCAAGAGGCCACTGGATTAATGGGAATCAGATGAAAGCCATTTAGGACAATCAGAACGGAGAGAAATAGTTGCCAATCTAAGACAGTTTCCGATTGATCGATGGGGAATCAGATGGGAAAGAAACGGTTCTTTCTGAATGAATTAAATTTTTTTTAAAACTACCTTCCTTACCGAATAGGATGGCAGTTTGGCAAAAGAAAGTTCTCAGAAAATATCCTCATCTGTTCTCCCTTCACAAATTCTTTTAGTTCTTTTTAGATATTTATCTTTCCTTACTCCTGCTAGGGTTTTAATCGTGAGTTTCCATTCCTAAGAATTGAGGAGACCAAGAATTTGGTAAATTTCATAAGAATACAGACAACTTTTAGAAAATTGTTGAATTAGATAGATAGACAGATAATTAGATAGATTAATAGATGGATAGGTAGCAGAATGGTCTACCGCTCTTGCAGGCGGCTTAGCTCTTGTACAGGCATCCCTGCGCAACTGATAACCTGTGTTAATTAATGAAAATTTATAGGTTACATTAAATGTATGCAATATTGCATGGTTTTGGGAAATTGAACTATACCACTTTGTATGACAGCGTAACTATCAAGCTAAGGAGCATAACACATCCTTATTTTTAAATGTTTGTTTCTTTTATGATGACAAAGGACAACTTAGATCCTTTATTATTTAAAGACAAATTATATTATTCATTTATTCATGAATAATTGAAGAATAAATAATAGACATTACTTCTTATCTGACATAATCCAGTCCAGAAAACTCAAGAGATCCATTTTTTTGTTGTTACTTTCTCCGCAAGTATTTCCAAAACTATCGTAGCCATGAATCAATCGCAATGGATCCCGAGCACAAATGCAAATGCTGCAATAAATCTGCAATAGAAAATGAAAACCAAATCACAATTGAAATCACTGAAGATTCAGTGCCAAATCGGTCCAAATCGTCTTTAAGACAGATTTAGACAACTTTAAAAACGGCTTATTAAGACGGATTAAAGACACTTTGTAAGTATAGATGAAAAGACGTCTTGAAGAACCGTTCGGAAGTCGGATTAAAGATAGAAAAGTAAGGAAAGCGAATTGCCTTCAAAAGACGAATTTAAGACAAACTCGCATTTAAGACAAGATGAGAAACGTCTTTCAAACTGTTTCCACAAGGCAGATTTAGATGGGGTAATAAAGACATCTTAACAAAGCCACTTTAAGTCAAAACGGCAAGTAATATTGTATCTGGGTAGAAAGTACAGCATCATCACATCTAGAATCTCTCCACCCAAAAACACAAGTAGCTAGAGAGTCTACTCCAGATGCGGAGTGCTAAGAATACACAAGATTATTTGATGAAGCATAAGATGTTAAGGTTACGGTGGACAGGGGTGCAAAATGTTCCAAAACTTCGGAAGTTTCACGCGATCCATGACTTATTTCCTCACAGGATTTCAAAAATTTCCTCACAAAAATTTGAAAGTGACGACGTTTTTTTTTAGTTATTTAACATTTCAACACCGTATGTTCGCAAATGACGATATTTTCCCATTTTTTACACTATTTTCCTGGAAAATGCTTATAGCCATTACTTAATAAGAAAAAAAGGACACATTTCCTCACTTTCCCAGAAATTTCCTCACTTTCACGCGATCCGCGGATCGCTAGATCGGCACATTTTGCACCCTGCCGGTGGACTTTTAAATATCCCAGACAGTGTAACCATGAGTGAACTCCTAATATTTCGGTATGTTGTAACTAGAGTCCCTTGATGGAAATATTGTATAGGGAGTACCGACACAACACTTCATGCATTTGACAGGAGTCGATTTTGTCGACCGCGTGAACGCATTCGAAGGTTAAGTTGACAGTGGACCAGTGGTGGACTGGCGGATTTGCCGGCATTCCGGTCCGCTCCTGTGTCCTCAACGATCGACTCCTTCGTGTGGAGCCTTCGATGTCGTAGGACTCCTGCTCGACTCCGTGAGAGCCTAAAACCACGACAATCACAACTGTTGAGCTCGTGTCGGTACTCCTATACAATATTCCATCAAGGGACTCTAGTTTGTAACACCATCCCCTATCTGTAATCTGTAATGAAAATGAAAAAAGAAGCAAAAAAAATAAGAAAATGCTCTTACATAAAAACAAAATACATACCATGAAAAACCAAAACGCGATAAAAATAATGAGCCAGATAGGATCTGTGCAGCCTCTGACTTTGATGTGATCATGGCTATCAGTATCCGAGTCCGCGACGCAACACCCCATGATTAATACCTATAGAATAAAAATGAAAATCACTCAAATTACTTGAAAATTCTATCAATTTCTCTGAGCGAATAGACAAAGGTAGTTTTAAAACAGCAAACAGATGAAATTTTGCTTCAGTCATCCCTAATAAGTCCTAATGAGAATGACAACCCTCCTCAATGGGAAAAACATCATAAGCACATAAAGCACAGTTCCTCAATCCTTTTCAGAAATCATAAAAAATTCCTAATGAGTCACTTATAATCACTAACTGTTTTAAACCAGCTCTTATTTTAAACTATATGCCACAGTTAGATCACAAATAAAATATTCCTGCAGTAGTACTTACCACGATAACATCGCACATGAAATAACTTAATTTTCCACCATTTGGCACTTACAATGTTTTCCTCAGTGGGCAAGGTAGACTGGGAATAACTACTGTCAACTTGCCAGAGGTAGACGCTTAATTTTTTTTTTTTTTTTTTTTTTTTTTTTTTTTTTTTTTTAAATTTTAAATAGCCCTACAGCAGCTAATCCCATTCAGTTCAAAATTAAACGTACAGTGCGAGGTCACATACGGGAGGATGGGTAACACATAGGTATAAAGATTCACCCACCACGGCCCATTGGTGGGGCTTATTTTGGATAGGAGGCCATGGGTTAAAGGACCCCCTGTGTGACCGGCATAATTGTCCTCTGAAAAAGCAGGTCCACTTCTCAATTTTAAGGAAAATGCTTTAGAGACACTGAGTGGCTTGTTCTGGGGGTGCCCGTTTCATGAACTGACAGTTTCAGAAGCAAGACTGAAGGAATAACTGTAAATGGGCAACATCATTACCTTGGCTGTTACCTGCATAAGACTGTAATTGTTGATTGCAAAAACAATCAAACTACTTAGTTGGGTCTGCTTTGAACTTCACAATCACTAAAAATCGTTACCAATTACAGGCAGTTATTTGCAAATTGTGGAGGTAATTCTTAAATAATAAGCACAACCTGCATTGTTCATATACTCAAGTAACTCTTTGCGAACTTGAATTTCAAACTTAAAATAATAAGAAGGTGGGCTCAAAGTTAAACTCTGATAAATTTGACTCAAATTTGAAAGTTGGAGAAGAGGATAGTATTTACTTGAACGAAAATAACAAACAATTCATATATTGAATAGGTCAGCAGCTGATTAAGAACAATCGTATCGTAATGCTATAGAGTCAATGATCGAGTGCATGTTATCTTATGGGTGGTGCCATTCCGAGTTTCATTCCGATAGAAACCCTTCCATCTCTACGGAAATTCTCCGATAGCTCAGGAGTCATCGGAGAATTTCCGTAGAGATGGAAGGGTTTCCATCGGAATGGCACCACCCATAAGATAACACGCACTCAATCATCGACTTGATAGCATTACGATATGATAGTTCATAATCAGCTTGCCGGTTGCCAATGCAGCCCCCTTTTCTCCTCCTAAGGGTGACGTCTAGGTGGAACAGCAAAGGTTGCAGGATCAGCGATAAGCATAGACTATCAAATACAGAAGTATTGAGAATTCTGTTTTTGCATCATTGATGAGACATGAAGAAACTTTGGTTGGATAAATGCAGCCTCCCTTATCAGAAACAATGGTTTCGGTAGCAACCTTAGACCCCAGAAGCAAATATTTAACTAACAGAAGAATCTTCGTGTAGAACTGCTATTGAACAAAGAAGAGCAGGATTCGAGGGTTGAAGATTTTCTTTTTTAGGGTAGGTAGCAGATATAAATGCTGGAATCAAAGGCAGATAAGATCGGGGCGAGACACTTTCTGAGAGGTAGAGGGTATGAGCTATCACAAAAGAGTTTGTGGTGAGATAAGAGCCCCAAAGACCAGTTGATTACAAGAGAGAAGCTATTTTTAGAAGATACGAGTTTTACAACAGTATGTTTCTCTCCTAAGGATTTAGAGGGTTGGTGGGGAAATCTAAATCACAGAAAGGATGAAATGATCAGAATGCTGTCCAGCATCCTTGCGATCGTATACAAACCTTTGCTTCAGGGGCGTGACGATCGCTAATGGATACGACGAATCTTCGAACGGAGAAAAACTTGCAAAAATCATAAAAAATAACTACAGTTTGTTGAGAGACAGGACGTTTGAAATGGAAAAAATTAAATGAAAGAATCGTCGTATTTGAGGATTCGGGGGCTTCCCTTCCTGACGGCTCTGTTGTGTTTGTAAACAAATCAACAGTTTATCCATCATTCACCACCGCCGAATACACATCTTTGCGAATACCGCACACACAGCAACGGCGCGTTTGCATTTGCTTTAGTATCTCCCATGGATGAAGGCGTTCGTAGCGCGTTACCTTGCAGCCTCCGCCTTGCCCCCACCTAGCTAGAAGAAATGAGAATATCAGAAATTTGAGGAACGTAGAACCTTGTTTTCCTGATAATTTTAAGTCAGACGTTCACTTTGATATGTAGTGCTATTGTAGTAGCAGCAAAGGCAGCTTGAGTTGCATCACAGGAGGGAAGTTGTTTCAAAGGACATCACATGATTTAGTTTGTAACCAAACTCTACTTTGCTCATCATTCACTGCAAAACCACTTGGTATAGATGTGATGCACAGTAAGTCTGTAAATAGATGACACTAATTTGGGGATTAGATGTGGGTGCAGTCCCTGCAGAGAAAGCTTCACCCCAGAGTTGCCAATAGTGGCTAGATTCGACCACACGTGGACTATTTTGATGAGAATTTAGCCACGTCTCTCCCTCTTTCCGTGTCGGATCCTCGTGTATCTCCATCCGGGATCCACAGCGTGGCTAGTAACCAACTCGAAAACTGTCCACGCGTGGCTATTCTACCCCGTCCAAACCTGGCAACACTGCTTCACCCCCTCCTACCATGGACCCCTCCCAAGCCAGCTCAACTTCCTGCTGACTTTTTCAGTAAATTAATCAATTTTGTGTAATGAAATTTTAATCACATTTTAGAGGAAAAGCTGGACCTAAGTGTGAGAGTTTAATTTCCCAAAATGAAGATCTAATGGAAGGATTGAAACTCGTCAGCAGGGGCGTGCTGAGGTTTCCGGAAAGGGGGTAAGATTGTAATTTTGCCCCCCCCCCCCCCATCAAAATATAAATTTGATGACTCTTTTTATTTTATTTATTTATGCTTGTTTACACTGCAATTGCCACCTTTCAAAATGAATTTCTACATTATACCTTTTATTTTTCTTATTCATCCTGATTTTGCCGGGCAAGGGTACCCACAATCCACATGCCCCCCCTCTGCACGCCTCTGCCCGTCAGACTCAATTCCTCGTTACAATACCGTCTCGTTATCTCATTGGGTGCAGGTTTTGCTTCGGCTGACCTTTACGGATCCTCTGGGAGGACCTTATAGACCCCTCAGGATCTATTTGAAAATTGTTGCCTAAAATTATTTTTCATAATATTTTTTTTTGCCAATGAAAAATAGAATGACAAAATGAGAGCGACAGTTATTCAACAACATATCTATTTATTTAGTCTTAACAAAATTCATAAAAGTAACAATTTCATAAAAATATTTCTTTGAGTTTTCTATTTTACTATTCTTAATTTTAAAGATGATCAAACAATTTTTTTCTATTTCTTTTAGATGATTCCATATAAATTTTACAATGGAAACAGGGTACCATAGAAATTGTACAGATGAGAAGGTATTTTTTTTTTTTTTTTTTTTTTTATATATATACAGTAAAAGCTCGCTGTGTCGGACGCTCAGTTACTCGGATTTTTCGCTGAGTCGGATTTTTTTCTCAGTCCCTTGAATTGCCCCGTAAGACCAATGTAAAAAACGTCGGCATAAGTCGGATTTTTCAGAGTCGGAATTTCGCTTGTCTCGGATTTTTTCCGGTCCCGAGATGACTTTTTTTGTTGTTGAGTCGGACAAAATTGCAAATAAACGAATCAAAGAAAGTCCAAGAACAGATTGCCGAGTTCAAGCTTTTGTGCGCGTGTTTATGTCATAAATCAAACCAGCCGACCCAACTTTCATCTCTACCACACGCCGACTTCGCGGCCGGCGCGGCAGTGAGTGATGCGTCGCGCGTCGTCGTGATAACACTGCAAGGACCCCGAGGAGAGTTTCCAATACGATCGGCATTTAATTAAAGACGACTCTACGCCACAGGGCCAAAAAAATGTTGACCCCTCACTAAGTCGCTAAGCAAGAGGTATGTGCTATGTAAACGTACGGTCGGCAAACAATCAAACATTCGCTCAACATTGAGGTTATGTAGCACTCCTCGTACCTCGTACACCCTTCGCAAGTCTCGGACGTAAAAGACTTCCAGGATTAGAAGTCTTTGGTCCCGGAAAGGACCGACTTTTTTGGGCCCAGCAGTGTTGCCATGGTGGCATCATTATGGTACATGTAGCCGGAAACGGAAGACGAAATACGACAGGGTGACAAGTGAGGAAACTGATCGGGAACAAAGGGAGAATGGCACGCGACACCAAAGTCTTGGCGCGACACGGCACACTTGGACACTGAGGAGAAGAAAAAGGGGGAGGGGTGAGGAGTCGGTGAAAAGTAAACAAAAACAATGCAGAGTTCAGCAGACCATATGATTCATCAACGACACGAGGAAATCTCTTGCGTCGGTGTGATGTGTGATAGTGTGATACCTCCCCCCGCTCCTTCATACTAGACGCAGCGTCCGAAAAGACCAATTCCTTCAGACACCTCCAGCGCCAGCCAGACTCACAATCAGCCGCGAGCCGCTATCGTGCTCGTGGCGCCGATTCAGCGGCAGGCGGCTGTGTCATCGTGTCGCAACGAAGAATCTCTATTGCTTCGCGGTAAAATTGATAAGACACCCCTCGGGAGTTGGTTTAGTTAAGCGGCAAAACCTCTTTTTCCACATCCGAATTGCTGACACAAGTGTTGAGTACGAAATCGCCAAGAAAATACTGTTTTTTTCGGGAAACTTCGCGCTGAGTCGGATTTTTGGGGAAAAATCCGACTCAGACGTAATTTTCATGAGTCGGACTTTCGTTAAGTCGGATAAAAGCCGCGGTCCGAAGACGATCCGACACATCGAGCTTTTACTGTATATAAAAAAAACAGGATGTTTCAAAATGCAAACAAAAAAATTTAAGACCAGTCCTGAGGTTAACAAAATGAATTTTTCTTCATGAACATGTGTCTGCAAATGAACCACTTTGGGATCTTTGCAAGGAAAAAAATCTTACTCAAATCTCAAGAATGCACACTTAAACTCTGTATGATGATTTTTGAAACACCCAGTATATAAAGGATCATAAGTTTCATATTGACCAAAGGCAGTATTTGGAAAACCAAATCTATCAAAGGTATCAGGAAGTAAACGTTTATTGAAATTACTTTGAGAGTTGAAACTCAAATTACTGTAATGATTCCTGTTATTTTTCCTTTAAATTGATTGCATTTTTGCAGAAAAGAGCCAACTGCTGTTGATATTTTACGTAGGTTGCTTCTTTCTGCATAAAGTCGTCAAATTCTAATGTACATGATGATAAATCTACAAGATACAAGAACATAAGAAATGATTAAAAAATCAGACAGACATTCAAACAGACTTTTTCTCCATTGACTTTCTTGACATCTAAGTCCAAAATTGAAATTAGATTTTGACAAAGGTACACAAACATTTCTTTGGCAAAAGTTGCGATATAAAAAAAATATCTTCAACTAAGACAGTTGAACTACCTATTCACTTATTTTAATTTTTCAAGCGAAAACAAGTTGACCAAACTATCTTCAGATATGTTTGTAAAGAGTATATAAGGCCAAGAAGATATAATCACAATGTTGAGCGTGCAACTTAAGCAAGGGGCTAAATTTTGTTGATCATGCTAGTTGTTAGTTGATCGTAGTTTCTACTGAAACGAGAAAGTCAGCTTTGATAATTTTGACCCGTTGCAGTCAGATAAGAAACTAATCATGACAAGATGAAATAATGCAACAGTTTTCATGGGTAGTTTTGTTTATAGAAAATGACATGCACTAGATGATAACTTACAAAAGAATGATTTTCGTTTCTTGGTTTGATAACCTAGCTATGAAATCAACTCCAGATCAACTATACAAGGAGTTCACAAAAAGAGACAAGTTAAAATTTAATCATAAAAAATAAATAAAGAAAGGAAGAAAGTTTGGTTGATTTATTCAAGAATAGCTCATCCATTAGATTTTCACTAGCAAATTGCCTTTAATTTTTAATCCTATCCAGGGAAATTTCCAACCTCTAGAAATCTAGATTTGACACATCAAATCGACACTCAGATTCAATTTACTAAGACTTGCGGTGAGGCGTGATTCAGTAAAAATTTTAGCTCAGCTTTGACAAAAGAATTTAATGCATGCTAAAGACATTTTGATCATTCTGAATTTCTAATCATTTTACACTTAGATAACCCCTTTTTGTTTGACATTAACAAAATAAGAAACAAAAAATGTATCGAGTGTCTTATAGAGTGCTAAACTGAATTTAATAAAGAGATGAACTTGTTACTTCTAAACAATCACAGATTTCTTTTTCTTTTCTTTCTTTTCAAGAGTGTCTGCTGAAAAAAAAGGGGTGCCAGCTCCTTTTTGAATTAAACCAATAATTGGGTATTTTGGAACTCTCCAGCACCTGTCCCTTGCACCGTTCAATAACTGTGCTAAAACTTATAAGAATTAAATTGTTGGACCTATTGATAAAATTTTACATTTCATATGTACACTTTCACACAGTTCAACAAGTACAAAATCTGAAACTCATTGCGCTGAAACAGTTACTTTAATGGAGATAACTTTTAAGTCCACGGTATCAAATTATTGAAAAATTGAAGAAAAGAATCCTCAAGATTCACGGTATATTTTAAATCAATAAAAAATTGGGGGAGAAGCATGTAGGGTGTGAGAAGTATACGGATGAATTGTCCTTTAATTTATTTCATTTTGATGTGTACCGATTTCAAATGGACATTCATTTTCAAGGATGACTCACTTTAGCCAAACAGTTTGCGAAGGGGGTTTCAATTAAGAACCATTTTGCTCTTCTTAAAGTTTTCATTTTTTCCCACCTGCTCAGCTCAGAAGTCTTTTTAGATCTAGATTTCAGAGCAGTGGTGCCAGATCGAGGGTAAAAAGCTGTATCCTCCCCATTTAAATCAATGTTAAAATACAGCTTTTTCACCCCAATCTGGCAACACTGTTTCAGAGGCACATAAGTTCATGAGAGCTAAGCTTCACTAGCTCCACAAATAAACTCATTGCAAAGAATGATGCTACTAAAACTGACATTTGACCATCAGGACAGAAAGTACAAAGAAAAAATTGATAAAATAATATTTACACTACCTCTGATTAGGTTTTTAGAACTCATCTAAATGCAATTTTATAAATTAATCTATACAAAAAGTATTGAATTATAGAAAAGCAAAGGAAAGTAAATTAAAATTAATTCTTTATAAAAGATTAACTAGATTTTAAAAATCTTCAATTTTTCATACTTTTTCTTTTTTACACAAAAGCGCACTTGCGGGTATTTACACAGAGAACTCTTTGCAGCTCTAGATATGATGATAATTATAAAAATTATAGAGATAAATTACAAAAGAATCACAATTATAAATGACTCTTAAAATATTAGCATGAATCGGCACAACATTAAACATTACTGCAAATATACATTCATTTGAAGTGCTGACTGAATCAAAATCTTGATTCCTGGCATGAAACTGGCAATTTGTGCAAAATCAGGGCCCGACGCAAGCTGCGTATAGAGAGCTAGACCACCGTTATAATCACCCATTTTGATAAGGTGTACAAGTTGGTGTAGACTGGATAGAGTGTCATTTGAGAGCTGAAAGACAAGCACAATTTTATTAGTATTCAAAGTTTGTTTGGAAGAGGTGCCGAGTGCCGCATGTCCATGAAGTGAGCCTTCTAACATGAGGGAACGACTCAATGATTGACTTATGGGCATTGGCGCCTGGTGAGTTTGAATGAAATCAAAATAAAATGTGTATCGGTGTCTCTGAAGAAAAAGTTGTAGTAAGCTGAAAGAATTTCAATGATAGGTTTTCAAGATATTTGTGAATGAGGTTAGCAATGTTGGCATTGTTTTCCTCATGCACACGGCTCTTGGGTGTGTTGAGTGTGATATTTAGATGGCTTGGCTCCTCACGCACAGATACATTTACTTCCATTTACTCCCTCGCCCATCAACTCATTCATCAGTTTGCCTCTCTTAATGATACATGAATGAAGGTGAAGAAAACAGAGTGAGTGGACCGGTGGGCAGGCGAGTAGAAGTTAATGTATCAATGCGAGCAAAGCTAAGCCATCCTAATAACAAAGCCAACACACCCAAAATCACTGCGCACCAAGAAAGTAGTGTTACCTTCAGGCAAGGTAAATCAAAAACTTGTCATTGAAATTTTTTTGGCCCATAACATCTTCCTTTTTAGGAGACACTTAAAAACAACAAAATTCAACTGTATCAGAATTAACTGCAGTCCATAGCCTTGTCCTTTAAATCAAACCACTGCATTGATTTGTACCACTTACCCTCCTGCACACCTTTTTGAAGAAATTGTACCGTTTTACAAAAAATTTAATGCCCAGAAATTTAAATGTAATAAAGTTAGGCCAGGCCCACTTCACCGGGTTGTCTATCATTTTGTTGCACAATCTGTAAATACCGCTCAAAAATGTCTTTCTGTTTGCGCTCTGCCCCTTTGAAAATAAAATAAAAGAATAGAATAAAAAAAAGGACAGTAACCATTTGGGTTCCCCGGAAAACAGACTTCAAAGCTGGGGGCACGTTTTTACAGAAAGGTGATCATCTTTTTTTTCGAAACATAATGACAATTTTTTGACCGAACCTTTTTAGAAATTGTGAAAGCATTAATTCCACAAAAAAAAATTTCACTTGGAAATTGGAATGTATAATTGGAGGAATTATGACTTTCCTATAAAAACTTGCCTCCAAACTTAAAAGGCGAATTTTTGAGAGACTTAACAGAGTAAAGCTTTTTTCCCTCTTTTTAGCAATCTATCTCAAAATTGCAGAATTCAAGGACATTGCCACCACATAGAAATCATCTCAGTGATGAACGGCTGGACAGGATTTTTCTGCGTACAGAAAATCACCTTTTGGCAATGTAGCCGCCAGACAAGTTGAGCATTTTGAAAATAAGGGACACCCTAACCTACACCTTTCCCCCGTCAACAATTGACGAAGTAAATAAAAACCTTAAAGAAAACTAAGTGGGAGAAGAAAAGGGCAAAATGATCATTACCTTTGATTCACGTAGCGCATCATACAAAGTTTCTAGTTTCCGAGAGATTTCCTCTAATTTCCTTTTTGACTGCTATATAAAAAAAACAGAAAAACAGGTATAAGTCAAAACGTGTAGCTCAAAGGTAGACTTTCTGTTGATTATTATTAAACATGAGTGATACCAGTATGGTGCATTTTTTCAATCACTGGTGCGTGCACCAGTGCAGCTCCACTGAACCGTAATGTTTTTTTATTCCAGTGCCCCAGCACTGAATCGCACCAGAGTGTTTTTTTAGTAGTCGTCAGTTATCAGAAAGATGTCAATGCAGCAAAATAGAATGTTTAATTTTAAAACCTGGAGAAAATTACCTATGAATTTGTCACAAAGTTTCATCCATTTAACACTGAGCTTCAAATATTTTACTGAATGCTGTTTTAAACCAGAACCATGTATCGCAGCTAAAGCAGAGCTGAATTTTTATTGGATGAATCAGATCTATCAAGATATCTGCGATAAAAGGACTGGAAACAGTTTTTTTCTTCTTTTTTTTCTCTTTTTTTTCAGCAGATCAAGATGAACCAAGTGGAACATTCTATTTTTTTAACTACCAGTCCATAGTGGTTCGACCACTGCCGCTAAATGCTTTTAACCAGAGAGAGGTCACTCCAGTAGAAGCGATTACTTGCACTATGTTTACTCCGCCTTTTTGGGCCATTTACCAGGTCAGACCCGGTTCTTTGTGTTCCAGCTAAAAAACATTTATCTATTTAGACAAACCCTTACCGGATTCTGTGCTGTATTGTAACATCTACTCCTCAGTTCCTCTAGAATGGTCTGCAGTTCTTGATGCTCCTGAGGTATGGGCGGTTTAGGGCGAGGAGGTTCAACCTCTCTTTTGACTATTTCCGGTTCTTGGCTGATAGCTGGTTGATGGTAAGACTGTTGATAAGCAGGCGGCGGCGGATTATACTGATCTCTCACGTTACCATTCATCTGCAAAAAGTAAAATTCTCAAAAGTAAAGAATGCCCATTATACAAACAAATGACATGAGTAGTAGAAGTAGTAAAGTCCAGTCTCCCTAACTATTTGTTCGCAATGCTTGTATTAAAAAACAAACGACTAGACTCAAAATAAAAATAAAAACGTAGAGACTCGGAGGAGCGAAATAAATAAAAACCGCTACCTTTATGAGAGCCAATGGGCTGGAAGCACCATCAACAAATTCCACTTTTGACAGTAAAATTCCGAGAAGATTACCAAAGTCACAATTCCATCTACAATTATGATTATGAGAATATTTGGATTAGAATTTAAAATTTTTTATTTTAAGTCTTGTGATTTTGATGTCATAGAGGAACTAATCACACCGCAGACACAGCGCAGTGAAATGCACTGTATTGCGACGCAGGTTTACAGCATTGCTCTGGTTCATGCATACATGATTGAATTGTTAGCGGACAAAGACAACATAGTTAAGAGTCTCAAGAAGAAAAAACTGATGGGAAGTATGGCCGTCTGGCTTCAAGTAAATGTAAGAGGTGAAAAGAATCAAATTGAAGATTAATTTCAATGGCAGACTTGCATGGGCGGAGCCAGCAAGAAGGCAACTGTGGATTCTTCCCATTTGAATGTATGAGAAACAATCGATTAGAAATTGGGCCATGGCTCCCTTAAGAATCGATTGTTTCTCATACATTCAAATGGATAGAATCCACAGTGGCTGTAAGGGGGGATGTGTTGAACATGAAACATTGAACAAGGTGTGATCCTGGCCAGTCACTTTTTTCGTGAAGGTACTACTATAGACTTGGGAAGGCAGAGGCTCAAGTGCACCTTTTGTAAGGGCCTATTTTCCGCGTGCACTTCCCCACTTGACCACCTGTAATGAAAATGAAAAAAGAAGCAAAAAAAATAAGAAAATGCTCTTACATAAAAACAAAATACATACCATGAAAAACCAAAACGCGATAAAAATAATGAGCCAGATAGGATCTGTGCAGCCTCTGACTTTGATGTGATCATGGCTATCAGTATCCGAGTCCGCGACGCAACACCCCATGATTAATACCTATAGAATAAAAATGAAAATCACTCAAATTACTTGAAAATTCTATCAATTTCTCTGAGCGAATAGACAAAGGTAGTTTTAAAACAGCAAACAGATGAAATTTTGCTTCAGTCATCCCTAATAAGTCCTAATGAGAATGACAACCCTCCTCAATGGGAAAAACATCATAAGCACATAAAGCACAGTTCCTCAATCCTTTTCAGAAATCATAAAAAATTCCTAATGAGTCACTTATAATCACTAACTGTTTTAAACCAGCTCTTATTTTAAACTATATGCCACAGTTAGATCACAAATAAAATATTCCTGCAGTAGTACTTACCACGATAACATCGCACATGAAATAACTTAATTTTCCACCATTTGGCACTTACAATGTTTTCCTCAGTGGGCAAGGTAGACTGGGAATAACTACTGTCAACTTGCCAGAGGTAGACGCTTAATTTTTTTTTTTTTTTTTTTTTTTTTTTTTTTTTTTTTTTTTTAAATTTTAAATAGCCCTACAGCAGCTAATCCCATTCAGTTCAAAATTAAACGTACAGTGCGAGGTCACATACGGGAGGATGGGTAACACATAGGTATAAAGATTCACCCACCACGGCCCATTGGTGGGGCTTATTTTGGATAGGAGGCCATGGGTTAAAGGACCCCCCTGTGTGACCGGCATAATTGTCCTCTGAAAAAGCAGGTCCACTTCTCAATTTTAAGGAAAATGCTTTAGAGACACTGAGTGGCTTGTTCTGGGGGTGCCCGTTTCATGAACTGACAGTTTCAGAAGCAAGACTGAAGGAATAACTGTAAATGGGCAACATCATTACCTTGGCTGTTACCTGCATAAGACTGTAATTGTTGATTGCAAAAACAATCAAACTACTTAGTTGGGTCTGCTTTGAACTTCACAATCACTAAAAATCGTTACCAATTACAGGCAGTTATTTGCAAATTGTGGAGGTAATTCTTAAATAATAAGCACAACCTGCATTGTTCATATACTCAAGTAACTCTTTGCGAACTTGAATTTCAAACTTAAAATAATAAGAAGGTGGGCTCAAAGTTAAACTCTGATAAATTTGACTCAAATTTGAAAGTTGGAGAAGAGGATAGTATTTACTTGAACGAAAATAACAAACAATTCATATATTGAATAGGTCAGCAGCTGATTAAGAACAATCGTATCGTAATGCTATAGAGTCAATGATCGAGTGCATGTTATCTTATGGGTGGTGCCATTCCGAGTTTCATTCCGATAGAAACCCTTCCATCTCTACGGAAATTCTCCGATAGCTCAGGAGTCATCGGAGAATTTCCGTAGAGATGGAAGGGTTTCCATCGGAATGGCACCACCCATAAGATAACACGCACTCAATCATCGACTTGATAGCATTACGATATGATAGTTCATAATCAGCTTGCCGGTTGCCAATTCAGCCCCCTTTTCTCCTCCTAAGGGTGACGTCTAGGTGGAACAGCAAAGGTTGCAGGATCAGCGATAAGCATAGACTATCAAATACAGAAGTATTGAGAATTCTGTTTTTGCATCATTGATGAGACATGAAGAAACTTTGGTTGGATAAATGCAGCCTCCCTTATCAGAAACAATGGTTTCGGTAGCAACCTTAGACCCCAGAAGCAAATATTTAACTAACAGAAGAATCTTCGTGTAGAACTGCTATTGAACAAAGAAGAGCAGGATTCGAGGGTTGAAGATTTTCTTTTCTAGGGTAGGTAGCAGATATAAATGCTGGAATCAAAGGCAGATAAGATCGGGGCGAGACACTTTCTGACAGGTAGAGGGTATGAGCTATCACAAAAGAGTTTGTGGTGAGATAAGAGCCCCAAAGACCAGTTGATTACAAGAGAGAAGCTATTTTTAGAAGATACGAGTTTTACAACAGTATGTTTCTCTCCTAAGGATTTAGAGGGTTGGTGGGGAAATCTAAATCACAGAAAGGATGAAATGATCAGAATGCTGTCCAGCATCCTTGCGATCGTATACAAACCTTTGCTTCAGGGGCGTGACGATCGCTAATGGATACGACGAATCTTCGAACGGAGAAAAACTTGCAAAAATCATAAAAAATAACTACAGTTTGTTGAGAGACAGGACGTTTGAAATGGAAAAAATTAAATGAAAGAATCGTCGTATTTGAGGATTCGGGGGCTTCCCTTCCTGACGGCTCTGTTGTGTTTGTAAACAAATCAACAGTTTATCCATCATTCACCACCGCCGAATACACATCTTTGCGAATACCGCACACACAGCAACGGCGCGTTTGCATTTGCTTTAGTATCTCCCATGGATGAAGGCGTTCGTAGCGCGTTACCTTGCAGCCTCCGCCTTGCCCCCACCTAGCTAGAAGAAATGAGAATATCAGAAATTTGAGGAACGTAGAACCTTGTTTTCCTGATAATTTTTAAGTCAGACGTTCACTTTGATATGTAGTGCTATTGTAGTAGCAGCAAAGGCAGCTTGAGTTGCATCACAGGAGGGAAGTTGTTTCAAAGGACATCACATGATTTAGTTTGTAACCAAACTCTACTTTGCTCATCATTCACTGCAAAACCACTTGGTATAGATGTGATGCACAGTAAGTCTGTAAATAGATGACACTAATTTGGGGATTAGATGTGGGTGCAGTCCCTGCAGAGAAAGCTTCACCCCAGAGTTGCCAATAGTGGCTAGATTCGACCACACGTGGACTATTTTGATGAGAATTTAGCCACGTCTCTCCCTCTTTCCGTGTCGGATCCTCGTGTATCTCCATCCGGGATCCACAGCGTGGCTAGTAACCAACTCGAAAACTGTCCACGCGTGGCTATTCTACCCCGTCCAAACCTGGCAACACTGCTTCACCCCCTCCTACCATGGACCCCTCCCAAGCCAGCTCAACTTCCTGCTGACTTTTTCAGTAAATTAATCAATTTTGTGTAATGAAATTTTAATCACATTTTAGAGGAAAAGCTGGACCTAAGTGTGAGAGTTTAATTTCCCAAAATGAAGATCTAATGGAAGGATTGAAACTCGTCAGCAGGGGCGTGCTGAGGTTTCCGGAAAGGGGGTAAGATTGTAATTTTGTCCCCCCCCCCATCAAAAATATAAATTTGATGACTCTTTTTTATTTTATTTATTTATGCTTGTTTACACTGCAATTGCCACCTTTCAAAATGAATTTCTACATTATACCTTTTATTTTTCTTATTCATCCTGATTTTGCCGGGCAAGGGTACCCACAATCCACGTGCCCCCCCTCTGCACGCCTCTGCCCGTCAGACTCAATTCCTCGTTACAATACCGTCTCGTTATCTCATTGGGTGCAGGTTTTGCTTCGGCTGACCTTTACGGATCCTCTGGGAGGACCTTATAGACCCCTCAGGATCTATTTGAAAATTGTTGCCTAAAATTATTTTTCATAATATTTTTTTTTGCCAATGAAAAATAGAATGACAAAATGAGAGCGACAGTTATTCAACAACATATCTATTTATTTAGTCTTAACAAAATTCATAAAAGTAACAATTTCATAAAAATATTTCTTTGAGTTTTCTATTTTACTATTCTTAATTTTAAAGATGATCAAACAATTTTTTTCTATTTCTTTTAGATGATTCCATATAAATTTTACAATGGAAACAGGGTACCATAGAAATTGTACAGATGAGAAGGTATTTTTTTTTTTTTTTTTTTTTTATATATATACAGTAAAAGCTCGCTGTGTCGGACGCTCAGTTACTCGGATTTTTCGCTGAGTCGGATTTTTTTCTCAGTCCCTTGAATTGCCCCGTAAGACCAATGTAAAAAACGTCGGCATAAGTCGGATTTTTCAGAGTCGGAATTTCGCTTGTCTCGGATTTTTTCCGGTCCCGAGATGACTTTTTTTGTTGTTGAGTCGGACAAAATTGCAAATAAACGAATCAAAGAAAGTCCAAGAACAGATTGCCGAGTTCAAGCTTTTGTGCGCGTGTTTATGTCATAAATCAAACCAGCCGACCCAACTTTCATCTCTACCACACGCCGACTTCGCGGCCGGCGCGGCAGTGAGTGATGCGTCGCGCGTCGTCGTGATAACACTGCAAGGACCCCGAGGAGAGTTTCCAATACGATCGGCATTTAATTAAAGACGACTCTACGCCACAGGGCCAAAAAAATGTTGACCCCTCACTAAGTCGCTAAGCAAGAGGTATGTGCTATGTAAACGTACGGTCGGCAAACAATCAAACATTCGCTCAACATTGAGGTTATGTAGCACTCCTCGTACCTCGTACACCCTTCGCAAGTCTCGGACGTAAAAGACTTCCAGGATTAGAAGTCTTTGGTCCCGGAAAGGACCGACTTTTTTGGGCCCAGCAGTGTTGCCATGGTGGCATCATTATGGTACATGTAGCCGGAAACGGAAGACGAAATACGACAGGGTGACAAGTGAGGAAACTGATCGGGAACAAAGGGAGAATGGCACGCGACACCAAAGTCTTGGCGCGACACGGCACACTTGGACACTGAGGAGAAGAAAAAGGGGGAGGGGTGAGGAGTCGGTGAAAAGTAAACAAAAACAATGCAGAGTTCAGCAGACCATATGATTCATCAACGACACGAGGAAATCTCTTGCGTCGGTGTGATGTGTGATAGTGTGATACCTCCCCCCGCTCCTTCATACTAGACGCAGCGTCCGAAAAGACCAATTCCTTCAGACACCTCCAGCGCCAGCCAGACTCACAATCAGCCGCGAGCCGCTATCGTGCTCGTGGCGCCGATTCAGCGGCAGGCGGCTGTGTCATCGTGTCGCAACGAAGAATCTCTATTGCTTCGCGGTAAAATTGATAAGACACCCCTCGGGAGTTGGTTTAGTTAAGCGGCAAAACCTCTTTTTCCACATCCGAATTGCTGACACAAGTGTTGAGTACGAAATCGCCAAGAAAATACTGTTTTTTTCGGGAAACTTCGCGCTGAGTCGGATTTTTGGGGAAAAATCCGACTCAGACGTAATTTTCATGAGTCGGACTTTCGTTAAGTCGGATAAAAGCCGCGGTCCGAAGACGATCCGACACATCGAGCTTTTACTGTATATAAAAAAAACAGGATGTTTCAAAATGCAAACAAAAAAATTTAAGACCAGTCCTGAGGTTAACAAAATGAATTTTTCTTCATGAACATGTGTCTGCAAATGAACCACTTTGGGATCTTTGCAAGGAAAAAAATCTTACTCAAATCTCAAGAATGCACACTTAAACTCTGTATGATGATTTTTGAAACACCCAGTATATAAAGGATCATAAGTTTCATATTGACCAAAGGCAGTATTTGGAAAACCAAATCTATCAAAGGTATCAGGAAGTAAACGTTTATTGAAATTACTTTGAGAGTTGAAACTCAAATTACTGTAATGATTCCTGTTATTTTTCCTTTAAATTGATTGCATTTTTGCAGAAAAGAGCCAACTGCTGTTGATATTTTACGTAGGTTGCTTCTTTCTGCATAAAGTCGTCAAATTCTAATGTACATGATGATAAATCTACAAGATACAAGAACATAAGAAATGATTAAAAAATCAGACAGACATTCAAACAGACTTTTTCTCCATTGACTTTCTTGACATCTAAGTCCAAAATTGAAATTAGATTTTGACAAAGGTACACAAACATTTCTTTGGCAAAAGTTGCGATATAAAAAAAATATCTTCAACTAAGACAGTTGAACTACCTATTCACTTATTTTAAATTTTTTCAAGCGAAAACAAGTTGACCAAACTATCTTCAGATATGTTTGTAAAGAGTATATAAGGCCAAGAAGATATAATCACAATGTTGAGCGTGCAACTTAAGCAAGGGGCAAAATTTTTGTTGATCATGCTAGTTGTTAGTTGATCGTAGTTTCTACTGAAACGAGAAAGTCAGCTTTGATAATTTTGACCCGTTGCAGTCAGATAAGAAACTAATCATGACAAGATGAAATAATGCAACAGTTTTCATGGGTAGTTTTGTTTATAGAAAATGACATGCACTAGATGATAACTTACAAAAGAATGATTTTCGTTTCTTGGTTTGATAACCTAGCTATGAAATCAACTCCAGATCAACTATACAAGGAGTTCACAAAAAGAGACAAGTTAAAATTTAATCATAAAAAATAAATAAAGAAAGGAAGAAAGTTTGGTTGATTTATTCAAGAATAGCTCATCCATTAGATTTTCACTAGCAAATTGCCTTTAATTTTTAATCCTATCCAGGGAAATTTCCAACCTCTAGAAATCTAGATTTGACACATCAAATCGACACTCAGATTCAATTTACTAAGACTTGCGGTGAGGCGTGATTCAGTAAAAATTTTAGCTCAGCTTTGACAAAAGAATTTAATGCATGCTAAAGACATTTTGATCATTCTGAATTTCTAATCATTTTACACTTAGATAACCCCTTTTTGTTTGACATTAACAAAATAAGAAACAAAAAATGTATCGAGTGTCTTATAGAGTGCTAAACTGAATTTAATAAAGAGATGAACTTGTTACTTCTAAACAATCACAGATTTCTTTTTCTTTTCTTTCTTTTCAAGAGTGTCTGCTGAAAAAAAAGGGGTGCCAGCTCCTTTTTGAATTAAACCAATAATTGGGTATTTTGGAACTCTCCAGCACCTGTCCCTTGCACCGTTCAATAACTGTGCTAAAACTTATAAGAATTAAATTGTTGGACCTATTGATAAAATTTTACATTTCATATGTACACTTTCACACAGTTCAACAAGTACAAAATCTGAAACTCATTGCGCTGAAACAGTTACTTTAATGGAGATAACTTTTAAGTCCACGGTATCAAATTATTGAAAAATTGAAGAAAAGAATCCTCAAGATTCACGGTATATTTTAAATCAATAAAAAAATTGGGGGAGAAGCATGTAGGGTGTGAGAAGTATACGGATGAATTGTCCTTTAATTTATTTCATTTTGATGTGTACCGATTTCAAATGGACATTCATTTTCAAGGATGACTCACTTTAGCCAAACAGTTTGCGAAGGGGGTTTCAATTAAGAACCATTTTGCTCTTCTTAAAGTTTTCATTTTTTCCCACCTGCTCAGCTCAGAAGTCTTTTTAGATCTAGATTTCAGAGCAGTGGTGCCAGATCGAGGGTAAAAAGCTGTATCCTCCCCATTTAAATCAATGTTAAAATACAGCTTTTTCACCCCAATCTGGCAACACTGTTTCAGAGGCACATAAGTTCATGAGAGCTAAGCTTCACTAGCTCCACAAATAAACTCATTGCAAAGAATGATGCTACTAAAACTGACATTTGACCATCAGGACAGAAAGTACAAAGAAAAAATTGATAAAATAATATTTACACTACCTCTGATTAGGTTTTTAGAACTCATCTAAATGCAATTTTATAAATTAATCTATACAAAAAGTATTGAATTATAGAAAAGCAAAGGAAAGTAAATTAAAATTAATTCTTTATAAAAGATTAACTAGATTTTAAAAATCTTCAATTTTTCATACTTTTTCTTTTTTACACAAAAGCGCACTTGCGGGTATTTACACAGAGAACTCTTTGCAGCTCTAGATATGATGATAATTATAAAAAATTATAGAGATAAATTACAAAAGAATCACAATTATAAATGACTCTTAAAATATTAGCATGAATCGGCACAACATTAAACATTACTGCAAATATACATTCATTTGAAGTGCTGACTGAATCAAAATCTTGATTCCTGGCATGAAACTGGCAATTTGTGCAAAATCAGGGCCCGACGCAAGCTGCGTATAGAGAGCTAGACCACCGTTATAATCACCCATTTTGATAAGGTGTACAAGTTGGTGTAGACTGGATAGAGTGTCATTTGAGAGCTGAAAGACAAGCACAATTTTATTAGTATTCAAAGTTTGTTTGGAAGAGGTGCCGAGTGCCGCATGTCCATGAAGTGAGCCTTCTAACATGAGGGAACGACTCAATGATTGACTTATGGGCATTGGCGCCTGGTGAGTTTGAATGAAATCAAAATAAAATGTGTATCGGTGTCTCTGAAGAAAAAGTTGTAGTAAGCTGAAAGAATTTCAATGATAGGTTTTCAAGATATTTGTGAATGAGGTTAGCAATGTTGGCATTGTTTTCCTCATGCACACGGCTCTTGGGTGTGTTGAGTGTGATATTTAGATGGCTTGGCTCCTCACGCACAGATACATTTACTTCCATTTACTCCCTCGCCCATCAACTCATTCATCAGTTTGCCTCTCTTAATGATACATGAATGAAGGTGAAGAAAACAGAGTGAGTGGACGGTGGGCAGGCGAGTAGAAGTTAATGTATCAATGCGAGCAAAGCTAAGCCATCCTAATAACAAAGCCAACACACCCAAATCACTGCGCACCAAGAAAGTAGTGTTACCTTCAGGCAAGGTAAATCAAAAACTTGTCATTGAAATTTTTTTGGCCCATAACATCTTCCTTTTTAGGAGACACTTAAAAACAACAAAATTCAACTGTATCAGAATTAACTGCAGTCCATAGCCTTGTCCTTTAAATCAAACCACTGCATTGATTTGTACCACTTACCCTCCTGCACACCTTTTTGAAGAAATTGTACCGTTTTACAAAAAATTTAATGCCCAGAAATTTAAATGTAATAAAGTTAGGCCAGGCCCACTTCACCGGGTTGTCTATCATTTTGTTGCACAATCTGTAAATACCGCTCAAAAATGTCTTTCTGTTTGCGCTCTGCCCCTTTGAAAATAAAATAAAAGAATAGAATAAAAAAAAGGACAGTAACCATTTGGGTTCCCCGGAAAACAGACTTCAAAGCTGGGGGCACGTTTTTACAGAAAGGTGATCATCTTTTTTTTCGAAACATAATGACAATTTTTTGACCGAACCTTTTAGAAATTGTGAAAGCATTAATTCCACAAAAAAAAATTTCACTTGGAAATTGGAATGTATAATTGGAGGAATTATGACTTTCCTATAAAAACTTGCCTCCAAACTTAAAAGGCGAATTTTTGAGAGACTTAACAGAGTAAAGCTTTTTTCCCTCTTTTTAGCAATCTATCTCAAAATTGCAGAATTCAAGGACATTGCCACCACATAGAAATCATCTCAGTGATGAACGGCTGGACAGGATTTTTCTGCGTACAGAAAATCACCTTTTGGCAATGTAGCCGCCAGACAAGTTGAGCATTTTGAAAATAAGGGACACCCTAACCTACACCTTTCCCCCGTCAACAATTGACGAAGTAAATAAAAACCTTAAAGAAAACTAAGTGGGAGAAGAAAAGGGCAAAATGATCATTACCTTTGATTCACGTAGCGCATCATACAAAGTTTCTAGTTTCCGAGAGATTTCCTCTAATTTCCTTTTTGACTGCTATATAAAAAAAACAGAAAAACAGGTATAAGTCAAAACGTGTAGCTCAAAGGTAGACTTTCTGTTGATTATTATTAAACATGAGTGATACCAGTATGGTGCGTTTTTTTAATCACTGGTGCGTGCACCAGTGCAGCTCCACTGTACCGTAATGTTTTTTTATTCCAGTGCCCCAGCACTGAATCGCACCAGAGTGTTTTTTTAGTAGTCGTCAGTTATCAGAAAGATGTCAATGCAGCAAAATAGAATGTTTAATTTTAAAACCTGGAGAAAATTACCTATGAATTTGTCACAAAGTTTCATCCATTTAACACTGAGCTTCAAATATTTTACTGAATGCTGTTTTAAACCAGAACCATGCATCGCAGCTAAAGCAGAGCTGAATTTTTATTGGATGAATCAGATCTATCAAGATATCTGCGATAAGTGGACTGGAAACAGTTTTTTTCTTCTTTTTTTTTTCTTTTTTTTTCAGCAGATCAAGATGAACCAAGTGGAACATTCTATTTTTTTAACTACCAGTCCATAGTGGTTCGACCACTGCCGCTAAATGCTTTTAACCAGAGAGAGGTCACTCCAGTAGAAGCGATTACTTGCACTATGTTTACTCCGCCTTTTTGGGCCATTTACCAGGTCAGACCCGGTTCTTTGTGTTCCAGCTAAAAAACATTTATCTATTTAGACAAACCCTTACCGGATTCTGTGCTGTATTGTAACATCTACTCCTTAGTTCCTCTAGAATGGTCTGCAGTTCTTGATGCTCCTGAGGTATGGGCGGTTTAGGGCGAGGAGGTTCAACCTCTCTTTTGACTATTTCCGGTTCTTGGCTGATAGCTGGTTGATGGTAAGACTGTTGATAAGCAGGCGGCGGCGGATTATACTGATCTCTCACGTTACCATTCATCTGCAAAAAGTAAAATTCTCAAAAGTAAAGAATGCCCATTATACAAACAAATGACATGAGTAGTAGAAGTAGTAAAGTCCAGTCTCCCTAACTATTTGTTCGCAATGCTTGTATTAAAAAACAAACGACTAGACTCAAAATAAAAATAAAAACGTAGAGACTCGGAGGAGCGAAATAAATAAAAACCGCTACCTTTATGAGAGCCAATGGGCTGGAAGCACCATCAACAAATTCCACTTTTGACAGTAAAATTCCGAGAAGATTACCAAAGTCACAATTCCATCTACAATTATGATTATGAGAATATTTGGATTAGAATTTAAAATTTTTTATTTTAAGTCTTGTGATTTTGATGTCATAGAGGAACTAATCACACCGCAGACACAGCGCAGTGAAATGCACTGTATTGCGACGCAGGTTTACAGCATTGCTCTGGTTCATGCATACATGATTGAATTGTTAGCGGACAAAGACAACATAGTTAAGAGTCTCAAGAAGAAAAAACTGATGGGAAGTATGGCCGTCTGGCTTCAAGTAAATGTAAGAGGTGAAAAGAATCAAATTGAAGATTAATTTCAATGGCAGACTTGCATGGGCGGAGCCAGCAAGAAGGCAACTGTGGATTCTTCCCATTTGAATGTATGAGAAACAATCGATTAGAAATTGGGCCATGGCTCCCTTAAGAATCGATTGTTTCTCATACATTCAAATGGATAGAATCCACAGTTGCCAAATTGCTTGCTATGCAGACTTGTGGATTTCGTTCCAGTCCACTCCTCTTACTCATCGCCACATTGCCACATCACCTCTTCTTGTTGCCCTCAGAACCTTTAAAAGGCTATTTTACATTACCTGGCAATGAAAAAACTCTATACTATTATCAGCACTTTTCACATGAAATTCTCCATAAAAACTGGAGCTTAAATTCCCATTGAGTGATGTATTCAACAGACTCATAAAAATTATAAAATAGAAAATTAGCACTTACTTGAGGATAATTAGAAGGAGGGGAAGCAAATTGTTCTTGAGGAGCAGCTCCAAATAACGGGTGTGTAATCGGGTCTTGCGGAGCAAACTCTTGCTTGGACTGTGAAACAGATAAGGAGTAAAATTTTTAATATTTCAGAGTGGAAGAGATATGTAAATAAATAAGAAAAAAAGTCAAGTAATTTAAGATTTTCTCAGGATCTGTTAGTTTTGATTTACAACTTTAAGACAGTTTAAAAATAGAGCATGACAGAGCTGGATTTCCTAAACACGAGACAAGTATCTTGAATTTGAATGCTGAAATAATCATTTTTCAAACTGCAAAACTACTGAAAAATGAGCTGATTGCTTTGAATGTCACTTCTTACCAAAAAAAAAAAATAAATAAATAAATATAAATTACAAACTAGTTACTAATTACTAGTTTAAATTACAAATTAGTTTTATCATTGAGTCTAAAGGACCCCACACATTCCTTTGAAAGCTTTTTCAGCCCATAGGAACTTTAGCTCAAATGATGAGAACAATATTAATATTGATGGTCATTTAAAAGTTATCATGTGCCATTTGTCATGAAGAATATGCTGGGTCTTTTTTGAATTTTCTTCACGAAAAGAGAAGGGGAACATTATTCTTAGTGTGTTTTATTTCAGTGTTTGTTATAGTTCCAGAATCTTTTGTTCCAATAACTCAGATGCTGGTTCAGCTACTATTTAGCCAATTAGGTTTGATGATCAGTGACATCACACGGCAATTGTCTATTAAGGAGCAAATACAAACAACTAAAAAACTGAGGTAGAATTAATAGAGGAGAAACAAAATAAAAATGTTTCTCAAAACTGAAGAGCAAAAGTGAAGGAGGGATTCGTCAAAAATTGTTGATCACTGGAGCAAACAAACGGGAGAAAAGGGGGCAAAAACATCCAGTAAAGCAAAATTTGCAGTCGCTTTGATTACTATGTGGTATCATTTCCAAAAGTCTTTGAACCATGTCAAAACACGTTGAAATGAGATGATGAGATAAGATTGAAAGGCAAGATAAAACCCAGCTCAATGCTGAGGACACCCAAAACTACACTCCATAATCACACACATAATCTTTGAGCAAATATAGCAACAGCTAACCACCAATAGTGCTATGAATGATTCTATTGGACTGTCTCTGCAGAGAGGCTACACAAAGTTAAAAGTCCCATCTTCATGCAGTAAAGTATGCATGGACAGCTTTGCTTCACGCGGTTTTTGTTCCTTTAATTTTTATGATTAGAATTGTAATGAATTTAACTAAATTTGGGTTAGAATGAAAATACTAGAGAATAGAGTGACTATCTGGGCACAGGATTTTAACAAAATATTCGGGGGAAAATCTTTTACTTATTTTTGGTAGGTGTTTCTTCATTGTAAAAATAAAATTGTATTGCAACCAATGATATTTGTGTCCAGAAAACCCCTCGAAAACTCTGATTTTTTTCATAATACATCGATTTCAGTCATCAATTATTAATACCCTCTTCTAGTTTAGCTCATCATGAATTTTAGACAGTTGATGCAAGATACACGCTCATTCAACAACTTTTGATCATTCAAGGGGAAATTAAGTTCGGCACCATCAAAACATAAACCGGTTAGTTAAACAAGCTTCAAACTCAAAACAAAGATTCTATGCACACTCATCAAGAGCAAAATACCTCCTTCAGCGCCCCTTGTTTCATAAGAGCACCCCACTTTTTTGTGCCTGCATGTACCGCTGACATCGAACAACTTTTCTCTAGGAACTAACCGTTCAATGATTAGTACACCTTAAAACCATTTATGATGAGATAAAGTTTCAACGCACACACAAATATTTTAATCAAATTGAAATGGGATGGCTCTCACACCAGTGAGAAATTAAAAGGATAAACCAGAAAAATTGTCACTTTCAAGACTTGAAGATTTTTTTAGAAAATTTTGGACTGAATGATGACTGATGAAACAGCAACATTAAGAAAAAAGCTTCACAGAAGATAGATTTTTATAGAATTAGAATTAAAATACATTAGTATAAGATAAAACACAGAATATTTATTCCCCTGATTGCTAATGAATCGCAGGCCCCCTCATCATCTGTCATGAAGTATTTCAACATCATAGCCTCAATTTATTTTAATTTCATTGCTTTAAAGCAATAATTAAGCTAAAAAACAACTCAGATCCCCCCTTCAATATCTCATGCGTTGTTGTGTGATGATAAAATGAGGAAAAGTTGAATAGCTAAGCAATTTGACCGCAATACAGCTTGGATATTTTCTTGCAACATACCCTACATCCAAGTACATTGAAAAATTTATACTCCTTAAAAAATAGGAATTTTGCAGGGAGGGGTTGATAAGACACGCATAAATTATTGATTCATCCCCTTATTAATTTACGCCAAATTTTGAGTTGAGATAAACGTCACTCTTGAAAGGAATGAGCCAAATGCAAAAGCCCACAAATTTTTGAAAGTTTGTAGTGAAAGCAAAGGTTTGTTTTTGTTAAATTCTTCCTTAAAATTAAATCATTTCTCGGAAATTTAACTTGGGATTACACAATCATTCCTCAGAAATTTTTATAAACTCGGGATTACACGAGTCTAGGAGGGTATGAAGGAGGTAGTCCTGCACCTCTTTCTCTGCGCTGACAAAGGTAATCCAAAGAGTAACTTTATCCGCTACAGAAGAAATTCAAGCAAGGAGAAAATGATAAATTAAACAGGTCTACTCCCCCAGGTACTTGCTTTGCGTTGTCAATATACAAGTCTAAAGACATTAACAAAGGTAAACAGTGGATTTTGGAGGTTTTCAGAAATGCCAAAATAACGTTTGCTGCGTTTTACACATTAATTAACATTACATTTATCTAAAGGAAAAGCTGGCGAGAGCACCATATCAATTCTCTCTACAGCATGATGTGATAAATAAGGTAAGTCTATAAGTTACTTTTAAAGTGGTTTCTGACAATGCAAGACTATCAACATACCTGTTGACGAGAAGATGAGCTAAGTGAAGGGGGATCATTCCACCCAGGAGGCGCAGCGTTCACAGCAGCAGTGGGTCCATACAAAGGCCTATTGATGGAGGGAACACCATCATTTTTAGGAACAAACTGGGACTGCTGTTGTGGGGCACCATACATAGAGGAAGAGGCAGGGGGTGAAAAGGCCATAGATGAAGCAGGAGCACCATAAGATTGCTGGCTAGGATTCATTACATCTGAAAATTAAATAAGGTAATGAAGTTAAGATAAAGAAAACCAGATTTTTGTCAAAATACATTAATTTGGCGCTTTAAACTATCTTTTGTTTGAGTCATGGGTTTGGGCAAGAAACTTAAGCTTCCCTCCAATCCAATAATATAATCAAGATGTAAAAACGCCTTCTCAATTTTCACTCTTTGCGCTTAGTAGTGAAAATCTAAATACATACGGCGATGATAGCATAAGGTGCTTGTGCTACGCGACAACACCTAAAAAGATGAAGCTCAAGAAATGAGGACTTTTTACAGCCTTTATGAACGGGAGAGAAAATAAAATGCAAGAATAAATGCTAAAAACACAAGAAGTTCAGATCATGACTCCACACACGACAGCAGCAACAAAATAAGATAAGAGTGTCCGTAATATTCGCAGCTGATTACGCCATGCTTGTATCCAAAGTTTTGATTTAAGTATATCAGCCCCTTTGCAATCTTTGGAGTGCTGTAGTCAGAGCTGTAGCATTTATTTATTTGTTTGTTTGTTTGTTTGATTGTTTGATTGTTCGTTCGTTCGTTCATTTATTTATTTTTATTTATTTATTTATTTATTTATTTATTTATTAATTTATTTGTTTGTTCAACAATTTATTGAGCAAAAATTCATTTCAAAACAACAGGTACCTCTTTCACAGGAGCATAGTGCTCATTTCAGAGGTGGATATAGAGCTCACCAATCATCTTTGGAATTTTTTCAATCTTGTTTTCACTAAAACTTGATGGGAATAGTCAATAGACATTTTGGACAAACCGACTTTGGTTTAAGTCCATTTTCATCGAAAAGTCTACTTTTCAAACTGGAAGTACATAATTACTTGTTAGTGACTGAACTAGATTGATTTTTTAGAAGAGAATAATTATAGACCCACCTGAGTTGTACATATCTGCGCCCGATGAAAACGCAGGCTGTGCAGTTATTGGAGCTGGTGTTTGAGAGCGATAACCCCCGTAACCTCCACTTTGTACAGATGGATCTACAACATATTTACTACGGCTTGCTAAAGGCCCACCTGTGACAAAGTCAGAGAAGGAAAAAACATTAGAAAATCCATGATGGCAGTATTGTTGAGATAGTGAATAAAAGTTAGACAAAATCAAGCAATCAGGAGCCATCGGCGGATCCAGCCCGAGCAAACGGGGTAGGGGAGGGGGGAACTTGAGATTTTCGCCTCCCAGAGACCTCAATTTCCTTTTTTTTCTCTTTGTTTACCCCTTCCTTTCCCCCCTTTTTTTGGATGAACGCCCCCCCCTGTATCCACCGATGTCAGGGGGCAAAGAGGAAGAAACAAATCATCTATACATAGCTTTGGTGATGATGACATCAAAGTGGCTACGTAAAGCTAATAAATAAGCCAATCATATTTAGATCTAATGATTGATTGATGCTAAATCACACTAAAACTTTCTGCTCACTTTTAAATATTCAAAATTTGGGCTTTCATAACTAAACATTATTCGAGTGCAGTCAAAACAACCTCAGAGATCATAAAAGCATACTTATTTCTATGAAAGCTTCGAGACTGGCATTCAACAATCTCAGCACATTCCTATAAGTGTTCGGACTAACCCATACTGGAAGTTTGAACTTGATTCAATCATTGCTTGTGATACACAGGCCAATCATAGTTGCTTCATTGCTTGAGGTTGTTCCAGACTGACACCCCCCCCCCCTCCCCATCTACAAACACGAAGAAAAACCAGAATCCCAAACTTTTTTCTGGGACTTCTAACTCATAAGGTGCCTAAAAGTGAGGAAATCTGAGTTTGGGGGTTTTTAAAATGATAAAAGGCGCAGGTAAGCAGATCATCTAGAGAAGTCAAATTTTTTTTTAGGTTTATTGGAATGTGTTCAGAATTACTATTTAAAATTGCAGGGGAAAAAGTTCACAAAATGACCAGTTCTTTCGGCTTTCTCTCTCAATTTCAATATACTGTCTTGTTTCTGGTCTTGATTGTGTTTTCTACTGATTTAATTAACAAATAAAGCACTTGTAAACACACAAAAAGAAGCTCAAGAATGGGATTAGATTTAGACAAACCTTGAGGAGGCAATCCAGGGCTGGGACTGTTTTTCAAAGCGCCATAGGGCATTGTCGATGCAGAGGAAGGTGGCGGAGGTAGCCCAGTGTTGGAGGTCGGAGTCAGAGGATTCAATGGTGCCGCAGGAGAAGATTGAGAAGGAAAACTGGAGGGAGAATTAAAGGTGGGTTGCATAATTGTTGGTGGTCCAGCTGCAGGGAACGATGAAGGGTTGACCGCTGGTTTTGCTAGAGATCCGGGTGGATTGAATGACATTGGTGCTGACTGCGGGGTTCCATAACCTTGAGGTGTAAAATGATTCTGCTGATTGAACAACGCAGGTGAAGACGCTGCATGGGCCGGTGCCGGCTTGTAAACATTTGGAGTTGACGGAAACTGTCCGGAGGATTGTAAAGGAGGCAAAGGAGGCTGTTGAAAATTCGATGATGGTTTGAAAGCTGATGGGTACTGGATGTTGCCTTGTGACTGTAAATAAAAAACAAGAAATTGCAATGATTCTTAGGGAGGAAAAAACGCTTGGCGGTATTTAGTAAAGGTGGATAAGAGGGATTCAAAACAAGTAAAATGCCACGATAGGGCGATTGCAAGGATCTGAATTTTGGTCCTTTGTAGTAAGCAAGTGAAAGTACTCTGTGAAAACAAGGATGTCGCTGATTTATAACTGGGTTTCATAGTTTCGGAGATGCAATTTTGGCCTAAAATGCATTGTTACAAATCAAAATTCTGTGTTGTGAGTTGTGACACATCACAAAACGTACATGATTTTTGCAACTTTACGTAAGTGTATCTTCAAAACCGAGACACTCAGTAAAAAAATGAAATGCACCTTCGTTCTCAGGTCATCAAGTTCTTTCATTTTAGCGAGCAAAAAAACACTTAATTTTAGACTGTTGCAACTACCCCATTACCAAGATAACCTGTGCCAGTATAGTTGAAAAATGATCACTTTCCTGTAAAAATCTGCAGGTGCGAAAATGCAGAATGCTTATACTCTATTATTTGCAAATATTGCTGAAGGCTTACATGAACGCCAGTAATAATAAAAATTCAGGAGTTTCTTACAAGTTTACCACATTAATTTCAAATCTTAATTGAAGCGTATCCGAAGCTGAAAGATCCACTGCAACGTTGTTTCACAATGCAGCGTCCTCATACTTTTCTATTCGCAAACCCAACGCACACACTTTAAGGAGTTTCTCAACCAAACAATTTGCACACCCAAGGTTTTGACACAGAAAGCTTCAATGGCAAAAAAGTCAGAGTTTTGATTTTTGAATCATCAGACTTGATCTTACTAAATTGATAGAGTTTGTTTCAGAGATGAAAGCATGGTCGACGCTATAATCATTAGAAAATTCAAGAATTTTGGCCTGGTCAGTACACAATAGATTAGTGCAAAATTGGCAAGAAGTCTTCTAGTTTGTGAATTATGAACATTTAGAAATCAAAAATTCCATTTTCAATACAACTTCCTTCCTGTTCAAAACAACTAAAAAGAAATGTGAGGAATTTTTCAATACCTGCCGACTGTAAACACTGTTTGACCGATTGGCCTGCGAGCTTGCCTGTTTGTAACCTAAAGCTATCTCCAGTCGTTCCCTTAAATTGTTGATGTTTTCCTTGAACAAATAAAAGAGAAAACAAGTTTTAAACTTTAGAAACTTACAAAACTTCAATGGGAAACTTTTTATTGAGACAGGCAGATTGTTGAGCACATGACTTGTTTAAGAGGTAGAGGAGTACTTTAGGTAGAGGGGCATTTTTTGGAACGCTGAACATTATTTTCCTTTAAAACATACATAATTAATACTACAAGGCGGCCAAGAAAAGGAAAGTGGACTTTTTTTTCTTGGAAATTGAACAGAACTTCAGAGGTACAACAGCATAAAAACGCATCTTGAGAGCACTCAATTTTCAAACATTTCCAGGGGAAGACCCTTAAGGGGAGTCGGATGTGCCTATCTAAACAATGTAAAACATGGTCATGTTCATGTACCTTTTTCTCAGGATCAACTCAACCGATTTTTAAAAACTTTCGATTATTATTTGAAAGGTCTCATCTTCCTACAAAAATAGACGAGAGTGTTTTTGAAAATTTCAAAAATCCAAGTTCAGAAAATTTTATGAATTTTTTTACCAAAAAATTACAAACATTTTGACTTCAAGAGGACACAGTAGGAAAAGTTAAAGAAAAATTGAGAAACCCTCCTGCCTATTCGTGTAAGATAACAAGACGATTCTGACAAGCCCAAGTTTTTGAAAATCCGTCCGGTAGATTCTGAGAAAAAGGTACACAAGTGTCAAAAAATGACAGAACCCTAATTCTTGTAAATAAAGGCTTATAAAAAAGGTATGGGATGAATATTCCATTAAAATGCATGTAATTGCAAAAAACGCAATGAAAACTGAAATGGGCATAACATTAGGGCTAATCACTAAAATTTAAAAAACTAATAATAACTAGAATTCTTGAAAAACAAAAATTCGTCAAAATTTCCTAATTTGCACATCCAACTCCTCTTGATCCCCTTTTGGTAGAGAGGACGAAAAATGAAGAGGGGTATCCTTCTGGACCCCTCATTTACTGTGTGAATTGTAGGGCCCCTGACTCAAAGTTTGCAGGGGGCCCCCAAAATTTTCCGGTAAACCACTGTTGGCCACAGATCAATAAAGTGCTTCAAAGCTGCCACAAAAATAGAGTACTTTTAGGCTAATCAGTATGCCAAATGTAACAGAAGATCTTCCATCAAAAGTAAAATTTTCCAAAAATCATCAAAAAGCTAAATAATTCAAAGGCTGATAAAATGCTTTCCGATGTAGCAAAAAAGGGTACGTATTCAATATAATTAAAGCATGATAACCAACCTCGTTTGATGAGCGTAAGTATTCCAAGGCTGCTTTCAAATCCCCTTGAGTAACTAATATTTCGGCATATTGAGTCATTACAACTGCAAGCTTTCCAGATACATTAACTGGTCTACCTCGTAATTGCAAAGCTTCCTTCAGGACCACAGCAAGTTCAGCGATTTCCTATAAACACACCCAATAAAATTATCAATTCAATTTTGAATCTAGACCCTTAAACAATGAGTTTCTCAGTAATTTAAAACGAGTTTCTTGCAAAACAAATCTTCAATTTTAAACACCAATGGCTTTATTGGTAACGAGAAACGTTTCTGAATCCAGCAAGGTTTCAGGGAGGTTCAGCATGATTTAAATCTTCATTTTGGCGGCTTATACAGACTTCACAGGTCATAAGACTGAGCATACCTTTTCCTTTACTTTCCATTTACACAGAACTTGGTACAGGTCAAAAAGGAATTTCGTGAAAAGGTTGAGATAAGTGAAGGCACAACTTTGAGCATTTGATCAGCAAACTTTGCAATGATCTATTCACAACTAAGATTTTCTGACAGAACAAGTGAAAACTTAAACAATCTTCAACAATGCATTTAAACTTGAACAAGGAGACTCTACCTGAATCCTTGCGGGAGAAAATGAATCATCATTCCATGCATCTACCAGTAGATTGACATTTCCAGCGCAAATGTAGCAAAGTTCTGCTTTGTGCGCAAGATTGGGGCTACCTTCGTTTTTCAACCTTTCTCCAAGTTTTTCTGCAAAATTTAAGAAATACAAGTTTACTATAAAATTTACTTAGCATTGAATAAATTGCCTCTCAATGAAATGGACTAATAAACAAGACATTAAATAGATTCGCAGGAGGTAAAAAAAAAAAAAAACAGGGGAGGGGAAATGGCATTTTTCCTTTTCAAAATAGCTGGAAGAAGATAAAACTGACAATGCAATCATTAATGTCAGGCAATCTAGATCTTTACCGCTCAAATTTTTAAGAATGCTCAAATCCCTCAGCTTCCATTTGAAATTAATAAGATGGGTTTCAAAACATCGCTGACGCAATTTCGTTGAAGCCAAAATGGGCTGTCTATTGATAAAAAACAATAATTTTTTGTAAAAAATCAGACGAGAGAAATTTCCATGACAATGACATCAAATTATGCATGGAAAGTTTAATGTTAGAGTGTCTTGATTAAGGAGAGAAGCAACATTGATTTTATTCAGGCAAAAATCGGACCTTCCACGTAGAATTTAGTGTCAATTTTTAGGGGGGAAAATGCTTACGAAAGTCCATACTGTACATGAGAGAAAGTTGCAAAAATATATTGCTTTAAAAAAGGGGCACCAAACAAAGGGAGAAAGTCCTGTCACTAACCCTTTCTTGGATAGTGGTACACATGTGTACCATTTTATGTAACATGTGATTCAATGGAATTTAAATGGACATTTTTCAAAAAGTTGTGTGACCCATCAAAGTTCTTAAAAAAGTGTCCTCTTTCGAACGGTCTAAATAAATCTCAAAAAACTCAAATCCCAAAATGCGTGCATGAAAGGGTTAAAAAAAGGACCGCAGGTTTCTGCAGTCCAAAATTGTGGGCGAGTAGGACTGGTGCTTCCTTCCTCCTCCTCCCCCCCCCCCCAGCTCACTCCTCCCGTTGAGCTCTACAGTGTTGTCCTAAAGCCGCTTTTAATTCGTTGAACAAGAAACTCAAATGAGAAAAAAACCAAATTGTTTACACGAGTTTCTCTTCTCGGGTTTCACCCAGCAAGCGTTTGCTAACCGAGGTTAAAAAGTACCATAAAAACATAGTTAATAATAACGCCACATAAAAAATCTTACCGCAAAGAGCTGAGAGTTCACTATCTTTACAATAAGTCAGTAATCCTGCTAAAACTTCCTTCCAACTAGAAATATCGCATGATGAAACAACTGGTGCCCAGTCATTTGTGACTACGGCAGAAATAATACTAGAAACGTTACTCTTCTTCTTCTGTAGGGTAGAAACACGAAACATAAGTATTCAAACAGGTTACACACTTTTCATACAAATGCACAACAGTATTTTGGGATAACAGCCATTTTAGGGTGGCAAACGTCACCGGAAAAAAAAAAAAAAAAAAACTGGTAAATCACATTTAAAACCACAGCAAAAATTAACTATATCCATTACAATAGGTGACCTACAAGTTGTTTCTTTTTTTTTTTAACAACAAAAATTGTTAAATTTTTCCACGTATTTATACAAAAAGAGATTTAGATGTGCCTTGACGCAAAATTATAGCTTGAAAGAATCAGTCTGTTGGACAAAATTAATAAGGTCAGCTATTATCCTTGAAAGCGGAAGAAATTATTTAATTGTATTTCAAACTGACATTCAAAAGCTACATTGATTTTGTTAAAGGCGCTTGACGGCTAGAAAATAAATCACAAGAGAAACAAGCGTCTCGCTGCGAAAAAAAAAACCTACCTGGAAATACTTTGCTAAAGTTTTTTGATAAATCTCTTCACTGACTGTTTTTGCAAGAACAATAGCATCTGCAAATCGGCTTTCTAAAATGCACACTTCCACAGCTTCTTCAATACTTCCCATCAACAAAGCCTTGCAGATTACTCCATCGACATCTGAAACAGGGTTTATTTTTTATACTTGTGTTAAATTCCAGCGATGAGACACAGGAGGAGGTCCCCATCAGTGACAGCATCATGAGCAAATTACCTGCTTATACCATCCCTCGCAAGCCACCACCAATTTCTTATCGTTACCCAACACCAACTAATCTACCAACAACTACGACTACTAACACAAAGCAGGTGCTCTAACTACACAATGGTGTGAGGTGGCATCCCCCATCTCCACAACCTGCCGCAGGGAAAAAGGGACAAAAGATAAGGTTTTCACTTCACCTTCTATCCCTCCCTCCTCGATGCACACAATGAATAAAAGAGAAAACTACCGCACTCCACTATGACTACATGCCACACTTACAACCCACCCTGAATTTTCAACAAAAAAAAAAAAACAACAAAAATATTTTTTGATTAAATATTCTATCTCATCACAGCACAGAACTTCTCTCAGTGCTGAAGACTAGAAAATTTGTCAAAGCGCTTGTGCTTATCACAGTTTCACGCGACGATGAGCATGACATGATCAGAAAAATTGACTCCTCTAACCCATTGGCGAATTTTGAAATGATATTCACTTCATAATCTTGAATATCAATCTGCCCGTAACTCAGCGACAAAACGACAGCCATGCAACTATGCTCAAGAGCTTGCGGCATTTTCTGATAGATAGCGCCACTCGCTTCACACAACTTCCGCAGTTTCGCTACCAGGAGCACTACTCGCATAGAATGAGCGCATAAGCGCTGTTGCCAAGAGACTTCTTTGAAATTAAATGACAGGTCACTGGGTAAACAAATGGTCAAGAAATTGATGAAGCAGAGGGGCAGATCTTTTTATCATTCTGGAGTGATGAGATCTTAAAAATATTTTTACAGTATTTAGGCATTTCACTATGGAGTTTATAGAACAGAGTTTAGAACAGTCTTTAGAATAGAGTTTTTAGTATTATTTTTAGAACCTTTCAGTTGGGTCACCACTGCAGTGTAGACTGATGCACCAGCATTTGCCTTATTGCTTGTGCGGGGAACATTGCTCCTTATGATGTATACAGTTCGCATCTGATTGAGTCCCTATATACTATGAGAGTTGTGCCAAGTCATGTCCGTATTCTTCAAACCCATCAGTAAGAGGAGAAAAGAGGAAGTAGGAGTTTGTCTCCTCTAGAGCGGTCAGGAGGCACGGTGGTTATGTTGTCCACAAGGCCAAATATTATTCAAAATAGTATCTAAAGCTCTCTATTTTGTAAAACGTTTGTCTCTCATCATGAAAACTACACTTGTTCCATGCCTTGTCAAGACTTGGAAAAAGTTGTTTCTGCTAATAAGCACCGTTCGCTACTTGCAATTTGCCTCCTGGGGCCTGGGGCTTCCGTGAGAACCTGAATCTGACAGTCAATCAGAAATGGATTAAAAAAAATGGCACAACTCTCTCAGTAGCCTGCAAAATAGCATGCTCTTCTTTTAGCTCGCGATGAAATGCGACAAAGTTTGGAGCACTTCCACATTTAGACAAGCTCAACAACACATGCTCATTTCATGTGTTGCACTGTCAACATTGAGGAGCATCTACTGTTTAATTTATGATAAGACTCGAAACTATTACTGCCATGTTATTGCTGTTAGTACACTTAATTTTCAAAGACTGTCTAGTTAAGTAATAAACACAAGATAAAAAAATATGCTTACCATCACCCGCAGCAATTTTTACAGGAGAGCTTTGCGGAGACAAGGAAGATCTGCTTAGGTTGTCAAATGGAGAGGCTGAGTTGAAATTCAACTCATTTTGCTGCTAAAAGGTGGATAAGAAAAAGAAAGAAGAAAATGATCATCAAATAGAATTTACTTTGCAAGTCTCGGAAAGAGTAAATTTGAGTCTCAAACATGGACATGTGAAGATGATTTCAAAAGAAAGGACAATAACCAATTGTTTCCATCCAAATATAGAATACAATCATTGATTCCAACCTCAAAGGTGCGCTGTTAGCTGCCCACAAGTTGTATCTTCAGAACTGCTAGCAAAATAAACTAAAAATCAAAGCACGATGAATTCAGAAATGCTTTTTGAGTCATGATTGAAGAAATTGTAGCGGGCCTTAATAATTCACATAAGTCACAGAATTCACATAATTTCGTAAATTCGTACCTCATGAATATTGCAGGGAGTTTACAAAAATAACCCTGAAGAACTAATTCCCAGAAATTTGAAATTTGATATCACTAGATGAGCTGAAAAAAGAGTGATGCTTATGATGAAACAAAATATTTTTAGACTGCGTTCACAAGAGCTTCAAAAGAGAGTCAAAATACTTCAATGCAACTTACATCATTTTCAAACTGCGCAAAGTTCTCGTTTGAATCATTTGCATCCTGCTTCTTAATGCGGAGAGTTTCATTCATCAGTTTACTCAACTAAAATCATAAAAATATCCAAGTTAAAATTTAAAAGAAGGATAATTGATCGGTTTTCAATTTTATACTTTATTTGGTTTTTAATTAGTTTTATCATTCAACCTAGATTTCACTCGCTTAAATTAGCTTTGTGTCAATCAAATATGTTACCGTAGTATTTGAAAATTAATGAATTCAAATTAATACTTGAATTAAAATAAAAAAACTTACTTGGTTGCTGATAGATTCTTCAGTGAAACCTAATAAATTCAACATTTGAGACCGTGAGTCCACTTGGAAATTGGCACTGATAAAATTCCAAACATCTTGCTTGTGAGAATCTACTTGCGAAGCAGCTTTATCTTGACAATACTCGATGTACTGACCAGACTGCAGAGCTACTTCCAGCTCTTCCGACCGCTTAATAATTTCAGGTTCCGTCACAACCTGACTCATAAATACTTTCCGCTCGGCTGATGTGAAGAAGACTAATCTCCCACCAAACTGAAATCATTTGAATGAGAAGTTACAGGTCAGTAAAAGTTTATACAGGAAAAGGTTGTATTAAAAACTTACATTTACACAATGGTAAAAAAAAATCAGGAAGATTTGGAACTGTGATCATAAAATTTGGAGGATTAGAAAATTTCTGCAGACGAAATAAAACTGAACTACCCAAAAAAGCGAGTTGGAATGAGCTGTTTTGAGCAAATTAGGGTAGAATAGTGGCAATGTTAAAAATTGTAAAACAATTTGCCCAATTCAATTAATTTGATTGGAAAGCACATTTACTTTAATTTTCTTTCTTTTAAGATTATACTGACCAATTACCCTGATATATTGTCCTGGAAATAATTCATTTTTCTTGGAGAGAGCTCATTTAGTGAAATTTTCCAGATTTTTTTGGAAACTTCAAAACAGCCAAAATTTTCTTCAGCGGAACTTTTGTTGAGTGGAATTCCCATCATGGTAGAAACATAGTTCCACACAGCTAGCTTTCACAGAAATTAGGTATTTCAGTGACGGTATTAACTGAGCCAAATGAAATAGGAAAGTCAAATTACCTTAAAAATGACAACGGCTATTAAGAATAAAACTCCTCAGATTCACGACAAGAGGAAAGTCCTGTCATAAATTTAGCGAGACAAACAGTCTCTAAAGACAGAAAGAATCTTTCCAAAATTCACAAAAAAGGGAAACATTCAAATGCAAACTGAGGGAGATTAACTGTTTTGGGAATGATAAAAATTACATTTTAATAGTAAAATTAAAATTAACTTACAGCAAAAGAAGCTCCAGCAGGTCTTGATAGCCACTTTGGAGGTTTGCGAAGATCGACAACAGAATGGTAAGTAGGTTGATCAGCCGGCTGAGCTTGGGTCAACTGATCCATTCCAGGGAAAGAGTCAGCAATCTGTATGAGATCAACAGAAATCCACACTCATTAGTTATTCCCAAAAAAAGGAATGACAACGTCTATTAAAAATAAAAATCCTCAGATTCACGGCAAGAGGAAATTGCCGCTTTTTAAGGAAAAACTGATTAACCAAAATACCTCAACATATAACGAAAGTCATAACCAATATAAATGAAGAGGTGGTTGAGACCAAAGAAGTCACGTTTTTAATACTTTACTTTTAGCTTATTATTAACAAGAAGGATTTTCTATTTATTGAGGTATGTATTCAGGTTAAGAGTTTACAATGTAAACAACTGCTTGCTGATTAGAGCTTTTGACCATTTTTGCAGCACCTTGAATCCAGACACATACAAATATGTAACTACTTTCTAACCTTGATAGAAAAGGATATCTTGTAATTGATAGAAATGTTCCTATAATGTCACAGAAAATAACACTGTCCAAGTAGACACAACTGGTGGATGTTGACCGATGGAGAAACAGCTTTACTTAGAGTTGAGAAAAACTCAAAACAATCAGAACCCCCCCCTCCCCAAATTATCTTAGTTAGGCTTACCTTATTTGTAGTTGGAGCCTGGCATTGACCTCCACTCAGAGAATATATGCTACAATGACCATCAAAACTAGAATTGGAAATTAAAAATGGATTTCGAGGGCACCAACTGACTTCAAAACTCCATTGATTGCTGGTAGATAGCTCACAAACGATTTCTCCAGTCTGAAAGAATTAATAAGTAAGTCAATTAATCATTAATAAAAAATGATGATAATGATGTAAAAGTAATTACAACCAAAATAAAGATTACTTGCATCAATTAAAAGTGAGTCCATCTAGGTATACCTATGAAGCTCAAAGGAATGAAATACACCTGGTGTCATTCAAAAATTCCTGCACAAACAGCAACATATAGGAACCAGGCAAACAGCCACTGGAGAGGGCAAACTAATTTCAAGTATGAAAATAGTCAGAAGATAATATCAGCTGTTGAATGAATAGCCATCACCTTTCTTTCGATGAAAAAAATTTAGATGATGCTGCGGAACACTAAAAATAATTACCATATATTTCCGAATATAAGCCGCACTTTTTTACCCAATTTTTCCAGTACGAAATCCGGGTGCGGCTTATACAAGAGGATTTCCCGGGAGAAAAAAAAAAAAAAAAGGGCTGAAAATCGTGGTGAGGCTTCGGCCTCGGCTTCACGGGTCATTTTCGCGTGATTTTTCCCTGTTCGCGCCACCAATCACTCAACTCAGCTGCGGCGCGGCGCTCTAGTTCCGTCTGGTCTCGGCGCGTGGCGCACGCGGAAAAAAGATCGCAATTTTAAACAGATGATCTCATAGGTAATTTTTTTTGTTTCATTCAATGTAATAAATGTTTTGATTTAAAAGCTTTTTCACTTCATTCCATGTAATTTTGACCGGTTTCCGCCGCTATTTTTTAAAAATTTCGGGAGCGCGGCTTGTATTCCAGGATTTTTTTTCCCCATTTCTCCAGACCAAAAATTTGGGTGCAGCTTATATTCGATGGCTGCTTATACTCGGAAATATACGGTATTCAACTGAAACATGACTGCAGTTCAAAAGTTTCCATAAATAAGTTCAGTGATAAAACTCAAATGGGAAGGTGACAAAATTCAGAGACAAATAGTGGTGGCGCTCTGTCCGAGAATACATTTGGCTGATTTGAGGCATACAAATTTAATCTCACAAATTCAACAACTAAACAGTCAATGTCTCTTCTGATGTAGAATTTTAATGTTATGTAAACGGATAGTAGAGACCAGAGGGGAAAAAGGAGGGTGTTTACCATGTAACACTGGGCTGAATCAGAGAGCTGCTGATGAATACATGAGAACAGAAAGTGCCTCCGCTGCAACCATTTAGTGCACTGCCTCTATTTGTCTTAGAAAGTTCTAGGCTATGAAGCGCCCTGACAACCACAACTAGAGTCAGACCTACAAGCAACGAGCTATACATTTATCTAGAGTTGCAGTCTAATGGGTAACCTACATTACCACCATGGGGGATTTTTAGGTTAGGTTTAGACTAGTAATTGTTCCATTTGTTCCCATGAATTTTGATGCGGCGACAACTGCGTACGTGGGATCGAAACATGTTCATTGAAGCTTCTGTTCGTTTCCTGTTTTAAACTGCCACTCTAGATAAACGTATCGTTGCCTATAAGGAAGCAAAAGAGGCGCATTCCCCAAGGATCATCTTAAGAGGGACTGTACAGAGGGAAGTTTAATGAGGATGAACAGGCACAAGAAACATCAATACTTTTGACATATTACTTCAAGAGGCCGAAGAATCGTCATCTTGCCTTCTCTTGCTCAAAAACCTGAATATCTTTAAAAATGAAAGAGACAGAATAAATTAGAGTAGAGTATAGTCCTTGGCCTACCGTGTGAGAACTATTGGGGTTCCAGACAAGGAGCTTGTCGTCTTTGCCACAGCTAACTAACAGATCTGAGTCTTTATTGCACCAACTGATTGAAAGGACCCCTCTGTAAAAAAAGATTGAAAAGACAAGATTAGGTACACGACCACTTTTTAAACTAATAGAAAAACTGACAGAGGCTCTGAAGTAGTTCAAACTCTGAAAAGGAAGGCCTTTTCTAGGAACACCATCATCATCTGCAGATCCAGAGATTTTTCTTTTTCTTTTTCTACCTATTTGAGAGCATGTGTCAGAAAAGGACATAAATAGAGGTGAAAGTTATTTGACTGCCCCTCTCTCTCTCTCTCTCTCTCCTTTTCAAACACAGGCGTTTAATTGAATGGGTGGGGAGAGACGGATAAATTCTACAATCTGCCTCTAATAATCACGTGTAAGCTGGTCATTGGGTCACGCGCATGCTATGTTCATTTCGATACCAGGTCCTCCAAGTTTTCCACTATCTCACGAGACCCATTCAAAAAGAGATCTCATCAGTGGGACTAGAAACTCCATAATGCATTCTAGTTGGGCATGTTTTGGTTTAGTTTTGTTAAGCATTACCAAACAAAGACATCATACAGAGAGACATAATGAAAAGTCAAAAAGTGCAACAATTGGTTTGAGTAAAAACCTTCACCCGAAACTATTGATAAAATATGCTTTTCTTGAAATGCTTTCATGAGCTTTGAACGAACAGAGAAACAAAATCACACCTTTAGTCGTGATAAGAAGACTCCAGAAAATATAAACTATAAGAGCTTGATTCAGAGACTTTGGTTTAAAATCTCCTTAGCTCAACTTGATTTGGCCACCTCAAAAAATCCCAAAAGATTTCTCACGAGTTCCCATGAAAACGCTCAGCCAATGTTGCACCCTGTCCGTTTGTCACACAGCTCCCACTTTATTGAAATTGAGCTAAATTGAGTCAAGTCAAATTGAGGAGATTATAAACCCAAACCCTAACTATAAACATTCTACCCTCAGGATTTAACAAACTACCTTTGATGACCCTCCAAAGTTTTAATGGGAGAGGTCGCAAATCGTAGATCCCACAATTGGATGACAGGACTCTGATCCTCTTCAGAGGCTAAGCACAGCTGAGTGGCAACATCTGGATTCCATGCCACAACCTTCCACCTTACCTGCGTAAAAACAAAAATTTATTTTTCTAGAATAAATAAAGATGTTTGAAGCTTGTCCCTGACAGTACATCTTGGGTTATTAGATGTTTATTTAACCCTTTAGCTGCTACGGACGAGTAAACTCGCAGTGGAGAAACCTCTTCTCTTAGAGCTATGGACGAGTATACTCGCAATTGTGACTGGATTCCTCCAAACTCATAAAAAAAAAGCAAAAATTAAAAAAAAAAAACAAAACAAGAAACTGTAAAAATTCGTAAATTTGCACGGTTTCCCATTCACACCCTAGCTGTACCTGCATTCCTAACCTAGCAGTCAAAGAGTTAACATCTTCAATAATGAGGCATCAAGACAAGACAGTCAAGGTTTTTTGGGAGAACCCTTTCCAAGCATGAGTTAGAAGCTGGATTCGGAGTAAACTAAGAACAACATGGATTCAACTCTAATTTAGTTGGAAAAAGGAAGTGAATCGATGAATTTAAGTTTCCTTCTAAGATCTAAGTCTTCACAAAACACTGAATTATTTTGACTTATTTTACAAATGTTTTTATAAATTTTGTAGGTATAAAAATAACAAAGTTATAGTTGAAACAAATTACGCTAAATCAAACTATGTTCACTTTAACGAAAGTGTGGCGGCCTATCAAGGTCGCACATATTGTCTCACACCTGATTGGGCGCACTAATTAGCCCGAAATCATGTAAATACACCATGATCTCAACCAGCTGATCACTCCGCTCCAGCACACGGACGACCTCGGAGAAACCAGCCGGCCAGCTGTCAACATGTAAAACGGTCCTTCTCAGGGCTACCAACCAATGTAGCATTTCGCTACATTCGGTGACCTCGACTGAACAATCAACGCAACCTTCCAAATCTCAGCGCGGACTAAAAGACAGAACTCGAACTTTGCAAATTCTCGCAACGTCTGATGTTTGTTTTCTCACGGCTCAACAGTTATGGTAACATCGTCAACTCCCCTCACCTACGATCACTGATCTGTCAATCATTCGCTGCGCACACTCGCTCCAGCAACTACAGCAGTACCCCGGTTTTTGGGCTTTTCACCGGCACGAGTACCTAGTTTGCTGTCCTAGCTTTATCGTCATACGCTTGACACTTGCCCGGATGATTGGCGAACACTATTCAAACACTCATTTCATCTCATATTCGGCAACTTGCCTCATTCACAGCTGTCCTAGCCTTATCGTCATACGCTTGACACTTGCCCGGATGATTGGCGAACACTATTCAAACACTCATTTCATCTCATATTCGGCAACTTGCCTCATTCACAGCATCACGCAACTTTCGTATCATACCGTTGCACTGCTCAACGACGTAACGCCTGACTTAGGCAACACGCACGCACCAACTCATCACTCATCTCACTCTCATACTCCACATTTCACTCGTTTTCCGTAATTTTTTAATTTTTTTCAGCCATGCGCGACTCCGTCTCTGCGAAGGGGGCTTATGTGGCGGCCTATCAAGGTCGCACATATTGTCTCACACCTGATTGGGCGCACTAATTAGCCCGAAATCATATAAATACACCGTGATCTCAACCAGCTGATCACTCTGCTCCAGCACATGGACGACCACGGAGAAACCAGCCGGCCGGCTGTCAACATGTAAAACGGCCCTTCTCAGGGCCACCAACCAATGTAGCATTTCCCTACAAAAGTAAAAAGTCGGACTGTAATACGTATAATTATTGGAATAAGTTTGTTGCAGAGCTCATGTTAAACTGACTAAGGCTTGTTCGACAGAAAACAATTCAATTAAAAAACATCAATGGTTTTAGATGGCTGCTGATGCTACGAGGGGAGTTCGGAAAGTAACGATACACGGCTTCTGTATAAAATATGCCAACAGGTATCAACCAACCAACAACAAAATCGTATCTGATATACCCTAGAGATGAGCTGTGCACAGTCGGAGGTTTATTGGATCATTACTCTTTGAAAAATCAGAATTTTAGTATCATAGTGTTTGAATTTTCTCCCGCCGGAAAATGTAAAGTTCCGCGTGCGGTGCTCCATGCATTCGCAAGTTTTCAAAGTGCGATCTGTAATCCGTTTTTTTTTTTTTTTTGGTTACCCTAAGTGATAATTCAGCGGTAATTTATCGGAAAATAGCACAAAAATACGGTGACAAAAAGCCAAATGGTGCCGAGAACTCAACGCGGGCCGGCCAGCAGATGCCGTCGCTGCAGCTATGGGCTTATGAAATCAATTATATTATGAAGCGCGAAGCAGGCAACCGTCTTTTGAAATGTGCGAATTTATCAAACTTGTTGATAAAAATATTCATATTATTGAACGATTTAAGCTGTTCCAGCTTCGAAAGTTCTTGTTTTGTCTGTCGTGAACAGGTCTTTAAAAGATCATCTCTGAAAAGCTGGATTGTTGGAAACTTCATGAATTTCAATTTGGCCCGTTTCGATTTGTGCCCTTCCTGGCACCATTTGGCAACGTTTTACTGGTTTGTTGCGTTGTCACCGAACACTTGAGCTATTTTTGACCAATTTCCGCCGAATATTTGCCTCTGGCAACCAAAAACTGGATAACAGATCGAACTCTGTATTTTGAAGATTGAAGAATACGCGGAGTACTGCACGTGGAACTAGGCATTTTCCGGCGAGAGAAAATTCAAACACCATGCACTAAAATGCTGATTCCTCAAAGTGTAATGATCCAAAAGACCTCCGATTGTGCACAGCTCATCTCTAGGGTATATCAGATAAGATTTCGTCGTTGGTTGGTTGATACCTGTCGCCATATTTTATAGAGAAGCCGTGTATCGTTACTTTCCGAACTCCCCTCGTAAATAAGGTAGGAACAAAGGAGTAAACAAAAGTTTGAGATTTTACAGCAAAACCAATCATTTTTTTGTTAGGATTTATTTATCAAACTTTTTTTTTTTTATTTATTTTTAGAGCAGTAAGTTCCAAGTTACTCCAATTCTGACTAGACCAAAAATTTTGAGGAAAAAATAGTAATGATAAAGGTACTTACACGAGAGGTACTATCACTAAGTTTTATGATTGGCTCATTTTTCCTGAGATCCCAAACAACACAACGTGTGGGAAAAGTTGAGGCGAGAATGTGCTGAACTGATCAGGGGGGAAAAAAGAAAATATTAATTACAAAATAAAAAAAAAATGAGAACAAAGATGGGAAAAGCAACGACAAAGAAACAAGCTCTGAAATAAATGCATTGCAAAGCTTTATTCTTACTTGCTATTAATTACGTGCACCTTGCATTCACTTTTAAAGATGCAGGTATCAAATTCGAATTTGGGATGTGAATACAAGATTCTCTATTTGATTTAGAAAGAACAAAGATCAAGATGAGCCGTTGTTCCATCAAATTGCTGAAATGTAAACATGACAAAGAGTTGTCGAATTTCTCCACAGATAAGACATACTGATTCGCGGTGTTTTCAAAATTTCGCACGAATCGCAGTCACGAAAAAAAGGTGCCTCTAGTAATAAGCGATACACTCGGTTTCACATAAATCACAGCATAGAAATTTCTGACACTGATAAATTAGCAGGTACCTTGTGTGTTCCAAGCCACCCAAACCACATCCTCTGCTGGCTGCCATCGAGCTCCTGGAGTCATTGGAACACTTGAATTGTTTAAATCCCAGATGTAAATCTCTGAATCTGCTGCACCAGTTGCTAAAAGATTAGTCTGCGCAGAAAGAATACAAAAAATAAAATAAATATATAAATAGAATACGTATATAAATAGAATATATATATAATTAGAATGAGGCTGTACTGCGAACATTTGCAACAGATGGATGGAAGGCTGGATACAAAGAAAAACCGGCAAAAAAAATGTGACACTAAAAACTTCCAAAATCCACCTCTTACCATGGTAAAAGATTTCGAAAAGGGAAGCCACAGTGGCAACAAGACAAAAGTACCGAGAAGGTAGTCCCATCTTACTCGTTACATTCTCCATGCTGGTAAGGGAGATTAATGAGACGGTTTGCGCCAAGTTTGGACAATTATCGTCCAAAACGATTGATTTTATCCGTGCCTTAAGTTGCTGGGGTCTTCGAGACACAGGTCTTGTTACTGTCGTAACAAAATTCTTTCATAACTAAAAAAAATTATTTCGTACCTCAGAAGGTCAATTTTGTTCATGCATAAACCTATCAATTGAGAAAAAAAGTTGTACAATGAGACTGCTTGTCAGAAATATTTACTTTCCGCCAAATTCAAGACAAGTTTCGGAAAATAGTTTCATTTAGAAATTTCCCAATTTTTTTTACAAAACAGTTTCTAATTTTCAAAGTTTATAATACGTTCAATTATGACCTAATAAACAAGCATCCAGAGTTTAACACATTTAGAATAAGAACAAGATTAGAAGCAAGCCACTCTAGCTACTTGCTATGACTCATTACACTCATCATGTTTTAAAGTTTAACTGGGCTTGGAAGAGAGGAAAAGGAGATGAAAGTAGCAGAACGGAGATCACAATCTGTGGAGAATTTTTCCAAGAGGATAAGATACGAGTAAAAGGAAGGAGCACCAGGGTGGGACACTTCGCCAACTATTCCTGTACAGAGGAAGGAAAAGTTGTGCTAGCAATGAAAAAGAGGAGCCTCCAGAGAAATGGAAAGCGCTTGCAACAGCCTTTGATCCGTCTAGCAACTTAGCAGAAGCAGGGCCTCTAAGTGAGCAGGTGTTTCTGCATTCTTAGAAAGGTAGACTTTGTTTCAGAAGTGTAAACGCGCAATCTTTGCAATTTTCATTCCTTCAAATCAAAACAAAACTTGACTAGAGGTGCTTTCAGAGGTGTAGGCACACCCAGACCAATAATCTTTGGAATTTTTCAACATTATTTCTCTTGTTTCAAAATGAAAATGAAATTCAGTGTTGGCTTCTTATAAAGGAACACTTTAAAATTAAAAGTTCAAAGTCGTGGACAAGTTTTGTTTAGTTTTGAAGAAACGAAAAAAAAAAAAAAAATCGAATCGAAATTTGAAAAGTCGTCAAAGATTACGGTCTAGATGCGCCTCCACTTCTGAAACGAGCTCTACGACTTTGAACTTAAGATTTTAAAGTGTCCCTCAATGAAAAGTCAACACTCCAATTAATTTTCTTACGTAACATGAGAAATAACATTAGGAAATTCCAAAGATTATTGGTCTAGGAGCACCCATCCTTCTGTAACGACTACCACAACCTTTTTTTGGAGCCACACTCTTCAAACCCTAGCAAGCCTCCTGAGTTTCAATTTTGAAAAAAAAATGAATGGGAATGGAGCAGTTTATTGGGATTTAGAGGACCCTACTTGAGAATCCATGCTACAAAAGACTAAGAGAGGATTCGAAGGAAATTTGTAACATACAAAACTTACTTGAAATGAGTTGAAATCAATGGCTCTCACAGCACCTGAGTGCTTATCTTGCCTTGCAATGATACTATTTTCTCCTGCTAACAATTTTGAAACATCATACATTTGAACTCGGCCGTCATCACATCCACCAACGATTATTCCATCAGAGCCTTGGCCACAAGCACCCCACGCCAACTTATGAAACCTAAAAAATCAAAATCAAAATTAGAAGAAGAAGTGAGAAAAGGAGGGGGAAAAAATTACATTCGTTGTTCCGTGATGCTCTGTCCTATCTCCTGATTCTGCAACATGAATGAAGAAATACTCTAGGACATTCAAGAAACATGTTATTATTTTTTATAAACAACCTTTAAAGAAGCTTTTTAACAAGTTCCTAGTGCCCCTGTGGTATATATCATACATGATTATTTTTACAAATTGATAGTAAAAAATTCTCCCAGACATTTGCTCCGGAATTGTTTTTCTTGAAGAAAAACTTCATTGTTTTTCTGCCACTATCTCTAAATATATTGACCACATGGAAAAACGATTCAAACAATCAGTGTTCTTTCATAAAAATTCTGGCACTTTAAGTTCTTGTTACTTTTCAAATACCTTGAGGAAATTGGTCAAAGTTAATTTTTTGTTCTATCTTTTATAACATTATTCTAATAACATTATTCAACCAATGGACCAAAACCTACTGAGTATTACGCTGCAGTGGTTTAACCCTTTGGTACTATTCTGAGTAAGCTACTTTTTATAACTTGTCGTACACGACAAAAATAGCATTAATGTTGCATAGTCGCAGATCTTGCATAAAAAAAAAAGTAATTTTAATCCAAAAAAATTTCTCATCCTGCAGTCTACAACCCCATTCAAGACATCAAATGAGCTAAAATACAATTGGACAAAATTAAGTTTTCCTTGTCCATAGGTGTAAAACTTTGGTTTCCATTGATGAAAATTGGATTGAGGGACAACATCAATTCTTTAAGCAAACAGATTTTAGAGTCAGAGATTGCGGCTTCATCTTCCATAGCCTGGGATTATCGTAATCTCAAAAAAATGCGATGTCTTTTGAAATGGTAAAGTGGAGAGCCAGAACTTCTTTCCGTACAATATGCTAGATTTCTCGCGCAGCTAGAATATGAGACTTTCCAGAGCGAAGGAAATTTGTAAAATAGAATTAAAATAAATGATTAATTACTTGTGTTCATTTGGTGTGGATGCAACTAAGGTCATATCGAGACCAGGTTCAGTCAAGTTGAGGGAGTAAACTTCCAATGCTGCGGCAGTGCTGAAGGAAGCATCGAACTGTTGAGCAGCTGTCCCAGTGGCAAGTAAGATTGGATGAACAGGTGCAGGGGACCAGGCCACATTGACCGTTCGATCAAGTTCCTTGACTTTCATCCTTGCGGTGGTTTGCGAACACAACTGTAAAATGGCAGAGATTAAAATATGAAGTTTTTCGAAAGGCAATGATATTCACAAGACTTTAAAAAATGTTAAAATTAAGACCAGCAAGACAATCAAGAACTGTCTATTGTTGGATCATTCTAACAATCCAACTGAATTTGAAAAAAAATACATTCAACATGGAATCCAGACATGCACTTGAAAATAATTTTGATTTCAAGTCCACTTAGACAGTTGAGATACATTTCTGGCTAGACAGCTAATTGAATCAACTTTACAACTAGTTACTTTGTACTATAAAAATATTTACCAATTTGGGTTTTCTGAATTGTTTTGAGGGAAAACTCGGTGGTTATCAAAATAATTGGCAATATGGGACGCAGACCTCTCTCTCAGCCAGGATTAATTGCTAAAGCAATTTGACTGTTGATGATTGGCTTACATGAACCCATTCTTCCGTCAGAAGGCATTGCCTCATTACTAATCCATCTGAAGAAATTTTGGTTAAGTAGCCAAAATTTGAGTATTTGTTGCAACCAGATACAATTATATATATAAAGCTGACGTCCCTCCAAAATGTTTTTTCTATTTCCCGAAAATTGGCCGAACCGATTTCCCTCAAATTTGGCACGATGATTCCTTAGGGTATTTCGAGGAGATCTGTGGAACAGTTTTCGAAAAAATTGTCTGTGAGCGCCGCAAATTGAATTTTAAAATAAGAGGGGGAGAGCTCATTCTCGCACGACGCACATTTAACTACCATAAAGTCTAGATTGACCTAAAATGTAGCGGAAGGTGTCATTTCAGGGGTTTTTTGGGTCCCTGATCACGGATTTGGAGTCCGTTTCACAAAATTTTCAAATCCAAGATGGCGGATATGTAGTAGGCAATGAGTTTTGACCAAAAAACAGGTGAAAGGTGTTGTTCAAGGGGTTCTTTGGGCCGCTGATCACGAATTTAAAGTCCGTTTCTCAAAATTTTCAAATCTAAGATGGGGGCTATATATTGAGCAACAAATTTTGACCATGAAACAGGTGGAAGGTGTGGTTTTTGGGGTAAGGGGGGTTTAGGGGAATAGGCTTTCATATTTATTTACTGTTTGTTTGGGGGAGTATTCTGAATCCTGTAAAAGAACTACTCTTCAAAAGCCTATTCTTTTTTTTAGAGCAACTTTAAGATGCGTAGTTCAGATGTACATTGAAATGTACACCAGGGATAAAAGGGTTAAGACTGTCGCAAACTCGCAACTCCCTCAGTCCCAACGCTCATCGCTTAAACCTGAGCGCTCCAATACTTTTGATCGGTCATTTTTTGTCAGTAATTTTTACCGTACTTCTTCAATCGTTTGTTTAAACAACCATGATTCTTTAAATGAAAAACAAACAAACTGTCAAAGTGTCAATTAGCCTGTGCCCCTAGAATGCTGGCCGTGGAGAGCACCCGTAGGGTGTCTGAAACGGCTAGTATATAATAAAGACCATACACTATCTATCTTGCCCATGATAACGCGCGGTGGCAACTTTTTTTTTCGGGGTCTCAACAGAACATTGCAAACATGGTCCATTCGTTGACTGATTAGAAAAGTCGTTGAGATTTTTGCCTAGTGAAACCGAGGCACCGAAATTGCATCAGTCAACATATGGACCATGTTGGATGGTGCTCCCTCATGCTCCCTGTCTTAATTCCTGATGAGTTCCGAAAAATAAGTCAGCCACTCGCTTGGCTAGTACGTGGTCTCTATTATGTATTGTTTCTGATTGCCACCCAATCGCTGCGCTAAGGTGATAAGTAGAGAAATGATAAGAAAATACTTTCTGTTGTTAAAGATAAAGATTCTTGACACAAAGCTCTTGGTCCTCTAAGAGCTTTTTTGCAAAAAACTGAAGAGGTTGAAAAGTGATTTTATCTTTATCCACCACCTAAATGCTAGCAGCTTGAGCAATACGTCCCAAAGAGAGCCTAACAACAAATGAGCGAAGGGAATAGACATGCTGCAGAAACAGAGTACAAGAAGAAAATGTCTCTTTCAACCATAAAGACATCCGTACGTACTTAATGCAATGATAAATACAGTGATAAGAGCCATCAACTAATCCTTTTTCAATTGGATATGTAATAAGAGAGATAGAAGAAATTCTGGTCGCACCACAAGTAGAAGATTTATATTTTCACTACAGAAGCCCTAAGCAGACCAGAAAGGGATAGAGAGAGGAGGGAGAGCACAAGTTCTTGCCATCTGCCGGAGGAGAAAAATCTCACGCCCTCACAACTAGAGCATACAAGCTGACCGGGCCTGCGGTTGTCAGCACTATACTATATGCAAATAGAAATGCGTATTTGACGGAAGATGCAATCGAAACAGACATGGTTGTTGAGAGCAAACACAAGGCAACTACAATTAGTAGAATCAAACATAGTTACTTGTACAAAATGACCAGCAATGATAATGACAAGTTCTTCAAGACAACCTCAAATACTTGTTTGTTGATAACAAATTGCAGCCGGAAAGTTAAGCTCAACAATGAGCGCTACAAAGGTGGGAAGTAAAATAACTTACCCTGCGAACAAACTAATTCATGAAAGTTGTCTAGCAGGACGTATGACCGGTTTGAAAGACACAGAATTTGCCGAAACCGAATACAGACTTGCAAATGTTTATTCGGATGTGGACTCCGACACTTCCGACACTCTAGTTCCGACGTGGCGTCAAAACAGAGTAAGTTTGATATGAGAACTAGCTTTCATGACGATATTTGAGGCTATTTCATACAACATTACAACCAATCAGTGAACGAGATAGAGTACATGCTAGTGCCTGATTGGTCAGTTACGGTTTTTTTTTTACAACTGGTGTGATATGAGACTCAAATAATTCGCCAATCTACCGGCAAAAGTATTGTTATCTCTATTTGTTTTGTAGCAATTGAAATCAATTTTAATCCAAATGCTATAACTGATGATGATACTAATACACAATTCGAACATTGTTTGAAAATGCCGCTTGAGTCATGTCATTACTGTCAACAAAACTAAAATCAGCTGTTCTACTTCTACCGCTTATCGGGTCCTTTTTCGGGTCACGAGACGTTGCTCGCAACTCGCTTATCAAATGTTGACGTTTGACTTGTAATCGTGCTCGGTTGTAATCAAAACATTATTATAATATTAGTAAGACTTATCCGGGAAAGATTGATTTTTTATCCAAAACTATGATATTAGTCTTGTAGCTTTCTCTATTTGTAACTGTTACTTTTGTTTCGAGTCAGAAGGAAGTTGTAAAAATGGTGGAGGAGAGTGAAACAACAGGTGATTATAATGTGCAATGCCCAGAAATATCAAGCTCTGCATCTCTTGATGGAAAGTTTTTTCTCCAGGATCGTATTACTTGTCCCGTTACCTCCATAAGACCCCACCGCTCTGAAGTATCTGCAGAATTTAGGAATATCAGGCCCTCAGCTCGATTGCCAATCCACAACAATGAATCTGCTCTTTTCCAACATCCACCCTCCTCGTCCATGCATCCCCTGTATCGTAAGCCAAGCCGATGTTATTTCCAATCTGTCCTTTTGAAAATTTTATTTTAAAAGTTTTTCAATAATTTATCCGCACCACTTTTGAGGTGCAGTTACCCGTAGATCAATTTCACAAAAAAATTACACTTCTAGGTTATGAATTATCATGTCACATCTTGATTAATTCAATTTTCAATGAACTCATTATCTATGCATGAATTTGGAGGTAGAAATCAGCAACTAAAGATCTGGAATACCCTGTTAACAAACTAGGAATCATGCTAGATTGGAACTTAACTATAATTATTCTTCCAGAAGTAGTAAGCAGTCAGAGAATCTTGAATTGCAGCATCAATCTTAAGATGACTCCAGGATTGATTAGTTCCATTTGTAGACATCACGTTGCGCTGCTCAAAAAGTCAACAGTTTTTGACCTAGATTGACAAATTTTAGCTGAAAACACAAAGTTGAGGAACGTCAGCACCTACGAGCGTACTGCAGGAGGATACCCTGATTCAGCTGTAAACTGAAACACTCAAAAGTAAAGCCGGAAATTATGAAATACGAAAATTCCCTTAAGCCTCAATGAGTGTGAGTGAGGCAGATAGACGTGTTATCACTAGCACTCACTCCCGCTCACTAAGGTTATGACGAAATGAATTTCATAATTTACGTCTTTAATTTTTAAACCAATTTTGCTCGTTTTGGGCTAAAAAAATCCATAAAAAAAGTTGCGGGTACTGACGTAATTGGATTTTGCGTTCTATCAATGGTTTCAGTTTAAATTGCCAAAAACACGATTTTTCCGAAAAGCTGCTGATGGCGCTATCCATCGGATTGAAATTTGGAAAAGTTTTGCCTGGAATCACCTTAACTGTAAGGTGTAAACAGAGCTCTACTGAATCTTTCCATCCCATTTTTTTTTATCAATTCACATCGATTCTGTGAACTGTGACTGCGTAGTGGGCACCGCCCTTCAAGGCCACGTGTTCGCAGGCAACCAATAGAAATCATTCAAAAATCAGAATTTGCTTTATACGCATTGCTGTACTTTCTTTAATAAATCTAATTCAAAGTGGTAAGGATCCATTAAATAAAAAAGTTATCACTTTTGCATGTTTTTTCAATTGATCAGTGGAAAGGCTTAGAACCGCTGAGTTTTCCCCTCAGTTTGAAATCATGCCACTGCATAAAACTGCAATGCCTTTGCTTTTGTTAAAAAGTGAAAGTTTTTACCTAATTACTTCTACAGTAGGAAGTAAGTGCAATGAAGTTTGCAGTGACATTTCTTACCTCCATTTTTCAGAGAATGTCTAGCTATTCCAAAAATAATCAGCAGTTCAAAATTATCGCTATTCTCTCTACTTTTGGAAAGAGTACGTGCTAATGTTGGAAGGGTCACAAAATTGCTTTGCACTTAAGTAGTGGCTAGTCTAAATTTTCACTTCTAACTTGAGGCTCTTGGAAGTAGGTGACTAATGCGTGACTTCCCCATCTTACCTTTTCCTCAATAACTTAAAATTATAGTTGATTAATGGGGCTATTGCACACTTTTGCTATAAGCAATTTATAGTCGTTGAGGCGTAACCTCAAAAAAACGATGCGGCACTAAAAATTCCAAAATCACCTAAATCATAAGCATATTTGCGCGAGCGTAATGGTGCCGAAGCACTAACAAGGGAATTCCCATCTTAATTTCGTCACTTTCTATGTTGACAAGTGATTTCCAGAGTAATTAGTCATCAGAGTGATGATCCACATCCGATGAATGGGTGCCGCAACACCTAGTCCAACGTGTCAGATGAAAGTTCTCTTTTGTCACTTCTTGATGGAGTTTAGAATTGTTGATGGATCTCCCATTGTTGCCTCGGCCACGATTACGCTCGCGCAAATAACTGCGTTTATTGAGTTTAGGTGGATTTTGGAAGTTTTTAGTGCCGCCATCGTTATTTTTGAGGTTTTTACGCCGTAGTCGACTATTAAATCTCATATAGAAAAAGTGTGCAATAACCCCATTATACCCCTAATGAGTAACATTCAATGTGGGCTGCTCTCCTTATTCCTTTGTTGCCAATGTCACCTAGTCATATTTTGAAAATAACTCACAGAATAACAGGCTGTAATTTCTTCTTTTTTTTTGGTGTTTCTGTTGATTTTCTAGAAACCTCAGCACAAGCCGAGCAAGAAACTAAGAAGTGGGAGATGAGCGAATCTGCAAAAGCTGTCCTCATACTGTCAAGTGTTTTTGTTCTCAGCTCTGTCATTTTAGCAACTGTTTATTACACATTTCCTGAATTAGATGTGTAAGTATGTGTATTCACTTGAGTTTTTTCCATTTTTGCAATAACTTGTTTAAATCATTTATGTATAGAAACTTTTTTTTCAGCCAGCGTTGAGCCCTCTCTAGACCTGTGGTGCCACTATGGGGGAAGGTGGATTGAAACTATAGACAATGACGCTACTCGCCCTCAGCTGATTTAATTTAGCACTTTTCATTTGATTATTAAGGCAGATTACTCACTACTCAGTCTGCTGGCTGATAGTTTTTTTTTTTTTAATTAATGAAAAAATTAATTTAATTAAACTAATAGTAATGACTGTCTATGATTGGCGCTATGGGTCGAGCATTGTAGGACTTTGCCATCGGTATGGTGACCATAGTTAAAAGTCCTGTCCCCGGTAGTATTCTAAAGGCTACTCATGGGCTTCCTTTGAAATACTACCGTGAAGGGAACTTTTAAGTCTGGTTACCATAGCAACGACAAAGTCCTACAATGCTGGACCAATAGCACCACTCATAGACAGTCTTTACTATTGGTTCAACAAAAAAGTAAACGATTGGCCATCAGGTAATAATTTTGTTCAAACCTCAGGTCTTCATTGGACTTTTTCTTATAATCTTTTGCTTGCCCACCTTTTAATTTTCAGCTCCTTATTTTTTTCTCCAGTCCAGTTCGCTATGAAACACTAGTACAACAAATCACAGTTTAGGTGGCTAGACTCTACTACTGCTACTAATACTACTACTACTTTTTTGACTTTATGGTTTGATTTTTTTGTTGCAGAAAAGAAAAGCAGTATTTTAGACTCCCTAGAAGCTATGATGATGCTTTGAACTTGGGACGTGTTTTGGAGAGGTACAAAGAGAAATATTATTTTCAAGTTTTCTCTGCAATGGTTTGCGTGTATATATTGTATCCTTTTAAAACTCCATCTCACTGAATTAGTGCTCCACAATTGTATTCTATTTGCAGCTGATAAGCAGTGAGGTCGAATCTAGGTCAAAAGGGGCCTGCCTTGCTTGTGACTGGTTGAGCCGTCTTGTGCAAGAACGGTGGAAGTCCAGTTTTTTAAAAATTGAGTTATTATTAATTCAAATGGTTTCATATTTTAATTTATGTGTTAAAAATTGAAAAGCCAATACCGTTTGAATTCTGTACTGAATGACCTTATTCAAATAAGAGAATTCATTAAATCTTATGGAGACAATCAGCACCTTTAATTGCAATTTTCTCAGAATCATAATTTTGTACTCATACCACTCTTGCTCAGAACGGCTTGGTTTTAGATGATCGTAGTTTCCTGCATGCTCTTGAGTACACAGACAACTGGAGATTGCAAAGAAACTGACTGCATCTCATATTTGTCAACTGTCATCCAGCCATCAATTCAATGAATGAGTTCAAATTGGCATGACTTGAAGACAATTCTTCAGTCTTTATTATAAACAAGCATAGGATAGCCAAAAGTTCAAGAATTTTCAGTTGGATTGCAATTTTATTTAATTTGTTGAATTGTTGAACTTTATGTTGGATTTCTTTGCGATGATTTGACTGTGCCAAAATGGTTTACTAGAAATAAGAGGCGGAGTCTGCAGTTCTTCAATGCTATATGTCCACAATGTAGGTCTTGGACAAAATAAATTGAGGTAGATGTCCCAATTACTGCCACCCTCTTCATTTATTCTTTAAAATAAGCCTACATTAGCAGGGAAATTTAAGAGAATGTGGGATAAGTGTTTTTCATAGATTGGCTGAACTGGTGGAAAAGTTTGAAGTTGATATTTAGCAGCACTATGCCCTTAAAAAATCACAGAAGTGGACACCTGCCCAGCACCACCAGTTTGTGGCGATTTCTGAGTAGCTTTGTTTAGGGACAAGGTTAAATTATTATAATTTCATCCAACTTTTTTTTGTTAAAACTGGAATGTATTTGAGAGGTTCTAGTGCAAATAGATTCCAGGTTTGATCAAAATTAACATTTTTACTGTTATTTTGCGGGAATTTTTTCTTAAGGGTGGCGGTAATTTGGACATCTACCTCAAGACTTTAATGGTTTATCTTTATATTCCTACGATTTTTTCAAATTTTGTCAACTTTTTCCTTAACCATGTTACTCAGTTTGCAAACTTTTGCAATTCCAGGATCAATATTTTTATCAGTTTTATCAGGATTCTTGTATCCGTTTGTGATAGCTTTAGGTTTAGTATGTTTTTGCTCAGCAACGGGTGCATCTTTTTGCTACTTTCTCTCTCAATGTCTCGGGAGGAAACTAGTCTACAAATATTTTCCTACTCGAGCTAATAAATATGCTCTTTTGGTAAGTTTATCTGTTTTTTCTTTCATTTTCTTCTCATTGAACATGATATTTTTCTCTTCAAAGTAAAAGGAAATAACCAGGCAAAAATGTCTGATCTGCAAATAATTACTTCAAAATAAATTCAAGCCTCTTGAAAGGTAGATTCTGAGACTTGTCAATTGCAGTGTGACTTGCTTTAGTAGCTGCTAAGTTCCATGTTTCAAACCTACATCACCTCTCGTTGGATTTTTTGCCTCTAATCCTATTGTTAATATCCAGCAGTAACCATCACCAAACACTAAAGGATGAATGCAACAAACCTTAAACATAGAGGGGCCTTGTGAAATGAGACTTTGAAACCACTATGGAGTTGGCCGTTATAACGGTCTCTGGTGGATTTGTTATTCGGGGGCGGTTTGTTTGCCTCTAATTTTGTAACTTTAAATCAAAAGATAGGACAGATCTGTTTAAATTGGTTTTAAGTGAAAGTGTGAGTGTTTTGAAGTGACTCAGAAATTGACATTACTATTTGTTTTGGAAAAATTTATGCCGTCAAGGAACTGAACTTATCGCAGAAAAAATGTCCTCATCAAGATATTTGTTTTATAATTCTGTGTCCAGGAAGCCCCTCTAAAACATTGGCGCTTAATTCAAAGCCAGTTTCTATTGGATTAATTCCAATTTTTGATTGAAGGTAAAAAAATAAGAGAGAAACGAACCGTCCACCGCTTGCCTCACTTTAGGATAAGACTTATAACAAAGTGTTGCCCCTCTTTCTTTGGTTATTGCTCGTTGTTTCGGAATGTTGTCAAAGTCCTGGATTCTTCCCTAATCCAGCCTCTACTAAATGAAAGTTGCTGAAAGTGTTGAGCGTTCTGTCAAGCCATCTGTAATCAATTTTCCGATTGCTGTACGGGTTTGTTGAGAACTTTTGCCATAAACTGTTGGGAAGTTGATTTTTAAAAAAAAATATTTAAAAAATGAAGTGTGCAATAAAAATTTCTGCTATCTCTTCCTTAGTGTTTCAGCCTTTAATGGAAAGAGAGCAAAGAAATAAATACTCCTCACTTTTTTAATTAGGTAGATGCATAATGCAGCGCATTCCTGGAACCTCCTGTCTTTTTCTTCTATTGCCTCTTCACTGGTGATTTGGTGGCGGGTGGCTGTTACTATGGTCTACTAACATTTTTAAAAAGGGGAAGGCATCCCAACTTTTTTGAAATCTACCATGTTGCACATCAATTTAATGTGCTTGTCAAGACTCAAGAGCTGTGAAACAAGCTCCGGCATAGATCTGTTGCTTAGTTACAGCTGGAGTTACTGTCATTCAAAGACAAGGGGTTTTTTAGATGGGGGGTGGGAGGTCCATTTTAGCCAATTTTGAACCCGCGTAACTTTGGTCGAAACGCAGATAGAAGGCTGAAATGTTTTGTACCTACATTTCTCATCACGCTCAACAACTCCACCAATTCCATGAAAATTGGAAGCTGAGTGACCAAAAATTACTTATTGAGCTGATACAGTATGGCCCTACTTCCTTTCTTGTCTGATCTTGTTTGACTGATGAATCCTCTAATTTTTTTTCTTGCTTTTTATCCAAGGTCCGGAACCACAAGGAAGATTTACTCAGTTATATCATATTTTTAAGGATCACTCCATTCCTACCAAACTGGTTCATAAATATTGCTGCTCCTGTTGTTGATGTGCCTCTAGTACCGTTTTACATTGGTACTTTCCTTGGTAAGGTCCTCACCATTTTTTTTATTTGGGGAGGGAGCTGTCATCATAAAATATATTCAATGTTTGAAAGTCTTGAGACCCAATGGAGCTCTTGCAAAATTTTGCTACAGGTGATTGAAGAGTTGATTCTTGCATAAAAACCTGTAAAAATGACGATGAGTACACTGAAAATCACAAAAGTCACTCTCAGAATCGGGCTTAATGGCGTAGATACGCAGGTATCATGGGAGATTCCTGTCTAAATTGAGACTTATCTCTGTGTTTCCTTAGAGAAAGTGACAAATTAGACAGGAGTCTCCCATGATACTTACGTTGATCCGCCATTACGATTTTGCCGTTGTAGCAGTTTTGTGAGTTTATTACTGAATTTTAGGCTTTTTGAAAGTGATTTTCCTGATTTTCGCTGGTGTTTATGTCTGTTGGGACTATTCATTTGCTCATAGCAAAAGTTTGCAAATGGCCCCATTGCAGGAAAAATGAAACCCTGGTTGAGTCGTACGAAGGTCCTAGAAATTTTGATTTTCCTGATACAAGAGCAAAAAAAAACATTTTTACAGACTTGTTTTATTAATTTCTCTCTTCCTCCCTCCTGAATTTTCACTGTTCCTTATACTTAGATTTTTCTAATCAAGATGGCTCAAGTAAACTTTCATCATTTGAGCTGTTCTGAGCGTGAGTGGTGCAAGTCCGTTTTTTGACAAATTGAGTTATTAACGTAGTTCAAATGGTTTCATACTTGACTGTAACCGGTAAAACATTGAATTTTTAACACTGCTCTTTTCTTTATTGTACAACTCCATTTAAATAAGGAATACATCGAGTTTTATGGACAACGAACAACTTGATGAGCAATTTTCTCAAAATCAGAATTTTAGACTCGTACCTCTCTTGCAAGCTTGCAAAGCAGGGCTCAGTTATTTGGACTACTGATTGCCATTGCTTTAAGTGATTGAACTGTAAGCTTAAAATTTCTCATGGAATATTGTTGGGAAGTGGGAGAAGGTCATGGGAAACCATACTGTGAGTGATCACTGTATCTCTAACAGCTGCTGAAACAATCTCATTGGCATTTCAGTCAAAATGACCTCAACAAACTTTCAGGGAATTTCAAAGACTGAATGTATGTAAATGAAAGTGAATGTTCCAATGGCTTATTCAGAACTCTGGCAAGGCCCTTGAAGGATTATCATGTATGGACAAAATAAATAATCTGCTTATTTTTTCTTTTTTTACTTATCAGGTGTTGCTCCTCCATCATTTGTAGCCATCCAAGGTGGGAAAAGTCTGCACGAACTTACAAAGAGTGGAGACACAATGTCGCTAACATCAGTTATTCTGCTAGCTGTATTTGCAACCATTTCTTTGATACCTGTATTTCTGCGGACAAGACTGCGCTCTAAATTTGATTGAAGTAATAAGTAAATTATTTCAAAATCTAGTCTAGTTCTCTGTTTTACTATCCAGTATCCATATGGTTTCTGTCAATTTTCAATTCAGCAGTCAGTGAAGTCATAAATTTGTGAGGTAGGTAGCCATTAGCTGCAAGAAAAAAATCTCAAAGTTTAAAAAGAAGTAGAAAAAAACATATCTCTAGTTTGGAGACCTGTCTAGCACTATCTGCTCAATTTTAAAGGATTTTTTATTTATTCATAAATGAATAATTTTGTGAGAGGAAATAATTAGTAAATGAGGGTGCCCACTGACAGAAGGATATTGTGGAAGTGATGGTGTGGAAACTTGCTCATTCACTGGTACCACATTATTCAAGATTTCGTCCCCCTTTTCTGTGATGCATTGTATGTTGAGTTTAGTTTTATAAACTTAACATTTAGGTCCAATACAATTGAGCCTTGACTGAACTGACTGAGGATTTCTAAGTTTTTCCAGCATTGTGTTCAGGAGTCTATTAATTTTCATTTCGCAAGGTAATCAAAGTAATTTTTTAGTGAATAGGATTTTTTCTTTAATTTTTTGGTCCAGTGTTCTTTTGATAGCTGGTGAACAATTTTTTGGTAAAAAATACTAGCGTTTCGTCGCATCGAATGTGTCAGGGATTTTTCTAACAATTTTCTTTTCGCATTTTCAAACTTTGCTTTTAGAGAACCTGTCCCGATTAGACTCCTTCTCTAGTCTGATAAAGAAAAACTATCCTTTAAAATTTTTATACGCTCACTTGGTCAGCAACAGTTCCACCTCATGTCCAATCACTAAAGATGGGCAATTTTTATTCATGAATCATTCAAACTGCTGTAAGGTGTCAAAAAACATTTGAACCATTGTAATGCTTCATCCACAGTAAGCCTACTAGTTCTAGAGTACCTGTAAATAAAAGAGTGGTCAGTTGAACTGGCGAAGAAGAGGTGGCCCATGGAGGCGTCCTGATGTACAGTGCTTCTGCCAAGGAGATGTATACAGTTTCTCTGAAAAACATCAAGTTTGGTGCAACCAATTTAAACAAGGGATTTTCTAACAGTTTTAAAAATATGTTTAAACCTGATGGAAGTCCTAACAGTTCATAGTTGTTAATTTTACACTTCAACGGTCATCTGTTTGAGAAAAAGCTCAGCAAATGCCTCTTTGAGCTTCATGACAGCCAAAAATGCTGTGACCACTCCGAAGCAAAGTTGAGCAAATGGGACTTGAGTACTGTGGTTGAACTGCCCAGTATTTTTAGTATTCGATCTAACTCTCCGAGGACCAAAATTGAGGTATTGGTATCCCTGCATAGAGGGAGGGTATGACGAACATTTTGAGACCAAAAACATACAAAATTTGGGGTGACAATGTATGGCAAAACGGAAAATGATAAAAGGGACCTTAACTTCCCGCATTAAAATTACATTTGGAAGGTAAAGTCCTTTTATGATTCTGACTTGATCTCACAACAGTGCCATTTTATGCCTAAAACTCTCGGAACTTGTTCTTAAGACCTTTAAAAAGCAGTTGCTGTCCAAAAAAAATTGTCGCTTTTCAGCCTCTTTTGCTAAAAACCTCTCTCATGAAAAATTTGTCCCAAAAGATAAGGTCTATTTTCCTGGACACGGTCACAATTATTAAAAGTACTCCGCCGTTCAACCTCGGCACTTGAGTTTCATTTGCTCAACTCCGATCAGAATCAGAAGTCATACCTTGTATGGCAAGACTCGTTAATATACAGGGGCTCTAACTCGTACTATTTCACTATTCACACCTGCATATCACAAACAATATAAAAACAGAAACACATCCATGGATGAGTTATCCTACGCAAAACGATAAAAGTGAAGTTAAAGATTTTGTAAGTTTGGAAAATTATGGGCTACTGTACTGCAATACAAATAATTCATGAATCGTTTTTACCTATCTCTGCCCCCCACCAAAGTATTTCAGTATTTTGATTTTCTTTCAGATATTTTTTTTTTTATCTGTAACTAACTAAATAAATAGATTAATAGTCTCAAAGCTCTTAGAATGTATTCCAACCTTAGAAGAGGAGAACAAGGGCCTAAGCCGTCCTTGATTGTAAAGAACTAGAAAATAAAAATACATCAGTATATATGGAGAAGGCTAGCAAAGATTACAAACATTTTCTCTCTCACGATCTTGTATTACTTATACAATTTTTCGGTGGATGCTGGCTCAGTAAATGTCCAAATGCTCTGTATATTTATGGAATATGAAATCTCTTGTCAACAAAGTCCTTTTAGGTTCCTTTTTAGTTAAGTTCTTGTCTTCACAAACATTGCTGGTAATTAAGAAGTTTGAACCATTAAAAGAGGACAAATTTTCTTTATATTTCCTTTTTTTCAAATTAATCGCATTTTGATTCTTTTTTATTTAATTTTTATTTGATTAATTTATTTCTCATTCTCATTCAAAAAGATAATTATACTTTATTATATGGATATATGTAACCATAGTTGCCAGAATTAGCCTGAAAAAGTTGACGATTCAGACTTGAACTACTTACGCGCAAGAGTATGGCTGGAAGGAAGAATTCAAGATGTATTTGCTTTCAAAAAACATTTGTGATTGAAGAATAGTATCTTACCTATATAATAGGATGAGTAAAGTTATAAAATGCCTATTGTGTCTCGAAGAGTTGTCAGCATTGTTTCCCTTGAAAACAGAAATTTCTGAAGAGATGAAGGGTCTAGGGGGGCAAGGGGCATTCCATCGCCATGTTCCACTAATTTTTGCAACTTTGCATACTTTGTTTTTGATTTATAAGAAATCTAAAGAACACTCCTCTACCAAAAATTGCCGCATAAATTATGAATTTTTTAAGCAATCAGGATGAAAAGAGGGGATGATATTTTCTATAATACTCAAGAAAAAGTTGTTAGTGCAACATTGCGAAGGAATTTCCCCGTTATCCCCTGGATACCTTGAAACACAAAGCTGGTTTTACAAAAAAACTTGCTTGTTACCTGCTGCCAAAATTTCCAGAGAAGCATACCCATAATTATTTGTGTCTCATTTCCATCCAGGTAACGAGTAAATCTGGCGTAGTTTTGTATTAAAGTATGTAGTTCAAAATAATTATTCATAAATTTGAGACTCTTTAGACAGTTTTAGTGAGAAGTCACCAGTTAGCCTACAAACGCAACAATGCGCTCATCGGTCGCAATCCAAAGTATACTCGGGTAGCATTCCAAATTATCTCACTCACTCTCCCGTGACCCTCATGCATAGCCATCTCCTTGTAGTGTTGAAATTTGTATACAGGGCCTTTTTTCACTACATGTTACCACCAAAATCATAGTAAAATGACTCAAGAAATTTATTTCTGCCAAAAAATTTCACAAATAATGTCTCTGTATATGATATTAGTAATGAGAGTGAGATGGCAGTACATTGATTGGGCGTACGTGAGGATGAGAGGAATAGTTTGGATCGCTCAACAAAGTTTTTCACCGAATGACGCCATCACGAAAACTGTCTTTAGAGATTTTTTTACTTTTTTTTTTACCTTTTGTTATAATTCTCTATATAAAGTTGAAGCTCAAAAGATTAATCCCAGTAAATCACAGTTTGAGAGATTAAACTAATCAGTACAGTGGCGGCGCATGGGTCAAAAAAGTAGGGGGGGGGGCGAATGAGTGATGATTTTTTTTCTTTTTTTTTTCTTTCTCATCTAATTATAATATTGAAGTAATCACCGTGTATTATAATAAAAGCATTCGTCGATTTTTCGTCGCCGCAAACTTATTGATTACCTCTTCCAAATCGACATCAAAATCGCGCTCAATAAATAGAATGGCCAATGCGCTGAACCTCTGCTGCCCCACAGTTGACCGGAGGTACATCTTGAAGTGTCGAAGCGAAGAAAAACTTCGATCACTCGTGGCGGATGAGATTAGGACCGAAAAGTATGTTTGAATGATTTCTGCGAGTTCTGGATGTGCATTGCGCATTGGATCCCTTATGAATTCAATTCTTTTCCCGCACTTTGCCTTGCCAAACATTTTTCGAAAAGAGGCCGGGCTTGCCTGGCCTTCCCAAAAAGTGGGGAAGCTTGAGCCCCCCCAAGCCCCTGATATGCGCCGCCACTGAATCAGTAATAACTAATAATACAAGAGAAATTAGTGCTTGCAACTTGAAATCCGGTTTTTTTGAGCAGTTTCACCTGGTCTAATTTTGAAGCAGGCCCATCCAAATTTGTTTTGGAGAGGAATCAATTAATTGACAGATTTTAGTCATTAATCCATTGATTTCATCTGCTCTAAGAAAAAGTGGTGCTGGAGGAAATTTCAAATCCACGTCAACCTCACTGTGCATTGTTTTGTAATTTTTTTTTAAAGTTAAAATCAACTTTACAATTTTCCCTTGTTTCTCAAAATTGCCGGAGTAAACTAGGAGTTTTTGCTTCGCATTATGACACTGTTAATCCTTTGAATAATCTGCCTTTTCAAACTGACATCATAAATCAGTGAAATCAATTTTCGTTTGTTATTTTATTTTTTAATTATTTTTAGTTTTTAATTTTAATTAATTTTTAACATAAAGTACCTAGATCAGAATAAAGGTTTTTGTTGATGACATGTTTAGTTTTACCTAAAATACTGAGAAGTGTTTTATCTCTTTTTTATCTCAAATGTTGTACACTCTTGTTAATTGATGATAATTTAACAATTGTAAAAATTCAATAAAATAAAATAGATTTTTTTCTTTTTTTTTCATTAAGTTGAAGTTATTTACCTACTCTTAAAATCTCCTTAAAACTGGTAAAAAGATTCCCTTTATCACATTGCTTCTGTTTTGAGTAATGGTAGGTAGAATGATTTTTTTCTACCAAATTTGCAAAAATGCTACTGTTCTAAAGCCCTTCGTACACGCTTAAAGTAGGATCATTAAATTGACATCAATGAGCTGAGATCCACCACAAAACGGCAAGTGAGCCAACCATTGCATGTTTGGTTAATATTCCGTTTGTCAAACAACTGTGCAATTTGACGGCCCATCAAACTGCAGAGTTATTTGATGATGGATGGTGTGTCATCTGTTCATCAATCTACTGTCAACAAAACCAATAAACGCGTTTAGGAGGTGTTTTGGTCAAGTTTATGTTTTAATTCTGGAAGTGTCAAGTTGGTAATCCTGTTTGATCAAGTACAAAGGCCTTTTCAATTTTCTTAACAGGTAATTCAGTTATTACTACGAATATAGATCTGAAACTTTTTTGACAGCTCTTTTAGTAATAACTAATTACCATAATTTTACAATTTAAAATATTCCACTAATTTAAATCCCCCCCCCCCAAATTTATGGTTCGCAGTTTATAAAAAGATTTTTTTTTTTTTTTTTTTTTTATAGGATTGATTTAGCTGTTTAGATACTCCAGGACTCACAAAAGTCCCCATCAAATAAAAATTGCAAGTAAAGATGATTTTATTAAAATCAATACTCTTAGCTCATATACTTGGGATGCTAAACAAAGGAAACTTTACCCAAAAATGAAATATTTTTGCTTATATTTTGATAAAAAACAAAACTATGAAAGTAAAAACAGAGGTAGGCATCAAAAGTGATGAGAACTTACAAGACTAGACAGAGACAAACGAGAGTAGAAGTCAAAACTCAACGCTTGAACTGTTCATAAAAATGGAAGAGATTAGACGGGGTGCGAGGGGTAACAATGGTCAAAGCATACACAAAATTAGAGAAAGTTACTTTCATTGCATCTAAATTGTCTTCAAGAGCTTTCAAAGCTGCTTCGTGACACACAGCTATCAACTGAAAAAAAAAAAAAAAAACAAATTCAAGGTTAACAACTTAACGAGAATATCTAAAAATTAAAATAATGTTTAGGAATAATAATGAATAAAAACTCAGAATTCCCAGCTACTTTGGATGGCTCCTTACGCTTACGTTTAAAAACTGACATCTGGGCATAAAAAAGAGGAAAAGGTGATTAAATAGCAGCAAGGAGATTGAGATTTGTGAAAAGCCCCCGCAAGATGATACGATAGAAGTAAAAGAAAGGAGCACTGGGATGTGACACAATGCTGCCTTCCCTGTATATTCAACGGTATTTTTTTAATTCACCGAGGATTCCACTGGTTGAGAAAAGATTACACGATTCAGTACAGTGCATGTCTGTAATGGACAAAAATACTCGCATCTGTAATCTTTTCTCAATCAGTGCAATTGCCGTTAAATTATTAAAATATCCGCAAGTTTTTCAAAATCATCTACGACTCCACCGGTTGAAAAAAGATAATGGATGCAAGTCTTTTCACGGATTACAGTCATACACTGAACTGAACTGTGTAATTTTTTCTCAACCGGCGGAATGATCAGTGAATTGAAAAATGCCACGGAACGGAAGCTCTGATGAGACACTTCCCTAAAAACCCCTGTATGGTAGAAGGAAAAGCTGTGCTAGCAACAGAATGTAGGAGGCTCAAAAGAAGAGAGAGCGACTGTGATGGCCTTTGATCTGTGGCAACTCAGCAAAAGCAAGGCCCGAAAAGAAAGTGTTGCTAAGGTCTTGAAAATGGAGACTTTTTTCTGCAGACCGCATTCCATGGGCCCCCAAAAAATTAAAATAATATTTGTTGAAAAAAATTCTAAACTTCGGAAGAGTTTAAAGCAATTGAGATCTGACAGATGCTTCTAATCTTGCTTCACTTGATCATAGGGTGCTCTCTGACCAACTAAATCAACCATTGACAAATGTTGTATCGATTTTATATAGCTATTAATTGAAAGCGCTGCAGTAATTAGAGTTAAAATCTACCAATATTAATGGAGGTAGTCAGCTTGGAAACCAAAAGTTTCCATATCACTTTATGAGGAAAAGATAAGAGGGCAACAAACTTATTTTTAAAAATATCAAATTTACACACCTCAGCCCCGGAATAGCCCTCTGTGCGCTCCACCAACCAGTTTACTTCTACATCATCAGAAACAGGCATTTTTTGTAGCTTGATGGTGAATATTTCAGCTCTAGTTTTGCTGTCTGGCAGAGGTACATAGATTAACCTGTCCAACCGTCCAGGACGAAGGAGTGCCTGTAAACATTAATCGACAAGCTCTTTGATCAAAAAAAGAAGAATTCCATCCTTTTAAATGAATATGAGGTATTCAATGAGAGAATTATAAGGATCAAAACAAATGAAGATACCAGTTATCTACCTGACTAAAAAATCCTCAAGTTTTTAAACAAGCAATCAAAAACCTTACTAAGTAAAAATGGATTTTTTCGGCATGAGGAAACAGATTGAAATAATTGAAGAAGTAGAACTAAAGATTACTTGTTCACACTTTTTATTTTGTTTTGGTCAGACACGTTTTATCTGAAACTCGCATCTTCAGCAACTGCAAATCATTGATCTCTGAATATGCAAGTTTGAGATTTACGAAAAACGTCCGACCAAAATAAAATAAACGGTGCGAGTGAGTAATTTAAAGTTTTTGAATTTTTAAATCAAAAACCTGCTTTAATTTCAGACCAATTCAATAGACTACTGTCAATGTTTAATGTCCAGCGATTTCAACTTTCAGATTCTGTAATTTTTCCCTGATTTTCGTTAATCCTTTAGAACTTTACGCTCATTACAATCAGTCTGCTTTAGGAGTTTCAGTGCATTCAAAGCCTAAAATTGTATCAAGCAGAACTTTTCCAAGAAAGAATTAATATAGACTGGTCATATGTCCAGGTTCATTCAAGTTCCTGATGCTTTCATGTTTTTCAAGATAAAATTGAATTCCCTGAAGATTCTAGGTTTTTTTTTATTTCTCCTGATGCCAGACACTCAGCCCAATTCTACATCTTCAGTATTCAAATTTCTTGGAGTAACTTTTCATGTCCGACTTACCTTGTCAATACGGTCAGGTCGATTTGTAGCTGCAACTATGGTTACATTTTTTAGTGGAGAGACCCCATCGAGCTCTGTCAGTAGTTGCGCTAAAACTCTCTCCTGAACATTGGTACCACCATGACTACTTGAATCACCTCTTTCTCCGGCTAGAGCATCTAACTCATCAAAAAACACAATGGAAGGAGTAACTTGTCTTGCGCGATAAAATACGCTGCTTACTGCTTTCTCTGATTCACCCACATATTTGTTCAACAGTTCCGATCCCTAGAAAATGCATAATCATCATGTTGAAGGTGAATACAAAATAAACTAGAGGCAAGGAATAATTTTTAATTTTTGCACAAATTTCTATCATGCTTTTTCTCCACAGTGACTATACTTGTGACTCTTGTAAACCGAGCTTTTGAAGTTTATTAAATATGAGACAAGTAGTAAGACCTTTTTTTTTTCCCACCCGCTGCTCATCGATCCAGCAAATCATCCGCTGCCCATCGATCCAGCTAATGGAATCAAGCGAACCGTTTCTCTCAATTCCAATAAAGCCAAATGGATTCCATCTGCTGCCCATCGATCCAGCAGCCTCAGGAGACCGCTTGGAACAGATGGATAGGCCTTCTTCGTTTACAGCTGTTTTTACAAATTGCAAACTTTAACCTCTTCAAGCTAAATCGTACAAATTGATAGAAACGCTTCGATGGACAGATGGATTCAAGCAGTCCTGCTGAATTCTCGATGGATCAGTGAGGTGGATGGGGTAAAAAATGCATCTGTACTGTACATTAAGTATGAACATATAGCATTATGTATTTAATGACTAGACAAAGTACTGAGATAATACTATGCCATAAAAATTACAATATATTAAATACAATGTACAATCAGGGACAAAAAGAGTGTCAAACGAATCCTTGGGGTAGGCTACCGGCAATATTTATCTCAATGAATTTGAGCATTGCAGACAGTAGCATCATTTTTGGGGGGCAGGGGGGGAAACTGCCCCCCCAAGGGTCGGCCAAAAGTGAAAAGAGCTGACCTTTTTTTTTTTTTTTTGAGAAGAAAAAAGTTTCGAACTAAAATTTGGTGGTCATTAACGAGTTTTGTTGGAATTGAGGGCCGTAAATATAGGATATGCAAGGCTGTAGAGTGTCTAAAATAATATTGATGAGCAAAAAAAAAAAAAGAAAAAGAAAAAGGTCATCACATTTTTGCCCCCTCCCCCAAGCCGAACCCGAAATGACGCCCCTGATTGCAGATGTACCTAAGCTAGAATCTAAGGAGTCGTCGGCTCATAGAATTGTTTGAAACTCCCAAAATACATTTGCGGACAAAATCTGCGTTTAAAATGCACAGAGCAGCAAAATTTAATTATTAGAAAAGTATCGGAGTGATTTCAATTCGAAAAGTAACAAAAATATTAGTGAAGAAAAATAAAGCAAATATTACCTTTACAGATATGAAATTCAATTTACTTTCTGTGGCTAAAGCTTTGGCGATCATTGTTTTTGAGCAACCAGGTGGACCATATAATAAAACTCCGCAAGGAGGGGAAATTCCTAGCCTCTTAAAACTTTCCGGGTGGGTCAGAGGCCATTCAACAGCTTGTTTTAATTTCAGCTTGACCTCATGTTGACCTCCAATATCACTCCATAAAACCTGAAATTGAAATTTTCATGATTTCAAATGTAATCTTGTACTCTCTTTGAATAATGTGATTCTTTCAGTTTTGAAAAACCCAACTCAAAATTGGAATGAGGGCAATCTTTCATACATTTATTCAACTAATACATTGGACGAAAAAAATGTTGTCCAGAGGCACCTGTTCATAACGGGATCTTACAAGGCTGAGAAATTTTTCTATCATCAACAGGTTTCCACTTTTCAGGTTTATCGGACAGAGGAAGAAAAACTTGAAAAATTTAAAATTGAAAAGTTAAAAAACTAGGAAATTTAGAAAAATGTAGGAAATTTAGCAAATCGAGGTACTGGCAAAATTTTAACAGTTCCATAGCTTGTTTTCCGATGAACGGTCTCAATTGTGAACAGGTGCCGCTGCAATGGTAGTACGCGGTAGTAAGTTAGCCACTCCAACAGGATTATTTCATACTGCCCTTTACACAACCCCTTTTAACTGAAAAAAAAAATTGGAATAGGATAGGAGAAAGCACAGCCGCGTTCACACAAGTATACATGTAAACGGATATTTTTCAGAAGCCAGACAACCACAGCTATGAGAATTATCAGCACATAACAAGAAGAATCTTTGATTTTTTACATTTAACAAATTCTTTATACATTTTTTACTATTGAATTTTTACAGCAATAAGTTTTGGAAAAATCTTTCCCTGAATAAGCATTTTCCAATTATGTTCTTATTGTAAAGGTTTCCCTCAATGGTAATAAAGAAAAGATGATTTAAAGCCCTTTTGCCATCCAAAATAATCAATTTTTATATTTATTCAAAAGTCTTTAAGCTAAAAAAAAAAAAAAATTGGTTTATGTTACTGAAGAATTTCAATCTTACAGTTAAGAGAAGACAAAAGGGTATGGCAAAAGAAGGACAACCAACAAGCATGAGAATTAAGCCACATAAGAAGAAGAATCTAGATATTTTTTCTTTTTAACAAATTGTTTTTTTATACATTTTTTATCTTTTGAAATTATTACAGCTATAATTCTTGACAAATCTCCATGACATACTGCATTTTTCTAATTTTTTTATTCTTATTGTAATTTTCCCCTCATGTAAATAAAAGAAAAGATGATTTCAAAGGCCCTTTTCCCATCAAAATAATCAATTTTTATCATTTATTGTGAAAAGTCTTTAAGCTAAAAAAAAAAAAAAATTGTTTGATGTTCACTGAAGAATTTCAATCTTACAGTTAAGAGAACACATTAGTTTGTCCAAAAAGAAGGAAAAGCAAGAAACACTTACGTTTGGAACCTCAACAAGAACTTCTCTCATGGCACTAGGTTTAACTTGAGACAAAGCAAACTGTAGATGATTGACAGTGATAATAGGCTCGTGATCCAAAGTAGAATTTTTGAGCATTGCTCTGGTGCCGGCTAGATTAATTACACCTCCTAAATCCGCACCAACAAATCCATGCGCAGCTTTGGCCAGACTTTCAATTTCTGAGTCGCAGACATCGTTGTTCACAGAAGAGAGGAGGCATTTTAAAATTTCAAATCTCTCTTCAACTTTTGGCACAGGGAGTTCTATTTCATAATCAAACCTGAAAAAGGAAAAGTAAAAAACCGGACCGTGTAAAAAGCATGTTAATGGAACCTGTAAATGAGTGCACTTTCAAAAGATTGCACTTGCACTAATTTCTACAATGATTTTTTTTTTTTTTTTTTTTTTTTTTTTTGCAGTTATGAACAGGAATTGAGCTGCTGAATAACTCACACTTTCTCAAACATGACAGAACAAAGTCCCCCTCCCCTTTACCGCTTGGAATACATAAAAACTACAGTTATGACAGTTATACACTGTCTAGAGGACTTAAACCTAGTTTTTAACATTCAAATTAAAGACTTGATCCATTGAAATGTGATTTAATTTCACAAAAGTTGCTGGGTTACAATGCTTACGCATTCACTGTATGCTTACAGCCAACCTAGCAGTGAAAAAAAGAAAGTAGGGTGAAGCGAGTGGCGCTATCTATCGGAAAACGCTGCAAGCTTTTGAACTCATCGTTCTGTTGAGGTGAGACAGTAAAATTGGAAGTATGAATTTATTCAAAGTCATGACAAGTCTGACTCAACTTAACCCTTTCCACTCCATCATTTTTTGAGCTGAACCTTCCTGTACTCCACTAGAACTCCGTGAACTAGAGCTTCACTGGTAAGTTCAGAAGAAGCCTGTCAGAGCGCAGCACTTCTCAGACACCTTTTTTGTCCCATTGATGGTGTCAATTTCGAGCTATAAAATTTTGTCGACCACAACTCGAAAATGGAGCGAAACCCGTAAATCAATTTTGTTGACTACAGCTCGACAGTGGAGTGGAAAGGGTTAACATGTCAATGGGTTGAATACAATCATTCACAATCAAAAGCGATTAAAGTCAGTTACTCACAATCAAACAAGCTTAAATACAGTTCTTCTATAATCAAAAAGACTTCAAAACAGTTTCACACTCGTTTCTAATGTTAAAAGATCTTTTTCGGTAAACTTTTTCGACTCATTTTCCAGAATTTGGCTGCTTGGTACTAAATTGTCTTCCTTATACAGGGTGATCAAAGCTACACAAAACGCCCATTATATTTGCATTCTTCCTAATTTTCAATGTACAAGCATTCCTTGTTCCTATAAAATACGGTGAGCATGCAATCTTTTGAAAAAGAACAACTTAAATTTAACAATGCGAGATCTGAAAGGACTATTGTCAAAACGCTAATCAAAATAGAGGCATATCCAGGCAGAAATTTTTCATACTCTCTCTTTATATATTTTCAGGTGAGGGCTAGAAAAGGACAGAGATAGTAGATAAAGCCACAGGATAAATCCTGCCTGGTGATCCTGGCAAATTTCAGCAAGAGAGACAGTCATGAATCTGAGCAAGATTGAAATTGTCCAAAAAACTGAAAAACTTACTCCACTCATTTGCACAAAACTTGAAATAATTCAAAAGTGTTTGCTCTGTGGGAGCTTACACCTTTCAGCGATAATTTACTCCAATGGTGAGTAGATCATCTTTGAAAATTTTAGATAAAGCTTACAAAATGTGTCAGATTTATCTCAAATTTTTGTGCAAGTGGTTAGTTTGGGAGTTGTTTAGGTACTCGAACATGTGTAGTGATTTAAGCTTCTGGCTTTACATTTTCTTAAGGTTATACTTGCCTTCCGGGTCTTCTCAGCGCTGTATCGACGAATTGAGGTTGAGTACAAGTACCAAGGATTATTACACGTGATTTAACAACTTGCAAGGAATCAAGGGCAGAGATAAGAGAAGCGCTGACACGTCTTTGTTGGTCTGTGCCTTTCTGATTTGGGCACAAGATGTTAACCTCATCAATTACTATGATACTTGGTTCATTTTTTATTGCTTCATCAAAATAGGATTTGATTTTAGTTTCAGTTTCACCATAATACTTGCTGAATACATCAGAGCTCTAAAAAATAAATAATATTAAAATAAATTAAAGTGCGACACTGCAAAGTTGGCTAAAAATGGTTAGTATTATCGGCTGAAACATATTTGGTAATCATTTACACGCAGGTGAATTTATTCTCAGTTTCATTCAACTATATCAAATGTTAAAAGGGCTTTGCAAACCTTGGAAACTTTGGAATGAGTCTGTTTTAAAATTTTTTTATAGAGATTTTGCAAATTGATTTTAATCAAGGTGTCTAGCAAAGTTCAATTGAGGACTGATCCATCAAAAGGGCGGATGTGACGAAAATCAGTTTTGCTAAAATTGCGGTTAATGTTTTAAAAGCAGTTTATCGTTTTTCTCCAAATGAATTAAATTAGTTTTTTTTTATTTCTAAAATTCATTCCAAAAAAAATGTAACAACATTTAATTTTTTTTTTTTTTTTTTTTTTTTTTACATTTTAAAAAAGTGTAATATCCGCCCTTTTGGCAGAAAACAACATTTTTTCCAGAAAAATCTTTCAATGGAAGGCGGAAAAATTATGAAATGAAAAGTAATTAGCATTACATACAAAATAAACGGTCTTTAGTGATAAGCAAAAGCAAAAGCTCAGATACTTGTGACAGATTGAAGATTACAGTTTTGGTTGAGCACGTGAACAAACATGATTTCTGTGAAATCTACTATTAATCTCCTTTCAAATCAGGATCCAGGGGGACTCCCTGTTCAGTAAAAAATCTAGGTCAGAAATCTTTAAATTAAAAGGAACAAATTAAACAAATTTAATTTCAGGGGAAATGTTGACGTCAACTGAGACTTACCAGAATATCAACTACATTAACTTTGAAAGATTGGGCTAAAGTTTTGGCGAGCAAAGTTTTTCCAGTCCCATGAATTCCAAAGAGCAAAATTCCAGTTGCAGGCTTTCTAGAACCTTAAATACACAATAAAGAACATTTCAATAACAAAAAAAAAGAAAAAATATATTCTTCTTTAGTTCACTTTAAATAATTAACAGACACTAATGAGCGATTGTCCCCTCCACTGCCTCAGAGAATCTTGGCCGACCAGTCAGAGGAGGTACCTTTTATCTCATCAGAGGCACATCCAGGAATCTATCTTTTTTTCTCTTCTCTTATTTGAATGCACTTCTTAGAAAAATACAAAGATAGGGATTATAGTCATTTGATAGCCCCTATGCCTCCATTATTTTCCAGCACAAGTGTACTATGGGGCAAAGAGACAATGAGAGACAAATGTATGGATATACCTCTGCCTTTCTTTCATATACTTGCTAATGAATACTTACGAAACAAACCATCATAATTATCCATTATCCCATTCAAATAACCCAACAAAAACAAGATTTCGGACAGTAGCAAGTGACGCCATCTAGCGAATTGAAACATCCCCAACATTTGGGTGGAATCACCTTGTAGCACAGAAATAAAACCTTAAGATGATTCCAGGGTCGATTAGTTCCAACCATGGACACCACGTCGCACTGCTCAAAAGGTCAACAGTTTTTGGCTAAAATTGATGACTTTACACTAAAATCACAAATTTGAGGAACGTCAGCACCTGCGAGTATACTTCAGGAGGATATCCTGAAAATTTCAAGCTGAAACACTCAAAAGTAAAGCCGGAAATTAGAAATACCATCATTCCCGTAAGTCTCAATGAGTGCGAGTGAGGCAGATAGACGTATTATCATTCGCACTCACTCTTACTCTCTAAGCTTATGGCGAAACGAATTTCATTTTGGCTTTCAAACGGCTTTCATTCTGAACCAATTTAGCTCATTTTGGGCTCAAAAAATCCATAAAAAATTTTTGCAGGTGCTGACTTTAATGGATTTTGCGTTTTATCTATGGTTTCAGTTTAAAACGCCAAAAACACAGCTTTTCCGAAAAGCGACTAGTGGCGCTATCCATCGGATTAAAATCTGGAAAAGTTTCGCCTGGAATCACCTTAAGATGCAGCTAGGTACTTACAAGCTTCTTTAGTGGAGAAACATAGTTTCATAATATCTTGCAGCTGGTTAATTATCGTCTTCAAGCCGCCAATTTTACACAGTGAGAAAACATTTTTGCCTTCAGCTTCTTCCTTTGCACCCAAATGGGACCCTAAAGTCCACTTGGTGAGCGGTAAACTTTGAACAAAATTACTGGCACCGATCTTTTCATCGTCCAGAGAGAGGAGACTGAAACTATTTGTTACATCATCATCGTCTTGAAATTTTGAGAGAGATTCGACGACGGCTACAAGTTTTGCTCCATAAAAAGTGAAAGATATTTTTGATCCTACTTTGAAAAAGTGATTTTCATAGTTTTGAGCCAAAAATGAGGATATTTTTTCATTCTTCACGTCAATGTTGTCTATAGAGACTACAATTTCTTTAGCTGGCTGAGGCAAGCGATCGATTTTCTTCACTTTCACAGGGCCCTTTTCGAAACATAGGAGACCAAGCTCTGTAAAAATGAAAGTGAAAAACTTGAAAAATATTTTGCAATACCAAGAAAAACAATACTAATGCTTGAGATAAAACCTAGCTCAGGTTTAAATTAAAAAAAAAAAAACAAACAAAATCTTCAAACTCTTTTAGGGTGAACTCTCTCTTTTGAAGGGTTACACCCAAAAACAAATAGGAACAAAACAAATAGGTTAAACAGGAAAAACTATTTGAGGTTGAATTAAAGATAGGAAACAAACTAAAAGGGAACCACTTTTAACTACACATCATTCATGAATGAACTAGAGGGATCTAACTAGTGGCTTTGAGTCGCTCCGACTGAAGACTGAGTGCTCACCGTTGCCTGCTCAGATCACTCCACATACGCACTGATCGGTGCGCGTTTGGTACTCCTGTTGCGTTACAGTTTGCGCGGTCTTTTTGAATATTTTTGACTGAACGCGGGCCTTCTTGCGTCGCATTATTATTTCTACTGTACATAATCCATCAGTATACTACTGTGTTTTACCTAGTTTCCTTTGAGAAAAGTGCAAAGGAACTGGGGCTTCGGGTGGATCAAAATAAGAGAATTAATTATTTTTTTGGCATTTCGGGGGAATTAAACGCCCTTCGGGCGACTACGCGCGCTCCGCGCTGCGTTTACCTCCCGCTCGCTTCGCTCGCTCCCGGTCTTTTTTATAATCTAACTTGGGGTTGTCTGCACTAGGAAAATGGGTTTTTATGGGGGTAAATTATAGTTTTTAACCTATTTTCGACCAAACGTAAAAATCCTGACACAAAGGCAAATGTGGCAGTTGGGGGAATATTGGAGCTTTGTCGGAAAAATTTTAGTTAATGAACCGATCCAATTTGAGGTTATGCCATCGCGATTTTACGGTATTTTGAGCACCTTTAGTTTCTTTCTCAGGGCTAAGGGGAGGGTGATAGTGAATGTTTCATTAATTAAACTAAACGGTGAACCCAATTTTTCAACCATATAAATTAATAGGGGCTGATGCGAGTACTGGGAGGGAGAAAAAATAAAGGAGCTAGGCCGGGAGAAAAAAATGAAGATGCAGCAGCAGGAATCGAACCAGCACCCTCTCTCTTCGCCATACATACACCGTAGTCTCCGGGCCACGGGGACTGGTGGCTGAAGGAGGCGAAATAAGCCTTTTTTAAGGGTTGCAATCAGGTTTTGCAGGCAGTTCCTATCTTTGCCGCAGAGTGATCGTTGGAGCGCTGCGGTAGCAGCGTTGAGCACTGTTGAGCACTCAGTCTTCAGTGAATGAAACTCAGTGGCTTTTGAGATTGACCATTCAACAATCAGCTTTGACCATCAAAAGTAGATTCTTTTATTCCTTTTCTTCACCTCTTATTTTTCTTTCATCAGTTAATGTGAGGTCAGAATACCTGAGCCCCCAAGACAGTGATATGCTTTTCATCGATTGGAAATAATCCCTGACTAGAAAGGATAAAATTTGTTCTGAGTGATATTAGAATGAGTCACACAGTCATTAATGGACAAAACATCAAGAGAAGAAAAAAGAAAAAAAAAGAAAGAAGAAAAAAAAAAAAGTTACCTTTTTGAGGGATGAAGACATTAAAATTGTGGCTCTGCTGAGTCAAAGACTGCCGGACAAGTTTTATCACAGAATTATTATTTTGAATTATAAGAACGGCTTCACCAATGACTAGTTTACACAGTCTAATGACCGATTCTGATAAGTGGACATAGTTGGTGGCTTCATCATCTAAAAATAAGGAATAAAATGTCTTGATGACAAAATTCATCATAAGCAAACTTTACTTTGTGACTAGGTTAACAATTTGGAATAATCACTTTACATTTGAATTATGTATAAAATCTTTGTTAAACGTGTATTGCAGATCAAATATTGTTAATTGCAAACATTTCATTTTGATATAATAGCTTATAAATGTAGTAATAGAAGATAATAGATTTGGACATGGTTAGGTTTACATAGTTTGGTTACTTTTCCTTACATTACTTTTGTTTGTTTTGTTAAACTTGCATTTGAATACAATAAATAAGTAAAATAAATTATCAAGAGTGATTTTTGTAGGTCAAAGAGGCGAGGGCAGAATTAATAAGCACAGAGGGTCCAAAAAAACTTGCTTTTCTGGGGCATCATTAGCTTTTTAAAAACGAAAACCGAAGAGGCAAGCAAATTTTTGAGAGTAAGAACAGCAACAGGGGTGCAAATTGCCAGATCTAGCGATCCGCAGATCGCTTGAAAGTGAGAAAATTTCTTTGTCTTTGAGGAAATTCTCCCAAAAAATGGCCTTAAAATGTTGAAAGTATTAGTCACTTTGCGTACAACACAGTGTTAAAATGTTTAAATGAGCACAGAAGAAAAAAATAATCATCACTTTTCAAATTTTTGTGAGGAAATTTTCCGAAAGTTCCGTGAGGAAACAGTCCGGGATCGCGTAAAACGTTCAATGTTTTTGCACCTCTGGTGCACTACTTTTGCATTTTGCACCTCTGGAATAAGATGTGTGAAACCCAGTTTTGGTGGCTTCTTAATGTGAATTCGGGGCCCAGAAAAAAATGAAGAAACCTACTTTCCGAAGGACCCTTGTCAGTATATTAAAGCAAGACATGAGCTGATGATATTAGCATTAGTTTTGATGATAGAAAGTAAAGAGTTACCGATAACATCGAGAGATGAATAGATGACTGAATCTAAAATAAACGAATGTTTCCAAACGTCCGTCGAGGGAGGACAAAATCCCTTCTGATGAGGTTCCAGGCTATCATGACCAAAAATTGATCCGCAACATTCGCAAAGACACCAAGTTCTTTCATTGGGTTTCCTTTTCTTCATCATCTTCAGGATTTTCGGTTACTAAAGCAGTAATTCAATCGTTAAATTATAGGTAGTTTTCAACACTTTCTTTGAAATAATTACGGCGCAAAAAAAAAAATGATTATTACAAATGAGGGCATGAATGCAGTAAAAGTAGGTACTTCCTTAAAAAAGCTGTCGTTCTGTAAATTGTCTTTCTTTAGTCTGCTACCAAGGTAGATGAAACCAGGTATGTGCAGTTTGATTCCTGCAAGGGAGCATTGACCAGCATTGACCAGCTTTCGTCGCCAGTTTTTCCCATTTTATTTATGTAGGAGTTGACCAGCCCACATCATCACCAGCTAGCGATTGGGATGACTCTAGCGGCCAATTTCGCTCATTGCGCATACCTTGGTCCCCTATGCTAACAAGGAGATGGTACGAAGGCGGACCCGAGTTTTGCAACCAAATTTTTAGGACCGATAGCTCATAAAATTCCATTGTTGACATGTTTCGCCAATTCTGTGAAAGGGCCCTGGAGACAGAGAAAAAAATCGGACCGCGCGAGTCACCTTAAATAGTCTCTACTGACCAGCACCTCTCAACATATGCAGCGTGGCCAAGAGCACCATTTGAGAATTTTGCGATGCCAGGAGTTCAAGTCCTGCCACGGCGTCTTTATTTTTTGCAGTTTACTTTTGCATATTTTTATTTTTCTTCAACAAACCGATTACTTTTCAGTTTGCAATGGCTTCATTAATGATCCTGAAAACAGTAAATCAGCTAAAACTAAACATTTGAGCAAAAAAACTTTGCACCGGAATCTTATGGCTATAAGTGTGATAATTGAAGGTGGGAGAAATGGCAATAAAGAATGATTTCAAAAGCATGTTGGTTTCTTTTTTTTTTTTTTTAAACGACTTTTTCAGCGAAAAAAAAAAAGAAAAGAAAAGTGAAGAAAAGAAAAAAAAAGACAGATTTCTACACAGTATAGTTATAAGATCCCCATGCAAAGTTTTTTTGCTCAAATGTTTAGTTTCAGCTGATTTACTGTTTTCAGGATCATTCATGAAGACGTTACAAACTGAAAAATAATCAGTTTGTTGAAGAAAAAATAAAAATATGCAAAAGTACACTACAAAAAATAAAGGGTCTCGAACCCGGTACTGCAAAATTCTCATGTGGCCCTCTTATCCACTCGGCCACACCACATTTGTTGGTAGGACTTGGTCAGTGGAGACTACTTAAGGTGACACGCGCAATCCCTTTTTCTCTCCGTTCCCCAGGGTTCATTCACAACACTGGCGAAACACGTCAACAGTAGAGTCTTATGAACTATCGATCCTGAAAATTTGGTTGCAAAACTCAGGTCTGCCTTCGTACCATCCCCTTGTAAGTCTTTTAGTGCCTCCGCCAGGGCTCTAACCTTACATAAATAATTCAAGAGCCATAAGGATCAAAAGGTTCATTTTTTCTAAGCTAAAGTGGTATTTTACCCAGAAACTCCAATAAAATAATAAACCAGACATAACATGGAAGTAGGTAAAACCTTCCCAAAAGAATGCCAGTTTTTAGGAGTGTAATCTGTAAAAACATTATAGAACGGAATGACGGAAAAACAAAAATTGAATCTCCCTTTCGGCACCAATTTGACCATGGCTTACATTAATTAGGCGCAAATGGCAAGTTTTAGGAAACATTGCGCCTTCTAAGGTTCCAGCTCCGACCTCCACCAACTGGTCATAGTAAAATCCAAAGACTTGAAAATTACACTCTAGCTATAATTTAATACAAAACAAAAATTCCTACCCTACTACTTCAAATATGCTTACAATAAGTATGTTTTAGGTGTAAAGAAGGTGAAAAATGTACCGTCAAACTTGCCAGATAAGTTAGTAGTTACAAGTTCAGACAAATCGTTCAAGGACAGTTTATCTAGGGTAGTAACAAGAGAGCTGCTCGCAACCGACTGCAATGTTGATCTGCAAAAATTAGACTGTTGCTTGACGATCGAAGATATACTTGACTCGGTTTCTGGCTCTTTGCAAAGAAGACACTCTTTGAAAATTGACGCACTGGGATCTACTGAGCTTTCACTGTTATAGAGTTTACAAAAATTTAAGACTTTCTTGATGCCTTCGAGTTCACCAGAGGTTACACTGTTGGAGAAACCAACTTCATAACCCACATTAAAACCTTGTTGTAAGGCTTCTTCCTTGCCAGACTCAGCACCTTCCCTGAAACCTTCTTGAACGAGAGCTTTTGACATGCGATTCCAAGATTTATTTCCGATGACTAATTCTTCATCCATATTAGAAACATTAAAACTTAACGTGTAGTTTTATGTTACTCGGTTCAAAGTGAGCATGACTGACATACAGTATGGGCTGATGGGCATGACAAACGTCAAAATCAGAGGTATTCGAACTCTGAACTGAAAGTACTGCGTTGTTGGACACAATTGAGAGGACAATCTACTTATTTCTGAGCACTGAATCACTTTTGATAAAAACACTATTTATTGTTAGAGTTAGAACACACTGCAATAGCCGTGAACAGTGGTAGTATGTGAAGGAGTTAACCTAACTTCTGTCTGCCTTAAAGGTAAACAATAACAATAACACGTGCGGAGATTTAGTGTTACCAGACTCCAAAAAAAAAAATCCCTCAAAAATTTTCCCATCAAAATTTCTGCCTTTGAAAAACAACGGCAAAATGGCTTGACATTACAACTGAAGCGCGGGAACTTTGATGGCTCCTTTTAAATGCAATTTGGCAGCCTCAGACACTGAGGTTGAGATAAGCTTGGAGTCAAGAGATGAACATTCTGCAAAGCAATTTAGTTAGTTTTCTGCACCTATCCTATCCTGATTTATCCTAGTAGACAAGGAAATCCTTCCAAGACTCAACCCTCATACTATTCAAAAGTTTAGCATGCCACACCCAAGAGCAAAAGAGTAGCTGACGCTTTCATCTGATGAGGATGTAGTATGACTATGAACATGAGACTCCAACAACACATTGGAAGACAGGTACAGCTCAGATTAAAGTCCCTGTATATCAAAGAGTCTCGCCATACAAGGTTCCGATTCTGGTTGGCTGCTGGATTATAGGCTGTTACAGAGCTCGAGGAGGCCTTCTGTGCTATTCTCCATGAGAAGACCGATGGAACGCCCCCTCGACGAACCCAACCAATCAGAGTGGACGCCTCCTTAGAAATTCTTCTTCTTCATGCTTCAAGTGGCAAGACTCTTTCATATACAGAGACTCTAGCTCAGATCAGAAAAGGAGGCTAACCTTAACCTGTATACCTACTAGGTACCTACTTTTTGGAATTTTTCCAACACTGTCTCATATTGTACACGGAAAATGGAAAATGAATTTCAGAGCGCTGGCTTTTCATTGAAGAGCACTTTGAAGTAAAAATATCAAAGTCTCAAGCAAGTTTTGATTAGATTTGATTCATTTGAAGGTATGAAAATTGAAAATTCACTCAAAATTATCGATTGAGCTCCGCCTCTACTTCTCAGGTGCCTCACAATTAGCCCCAAATAAATGAGAATGGATTGTATTATGACATCCAACGGTATTGATGAGGATGAGACAGAATAAGTACTTCAGAAATTTTGACTAGGTTATCTATGTTGTCTTCTTTTACTTTGTTACAGGTAATGTTTTTAACAGCAGAGGAAAAGAATAAAAGCAATAATTAAAATAAATAAAATTATCTTTATTTTAAAAACAGTTTAACAAGTCCAGTGAAAGGTAGAAAGAGTAGTATGACAATGTCCAGCCACCCAAAATATCAGTTTGTTATGCTTGTACACAACAGCAAACAACTGGACTGAGCAGACAAAAAAAGACTGGTGAAAGTAAAATAAATTGTTACTACTTTTGCCCAACGTACATTTGTGTCAAAAATATTTAACAATAATAAAAATTCCATCACAGCACATAGCTTTTCTTTAAATTTTCAAAACTTTTTAGGAAGCAGGAAGGCAAAAAGTAAAAAAAGCAAGCAAAACTGATGAAAATTTTAGTTAAGTAAAGCAAAAAACAAACATATCTTTGTGCTTGAGAATTTTCACTATGGTACACTCTCTCACAGACAACATACTAATTGTAAGTAAAAAAAGAAAACAAACGATGATTATGAACAAGTTATGAAAATAAAATAAAATGAGCACATACAAACAGAAGATACTTAAACAAATGCGTTCAGAATAATTAGCTAACTAAAATAAACTAGCATGGAAGACGTTTGTCACAGAACATTTGCGAGTAAAGTCAAGAAAACTTGCTTCATTTGAGATGAATGGGCAATTCGACTTGGAAGCTGATTACGTACAATAGAGTTGAAATAAAGACTCGGTTCTTATGGGAGTAAGTATGTCACCTTAATTTGAATTCCCCCATTCTCATAAGTCACTTCGTGCATCACCTGCTGCACAAGTGCTTTGGTCAAAATGTTGCACTTCTTAGTTGTTGACCAAAACCGGTTGGATAGTTCAAAAGAATGGATTAAAGATGAGCAGTACTTGGAGCCTTAATAGCAAAATTATGGCGCCTTAAAGACAAATTCTAAACTCGAGTTCTTATGGTGACGCAATTTCTCTTATTGATCCATCATACGTAATCAGCGCCCTAGTCACCCATGTACCGACTTAGCTTCGCGGCATAGAGAAAGGAGTCACTTCAACAAAAGGTTGATGAGTTTAAGCTGAAGAGCAATTCTTTTGGGCTACAAATGTGAGTAAAGCATTGAGGAGAGACTAAATCACTCGGACTAGTAGTTCTCAACCTTTCCATCCTCATGGTATACACATAGATGTATGATCCACAGCATGGTCTCTTAAAGAAATAAAAAAAATTATTAAGTACAACAAAGGATGTAAGAAGAGGTGGCTCGCTTCACTTTTCCAATAAGTCTTGAATTTGTTTGATTGAGTATTCATAATTCCACAATGGAAGAGTTCAAAAAAAAATTTCTCATGATCAGTGATTACTAATTAGAATAGAATAGAAAATTTATTCGGTACATGAAACAAATACATTTATGGTACAAATCAAAGAGTAATCACAACAAAAATTTCATACGAGGGACTCGAGTCTATCCTCTAGAAATTCTACTACTGAATAGTACGCTTTGCTCACTAGAAAGTCCCGAGTGAAGAATAAGGTATCATAAAATTAATTAGTCATTCATCAGCAGCACTTGAATTACGAGACTTAGACTGTATAAGTGACAGCCAATAAAGTGGCAATAAATCAACGGTTTTTTCATTGAAATGCACGGAAAAGTATCAATCCATAGGGGGTTTAATAAAACCTCGAAATATTGCAATAACCCGTGAACGAGGCGCACTTTCATGCCCTGAATTATGTTCCCCAAAACAAGGTACGCCTTGTGCATGGATAATGCCTTAAATGCAACCTGCCGCACAGCAAATCACCTTGCTTCAGACTGTCCTTGAACATCAACCTTAGTGCAGCTCACTTTGGACAGGTCCCAATAGATATTATTGGAGAAGGATAGACAACCATAAAATAAGAAATATTTCAAGGAAGCTTTTTTTTTTTTTTTTTTTTTTTTGGCCCTCCAAAATTGGAAGCGCAAGTTGCACACCAGTATAAACAGTAATTGATACTTTTGCAAAGACTCAAATGGGAGAAAAACGGAAACTGATTGTTTGTTCACGAGCCACAGCAGAACTACATAAATGCTTAACAATAACTTCATAAACATACTGCCACATGGTCATAGGCGGTTCCACATTCATTAAAGTAAATGCGTGACTACAGAAAATTAACTTGCCTTCTACCCATTTTTTAAAGGCGAGATTATAACATGGTGAAAGAGAGCATCATAGTGTCTTCCTATAACTTAATTATTACACAAATTGTGTGTGAATATATTTTTTTTCTCCATTAAGAGTGTTAAAGGTTAAAAAAAAGCAGATTTCACCAAAGGTAACAAAAAAGTTGTATTTAATTTTAGTGATATTAATTACCAAAACAAGCTTTTAGATTTACATGTACTTGCATTCGTAATTTTGTAAAAATTTAAAAAAATTTAACTTGACTCAATACGGGTAAAATAGTAAAATAGTAAAATAGAATACCCTTTCTTCCCCTGTCAGCTTTTCGTACATTTTTTTTTTTTAATACTTAATTCAAAAATCGCAATCACATTGGTAAGACAATAATAAATTAGGAATTTTTCATGGAAAAGAGCCTCAAATTGCATCTTGAGAGACCAAAAAAATATCAAAATTCGTCGGGTAGGGGATCACTGCATCCCCCTCTTACTCTGGAGGGTATTACACTACATATCTCCCAGACACTCCACCCAGCTGAAACTTTGACAACTTGGCACCCACCCTTTTGAACCCCCTTAAACCGCCTATGAGCATAAAAGAAAAATTGGAGTTGCGATGAGACTTAAATTTAAAAGAAACCAAATAAATTTATGCAGTGTTTCAATCTCTAGAACAAAGAGTACAAAGGCTTGATGCGAAAGTAATTATGATAAAATCAATATAGTTCAAATAAAAGTAGTTTTTTAGCCAAGTTAAAGATAATACTGTAAAATAGATTCATTTGATAGTGTGAGTTTCAATTCAAGCAACTTTAAATTCATTTAAAAAAAAAAAAAAAAATCATAAGAGTAAGGAACAAAATTACTATAAGCAAAATTGCAAAAATGCAAAGTATCTGACTATATAAATGATCAAAAAAACAATCAAGAAAATTGTAAAGAAGACTACAAAAATAAATAAAGCAAGCTCTTTTATAAAGTGAAAAGCAACAATTTTCAAATAATTTTCATGAAACAAGAGGGCATAAAATGCAGAAAAAATCAAAAACAGATAAGAAAAAAAAAACTAAGAATCCTGCAACAAATGACAGCCTTAAAGTTTGAAGATAGGAACAAGACGAATGAATGTATAAATGGATAATGAATCATCCTTCAGGATATTGGTCTTAAATTACCTGTATTTGAAAATTTACATAAAATTTTTTGCCCCATCAGGCTTGGCAAAGATTTACTATCTGAAATAAATCTTGAGAGCCACTTCTGCACAGTTTCCAACGTATAAGTATATTAGAGGTGTTCGAGTTTTGAAATTTTGGGTCAAGTTGAGTTTGCTTATTTTTTGAGTTTTGAGTTTAAGTTACAGCAATATTGCAAAACGGCAAAAAAAGTTCTCTAGACCTGTAAGGCAAAAAAGAGCTGGTAATACCAATACTGGTCGGTATACTGTTATTCATTATTCAAAAAGCAAGGGAGGAAAAGGGTAGAAAAAAGTTCAATCTTTTGATCAAGGGCTTTTATCTTATTTGTAGTCAAAGTTTGACGCTGCTTTGGTTGGAAAAAGTACGAATTTCACGAACTCCGATTAATTCTCAATTTTTTTTTCAAAATTTGAACAAAAAAAAAAAAAAAAAAAAAAAAAATGAAAATTACTCAAAGGACATGGCACAATCCTTATGGGAACTGGCTTACCCCTAAATGTTTTTAAAGTATTATAAATCGACAGATTATCATTTAAAAAGAAAAAGTTCTCACGGCACCAAAGTGATCCCGTGTCCAGTTTTTTAGCTATTAAAGCTCAAAGACGGGAACTACTTCTCTCGTGCGTCGGCGCGCTATGATGAAGTAGTGCCGGCCGCCTCACAACTCGGCTCAACGTAGAGTGTGGTCGGCCCATTTCGATCATTCATTCACCCGCTCGACTACCTGCCGAAGTCTCTCTTTCTATTCCACTGCTCGTCTCTCTCTCCGCCTCCCTCACCCGCACCCCGCACGCTATTCTTTCCACACCCGAGCACGTTTGGGTTCCAAGAGACGAGCAAAAACAATTCGTCCGTTTCCGTGTTTATACATTTCTCGGCTTTTTCTTGCTTCTTCCGAATTCTTTCGGTCACATTAGTTTACTGTCATCCCTCTCGTATTGAGTAGTCGCGCGTGGCGCCTCGGACGCTTTAAGATACCGAAGTTGTTGATACTCCAGCTTCTACCTCCCCTCTCCCCTGAGGATACCGATTACGGAATGTAAACAGAAACACTTTTCCGATCGCATTGAGGGAGAGGGAGAGAGAGACGAGCAGTGGAATAGAAAGAGAGACTTTTGCAGGTAGTCGAGCGGGTGAATGAATGATCGAAATGGGCCGACCACACTCTACGTTGAGCCGAGTTGTGAGGCGGCCGGTACTACTTCATCATTGCGCGTCGACGCACGAGAGAAGTAGTTCCCGTCTTTGAGCTTTAATAGCTAAAAAACTGGACATGGGATCACTTTGGTGCCGTGAGAACTTTTTCTTTTTAAGTGATAATCTGTCGATTTATAATACTTTAAAAACATTTAGGGGTAAGCCAGTTCCCATAAGGATTGTGCCATGTCCTTTTTTTTTGTTCAAATATCGGAAACTCAAAACTCAGGTATTTTTCGGGCACTGGAACACCTCTAAAGTTCACAAAATACAGCCAAACAAGGTCCCTCCGAGGAATGACAATAAGTTCTGACGATATATAATATATTAAAAGATCTATGTTTTATGAGAGGGCGTCAGAAAATGTTGGTCCATTTCCACTTTGCTTTTGCTTTCCTTTTCGCTTACATCTAAAGCCTCGCGTAACCACAAATTTGCTCGGTTTTTCATTGAAGCATCGAAAGAGCGTTCCCAACTTGATTAACATTGTTAATTACTCAATAGGTGTGGTTAATGCAGATTATTTCTTTGCTTGGTTGTATCATGTTTAAACAATTAATTACTTAATTACTATTTTATTTCCTCACATGAACTCATGGACAGAAATCACAAAGTTGAGTCTGCGGAGACTGAAGAGTGAAATTCATGGTTCAAGTAAACTTCAGAAATGAGGACCGCTATAATATTGAGAATTTTAGTGAACACAATCTGATAAATCACAAAGAGGCTGAAGGGGCCTTTGTTTCTGGAAGGTAACGGCTGAAAAGAATCAAAAGAGGACACAAAATTAAAATGGAGTGAAAAAGATCGTTGGATGAACTGAGGAGAACCCGAGCATGAAAGAATATGACAATTGCACTGTTTCACGCAAGAAAGAGAGAGAGAGAGAGAGAGAGAGAGAGAGAGAGAGAGAGAGAGAGAGAGAGAGAGAGAGAGAGGGAGAGAGATAAAAGGAAAGGAATCATTTAGACTGAGAACAGGTAGAATAGAACCATATTGAGCATCAGATTCTGACAAGTAGCGGTGCCTGCTTCCGAACTGCATCAAAATGCATCGGTGAGCAATTGGTTAGCGCAGACTTTCAATGTCAGTTGACTCCTTAGATTTTGATTTAGGGAGACAACCTGCAATACTTAACACAGTAAATTGAAGCCTTGCAGGTGGCCTACCTGGCCAAAATTTAAGGAGCCAACTGACAATATTTAATTCGCCGAATGTACCTCACAGTAAGGTGAGAGGACAAGAGGGATACCGCATCAAGCGTGACACCCTGAGGAGAGGAAGTATCTCAAGAACACACGAGGACTGATGTGCTCTTGGTTGTTTGTTTTTTTTGTTTTTTGTTTTAATTCCATTTGTTCTCCCTTTGGAATAACTCAGTTGTTTACGGACTGTATTATAAAAAAAAAACATTGATCTTAGGTTAGATCATTTTAACTTGAATACACCAGTCTTGAGGTAAAATTAAATCATTTTTCCTGACAAATTTAGGTCTGGTTATGATTTTTAAGAAGAAATATGAAAGCCTTGAAAAAAAGGAGAAGAAATAGCAACAAATAAGTGAAGATAAATTAACCATCAAGGGGGGGGGGGCAGTTACGCCAACAACCCACAACCTCTCTCCTGGTCAAGTAACTGTGAAGAGTAGATATGGATTTAAAATCAGGGTGCGAAAAATTTTGAACAAAAATATTTCTAGACTTTTCAAGATCTATCATGTCATTATCCGACAATTTCCCCTGACTTTCAAACTCACAGACGGAAATTATCCAAGGAGGAAGCAAGGAATTTGCTCAAACTTTAAATAGAGAACTTGCTGAGACAGCAAAAGAAACACTGAGTGAGTTTTACTCAGGGAATGCAAAGAGATTTCTAATGAGAAATTCAGTAATGATAACAAAACTCACTAATTCGGCAAATTTTGTAGACCTTTCCCTACCCTTCTTTTTTTTTGAAGTTTCAGATACTCCCCAATTATTTGCAGATTTTAAATTCAAAAGGGAGAAGACAGAAATATGAGAAATCCTTAAAGCGCAGCAGTCTAGCAGCGATTATACAAGATACCCGCAATTGGAAGGCAGGTAATTGGTTTGATACTTACTGAATTAAAATACTGAGTAAAGCAGTCGATGCAGCAAAAATTAGGAAAGAATACGCTCCCAAATAGTTGAAGACCGTTGTGAAGCTCATGCTAACGATGAAATTTCCACCCCAATTGGCAAAACTTCCAAAAGCCATGGCAACTGGACGAGGACCAACAGGGAAAAGCTCTGGAATCATAGACAACGATATCATAAATTTGTTCTTGAATTCTTGGACCTTATTATAATGAATCTTTTTCATCATCAAGAGAGTAAAGTTTCATCTTAGAACTAAAGCACTGAAAATTGAAGTATTCTCTGGAAGAAGAGATCATCGGCCCAAGGGCCTTTTTTTGGTGAACATCTTGAACAGCTTCTCTCGCTCTTAAGTACAAGTGTCTGAAGTCCTGTCCGATGTCTCGTTGATGAGATATAAAAGTTCTCCGAAAGAAGAGCACATCGGTTATGGGCCCTTCACACAATAACGGTATCCGACAATTCTCAAATAACAATTTCTCACAAAGAATTCTCAACAGAGGCTTGGCATAACAGGCATTTTTGGCAATATTGCAGTTTGTCCATTTAAACCCATGAAAAAGATGGAACGAGATGAATGCAAGGTCGTTCAGTAAACGCCCTCGTACTCAGTCTTTTACATGGGTTTAAATGGACAACAAATGGTGATACACATTCGCCTTCTTGACTTGATAATTTTGCAGACAGAATTCTCATAATATTACCTGATCCAATAAAATATGGAATGGGGCCAAGTCCTACTCCGAACATAAATACATAAATCAAGACGATGGCAATAGACAGATTCGGTAACCAATTTGCAGTGTGCTGGAAACAAAAGTAATAGAAGCAAATAGGTTATTTCATACACTAAATCACAAGAGACAATTTTTTGTTTGAATCTACGAAGAAGGACCTTCACTTTCCAGAGAAAAATATAGAAATGCAAAAAGTTCCCCCAACTTAAGAATTTTACACAGAATATCAATACTTCTGCACCACAATTTTTTACCTATCAACGGTTTTAGTGATGACTTGGTGATGAGCGTTCCAAACGAAGACAAACTGTCTCTCTTGCTCTCACGTAACCTCCATGAACTGCTATCTCACTCTCATTTCAAAAATCTTATGTAAGGACATCTTCTGTGAAATTTTTTGGCAAAAATGAATTTCTCTAGGCATTTAAATGGGATTTTGATCATAGTAAGTTGTTAAATAAGGCCCTGTACACAAATTTCAAAACTAGAAAGAGATGGGTATACAATACATGGGGGTCACAGGAGAGTGAGTGAGATAGTTTGGAACGCTACGCGAGTTTTGTCACGACCAATTGTGACTGATGAGTGAATTGTTGTAATCGTTAGCTAACCGTTGACTTCGTACTAAAACCGTCTATACCTCTATCTTTTTTGGCGGTGACTTTTTTCTTCCTTGAAATAGCATGCTTGTTGTAATTTTCAGTCAGAGCTGTGTGCACTGTAATTCTGTAAAAGCGATGTGCTGGCTTGACTCACAATTGAGGCTGTCTTCAGAAAAAAGGTAAAAACACCAAATAAGTGTGGTCAATTTTGAATCTTAAAAACAATTTTCGAAGGAATTACATTTGTCACAAAGTAATTGGACAGTCATGGTGCAGAGAGAGGAAAATATTTGAAAGTGGAAGAAGAGAAAAACAACAGGGAAAAATTTCCAAGTCCGTAAAAACGCTAAAATGAATAACTAAAAAATATTCATCTCACCATGAAAAGACCGCAAAGTGTGAGCAGGACAAGTGAGAGTGTTGTACCATAGCAACTTAGAAGGATTAAAAACCTGCGCCCAAAATGCTTCACTGTAAAGATGGCAATTATATTTACACCTAAATTAACACAGCCTGTTCCAATCACAGCGTATTCACGGGAGACTTCATCCAACTTTGCATCTTTGAAAATGTCCGAAGAATAAGAAAACACCTGAAACAATTTGAATGATAATAATGGTGATTGAAACAATTCGAGCGACAATAATGTTGAGTACAACACTTTTTATGGATGTTTGATGAACATGAGAAAAAGAAAGAGTAGTAGAGAAGTAGTAGTAGCAGCTTGGTGGCTCCTTATGCTGGCATTTCGAAGTGAAATCCCTACAACTCAGATGAACCTTCATTTTAGGAAAAACCACTTTCTTTCATGCTTTAAAACAACACATTATTGCCTCCTTAAATCAAAATGTCCGTCGGTGACAAGGTTTCGTTGATTTACAATGCCTGAGAGGTTTATTTGAAAAGGAATGTCAGGAATGTGAGTTACTTGCAATTTTACTATGTCAGTTTCATTATTTCAAGGAAAAGTTACTGAACACTATAGAGAGGAATTTCATTTTACTACAATTTTTATCGCCAAATTCAATCCGATCACAAGCTCACGACCTGATTAACGGCACTTCAATCATAACAAAAGGTAGCTAATACTGTAAAGTTGTTGGCTATATACAGGGTGTCAATTAAAAAAGGAGCCAGGCTTAATATCTCGAAAACGGCTCCGAATTTCAAAAAACGCTGAAACACGTGTTCGATTATTTCGAGGGGGACATCTTTTGAGGGGGTCCCCAATTTCGGGCCCCCCTCCTGGGGGGCCCCAGGGGGGTCAAGTCCCGTATTTCTAATGGGGACCCGCATTTTTTATTTGATAATCGGAAAGAGGGTGAAATTCTAAGACTTTTGGCGCAAACCAAAAGTCGATATCGTTTTTCGTGTTCGATATATCGAAGGTCAAAGTTCGATATAGACCCATCTTAAGAAATTCGTAACTTTCCTTTAAGTAGTCCAAATTTCAAAAACTTTGTGTTTAAAATGCTCTACAGAGCAAGCACTTTTCAGAAAAAAATTCCATTTTAACAGAAATTTAGTCAAAATTTGGTTTTAAAGCCCCCAAACATTTTTAACGTTTTTGGCCCCCACGGGGGGCTATCAGAAAAATTCCGAGAGACGACCCCTATCGAGTGATATATCAATCGAAAAGGCGTAACAAACTGAGCATTTTGGCGCAAACTGGAGGTCCATATCGTTTTTCATATTCGAGATATCGAATGTCAAATGTCGATTTACAGAATGCGATATCTCGAATATGAAAAACGATATAGACCTCCGGTTTGCGCCAAAATGCTCAGTTTGTTACGCCTTTTCGATTGATGAATCACTCGATAGGGGTCGTCTCGATAGGGGTCGTCCAGGCTTAATATCTCGAAAACGGCTCCGAATTTCAAAAAACGCTGAAACACGTGTTCAATTATTTCGAGGGGGACATCTTTTGAGGGGGTCCCCAATTTCGGGCCCCCCTCCTGGGGGGCCCCAGGGGGGTCAAGTCCCGTATTTCTAATGGGGACCCGCATTTTTTATTTGATAATCGGAAAGAGGGTGAAATTCTAAGACTTTTGGCGCAAACCAAAAGTCGATATCGTTTTTCGTGTTCGATATATCGAAGGTCAAAGTTCGATATGGACCCATCTTCAGAAATTCGTAACTTTCCTTTAAATAGTCCAAATTTCAAAAACTTTGTGTCTAAAATGCTCTACAGAGCAAGCACTTTTCAGAAAAAAATTCCATTTTAACAGAAATTTAGTCAAAATTTGGTTTTAAAGCCCCCAAACATTTTTAACGTTTTTGGGCCCCCACGGGGGCTAACAGAAAAATTCCGAGAGACGACCCCTATCGAGTGATTCATCAATCGAAAAGGCGTAACAAACTGAGCATTTTGGCGCAAACCGGAGGTCTATATCGTTTTTCATATTCGAGATATCGCATTCTGTAAATCGACATTTGACATTCGATATCTCGAATATGAAAAACGATATGGACCTCCAGTTTGCGCCAAAATGCTCAGTTTGTTACGCCTTTTCGATTGATATATCACTCGATAGGGGTCGTCTCTCGGAATTTTTCTGATAGCCCCCGTGGGGGCCAAAACGTTAAAAATGTTTGGGGGCTTTAAAACCAAATTTTGACTAAATTTCTGTTAAAATGGAATTTTTTTCTGAAAAGTGCTTGCTCTGTAGAGCATTTTAAACACAAAGTTTTTGAAATTTGGACTACTTAAAGGAAAGTTACGAATTTCTTAAGATGGGTCTATATCGAACTTTGACCTTCGATATATCGAACACGAAAAACGATATCGACTTTTGGTTTGCGCCAAAAGTCTTAGAATTTCACCCTCTTTCCGATTATCAAATAAAAAATGCGGGTCCCCATTAGAAATACGGGACTTGACCCCCCTGGGGCCCCCCAGGAGGGGGGCCCGAAATTGGGGACCCCCTCAAAAGATGTCCCCCTCGAAATAATCGAACACGTGTTTCAGCGTTTTTTGAAATTCGGAGCCGTTTTCGAGATATTAAGACTGGCTCCTTTTTTAATTGACACCCTGTATAATTCATAATTTAATTAAACTACCGTATTTTTCTTTGAAAACAAATATCAAAATCAATTTGAATAAGCTATGTTGTTTTAATGACATATTTTAAGTACAACTGGTGATGTCATCGACGAACATATGATCGATTCGTAAGATTCATTTTTCGATAATCAATAGGGTAAAATGTAATTTTTAATAGTGCTGAAGGTGAAAAATCCTGTATTCAGCTTCAAACTTAAATTTCAGTTTCTTTTAGTTTCAGCATGCTTAATTTTCCCATTTTTAAATTATGACTCATATACTTACAGCATTAATTCCCGCTAGTTGCTGACCGCCTTGTAAAGAAATAACTAAGATAAGTGGGAGGTACAAAGAGCGTGTGTGAAGCACCTGAGAGACTGACCAAGTTTCAGTTTCTTCTGAAGAAAAATTATTTCCTGCTGTGTCTTGAAAATCAAGTTCTGAATCGAGTAAGTCACTAGGGAGGCCTCTTAACCGAGATAAAACTGAAAAACATAATTTGGTCGATGTGAGGACAAGAAATGTATAAGTATGAACGAGGACAAAAATTATCAAGAGTTCAAAATGTCACCTACATATTACAAAAAAAGATAGTGGATCAAGAGCGAAATTTTGCTAGAGCAAATTTGATTTAATAAGTCCAACGTAAAAGTACGTAAAAATAAAAATGCACTTAGTGACTAACATCAACTCCAAAATTCAAGAGCAGCAAAAAAAAGTAACTCTCAGATGTCATTATTGGATTTTCTTTAGGCCTATATTTTTTCACTTTAGATCCTATTTGGTTGGAAACTTCAAAAAGACCATTGTAGTAGGTCACAAGTTAACGGACAGTTTGAGCAAAGACGTCATCCAAGAAAAGTTCATTGAGTGTTTTAAGTTATAACTTATATCCCTCACTCTCATGTGACCCCTATAAACTGCTATCTAACTCTCATTGAACAATTTTTTTGGAAAAAATTAATCTCTTCAGTCATATTGTTGTAAAACAAGTCCCGGTAAACGGTATTCGACACTAGGAAAAGATGGCTGCACAAAAAGGTTGCGTAAGAGTGATAGAGATTCTTCTGAACACTATGTATACAAGTTATGACACTGATAATTAGCTAATTGGAGCCGATGAAAGCATTGTAGATGAACCATGCAGGCAAACCATTTGCTGACTTCTGTAACGCAGCACTAAAACTGTCTATTGCTTTTTCAAGTGTCACCCTCAGTAATTAATAATCATGTAAAATTTTGACTGTCTCAATATATTTAGTTCATTGTTTGCTTCCGTTGGTCAGTTGAGGGATTGATTTTTTGTGCTTTTTTTTTTTTGCGAATTTTCATATTCATAAAATCTTGCAGGTGAGCCTGATGATTAGAAGAATAAACAGACTAAAACTAATTATGATCAAATAATCAAGGAACTGTGAATAAAATATAAAAAGTTTGTCTTACCTTTCAAGGCACTTTGTCGTTGATTCCTTACGACGAACAAATATTTTGGACTTTCCGGAAGACACGGGAACGTTATAAGGCAAAATGATACACAAGTAATGAAAGCACTTAGCAAGTAGGGCCAGAGATGTTCTTTACCTATCCAAAAAAAGAGAACAATATGTTCAGCTTAATACAAAAACAAACAAAGTAGGTAACTGAAATCATCCAACAGATATGTGATTGGGTTAGGTATATCCAGGAGTAGGGAGAAAAATAGACCAAGAGTATGTTGACCAGCAGAAATTCTAGAATGGTCAGGGTGCCGTTAAAGGATACAACAGCAACAGCAACTTACAGCTATCGTTAGACAGGGTGTGTATCTGAAAGCCAGCTGACACTAAGCAGTGAGGAAGATGGGTATTGACTAAACCATTACATAAATGAGGGGTCAAACCACGCCCGCTGTGATGAGTGTGAAGCACCGGACACAAATTCTTAATTTTATATCACTATTATTTAACATTTTTTCTGCTTCTCTGGGCTTTCCGATTGTTGCTCTGCCGGGGTGTACATTTTTGGTCGCCAATCTCTACATTTGAGTTATGTTACAGAGCTCACTCAAAGAAAGACTGCTTTAGATTTTTTTACGGTTGGTTTTCAAAAACAATTAAAGGCTTAAAAATTACCAAGAAGCCAATTGAGTCCCAGTATTTGTCCAAGAAGAACGCCAACAGTGATTCCTAGAGGGTAAAATGTGGCAATACTTCCTTGCAATTTGGATGGTGCTATCTCCAGTAGATACATTGGACCAACTGCAGTGGCAAGACCTAGAAACACACAGAAGAAACATGAACAGATAAAGGCTAGTAATGAGCATAATTTGAAGGTAGGTTAGAACAAAACCCATTAAGGCAGTCTGCCGGAACAATATACAAAATTAAATTTTTCAAGCATCATGAACTCCACGTTTAGAAATTCCCTACGGTAATCCATCCCTGATTCTTGATCACACTGATAAAATTCTTGATTGAAAACATGAATTAAAATTATGCTAATAAGACATTGGAGGACACTCACGTCTTCTTGTGTGCTAGATGCTTTGATTTATAGAATATTGACAAAGATCGTTTCAATATTGATTGCTCAAGAAGAGTCATAGAAAATCATATAATAATTAAAACAGACTAACTGATCAAACCACAAGATACTAGGCTGAGAATATAAAAAACTAGCCGTTCCAGGCACCCTACGGACGCCCTCCGCGGCCATCATTCTAGGGGTTCGGGATAGTTGGTAGTTCGTTTAAGCAAGTTTGTTTTTTATTTAAAGAATCATAATGGTTGTCAAAGAAATGATTGAACAAGTACATTGAAAATTACTGAAAAAAAATAACAGATCAAAAGTATCACAGCGCTCAGGTTTAACCTATGTGCGTTAGGAATGAGAGAGCTACGACAGTCTTAAGACGGATGACGAAAATTGAAAATTTGAAAGATCAAGTGCTCAAGAGATTCATGAGGAAACAAACATCTCCCTTCACCACTCACACTGCATTGCCCGATGAAACTCTGTCAAGCGTAGAGCGGGCGGGGAAAGGGACAGATGAGAGAGTCCGGCGCAGCGACACGGCTCGGAGGAGGGAAGGCAAGCAACAGAATAAGTTCCCCTCCCTCCTCTAATTTTAAAATTCAATTTGCAGCGCTCACAGACGACTTTTTCGAACTTTTTTTTCATGGAGCTCCTTAAAATACCCTAAGTAATCATCGTGCCAAACTTGAGGGAAATCGCTTCCGCCAATTTTTCGGAAAATAGAAAACACATTTTGGAGGGGTGTTAGCTTTATATTTATAACAAAGGCATACCTGAGGCAAGCCCAATAATGATTCGGCCGGCAAACAAGAGTTCAATCCGTGAGATGATTAAAGGAGAGAGGAAACATACGGCAGCAAGTGCTGACAATAAACAACTTACTAACATTGCACCTTTCCTGAAACAGAGCGTTGAAACAAACAAACAGACAAACAAATTAAAACAGGAAAAAAATACAGCAATGAGAGAGAGTACTTTCAGATGATTCTACATCAATAAGACGGGGATTGGTTTCTATTTAAAATAATTTTTTGGAAAAACTGTCATGGTTAATCTCAGAGATTAGAATTATTTTGGCAAAATCCATGCTACAACAGTAGGGGACAAATGAGGAAATTGAATTCTTTTTTCCTGGAGATTGCACTAAAAACACACAGAAATTACGAATAGTTGTAGGTCAAATTTTCAGCAAGATACAAGTATTTGCTCTCCTTGAAAAGATAAAATGTACTGAGGAGATAATGATACACTGTATGCATAAGTGTCCTTCTTCCACCCAGCGGGCCGATCATTTACTTTATTGTTAAACCAATCGTTAAATTGTCTACGATTGATGCTATTGGTCAAAAATTGTAAAACTTGGATGTTGCTATGGTAACCATCGTTAAGAGTCTCGTTTTATGAAGGCTATTCATGAGTTACCTTTAAAAAATGGACACTATAACGATGGTTACCATAGCAACGACAAAGGTTTAGAGTATTCGACCAATAGAATCACTCATACAGTCTTAATGATCGGTTTAACGATGAAGTAAATGATCGGCCCGCAGGTCCTCAATTTTTACTTACTATTAGTGTATATCTTCTGTGCTTGCTTTCATTTGAATTTTTAACATATTACTTTATAAAGAGAGCTTAAAATTAATACATTGAAACAATTTACAAGAATCACTGGATGATAATAATTTTGAAACATTTTTTCACCTTTTAAACACTACAGAGAAAAAGTTAAAACTCAAGTGGAATGGAGAAAAAAGGGCAAAAAAAAAAAAAAAAACCAACAAGTTACAACCAAAGAAGGGTGCCAACATGTCACAAGTCCTACCTCAAAGTGAGGCAAGCATGGACAATTTGGTTGATTTGTTTACCTCATATTTTACAACCAATAGTCAAAAATTGTAATCAATTAAACTTTTCTCAGCGTTCGATGAGTATACTCGTCCATTGCAATAGTGCACCGCAGTGCGTTCCACAAGTATACTCATCCAGTTTCCCCTGCACTTTCTCTGGTTATACAGCTGCCGCATCTGCGCGGAACATAGCAACAGTTACTCTATCTATTATGAAGAGTATGAACTATATGACGGAGGCGCTGGCAACGCTAATCGTATCACGCAACTTTGGATTAAAATGAACTCCGCAGTGAAAACTGGGTTGAAAGAAAATCCAAATTTTTTAGAGCGACTACAAAGAGACAGAATTTTAAAACACTGTCTAGGTGAGATAATTTTGTTTGATCCTCTTTAGTGTTTCGTTTCTTTATCGCTTAAAGCTGTCCAAGAGAAATAAAAAAGCGAATTCTAGGATCAGATAGTCACTCATAAGCACTTGCACCTTCGTTTCAAAGCAATTTCAAATGAATCTGTCCAAAATTTTGATTAGAGTTTAAAAGATAAGAGGCAAATAAGCCAAGCCTATAGAATATCAATAATAGATCTTCACCATAGCTGTCTCCAAGGTGTCATCAAAATTATGTTTCACAAGGCCCCTCTACAGTTGGGTCTCATTCCAGACACATTGGATCAGCCATCGCAGCAATTTGATGGAATCCTACTCCCCAAAATTTTCTTACATTTCTATTACCATAACTAACAAATTTGCATGTATTTAAGAAGAGAAAAATTGCACTGCTTCAAATTAAGAGCATTAATTCTGCCAAAAGAAAAATGAATTAACTAAGGAAATGAACAAAATTCCTTTCATGGGAACAGCTACCCAGTGCCTACCTGCCGATTAGATTCGCAAGCCAGCCACCGATGAAACTTCCAACAACTCCACTCAAAAGGAACACTGACACTATCAGAGACCATACTACGTCCAAATCTGTTTTGTCAGTCAAGACGACACCATAGTTATCGAATAAGGTACTGTTGCACCACACTCGGATCAACTAATCAACAGAAACAGCCAGGCATTAATGAACATGGAAAGTAAATAATAATAAAAAAAAACCCTCTGACTGAGAATAAAAAAAAGGCAAAAGGGAGAAACAGAGTTCTTCTACCTGGGTACCCCACAGTGAGGGCACCAGAAAAATACTGCTCCCAGTAAGACACCTTGAAGAAGAGAATAATCTTAAGGTGATTCCAGGGCTGATTAGTTCAAACCGTGGTCACCATATCGGCGCTGCTTAAAAAGTCAACAGTTTTTGGCTACAATTGATGAATACATGCTAAAGTATAAATTTGAGGAGCGTCGGCACTTGCGAGTATACTTCAGGAAGATATCCTGAAAATTTCAAGCTATAAAACTCAAAAATAAAGCTGGGTTTTCAGAATTACAAAAATTCCCATAAGCCTCAATGAGTCTGAGTAAGGCAGATAGACAAGCATCACTCGTACTTACTCGCCCTCACTAAGCTTGAGACGAAATGAATTTCCTAAATTATGGCTTTAATTTTCAAACCATTTAGTTCCCTTTGGGCTAAAAAAAAAGTCATGAAAAATTATGCAGATGCCGACGCTCTTAGATTTTGTGTTTTTTCTTTGTTTTCAATTTAAAAAGCCAAAAATACAACTTTTCTCAAAAGTGACAAGTGGCATTATCCATCAAATTGAGAACTGAAAAAGTTTTGCCTGGAATCACCTTAAGAGCAGGTATGCTCTTCAATATTCTTATTATTGTTGTTGTTGTTGTTTTTTTTTTTTTTTACAACTGTATCTTTCATTTTGCGATAAAATTATTCATAAACTGTAGAAAAAGATACTTGAAAGAGTTTAGGTCGAGTGCCTTGAAGAATACAGCCATGAGAAAAAGCAGTTCCGATAGGTCGTTGATTTTAGGCTTTCACACAAGCAAAAATGAGTCAAAGCCATTGATGGCTCAAAATAAAGGACTGGGGGAGGAAGAGAGGAGCACAGGAGCGAACAGACTGGAATGTCAGCAAGCGTTTAAATTTGTGCACACAATCAACGTCTTTCAAAGACAAATAGCATCGCGGCTATACTCTCTATACAACTTTTCTTTGAACTTTAAAGGACTCTAACTGTTGACCAAATTAAAAGGGACCTCCACGATCTCAGACGTTGCGATTTTTTCTTGAAATTTTTATTCCCTTAAAAAGTACAAAAAAAGTGCTGATTTTCTAAAAATAGTTGAAATTAGTAGCTATTTTTAGTAAGAAGCCATTCAAAGGAGGTAGCTGAAAAAAAGGCATACATACATAGGAGTCGCGTTTCGAGAAAATCAACTTTGAAGTCTTTAAAGTGATGCCAACTGTGCATTTTGGTCATTCAGAGCTGCAGTAGCTGCTCAAGCCTTGTCAGAAAACCATACCTGGGAAGGTACACTTACCATTCATTTTACACAAAATAGCCCATTTTGGGGGTTTTTACGATTTTCTATGAGTGCTCAATGTTTTTCCGAATACACCATAGAGCCAAACCCAAGATTGTGCTACGTATTTGCATTCATGTTGCAATCTTCAATTTTTATTCTATAACAATCTGGGAGAGTTACATCCAAAACGCTGCTTCAGATTAAGGAAATATTGCAAACACTGCTTCTTGCTCTGCTCAGTAAACTCACCACATTTTTGTGAAAATCAAGGGGCAGATCACTAAAAACTTTGTATCTATAACCGTCTTTTATTCATGTTCCGGGCTTTTCCAGGAAATTGTGCTCCGTTCAGTTTTGAGGGAGATACTCCTGTCAGGAGCCTTTCATCAAAGCTTCTTATAAATCTATATCTTCAAGTTGGTGTCACTTTGAATATTTTAAAGCTGATTTTTTCATAACACAATTTTCCCATTCAAGCCTTAACAGCAGATATCTCCTCCGTTTTAAAATACAATGGGACTGTTGCACACATTCGCTAGAGGCTCTTTGCTGGTCAATTCCGTGGTAAAAACCTCCAAAAATAAGGATGGCAGCACTAAAAACTTCCAAAATTCACTCCTAAACTTAAGAAAGCACTTAAGCGAGCGTAATGATGGTGTAGGGCAGTAATAAAAGGAGATGGCTATCTTAATTTTACCACTCTCTCTATACTGGCAAGGAAGATTCACAGAATAATTAGACATCAGAGTTGTGATCCACATCCGATTAATGGTACTGTGACACCTGGTGACACCGGTGTCAAAGGAAAGTCGTTTCTTATCGGTCACTTCTTAATGGAGTTACAGCATTATTAGAAGGGAATCTCCAAATATTAATATTCATATTACCATTACACTTGCACAAATAAAGGCATTAGTTAAGTTTAGGAGTGGATTTCCGAAGTTTTTAGAACTGTCATCGTTATTTTTCAGGTTATAGAAGGTTTTTTAGGTTTTCCCTTGTAGAAAAAGTGTGCAACAGCTCTATCAAAAATGAATAAAAAATTAGGGAAACATTACATCTGCTGGGGTGTTTATGACTCCAATGCTGTAGCCCATAGGAACAGCAAGCCCCAAAATGACAGAGAGGGCACAAAAGATCAACAGAAGTGTCCATCCTTGTTTCTGAAAATAAGAAATCAGGATTCTTAGAATTAAAAAATTCAAGTATGAGTGAGGTTTCAATTTTGCTTCAGAGTATGTTGCTTATTGTTAGCGGCAAAATGTCATTCCAAATAAATTATTGCGTCAGGCAGAAGGCAAATTTAACTGAGTGCGGGCAGAGATGAGAAAATCTTACTGTAGGGAGATTATGAATGTTCATATCAAAATTTTCGCGCAAAGCCATCCAATGCTAACCTTCAGGGCGTCAATTCCGAGATAACCAGGGTCACACGATTCTGATAAGATTGGGCTCATAGTAACTTATAGAACTTGCATCTATTAGACTGTCATCAAAGGCACCAAAGGGTCTCTATAGGAAACTCTTAGTGATGGAGTGAGAACCCCCATAAGGTTATCTGATTAGTAAAAATTCATCTGTATGAATTTGATGTATTTAAAAATGTGCAGAGTAATGAGACCAGAGAACAGACAAATATTAATTATGCTCACAGCTGGGATATCAGTAATTTACTCAAGCAGTATCTTACATGGTATGGGAGGCTAATAAGGGATAAATTGCCACAATTAAAAAATACCAATTGATGGTTCCTCCATAAACACCTGGTCAGAGAGAGCTAAGAAGTATTTAATTTAATAAAGCTTTACTCCATTAAGGATCTTGTCGATAGTTAATGTTGGTTGACTGTAATTGAATATTGAACTAGGTAAAATGTATTTTCTTAAATGAACGGAGCAATAAGCCTTTCAGGGCTTCTATGCATTAAATCAGCGGTTCTCAACCTTTTGAGCTCGCGGACCCCCTAGGACTTGATTGGCCGGCTCGCGGACCCCCTGCCGAACCGATGATTTTTTTTTTTTTTTTTTTTTTACTCTTCAAAATAAAAGGTAAGTACATAGATAGATAAATTAAACGAACCAGGAGGTTAATGGGAGGGTTGTGCTTGCATGTTTTCGACGAGTATCGAGATTTCCGGCTTGATTTTTGTAACTTGAAGGCTTAACTCCCCCTCGATGTTCTGGAGCCTGCTTCTATATTTGTTTTTTGTTATTAAATAGGCAGAAAATGTTCGTTCACTTAAGTAGGTTGATGTGAATGACAGTAAAAATTTGAGCGCTTTTTGAGCGATCTCCGGGTAGTCTTTTTGAATTAAGACCCAAAAATTCGGCAATTTGAATTTTTTAAACGCTCTTTTTTCTTTTCTTGTTGAGCAGCGACACGTCTTGCGATCGTTTCTGTCCGTCTATCAGATAGACTCTATCTTTTTGCGTTTTGCGCATTCGGATCTTCGGATCCATTTTTCGCACCTACGCTTTGCGGACCCCAGGTTGAGAACCGCTGCATTAAATTAGAAATAAATAAATAAATAATTAGACGTAGTTAAAGTCCAGCCGCCCAAACACAGTAAGATAAAGAGAAACCAGATAAAAAAGACCTTACAATTCTGATTGGCGAGGAGGCTGGCGAATTAGGGGATGAAACTAATTGCGTACTATCCTGTATCATTGCTTAGTATGTCACCTGAAAATAAAAAAAAGTAATTGTTGATAAAAACGTTGGTGAAAGATATAGCTCTTTATAGCATACAAATTAAACATTGCAAATTAAGTTTTTTCCATGGCAGATCAATAAATCTATCAAGGGGGGGGGGGGGTTACGTCCCAAGAAGCTGGCTAGAACTTACTTTTTTCATGAAAAGCTCAATTTTTTTCCAAAAATCTCTTCGTAAAAAGGATAATAATTATTAACAGAAAAAAAAAAAAATGATTTTTTGATCTGCCACCGAGTTTTTTGCAATAATTTTTCTTGTTTACTGACTATCAGTCAAACAAAGTAAATGTTGAGCCAAAGACAGTTCTTTGGCCTAACAGATGCTTGTAGTTTCATGATAGAAAAAAGTTCACACGTACAGATGACTTTGGACAAGGTAAACATTACAGGATAAATTGGAGGATCAAGAAGGTTAGATTGAGGGATGAGATTGATTAGCACATTTAAGTCTACTTATGAAGTACTTTAACTACTCCTCAAACTTCTGTGCATGCATCTATGTATTTTTCCAAATACTATGTAACCCAAATACTCTGTAACTTGGCTATTATTGTTAATATCATTGACCTGTACCATACAGTTTTCCTGTCCTATGTACCAATGTGTGATAAATAAATAATAAATAAATAAATAAACTTTTGGGAAAGCAAGATAATAAGCTTCATAGAGCTGCCTCAAATTCACTCTTGAACTCAAAGACATTAAAGCCAAAAATACAAAAAACTTCCTTTCATGTCAGGATGATTCATGAAGGTAGGAGAAAAATTTAAAGAAGAAACAAAAAACAACCTTCTATTGACTTTCCTTAAAAGAGAACAAGCAACAATTGTGATAAAATGAATGGAGTAGATTTTTAAGATAAGAATCCTAGAAGAAGACAACAAAATTTTAGAAATTACAGGAGCAGAAAAGGCTTGTTAGGAACCACTCAAAACCACTCACTATTTCATGTCAAATCCATTCAAAACATTCATAAAACTATTGGTGCAGAAAATGTGTAAAAACCGAACAAAACGTACTTTTTTCAAAGCAGGCGACTTCCAACACATTATTTCAAGAGAGAAGAGTGACAGAAAAACTAGGCATCACCCTCCATCCAATCAGGTAATTTTGAAAAGTGATGAAGACCTTTCCCCAGAAAAAATGAAAAAAACTGACCCATTTCAATCCCGGATGTTGACACACAAAATGAGCAGGCTGTCGTCTCTTGAAATAAAACCCCTATCTACAGTGGCGGATCCAGAAAATTTTTCTGGGGGGGGGGCACGGCTCTGAAATTTTGAAATTTGAAGCGTCGGTGGAAGCGATTTTGGGCTCTTTCCTATAGAAGAAAGGCAAAATTTGAGGCTTCTGGGACCATTCCCCCCCCTGTGGATCCGCCACTGCCAATCTACATCATTATGGGACAGAAGGAATAGACTAACCAACAAACAACAACAAGGAAACGGTAAAAAATAAAAACAAGGTATTACAAATGAAAAAAAAAAAAAAAAAAAACAATGAAACAGAAATTACTTAAAGAGACTATTTTAAAAATGACAAAATAAAATAAAAACAGGACTATCACTTTAGAAAGTCAAAAGTTCACACAAGTTTTTCTTGCTGGTGAAAAGCATCGATGCAGACAGTGATTTCATTATTTTGAGTATAATCGGTGCAACATAAATTGAACCCTCAAGAGCCAGGAAGATTTTCACAAAGTTGCAACGCAGCAGTGGCTTATCCCTTGACATTTGATGTATTCTACTTAGACCCAAGCAACAAAATTGATAACGACACTCCCACGCAATAGCTCCGTATTCAGTGCATCATTGCCACTCTCTATTTTTCAGGTACAAACCGACTACCAGCTTAGGGCTCAACTTAGATTGCACCGATGATACATAGATTTTCAGTTTTATTCGATCAACGATAGATAGGGGAAGATTCCCAACCCTGGTGAGCTCAGACTTAAGGAAACACCTGTGTTTATTGCTGAACTACAAAAAAGCAAATTTTAACAGAAATCAGCCTAAGAAGTAACAAGTTGGGGCCATTTCCAGAAAAAGGGCCCATAAAAAAATGGGTGTACTTTTTCCGAAAAATCAACAATGGGATTGAATTGAGACTTTTGACTAAAAAGCGCTTTGTTTGTTTTATGAGTCTTCCCTCCAGAAATGGCCTTAATTGAAGTTGCTGCAAGTGCTTCATACAAAGAATGAGGTGACAAACAACAAAACAGATTTTTTTCTTTTTTAGGATGAGATAAAGCAGAACTTTAACTGCAGCAAATGAGGGTTATCGGTGAGGTAAGTTTTCAAACGCACAGCACCAATGCTTACTTTTTGTCATGAATAAATAATTTATACTTTAGAGCGTCTATGAATACAATAGTTACGTGCGTTCCCTTCACTTTCTAGGGCGATACGTCCACCTCTCTTTGAGATTGCAGTAAAAAATCAAAACTTTGTCATAGTTTGAGAACCAATGACTCCATTTACTAGAAAATTGGGCTCCACAAGTAATTTTCATCATTCTTACAATTTACGTAAGATGGATTGATGTAGTGTTTGATGGTTATATTTGACTTTTTGAACAACATTTTTTCATCAGATGTGAAGCGAAAATTCCAACGAAGGGAAAAAAATTTGAATGTGAATTTTGCATTGATAAAAATACAAATTTTGATCGTGAGAGTTTTTCTCTTGCACCTGTTTTAATGGAAAATAACCTCAAGCTGAAAAAGCACAAAAATAGACTAATAGTTAAACTTGGGGTTGAGTTTGCAAGAGTGCACAAACCAAAATCCCACACAGCTCTACTTTAATAATAATATTAAAAAAAAAAAAGGTTAAAAGCTCTTGAAAGTACATTGTACTCAAATTGAACGGGCTTGATGCGAGAAACAATAAGAAAGTGGGATTTTCGTCCAATGAGACGATTAGACCTAATGTGCCACGTTCTATTAATTTGCAAGCTGAATCAATAGAAAGAGGCCAAAAAATAAATTCATCATACACACACAAACCTCTGACAGCAGAATTATCAATTGTTATTTTTTGTTTTTTGTTTAGAGCGGTAGTTGTACGTTTTGACAAAAAATGTGAAAGGTACAGTAGGAAAACCTGCAATTTTTTGTATGCTTTTGAGGGAGGAGAGCTGAGATCTTCCAAACCTAAACCTTCGTGGTCTCCCAAAAATTTAGGAGAAGAAGATCCATGCATGACAATTTTTTGCCTTCTTCAAATAACTCAGCTTGAAAAGAAGGCTGCAAATTGGGTCCAATCATCACAATTCCATCTTCCTCATTGCTTCTCACATTGAGTTTGCATGAGCACATTCAAGATTTTTAGAAATGTTTCTCTTGTAAAATGAATGCACTAATTATAATGAAAAATTGGTCGAAAAGGAGGAAAATGGTCTCACAACTAAATCCTCCGTGAATCAATCTGAGGTTGTTTAAGATCTCTCTGCACTAAAATCACACTGAAAATTGTTGAGAGCCCAATTTTCAGGGAAGTCGTAGGTTCTCGAGCTATGACTGAATTTCAACTTTTTAGTTTTTACTTACAACAATAAACTTTTGGAAGAGGGGGCTTCGATAAAGAATGAAAAATTCCAAAGCACAAACTATCAATTCATGACTAAAGAAGTAAAAGCTTGGGGGCTGAAAACAGACCTTATCAAATACTCCTCTCCAACAGAGAGAAAAATATGAAAGTGCCAAAATCCAGTCTATAAACATGTGCGTTGAGTCACGCGTGCAGATTACAGAGTTAATAGACAGTACTCACATAATAAATGTTTTCAAAGAAGTTCTGCTGACCACGAACTTGAGACTTAAAAGCACTTGCATTGAAGAAATGAGACACAACGATATTGCAGAGCAAAAAAGCCTTTAATTCCAATATTTTTACTCAAAATAATTTCTTCTGTTTTCTCCCAACTCTCTCAAATCATTCTCGTTTTCTCAAAAGAAAAAATAATTTGTTTAAATCATTAAAAAATTGATCCTTCAGGACTGCTGGAATTTCAAAGAACTTTTTAATTTCCATACCCGTGGCATTAAGAAGGAATTTCAAAGAACTTTTTAATTTCCATACCCGTGGCATTAAGAAGTCACCATTCATGGAATCAAGAAAAATCTATCTTTTGAAGGTTCTACAGTAAAGTGGTCCTTGGAAAAACAAACTTTTCTTCACTAAGATTATATCTAATGGAGCTCACGATAAATTATTGCGTTCCATAGAGGGAGCAATAAAATGAAACACATGGAGAGTAGGATGAAGCGCGAAACAAGACGAAGTCAAAACAAGAGGTGGTGAAGCTTGAACAGGAGCTAGATCTTCTGAGAACTTTTAACTCGTAAACATGCTTCAGCACACTGTTTTGGATACCCGATTAGAATATTGGACTATTTTTCAAGAATGTTTTATAAACACTCCTATTATTTACTGTTTAATATTTTACTTTGTCACATATTGAAGCTGTTCAATTTAATATTAATTTTGCGATTCCGTGTAGCTTTTTTTATTTTAAATCTTACTTGGGTCTCAAACCATTCAACTCTACAAAAAATGACTGCTGAGTTGGTTGGAACACCTACATAGTTAACTGGTGATTATTTGCAAAGGTCAGAAAAAAATAAATCAATCCTTTAATTTTTGTCATTAAGGAAGATCAATATATTTAGAATAATAACAGCAGAATCATTCCAAGTTAACCTCCAGCATAGAGCACATAAATTGAAACGGACTGATGGTAGAATCATGCGAATAACTGATACAGTAGGTATTTTGCACCTTGCTTGCTGTCTCCTTCAACGTCCTTCTATCAAGTTGCGTCATTTTAAGTAGTCCTCAAAGAGATGCAACTAATACTTACTATTTTTTATTTCAAGTAAAAATTATTGTTTAAATAGTCAAGCTAATTGTAAGCCATGGACTCTTCTGAAATGTGTTGTTTTTTATTTAGTGAAGGGCTTCAGCCCTGGCGTAGTGGGAACAAATAAATATAAAATAATGAGTCTGTTGTTAACTTACACTACAACAATTTTGAACACACGTTACAATGTAAAATGGCATGAAAATAACTGTGCACCCTCCTAAACTCAAACACAGGAAAGAAATAGTTACTTTTCAATGCCACTGCTGGGTACAATTCAGTTTTCTATCTTACCATTTCGGATACAATTCATACTATACCATAAGATTCTGGCTATCACAAAAAATTATGCAAAATATTAATGCCTACCTAGAATTTATAATAATACATACAGGGATCTCTTTTGCTAACGTAATTACTCAAGACAAACACACTAAATTGGCCCAAACTTGACACCCAAAAGGAGAGATACATGGGCGGCAAAATAGGATACAGAGCTAAGAAGTATCCCGCAGTAGCATCAGAAAGCAAATTTTTTGTTCGATATTCTTGAGTTTGAGAGTGACTATTGAGAGCATACAAAGTATTTTCCGAGTCCTTTTACACTAAAATCAACAAAACTCAGGATTGCAGCAGCAAAAAATTACAACAGACACATTAAAAAAAATCTAAGGGTCCAGTGGGTGATGAGCGACCAACAATGGTTAAATTTGTTAACCCGCCATCAGTCGCGCGGGGTCGAAAACGACCCCAGGGGTCAGAATAATGCAATTTTGTTCATGAAAAATTTAAAGTTTTAGCTCGTCCGTTTCAGTACCTTCCTTCAAGGGTTTGGACTACCCACCCTGTTAGTATGAACTTAATTTAATCATTCGTTTTGAAGCACGGACGCGTCAAAGTTGCTTGGGGTCGTTTTCGACCCCGCGCGACTACTCACGTTCATAAAATGTGACCGAGTGAACATAACGTAAACGTGGATTCTGTGCGGTGTTTACCCTTGTGGGTTGTGATTGCCGTTGGTTTGTTACTTTTCTATGCTTACTACAGTACTTTCAGCAAATCTAATGTTGGCTATCACTGTTTTTTTTCTAAATTACTCGTTTATCCCAATTTCTTACGTATTAATTTTTACCTAAATCAGTGCGGTGCCGCTTGCGATCTGGCAGCACTGCGTTTTGTCAATTTGAACCCATGCAAAGTGTCGATTCGAGGGAATGCACTGCGCACCTCCATTAGTTTGACTTTTTTAGGCATTTGAATCCACGAAATGCGGCGTTGCCAGATTACAAGCGACTCCACTTATCATAAATGTTTTTGTTTTTTCCTGCGAAAGTATGATTTTATCACATGGGGCGGGGAGTGGGAAGGGTAAAAAGGGAATGAGAGGGGAAATGAAGGTGGATGGTGGGGGGAAAGCGGAAGGGAGATGAAAAGGGGTAACTGGAATCATGTACGAAAAGCAAAAAGATCACAGCAAAAAAAAAATTCAAGGATCTCCACTTTGCTACCCCCCCACAACCCCCTTTTCCCCTCCAGCCCTCCCCTCCTCAATCCTCAATTTCGATTCTGTTTTTTGGTGATAGAATCTTGCTTACCTAAATTGGCGTTTTTTCCATCTCATTCGGTAAAAAATAAAGTTTTTCAGATGGTTAGTTGTTTCATCTCCAAAATTTTAGGACTAAATATAGGAGGGGTGTTGAGGGGGGTACATCTCGAAAACTTGCCCCCATAACCCGATACTTTTTTTTCATGAAATTATCTTCTGTAGTGCCTAGAAGTAAAAAAACCTCAGTTTAGGAGTTTCAAAACTAGTTAAAGGCAGCTGACCGATAAAAATCTGGGAAATATCACATTTTTAGGGTTTTTCCGACACAGATTACAATATACTAATTACTGAACGTAAAATTCTTTTTTCAAATCCAGTTTTCACGTGAAAAGCTTTACAAAGACATACTTATTACTATTCTGCATGGTTGAAATCAAAATTTTGAATGACAATGGTAAAATGGGACGAAAGAACTTTGGGGTCGAAAACGACCCCGCGCGACTACTCGCGGAAGTTTTTAGGGCGCGACTGACGGCGGGTTAAGGAAGCAATACACATGCATCTCAACAAGATTCTTCTGAAGGTCAGGCTCAAGATTAAGAGAACTCCATACAAAAAAAAGAGGAACAAAAGTTTTTTTTGTTTTTTAAAAAAAATGTAGAAAATTAGAAAATTGAAAAGATACAACTCCTAGCAAAAAAAGAAATTGAGCTGATAATTACAATAATTACATTGCAGAAAAAGTTTTGTTGATGTGGGATATCCTTTTCAATAATGTGCTCTCTTAGACATCTTTCTTTATGATAATACTGAAAACAACTCCAAGTTCTAAAGCTGCTGGTGTTACACTGAAAAAACTGAAGATCCACCAATATAAATTACAGTCCCACATGTCTGTCACAAAGTACGACAGTAATACTGTTGCAATCGAATGGCTCGCAACAGCTAGGAGAAAAGTGGTTAAGAAAATTTATTTTAATGAACAACGCTGCCTAATTGCATTTGAATCATTACTTAAACTAAAAAGCAGCAGGGTGTCTTCTTAATTACGAAGAGATTTATCCAGGATTAGTATTGACTTGATTTCTCTTTACTTCCGTGTTCCCACAGAAATTCGATGTCAAATGACTTATAACTATACGGCTTTACAACTCAAATCAAAATGTTGACTTTCTGATCATCTATTGTCTAATGTAAAAAGTCTTAAGCGAAAAATCCTTAGTTTTTGAAGGTGATTCAGAGCTCTCTTTCTGTCATTTTACTGCAAAACTTTTCATTCAACATTGAACGTTCTGATAAGTCACGTACTATTTTGGAAAAAAAAGTCAAATCAATAAAACTTTCAGGATTACAAAGGAAGAATGGAGAACGGACCTGAAAAAGTTGAAAAAAAAAAGTGAAAAAAGTTGTGAAAAAAGGCAAGAATAGGTTTGTAAGGATAGAATCAATAATCAACTCTGAAGGGAGAGGAACGCGCACTGGTGCAAAGTTCGATCAATCGAGAGATGAAGAAAATAAAAAGGATACAAATCAGAGATACACAAGGGGAGAACATTGAAACGCCACTTAAAAATCCAAACATTTCAAAGCCGATGAGACCTAAAGCAGCAGATAAGCCAATCACCATTCTGCAAAAGCAACATGAGAAGGAGAACTAAGAGGTATGAAATGGACCTTGGGTAGACACGCACTAAAGATAAAACCTTGCAGCTAGCCTTTATACAAGATGCTTCATAAAAAAACATACATCCAAATCATGCGTATCTAAATTTTATAGTAAAGTTCATCAACTTGTGAGTATTTTCAAACCATGGTACAGAATGAACATTAAAAAATAAACTTGGTTGATAAAAATTGAGAGTTTAAGTAAATGAACTTTAGAAATATTAACAAAGGGGAAAGGAGGATGATTAGGGTCAATTTTAAATTAGCTATTCTTTGCAAACCTTGCAAATTTTGACTACAAATTAAATTTAAAGCCAAAGTCGAAACTGCAAGTGGAGAGAGATGTTCAGATTTAGTTTTTGATTACTTAGAAAGTAAATAATGAGAACTTACAAGAGCCTGACATTCAAAAACAAACCATACATTCTTTTAATATAATTTTGGAGCACTGAATGGATCAACGACTGTGCATAAGTAAGTACTTGTTTACACTGACAAATAAATCTTACGCATTTGCTGGAAAAGGTAATCTTAAATATTGATAGGGAAAATGATTAGATAAAATTATTTCTTCCATGATAAAAATTCAGAGATATAATTTTTGTTTCTGAGAGCAAATGTCCAAGCAATTGTCAGATAGTTTCTTTATTTAGAATGGAATTGTTTGGTAGCTGGACTTTTCCTCTCCTACCAGCTTATATTTTACAAAATGACACTAAAAATTAGTATTTTCTTCAACACTGAAAAACCTTTACATCATTATCAAAATGAGAGCATCCACAGCTAAATCTACCTGTCATCAATTTCAAAATTGGAGTGAGAATTTATACTATGACTGGTTATCTATAAAAACTTGCTTTCGTACAGTAAGAATCCAAAATAACACAAATCTGAAATCAATTCCCTCAGCCTAGTGCATGGAATGGTTTGAATGACAACCTCTAATAGTAAAATTGAGAATTTTGATACCTTCTTCCAGTTCTCATTCCTTTTGAAAAAAAAAAAAAAACTTTGGACATAAAAAAGGGGCCTCCAAAAACAAAAAAAGAGCCCATTAACAATTGGTACTTTCACAGCCATAAATTGCAAGGGTTGTTTCGAAAGTAAGTATCGTGATTATCTTTAAAAAAGAAAAGAAATCATCAATGCTAGGGCAAACCTAAGAAATGATTTAAACATGCCATATTCTAAGCATTAAAACCATGATTCTGAATTTTAATTAAATAAAAACTGGAAAAATGGCAGCAAATTTTTCTGCCACCATCTCTTATGGTTGTGTGCCCAAAGTTTGACTTGATCAAAGCAACTGTCTTTCAGATATCAAAAATAAAAGTTGTTTAGGAGAACAAGAAGGACGTACGAAGGAGATTCCACGGGAAGCTTTTCCAGATTTCAATCGGACGGATAGAGCCACTAGTCACTTTTGGAAAAAATCGTATTAGTAGCATTTTAAATCAAAAACAAGGAAAAAATGCAAAATCCAAGGAACGCCAGCACTAGCGCAATTTTTTTGTAGATTTTATGAGCCCAAAATGAGCAAAATTGGTTCAGAAATAAAGCCGTGATTTAGGAAATTCATTTCACCATAAGCTTGGTGAGGGCGAGTGATGCTTGTCTATCTGCCTGTCACTCGCACTCATTGAGGTTTAGGGGAATTATTGAAATTCCGAAATCCCAGCTTTATTTTTGAGTGTTTCAACTTGAACCTATCAGGGTATCTTCTTAAAATACATATGCTCACAGGTGCCGACGTTCCTGAAATTTGAACTTTTTGCGACAATTCATCAATGTTAGCCAAAAACTGATGACTTGTTTGGCAGCGCGACGTGGTGTCCATGGTTCACACTAATTAACTCTAGAGTCATCTTAAGATTTTATCGAAAGCAGTTAGAGGGTCATCTAACAACCTTACTTCTTGATGTTGCTACATAAAAATTATGTCTTAGAGATTTGCCTCTAGTACGCAAGAATGCATTTCTGAATAGCAAATTTGTACGTAAATCATACATGAATACCAATACCTCTTGAAACTTTTTAAAGAAATCTCAATGCATTTTGGTTCAAGAAGTGTTTTTGTGAATGACAAATTGAATCTAGAGAACTTTCTAAGTGCATCAAGTCAAGAGGAAGTAGATCTCACGTAAAGTCTCTGAATTGCATCTTAAGGTGATTCCAGGAGAAACTTTTCCAGATTTCAATCCGATGTACGGCACCACTAGTCGCTGTTCGGAAAAAATTGTGTTTTTGGTATTTTAAATTGAAAAAAAAAAGTAAGAATACAAAATTCAAGAACGTTAGCACCTGCAAAATTTTTGTATGGATTTTTTGAGCCCAAAACGAACAATACTGGTTTAGAATTAAAGCCGTAAATTATGAAATTCATTTCGCCATAAGCTTAGTGAGTGCGAGTGATAATATGTCTATCTACCTCACTCACACTCATTGAGGTTTATGGGAATTTTCAGCATTCATAATTTCCGGCTTTATTTGTGAGTGTTTCAGCTTGAAACTTTCAGGGTACTCCCTGAAGTATGCTTGAAGGTGCTGAGGTTTCTCAACTTTGTGCTTATAGCGTGAATTCGTCAATTTCAGTCAAAAACTGTTGACTTTTGGAGCAGCGCGACGTGGTGTCCACGGTTCGAACTGATTGACCCTGGAATCGTCTTAAGTCTCTGAGATGTATGACCATCCATTAAGGAAATACTGAAAATATCACTGAAAATATCCTCATAGAATATGAAGACTGTCTATACTTTCAGTAAGCATCTCCACAATTTTGTCAAAGTGGAAAAAATAATAGCAAAAACTAATGAGTCAATGTAATTATCCAACACTCTAGATTGAATCAATAAATCAAAACCAATTCAAGCTAACATGCTTTGACTGGTATGTATAAACTTCTTAGACAAAGTTGCTGGAATTTTAGAGCAGATACTTCAATCACGATTAAAGAACTCCGCAAACGGGAAAATAATGATGCAAGATAAAAATCACTTACTCTTGATCTTTCAGTCTGAATTCTTGCTCTTGAAACTCAAATGGTAAGCAAGCTTTCACATTTTCATCCTGTTCACACAAATAAACCAAGTTATTCCCATTCATGAGAAATAAATCAAAGTAAGACAAAATATTAACAGGTAAATAAAACGCAAAATAGGATCAGAGGACACTGAATGGTGAATATAGCTTAAGGGTTTATAAATACAAATAGGTCAGTTAAACTATTGATACAAATGGTTTTTAATACTTGAGTCATGTAGATACAGTTTTTAGTGGGCAACACTAGAATATCAAAACAAAACGTCTGCATTGCGTATCCACCAAAAAGTAGCTTTTAAAGAAACAATAAGGAACAAAGGTGTCATCCACTATACTTTGAATACTTGGTCCATACATGGAATTGCGTTCCATCTCTGTAAATGTTTAGAGGTGCCCCTGTAAATACTTCAAACCATGATACATGCATACAATTAACCCCTGAAATTGGTGGCCCAAATGTTGGCACAATTTCAAACACTGTTCTCTCACTTAGTGCACTACAGAGAACTTTCTTAGTGCTATAGTTTTCATCATGACAAACTCAAATCGAGTTAAAAGTCGCATTCAGGAGTTAAGGATCCTTGGAACTAAACCCATACATTTTTGACCCATTTTTAGACTACATTCTCCGAAGCTTCTCATTGCGGACATAAATTTTGTTTAGAAGGTGCTGACTCAGTTTTCTGAGCCTTTCAAGCTTAAGAAACACAATAATAATATACAGTAGGTAGTGATTTTACAGAGAGGAGCAGTGAAATAGAACTGACTTACCCTTGACCAAAGTATTATTACAAGCATAGAGAAGTGAGAGATAAGGCAGAGAAACCTAGCTGGTATCAGTCCATCGATGCAACCCATTGAAATTAAAATTGTAAATCTGTTGTTAAAATCGAAAGGAAACACAGGTTCAGTAAGAGGTTATCAACAAGTAGCAAACAATTGAAAGACAGAAGTACAGAGCAGGAAGAAGAAGAGGACACATTCCTTCCATTTGCAAAACATTAGTGAGATAGTAACTGTGAAAGACAAGAAAGGGATACTTCTAGCTAAAGCAGTAGGTAAATAAGATGCAGCAAGTAGTAAAGATACGCTCTTTTGGAAGTAAGCACTTGTTAGATCAATTTTTCTGATTCAATGAGTGGTGAACTGATCAGACGAGTTTCCATCTGACACTTCCAGAATTACATGTTCTTGGCTTCTACACATCCGAATCAACAACTCCTAATTATTTTACCAGGACTGAGCTGGAAATAATTAGGACTCTTGAGGAGGGTAATCAAGAGCACAATGTAGATATGTTTGGGGCTGCGTACTACCATTTCTTCCAGGTGCGCAGAATTTTAATGAGTCTCCTCTGTTGTCTAGTCAGGGGGCCTCCCCCAAAAAATTTTGAATTGTCTGCCCCTCAAGACTGCGATTTCCGCACAAAAAATACTCTAAATTGCACCAGGTGAATGCTGATACTTTTCCACTTATGCCAATTAAGAAACAAAGTTTTGCTGTATTTGAAGCTTGCCGTGAAGCACAACGGCCGGTAATTATGATTAAGCTCTGCTAAACAACACTTCAGTACCAGAGTGTATGCTCTGTGGTCCAAATTTATTTTCAATCAACCGCAATGATTTAAATACAATTCTTAGGGCCTTCGTCGGTCGTGCCAATAGTGAAATTCATTTTCAACAGACACGTTAGGCTGAATTTTGCACATGTGTCTGATCGACAGTGCCAGCCTTTGGGGGGGGGCCTCAGGCGCCAGTAGGCACCCTTGGGATCTTGAGGCTTTGGTGCTCTAAATCTTAGAGCGTAGGACTGAGGACTTAAGGAGCGCCTACTGAAGGCAAGCGCCCGCTCTATCTTAACACTATGTCTTAAATATAAAGAGAGCAGGCGCCCCTCACATATCTTTGGAAGACTAATGGAAGCCTAAGCTTAATCTTGTATGACTGCAAAAAAGAACGGGAATGCCTTGGGTTCATCCTGCAACATATCTTAATGAATGTCACAATGTCATTTCGAAAAATATTGAGTATTCTCACATTCCAGTCTGCATATTTCCTGTTGAAGTGCTGATAATACTGAGGATAAGGAGAATGAATACCTACTAAAATTTCTTTTTTCGTTTTACCGAGAGTCCCGAAATGGACCAACTCTCAAGGCTTAAAAACCATTAAAAATGGTCTAAAATTCAAGCTAGAAAGCACCTAATTTTCAAAAAATTTCCGGGAGAGGACCCCCGACCCCCCTGCTTGTGGGGGAGTCCCCCCACACCCCCCGAGCAATCATAAATAGGGGCGCCTCCTAAATTTCGCCCACGGGCGCCGGATGTACTAAGGCCGGCACTGCTGATCGACCAGCCCTCAGATCCTACTAGAATTTTCCCAGTAATTATAAAGGTCAATTTGGCCCTGACTGCGGCTATTAATTAAATTCAACAATAGACAACAACCGCATGAAGATCACACTTCCATGTGCACGGAGAAATTCCTGAAATAGCCGACGTCAAGGAGATGTGAGTAATTTTCCAAAATGGCGAGTGACAAGATTTAAGCTGAATAAAGATATTGGTCCCGAAAGTCACAGCACCTGGGGACTTATCTACAATGTCCCAAAAGTGCATCAAGCCAACAAGAAACATAATATGGGTTTTGAAGGGGTGCACTGATGTAAAATCCAAACGCCACTGAAATCAAACCTTGCCTGAGACGATTCTCTGGTTAAGGGGCGTTCCAGAAGAGATAGCCATCCACAGATGTTAGTTCATGTGTAATAACAGACCTACCGTCAGTCCGTCAACGAGGGTGATTAGGAACACTAACTTAAAATCCTTGTCTTAAGCTGTTGTTTTCATGAAAGCTGTAGACTTGTCAAATCCAATCTTAGCTGGGAAAAGCTGTAGGAGTGGCCCTAAAGGCAACACGTCCTTCTTCAGAACCTCCCCCTGTAAAGTTTGAAGTTATGGTACCCCAAGCTCTACGTTTCTACCAGAGACAAATAGAGACGGAGCACTAACTGGCTGCAGCAGAGGCACGTCTGTTTGTCGCGGATTCATCAAAATCGTCGCATGGTGTTGAACAGTGACATTCGGTAAACACGGGGGGATAGGCGGGGTGTGCCTGGGAAGTGAAGCGGGGGGTGCTCAACAGGGCTCACCGTTCAACACCATGCGACGATTTTGGTGAATCCGCGAGAATTCGGCATGCCTCAATTCTTCCCTATGCATTTTAGCTTAGTGCTCCGTCTCTATTTGTCTCTGGTTTCTACAACCAGGGCCATAAGCCTTCTGTTAATGTTCCTGATAAATGAAGCAAGAAAAAAAGTTAACTTATTATTCGTGACCACAGACCTCCCAAGAGTCCCTGTAAATAAAGGAGTCATGCCATAAGAAGAAGTCCACACTGAATGATTGCGTTCCCTGAGGCGACGTCCTTGTAAATCAAATTTTTCTGCAAAAAATTCAGTCCGATGGATGCTTTTAAACCCGATTTAAATCCTTAACAGCCATAAATTATAGTTACGAATCGTGCCTCCTTGAAGAAGGCGTTGTAACGGTCATCTAATAGAGAAAGAGCACAGAGAACGCTTCGAGCTCCGTGACAGCCTAAAACCCAGCAGCCAATCAGAATCGATACCCTACATGGAGAAACTTCTTAAAATACAGGAGCTCTGGACCTCCTGAACTGAAAATTGGCATTTCCACCCAACAACCTCAGGAGACTGTTGGGAACGGATGGATAGGCCTTCTCCGTTTACTTACATCTGTGTTAAACTGTTTACAAAAGGCGAACCCTAACCCAAGGACCAAAATATATTACGGTCCATGCCTAACCTCTTCAAGCTAAAGTCTCGTTGGATCAGCGCAGTGGATGGGGAAAAAAAGGCATCTATAGAACCCATGTTGCCAGAACTTCAAATCTTACAGGCAGAAGTAAGGGAGAAGAAGGTACCTAGAGCTTAGCATCGTAAAACTTGGCCGTTGCTATGGTAATCACAGATACATTTCCCATTAGCTATAGCTTAAGGAAGGCTGCTCATGAATGGCTGATAAAAATGAGCAATTCAACTATAGTTAACGAAGGAACAGTCGACTCGAACAATTCTAGACCTATGGCATCACTCATTGACGGTCTCAATTAATAGTTTGACGCAAGAGTAATCGATCAGTCCGCTGGTTCCTTTGTTGATGATATGATAGCAAATCACAAGTAAGTACTTAACTACAGTCAGTGGACTGACTATGGTCATCTGTAGTGTCAAATTTGGTAAAAAGCAACATTATCAGTGTTAAAATTGGTAGAAAACGAAGCAGTCTGGGAAAATGGTAGATTGTGAGGATACTTGCCTGAGATAATGGGAAACAGAGAGAAATGACAGCGTAACGCAAAGCTCAAATTTTGCCCAAATTCGATTAAATAATTCAAAACCGAAATTTTTCAGAAGTTCTGCATTGACCGACGGTAAACAGAGGGAAATTCAGGAGCACAGTGTCGCACTGATAATACGGAGAAATCAGGACTCTTTGAGATTTACCGCGTTAGAAAACTGTGTACTATAATGTCACCTCACTGTCGCTGTCGATTCTGCCTGGTAAAAAAAATCTTAGAAGTCGGACCGGAACTAGACAACATGACGTGAACGAATTCGAGAAAACAAGACTGCTGTCAAGTCAAGTCAACCAACTGGGAACTGATAACAGATAACAGTGATAACACGACTGTGCATTTACTTGGCAGACCTCACAAGACAAGTCAAGTCAAGAAGACAAGTGGGCAAAGCAAAGACCAGCAAAGAATGGCAAAGACTTCTAATAATACAGGGTGGTCCGAAAGTCCCGGGACGGCTTCATAACTTTTGAACGGCTGCAGATAAAACAAGATATGGAAAAACCCCAACTTTGAAATTTTTCATGATGACAATACTTTCTCTCCTTAGGGGGGAGCGAGAAAGTAAAAACTTGGGGGATGTTTATAACTTAATAGGAACTACTTTTTGGCGTACCCGAAAATTCCGGGGGGCACCCGTAAAGGGGGGTTTCGCCCCCCCTAACTCAAAATTTTCAAATGGCAACCCCCATCTTGTGATACCTTGTTTGAAAGGACATAAAATTCTAAGACTTTTGGCGCAAACCGGAGGTCGATATCGTTTTTCGTCTTCGATATATCGATAGTCAAAGTTCGATTTTGACCCGTTTTCAAAAAATCAGAACTCCCATTTGAAAAGTCGAACTTTAGAAAACTAGGAGTCAAAAATACTCTAAAAAGCAAGACCTTTTCAGAAAAAAATACGGGTTTGATATTTGTTTAGTCTTAGGGCCCCCCAAAATTATTTAAAAAAATGACCCCTCAGGGGGGCTATCTCAAAAATTCCGAGCCACGACCCCTATCGAGTGATACATCGCTTGAAAGGGCACACAAAACTGAGCATTTTGGCGCAAACCGCAGGTCGATATCGTTTTTGGTTTCCGATATATCGAATGACAAAGTTGGATTTTTACTCATTGGCAAATTTCGATATATCGAAAACCAAAAACGATATCGAACTGCGGTTTGCGCCAAAATGCTCAGTTTTGAGTGCCCTTTCAAGCGATGTATCACTCGATAGGGGTCGTGGCTCGGAATTTTTGAGATAGCCCCCCTGAGGGGTCATTTTTTTAAATAATTTTGGGGGGCCCTAAGACTAAACAAAAATCAAAACCGTATTTTTTTCTGAAAAGGTCTTGCTTTTTAGAGTATTTTTGACTCCTAGTTTTCTAAAGTTCGACTTTTCAAATGGGAGTTCTGATTTTTTGAAAACTGGTCAAAATCGAACTTTGACTATCGATATATCGAAGACGAAAAACGATATCGACCTCCGGTTTGCGCCAAAAGTCTTAGAATTTTATGTCCTTTCAAACAAGGTATCACAAGATGGGGGTTGCCATTTGAAAATTTTGAGTTAGGGGGGGCGAAACCCCCCTTTACGGGTGCCCCCCGGAATTTTCGGGTACGCCAAAAAGTAGTTCCTATTAAGTTATAAACATCCCCCAAGTTTGGTTTTTTTATCTGCAGCCGTTCAAAAGTTATGAAGCCGTCCCGGGACTTTCGGACCACCCTGTATGCTTCTAAATAATAAACCGGAATGAAGCTACCAGCTACCATGCTAGGGCTAGAGTCCCTTGATGGAAATATTGTACAGGGAGTACGGACACGAGCTCAACGAGTTGTGATTGGTAGTTGGTTTTAGGCTCTCACGGAGTCGAGCAGGAGTCGACGACATCGAAGGCTCCACACGAAAGGAGTCGATTCGTAGAGGAACGTATGGGAACGGACCGGAATGCCGGCAAATCCGCCAGTCCACCACTGGTCCACTGTTGAACTTAACCTTCGAATTCGTTCAGGCAGTCGACTAAATCGACTCCTGTCAAAATGCATAAAGCGTCGCACGGTGGATCGAGTCAATGGGGAGCATCGGACATTTGGTTGTGTGACTCTTAAATATCGCGATAACCAGTGAAAGACACATGAAAGTTACTCAATTTTTCACGAGGATTTCGTTTTTTTTAATTTTATGGGCCTAAAATTTGTACCGTGCCTATAAATGTCTCATTTTCAATCTAAGAAGAGGTTAATAAAAACTACTATTTTCTGCGAATTTTTGCGTGTGAACAAAAGATTAGATACGTTGTAGTTTGAGCAACTGTTGTTGCCTAAGGCTTAATGCTAGTTTATAGACACTTTTCTGATTACATGGTTTCAAATAATTATGGGGGGGGGGGGGTCAATTTTAAGATAAATGCAAGTGAAGACAAATATGCAAGTAATACAAGTTTCTTCCCATATTATCACTGACTTTTTTAGGTAAGAATTTCCTAAGTATATACTCAACTTTTACACTACTTACATACTACTTACAACCAAACCTCACCTTACCTGACCTAAAAAAAAAAAATTAAAAAAAAATAATAATCCAAAATTAGCAATATTCATGCGGGCTTTAAGTGATAGATTGTGACTGATTATAATCTTCAGAACACGTACAAAAATAAAAAAACAGCATCAATAACAACAACAAAAACAAAAACAACAAAAATAATTAAAAAAAACGAAAAAAATTAGTGTTCCTTATTTTAAGGATGTTTGAAAGGCGAATCATTCAGAAGTGAAAAAAGATTCTGAAAGATGGAATAGATAACAAATTATCAATTACCAACTCTAAAAAAAATGCCATCTGGTCGAGCTAAAAAGACAAAGAAGATTAGCTATCAGCTATCCAGATTTTTTGGTTTCATTTAAAGGCGTTTCAAGACACACACACACAAAAAGAAAAAATGTTTAACTTCTACCAACTTTTCATCCTATAACTTCATATTTGCAGAAGTTTTGGAACAAATAATCAAATAGAAATCAAATTTTCAATTGCATGGAATAAAATTGAACATCTATACGAGGAGAGACAGGGCTTCTGGTTCAAGCGAGGCCTTTTTCTTTGTGGCGACTAAAGTTGGTCTCATGTTAGAAATAAGGGGGTCTGATGAAATAAGCATAGAATTTAAGATGTCTCTATTTGCTGCGAGTGCGTTCACGAAAGTGTTTGATGACATTTCGTGAACTTTTCAATACCTGTAGCATGGCAGTCGGGTGTTAAGGTGCATCATCTGCCTCTTAACTTTCCATACGAATTTAAATTGCAATAATTTTCCAACCAACTAAAGTAGTAACAATCATTAAGATATTTCCATTCATTCTTGCGATTTTTTTTTTTTTTTTTTTTTTTTTTTTTTTACATCAATAACATTTACTTTATAACGCATTTAGATTAGTCAATATGGCAACACCGCAGTAGTGAGCTCCAAATTGTCGTACTGTCGTATACAGAGAAAAATAGCGACTTCAATCAAATTTTTGCCAAAAGAGTAATTTCCATTTTCCATGCGGGTAAATGAATTTATGAAGAGGGCTATAAGACTTGAACACCGCCCCCCCCACCTGACCACTCATTATTCATGGTTACAACCCCCATTTATTTACTTTAAAGAAAAGCTTTTCCAACCACCATCACCTCTAGAAAGATAATTGATCACCAAAACGCATCTGTCATCAAACCATACCACCAGTCTAGGGTGATTATTAGTATTTTCACGAAAAAGGCCATTCAAAAATTTCCATTTTTAGCCCTCTAACTTCCGGATCCGCAAACTTCCGCAAGATGTTTGACAAGATATGAGTTCCAGGGGGTGTTAGGAGTCAGGAGATGTGTCGCTTCATTGCAAGTTCGCGCGAGTTTTATACTAAAACCTCAGTTATTCCTGAAAAAAGGGCTTTTTTCAAGGTCCTCCATTATTGCTGTCTACTGCGTCGAAAATTGCAGTTAAAAAAATCATAATAAGCTTTTCTTGAAGCTAAAGTGACCCTCAATCAGCTCCAAGTACGATAATTGCTAAAACGAATCGATTATCTATAGTATTTTGCATTTGAAGTCGCGGAAGTAGAGGTCAGATTTTCGTAAAATTGAATCTTCCTCAAAAATACAAACTTTGAAGTACCATCACTGCCAGAAAAAGTCCCTTTAAAATTTAAAATTATGCACACGTTTTTGGGACCCCCAAAGGCCCTAGAATAAGATTCTTTTGTCAGAAGTTGACTTTTTAAACCTCCATTTTTGCCCAAATGTCCGGTGCTTAGCATTGACTCGATCCACCGTGCGTCGTGTCGGTACTCCCTATACAATATTTCCATCAAGGGACTCTAGCTAGGGCTGAATAGAGTCCGGGCTGAATAGAGGGAAAATAGTCCCTGGTTGGCCGCAACCCGTCGGTCAGATTGGTGCACCGCGACCGAGATTTACATTGAAGCAAATGGGAAAATTACGATTTTAAAAAATTCATAAAAAATAGTAAAAAAAAATTAAATCTGTTAAATAGGGTACCGTTCGAAAGCTTATGCTCAGTAGATTGGGCGCCTTTTTTTAGTTCTTTGAATTTTTACTCCAGAGCTTTTCTACCAAGGCTTAAAGTTTACTTGAAATCCGTGTGTGTGTACATAGGATAGTGCGAGTGTGTGAGTGAGTACGGTTCGACCCTTCGCTTCGCCCATTGTTTCCCCTGCCGATCCCGTCAACAATGACGGTCATTGAATCATTGAATGACTAATGCGAAACAAAGCGCCGACCGGAGCCGCACCAGACACACACCCACACACACGCACATTTACCTGTCTTTACTGAAACACATGCACAACTCATCCCCCTCACAACCTACCCGAGCTGCTACATAGGCCAGGAAAATTAGGCGAAAAAAGGGGGTAACCTGGACAAAATTGCAATAAAAGGTTTTAAGAAGTGATCCTGCAGGAAATTTTGCGCTGAATCCGAATTTCTACAAGTCGCCAAAATCGGCCGCGTCCTTCACCCCGAAATTTACACAAAATTCCGGTAAATTATACAAAACGGGCATTTGCGCCGAAACTACTTATTTAAGCGGAAAAAGTCATCAGTTCAAAATTGTAGAGCACCCAATTTCACATCAGACGGCAAATTCATTTTAACCGTAACTCGCAAATTTAACCCCCCTGATCCCCCCGAAAATTGGTCCATCAAAACCTTAAGGGAAAAACCCAGAAAAACCTCGTAAAAAACCAACAACTTGTGTATATTTGCTCAAGAAATGATAAGCCGTCATAAAATTTATTAAATTTAAACGATTTTAAGGCATATGTATAGCTCGTACATAAAAAATTCCCCCCTCCCCTCACATCCAACGAATACGCAATCACATGATCACATTAGGATGCAATAAAACTCACAATCAGTTAATTATGAATGCATCTTCAAGGCATAGGTGCATAAAACTGTGTCAACTGATGAATGTGCCATTCACGCTTAAGGATGTATACTTTATGGAGGGGGTTACGGGGTGGGAGAGAAGGGTGGAGGGGAAGGATCGACGCTTAATGTTTTACATGGAGCTTCGGGAAATCGTCCCAAAATTTTGAATTTACAATATTCGGCTCTGCTTCAGTTTATTATTCATTTTTCGCACATAAGTACTATCAGTTTTTACTTGTCATTTGAGTTGTTTAATTTGAATAAGTAGTCTTCAAACATGGAAGAATACTTCGCTTACGATCTATGCACATATCCAATGGCGTTAAGCGACGAAAACGGATTTATAAGATCACCTAAAATAAGTGATTTTTCTGACACTTTCGTCAAAGATTGCGATGGACTGTCCCAGCGATTGTCGGAACAACAGAAAATCAAATTTTGTGATAAATGGTGGTCACTTGCTGCATCTACTACCGCGTGGCATCGGTATTCCTTTTACAAAGAGTTGTTCGAACAATACTCAACTTACCTCCATGAACATTATAAAAATGCAACAATAGTTTTCGATGACTACGCAAATAAATTCACACCAAAAAGCATGACTCATCTGAAAAGATCGAATGATCGAAAGATCGAAAATTGGTCCCATCATTGACTTCAAGGACGATACACCTTTTACACTTCCAAAAAACGTGTTTTTGTCAAATGATGAAAATAAAAAAACTTTTTAATCGCTCTGGCTAAATACTTGGAGCAGTCAGGTTTCACGACAGTGCAAGCTCGTGATGATGCTGATCTACAAATTGTTCTTGAGGCTCTTAGACAAGCTGAGAAAATTTCCACTCTCATAAGTGCTGGTAAGGATACTGATCTTATAGCGCTTGCCGTTTTTCACTTTAACGATTCTAAGCACAAAAACTTATTTATTAGCGGCGAGAATCAACCATCGTTTACGATAAAACCATCGGTAAAACTATGGAACGTAAAGAAATTAAAACTGTCTCTAGGCCGCGAACTTTGTGACAAAATTTTACTGTGCCACGCTTTCTTGGGTTGCAACTGCACTTCTAGGATTTACAGTATTCATAAACGAAAACTATTGCATCCGTTAATGCATAATGAAGCTGCAGTCTTAGATGCAACTGTTTTTTGTGATAGCTTTAGCTCGAAAGAGCCGGATATCACAAAAGCTGGTGAAGAAATACTGCGGTGCGCCTCGATGGTGGAAAGGAAACGGAGCCCCTGAACGCCATGCGAGCCAAAACATTCCATCAAAAAATTTCCGCCAGCTCGACTCGAGTGAAACCTGAGATGTTGCCACTTGCCACCGACACTAAATGCAGCGAAATTTCATTTTTTTCGCGTTTTCCTGCAAGTAATGACGTGGATGGATCAAGACCTGAATCCCGAGGAATGGGGGTGGAAGCGAGGAAACTCCAGCTTGTCACCGATATGGAGCGATAAACCACCGGCACCAGAGGCTTTACTGAAATTTATTATAAAGTTTATAAAGCTTCGCCAACGGGAATGGCAGCTCTTGGTTCTGCATACGAAGAAGACGACGCAAATGATGAAGACAATGATCTTGATTCCTATTACTACGAATAAAATTGGAACCGAAAATAAATGTAAGTCATAACACTGTTGTAATTTCATACTAGAAGCGTGGCGTGGCGTGAAGCATGGCAAGAATGGATTTCCTCCATTCAAACAAATGATAAATAATCGATTCTAAATAATGCAAATAGGAGCCAACCGAATAATCGACTGCTTTACATCCTTCCAAATGGAAGCTATCTACAGTTGCCTTGTGTCACTAGAGTCCCTTGATGGAAATATTGTATAGGGAGTACCGACACGAGCTAAACGAGTTGTGATTGGTCGTTGGTTTTAGGCTCTCACGAAGTCGAGAAGGAGTCGACGACATCGAAGGCTCCACACGAAAAGAGTCGATTCGTAGAGGAACGTATGGGAACGGACCGGAATGCCGGCAAATCCGCCGGTCCACCACTGGTCCACCGTCGAACTTAACCTTCGAATGCGTTCACGCGGTCGACAAAATCGACTCCTGTCAAAATGCATAAAGCGTCGTGTCGGTACTCCCTATACAATATTTCCATCAAGGGACTCTAGTGTCACGTAACGTTCCCCATTACATCCATTAGAAAAAGGGATGCACTAAAAAAAAACTTTTAATAAAATCCGGATCCTTTGAATGAATGTAATTTAAAAAATTATAGAGGCTTCCTGCACGTGCACAAGTTGACAAGAGGTACCTACAAAAGGTGATTGATAAAATAATAAGATGCTTAGTGTTAAAAGAGATATGAAGAGAATATGGAATCTTGTTTAAGAGGTGGCTGATAAAAAAATAAATCAGGTTATCAGGTAATCAGGTTATCACACAACTTGCCTGAAGTATAGTCATAACGTATTATGGGCTGGTACAGAAATCCTTACTGAACCCATACAAATCAGTGAGAAGTTCAATGAACATTTTGTAAGCATATCGGCAAAAATATCGGCGATATGAATACAGCCTCTATGAAGAGGGCTTTGTGGCATAATTCAGTAAACCCAATAAGGTCACTCGGGGTAACTTGGCCAACGGTTTATATTTTCTAGACTATGGGGAATTCAAAAACAACACTAAACAACAAACCTAACCTCACTTTTCCGGTCTCTGAGAAAATGAGGGGCAATTGAATTTTTGGTGAAAACAAAACCATTACAACGAAGGGTAGACCAGGTATGCTCATCTGACTTCGCGCCAAAAATTCAGTGGCGCGCAGTTCAAATCACTGCAGGCAAGATGACCGACAAAAGCAGAAAACGTATACTCTTTGCAGGAAACGTTAGGCTGCCCTCTGCAGGAAAGCAGAAAACAACCCAATGTTTTCTGCAAAGAGTCTACGTTTTCTGTTTTTGTCGGCCATCTTGCCTGCAGTGATTTTGAACTGCGCGCCACTGAATTTGTGGCGCGAAGTCAGATAAACATACTTCTTTAATCTACAACCTTGAGAGACATTGATCGTAATTCTGACAAGAAGATAGAGCAAAACGGAAGGAAAGCGCCCCCAAAAAATCCTAGTGTAATTGTATCGCTGAAAGGGAAACCATATGCTAAGGCCCTACAAGCTGCAAAGACGACCATACTTGCAAAGTATCAATACTTGATGAAGAACGTTACGCGGGCCAGGAAAACCATCAACGCTGACTTACTATTGGAAATCGCATCGCATGAAAAATCAGAGAAAATTGATTAAATTCTTTCAAATTCAAAAAACAGTGATAGCAGCTTTTAAAGCCAAGAAGGGTCCAGCGGATTGTAGTGCTAAAAACAACCCGAGCTATTCCAAATTCAAAAAACAGTGATAGCAGCTTTTAATGCCAAGAAGGGTCCAGCGGATTGTAGTGCTAAAAACAACCCGAGCTATTTCTTTCTCTTTGTAAACTCAAACGGGTCTCCTAAGTAGATTTGAGAATTTATTTTATTGCTTTCTTCTGTGAAACCGTTCGCTCCACCACCAGTGCTAAGCAAATGGCGGCCCCACCTCTAGTTAATAAGTTCATCTTCATTATTACACCAATGGCTCTGACCTGACTCTGCTTGTTTATTTTCTCGTTTATTTTGACCAAAGTTTCTTGTCTTTTTCCCCCATGTTGATTTATAATTGAACAACTCTATCTGCGATTGTTTGTTCACTTACTCTGTAAATGTTTGTTCTTCAAAATAGTTTTTTTTTTTTTTTTTTTTTTTTTTTTTTTTTTTTTTTTTTTTTTTTGGTAAAGAAATGACGAAAATTTAGAAAAATATAAAGATGGGTCGGGTAGGGAATGGTTACCTGATTTTTGGTTGGTCAAAAGCTTAAATTTGATGTTTTTTACTGAATTCCTCAGACGCCCAAGTATTGCTTGAACCACCTGAGAAATCGCGGGGTATCTGTAACTTGTGAGAATCTAATTCAAATTCTTGCGGCTGATGCTCACTAGTTCTCCCAGATACAGTGGCACGCTGGGTCCCGATTCAGTAGGGACTTGGCACGGGGATTTTTTTTACGCACGCTACAGAGGCATCGGCAACGAGCACCGGTGGTGGCTGGTGCGAATTTACGGGCAGGTTTACGCGCCCAGTGAGAGCAACGTAAAACGAAGTTGATCACATTGATTTCGCAAATCATACTGATTTTTTATGGTGAAACAAGAGATTTAAGGCCTTAAACTACTTTTACAAACAAAAAATATCGTAGATTTAGTTATTAATAGGAAGAATTCTCTTTATTAGACAGTCTTGAACGTGTTTCAAAATTATGAGTTAGTGACATTCACGCGCGATTGAGTGGCAGAATTGGTACCTCAACTTATGAATATAAACAACTTTTCGAGCATTGTCTGTCCCTTTAATGCTTTCGACTACCTTGTTACCTTGTTGTGTCTTGTGAATTTTCCAATTAAACATGAGTACGAAAACGAAGAATAAAAATTACTTGCCCTCCGAGGAAGCAGTGATCCTGGAACTCGCAACCGCAAACGCTGAAACCCTCAATGCTAAATTTTCGGCTAAAATAACGAACGCCTTAAAAAATGAAATTTGGGACTCAATTACAAAAGAAGTAAATCGAGTGGGAAACCTACGACGGGACAAAAACACCGTAAGAAACATTTACATCACCTCTACTTTTTCTTAATTTAAGGGATGCAATTTTTCAGCAAATTTAGCGGAAAAGTAAGCAACGTGTCCCCCTTTTTGAGTCACTTCGTATTTTCCCATCGTAGCATTCACGTACTACGGTATTTCTTCTTTTAACAATTTAAATAATGTGAGTATATTTTCAGGGGGAGTCTCCTTTGAGACTTCTTTTTGTATAGTCCATTAAGATGGAATTTCGCCATTCACGAATACCGATGGATTTGTGAATGGTGAAACTCTATCCAAATAGCCAAGTTGGGTGACCGTCCCTAACAAACTCCTCGTCGAATCTTCAGACTCGAGGTCCATCTTTTTATTTCTTTATTTCACTTGAAAAATTTTTAACTGAAGAAGCACCCACGCTTCATTGTTATTGTTTATTAAATTTAATTATGAGTTACAATAGAAAGACGCCGATTGTATGTACACAAATGCTGAAAAATTGAAGGTAATTCGCCGGGCAGAAGAATTGGGGAGCAACAGATTAGCCGCAGAGGAACAAGAAATCGACGAAAGTTCTTTACGTGCTTGGAAGAAACAAAAAGCTGTTTTAAGGAAATCCGGTTCCACTCGCAGGATCTTGCGGAAAGGTTGTGCTAATTGTGCTAAGTTTCCGATAATCAAAGTGCGATTACGAGATTACGGCGTGAGTTATTGTGCCAAAGGTCACGCGGTCACCACAAGTATGATGATTTAACAAACTCTAAGACTGAAAAGAGAAATCTGTCCCGATCAGCCTTTTAAAGAGAGTAGGAGCTGGTTACAACGCTTCAAGAAAAGAAACGGCTTAAGCTTACGTCGGCGTACTACTGTTTGTCAGCGACTACCGCAAGAGGACGAGAAGAACCTTTTTGAATTCCAGCGGCACATGCTACAGCTGCGAAAGGAAAAGGAATGTCTGATCCCTAATATCGGAAACGCCGACCAAAGAACGTTGTTTTTTTTTTTTTTTTTTTTTTTTTTTTTTTTTTTGTAAGTCCACCAACACCACAGTTAATGCTAAAGGCGAAAAAATGATGGATATAAGAACAACAGGGAACGAAAAACAACGCTGCACAGTCATGTTGGGAATGACAGCTGACGGAAGAAAACTTCTACCTTACATTATTTTCAAGCGAAAAATGGTTCCCAAAAAACCGCATTCCTAAGAAAAGTTGTGGTGAGAGCAAATGATTGTGACGTACTTTATTGGTTAATTTTTCCGAGTGACACACACGTATACCGCAAAATATTTTATCACTGCGTCTGGGGAACTGTTACCAAACGTGTACTTGTGTATGCAAGAGCTAGCTGGTATTTTCGGTCCGCGAATGCCAGCGACAGTATCCAATTTAGACGATGATTTCGGAAACGTATCAATAAGTTGTTCGAAGTCTGACGAGTTAATTCATGTTAAGGGCGGTTTCACGATAACGGGAATTGCATGTCCCCAGGGGCGATGGACTATATGTAAAGAGTAAAAAGATAAATAGCGGTGATTTTTCATCGAAACTCTCTGTCTGAGGGAGGAAAAAAAATAACAGGGCAAAAAATTATCAATGCCGTGGAATATATCACCATTTTTCAGGCGGAATTCGTACACTTTGTTACTGTCCCCGGGAGTGAGTCTTGGATTAAAAGGGTAATTTTCCTACGAAAAACAATTAAATACCTTTGCAGCGCCAATTTTTATCTTTAAGTAAAAATGAATAGTTACTTTAACGGCAAAACTGGACTTGTGATGAGTATTGGAGCGGAGGAAACCACAATCAGAACGGGTGGCGACCTCTTGTGTACACTTTGTTACGCATTAAAAATGTGCGGTAAATCAGGCACAGACAGCGCTAGCTGTCATTCCCTGGATCCTCCTGGCCTTAAGAGGTCAAGGAGATGGTAACAGGACCAGCTGATACCGGTAAGTAACATTTGTTTGTAAATATTGGCCGATAAAGTCATTTTTAGCGTCAGATTTAGATGTGTAGCACTAATTACTCAACACAAGAAAATGCAATAAACACCCAATTTCAATCAAAAATTCAATTTGAGCAAATCGTGGATGGAAAGTAGGCGGCAAGTGTGTTTGAATGCCCAATCATATATTAATTCATTTTTATTGCCTTTCTTGACATTCTGCAAAATACGCGAATTTGGAGTGTACACTTTGTTACGATACTTTGTTACGCTACGAGTAACGAAGGAAAATGAACGTAATTGAAAGGAGTTTGAGTCGGCTGATAGAAAATCATCTAAATATCATTCTAGCTGCTAATATACAGGTAGTATCTAGGTGTAGTATGCTTCTGCTTATCATTTGGCACAATTTTTCAAAATTCGAAGCCGCTCGCGAGAAATTCGAGATGGTAGGTACATATTTTCCTCAACCCCCTGTACATGCAAATTTTAGATTAGGCCATGACTTTAGGCCCTTTAAGCTACGGGCTCAAATCATTTTTTTTTTTTTTTTTTTTTTAAATCCTTGGTATGGGTGTCTCTCCTAGTAATCAAAGGAACATTTTAAGCGTTGAACTGAACAAATTTTACAGTTCTGAGAAATTAGCAGCCCTCAAGTCCCTGAAAAAAATCTCATTTTTGGGGTTAATCACCTTTCTCCTCTCAACTTAGTACAAAATGAAAATTTTTCGTGCCGGAGCTGGGAAAGTGATGTTGACTACCTATATAATGAAGAAAAAACATAAAAAATCAATTTGATGAACTTCAGTTTTACAAAAGTTGAAGGCTCAAATATTCCCGTTATCGTGAAATCACCCTTAACCAATTTACAGAGAACATTGTTGTTCCTTATGTGTAGAAAAATAAATTTTTGCTCATTGTGGATTCGTGGGGAGGTCAAAAAGAGCCCTCCGCCATTCACAATTTTTTCACTGATGACACTGACCACAAGGCGAATCAATCAGCGATTTTGCCGTGAATTTTTGTTGATGTAATTCCAAACGAATTGGAGAAGGACAAAATCTCGGACATTTTAAAAATAAATGACCATATAGTATTTTGGACGATTGAAGGGATGTGTGTGAACTTTATGTTCATGAACGAACCGATGGGCTGTTGAAAGTGCAAACTTGGCACTAGTGCCTCAACTGGAAGGGAAATGAAAAAAGAGACAGAGATAGAAAGTAATAACAAACATCTTTGTTAGCAAAAATGCAAGTGCGTTGTGCAACAGCGTTCACCTCTCTCAGCTCCTCTCTTGTGCTAGTTAGTTCGTTAGATTCGTCCTCCATGAATTGTACTTCGTAATTCCTAAAAACAATAGATAAGCATGCATCCGCTTCGAGGTTGTCTCTTTAAACTCGGTGTTATTTTCAAAACTTCTTCCGATCATAGAAAAATCAACTTATAAATTCATCAGGTTATGGGCCCAGCCCTCATATCTACCTGCTCTTGCTTAATTGTGGATCCGATTTACTTCTCGGGAAGTGTGACAACACGGATTATACTGTTGCGAGTCAGCACCAAAACTTATACATGCGAGCTGTTGTTCGGATAGTATATTTGCTTAAAGTTTATAAGGTTAAAAGTAATTTAATTAATAATGTAGATAACGCTTTGGACTTGCTATAGTTCTGAAGATCTCTGTATTTAGAGTGCCGGCTGTGTGTGAAGCGAAAAAAATTATGACAGTGAAAATTAAGAGACCTTTCTATCCATCTTCGACTGTATTTACTGATAACGGCAAGCAATCAAGCATGGCAAAGGTATGACAGACGGCATGTGTGTTTATCTGCTGTGCTGTGACAAATTGGCAAATAACAAGAAAGTAACACTATGAATCAGTGCGGATACTCCACCGAAACCGCGGGACGGCGATAACTGGTGATAACAGGAATTATTTGTCCCTCGTTGCTTTCCAACAGCTTTTGGCTTATTAGTTGCTGTGCTGCTGATTCTTGTTGGAAGCAACAAGTTTGTTTTTGAAACTTCGAACTCAAATCTCAATCCTTCGTATTTAGCGCTACCTACATGTTTTGAAGACAACTAAAAAAAACGTCTCAAGGCACTGACAGCGTTGCTGTTTGTGAGACATTTTTAGATCCGTTTCCGGTCAATGACCCATAAGAGCCCGGCTGTAAGAAACCGGAAGCAGAGTTGAAAATGCTTTGTCAACGGCAACGCTGTCTTATGTGTCTCATAAATACGTCACACACATTACGGAATTTCGAATTTCTATGCTTTCCAATTTTCAAAGATGGACGACTTTGCGACGGTTACACTAGACTAGGCTCTTCCTCTTCGGTCAACCGCTCCTCTTGACTGACACTAGTGTTTGTGCTAAGATAAAACTCAGCCTCAATGAATCAACAGTGATTTCAATGGGTAAGTGGAAATTTTGGCAGTTTCTAGTCTTGTAAGGTAATTATTTCAATCAAATCATATCGTACCTTTCTTTTTTTCTTCTACTATGATGATATCAAAGCATGCGCTGTGTTTTGTGATATCCAGTACTTAGCGATTTTTTTGAAGGTGGCGGAAGTTGAAAATCCAAGCCAGTGGCCTTTATTTCCGTCTCTTTGCCATCTACTGTAACTTGTGAAACTTCGACCTGTATTTCTATTTTGCTTTCACTCATTCGAATCAGCTTCCACTTGTTGGTTCTTAGAAGCCATTCTCAACCGTCTCGTCTATGGCTCTGTTGCATGATCACTCAGGCAATCTCGCCGGACAATGCCTTACCTTGTCACCATCATCTAATTCTCTGTAACTTTATATCTCGCTTTCTCTTTTTCCTTGCACTCGTTTCTTAATTCTTTGAAATGAAAGGCTTCTCTGTCGACCCTTACAATTTTTTGGTAACTACCTATTGCTCTTTCACTCATTGTCAGTGTTCACAACTTGGACTCATGATGTAAAGTCTGACAAGGGGAGGCTCAGAAGTCGCCGCCTCCGATTTTGAAAACAATTGCACGAAAATGTAGCTAAAGTAAAACTATTAGACCCGTGTTTCTCACTTTTTGCCAATGGGCCTTCCTAAAGCGTCAGGAATTTTTTGAAAGTTGCCGAAATTCACGTAATATTCGGAACGCTCTCCGCTCGGGTTTCTTGCGTGAATTTCGGCAACTTTCAAAAAATTCCAGACGCTTGAGGAAGGCCAATTTGCAAAAAGTGAGAAACACGGGTCTAATAGTTTTACTTTAGCTACATTTTCGTGCAATTGTTTCCAAAATCGGAGGCGGCGACTTCTGAGCCTCCCCTTGTGAGTCAAAGTGAACCCAAGCAACTTTTTAAATCACCTGAGGACCAGGAAGGATGATTTTAATTGGACTTACTCTTCTTCTATGCCATTGCAGGAACTGACGAACTTTGACTTATCCGTGTATTCTAAGTTTCTAACGTAGTTTGTGAAAGACCAAGGTTTGGTCCCGCCGTGTGGACAACAGCAACACCTCGCCAAGCGAGTGATAAGGAAGAATAATAATAATGATAATAATAATAATAATAATCGAGTCAATGAGGCTCGCAGGAGTTGCAGATGAAATTGTGAGGATATGTGAGACGATGATGGGGCAGTGGGGTACGGAAATAAGGTTGACGACCAAAGGGGATCAGATAGAGATAAAAGACGTTTCGATCAAGCGGGGAATATTTCAAGGAGACTCGTTGTCGCCGATGTTGTTTTGCCTATGTTTAATACCGCTAACAGAGATACTCAACAGAGGAAAAGGATACAAGTACGACGCGAATAGAAGAACCGCTCATAAATATAACAGGCGAAATTGTAAGCTGTTCGGTAAAAAAAAAAAAAAAAAGAGAGAGAGAGAGAGAAGGGAGAATAAAAAGAAAGGAGAAAAAAAATAGAATTAAATGGAAAAAAAGAAGAAAAAAAACAAAAAAAAAAAAAGGAAAAAAAACAAAAAAAAAAAAAAAAAACCGAACAGCAGGACTAGTAGTAAGACTCGACTCCAATGTAAAGGGTCCCTCAATCAAGGCAGTGCAACAAATGGTTGCAAAATCTGCCTTCTGAGGGAATAACCTCTCCCCCTTCTTTTGTTTGAAGAAGGCAGTCAATTAAGTGTTAAAAATCAATTAATATTAACATATACGCGGCAAATGTAATCAAGTGCCGCCCTAGGCCCATGGCTTAGGACCATTGTTTGGTCCCGCCGTGGGACCACCATCATTACCCGCAAAAGCGGTGAAATAAAAATACACATAATAATAATAATAAGTCCAGATATTGTCGTGAAACAGGAGGGCGAATTATGCCTCCTCATAGATGTATCCATACCAATGGACCGTAATGTTCATACTAAGGAGGCTGAAAAACTCTTAAAATATAAATCGTTGGAAATCGAAATGTGGAAAACGAAAACCAAGGTAATCACGGTTGTCATAGGGGCGACAGGAGTCGTAACGAAGACAATGCACGCACACCTCAAAAGCGTACCTGGCACAACACCCTTGGCCAGCATCCAAAAGACGGCGGTCCTCGGTACAGCCACGATACTGAGGAAGGTGCTGATGTAATGAGGCAATGTAGGCCCGTTCTCAGAAGCAGGATTCGATGAAGAAGAAAAAAGAAACAAAAAACAAAAAAAAAAACAAAAAAAACATATATACAAAACATATGTATATGTATATGAGTTAGTAAGAGAACTGATAATGAAGTGAAACTGAGAGTCTGGATAGTGTAAGAAAAACAAAAACAAACAAAAACAAAAACAAAACAAACAAAAAAAAAAAAAAAAAAAAAAAAAAAAACGAAAAAAACAAAAAAAACAAAAACAAAAAATTGCTCAGCAGCAGGATTAGATATAAGAATAGACAGTAAGGACCAAAATATTACGGAGTGATCCACCCTATGGACAGAGCAACTGCGATTGCATAAACCTGTCCCTGGTGGAGACTTAATGACTCCATCCCCAAAGTGAGGGGAACCGTTTAGCAAAAATAAGAAATTTTATACATCACTGTAAGTAAGCCGCATGGCTTAGGACCAAGGTTTGGTCCCGCCGTGTGGACAACAGCAACACCTCGCCAAGCGAGTGATGAGGAAGAAAAACAATCATAATAATAATAAATCCACCCTATGGACAGAGCAACTGCGATTGCATAAACCTGTCCCTGGTGGAGACTTAATAACTCCATCCCCAAAGTGAGGGGAACCGTTTAGCAAAAATAAGAAATTTTATACATCACTGTAAGGAAGCCGCATGGCTTAGGACCAAGGTTTGGTCCCGCCGTGTGGACAACAGCAACACCTCGCCAAGCGAGTGATAAGGAAGAACAATAATAATAATAATAATCCCGAAACAACTAGATAAAGCGCTGGACAAACTTCATATCCAAAAAGAAATTGAACAAAAAATGCAGAAGGCGGTAATACTCAGCACATGTAATTTGGTCAGAATTCCTATCTAGTTAAAAAAAAAAAAAAAAAAAAAAAAAAAAAAAAAAAAAAAAACTTTTGCTGCCCAAGCAACAAACAAAGGCCTATACACTAGGCCCTGCCCGGTATAGAACCTCAAAACCACATTACTATGTGAGAAGAATACAAAAATGCAAATAATAATAATAATAATAATAATAATAACTGCAGGGCTGTAGGCGCGCCTGTCGACACAGACAAGTGGTACCAACATCAGCCGAAGCCTGTAGTGAACTCTGAGGACGGGAAAACCAGTATCCTGTGGGATCGCCCGGTCCAAACCGATAGAACCGTTCCGGCTAACCGCCCCGACATAGTAGTTAAGCAAAAGGACGGCCCCTGTTTGCTCGTCGATGTAGCTATACCGATGGACAAGAACGTTAAAAACAAAGAGGCCGAAAAGCTGCTTAAGTACAAGGCCCTGGAAATTGAAATCCAAAGGATGTGGAAAACTAGGACCGCAGTTGTCCCGATGGTAATCGGAGCCACCGGTGTAGTCACGACCGCGATGACGTCACATCTTAAACGCGTCCCTGGCAGGACATCTTTCGCCAGTATTCAGAAAACCGCCATCCTAGGAACTGCCACCATCCTCCGGAAAGTATTGACTTAGAATAGACATGAACACACACACTTTTCACAAAACACCTTTTTTTTTTTTTTTTTTTTTTTTTTTTTTTTTTAATTATACTAAGGGTCCCTTCCCTAGGGCAGTGCAAACAAAGTTGCGCAAATTCTGCCTTCGAAGAATCACAAACCGTTTTCTTATGTGCGTAAAAATAAATGTAAATATACAGTAGTAAACTCACCTCGCACGTTGTGCGACATATATCGCGCTAAGCCCTGAGGCTTAGGGCCATTGTTTGGCCCCGCCCCAGGGGTAACACCTTAACACCTGCCAACCATAGATTGGCAGTGAACAACAAAACACATAATAATAATAATAATAATATTAATAAGAGCTCTATGGGGGACCGAAGGGATCACCGCTTAGGAGAATCTACGCTGGAGCCTGTGAAGATGACGACCCTAACCATGTAAACCAAAGCACTGGCGAGAATGGCGGCAACCCACCAATAGGTGGGCACAGTGCCGGGCAAAGTGGAGCGCCGGGACATTCCCAAAATCCCCCAGGGACTCCACCTGTGAGTGAGCTGAGAAAAGTGTATGATAGAGACGCACCCGCAACCCCACTAGGAGAAACCAAGGAAAGAGGGAAGAGAAAGAGGACATACGAAGAGGAAAATTCAAATAAACCCAGGGAACTCATAGACCTAAAACTGATGTTTGAGGCGGAGCACAAGAAAGTATCGCAGTCTGTGGGCAACTCGAAAATGGCCCGAGATCTAAAATTAGAAATCAAAACACAACTGGGCAGTATGAAAACCGTATTCGAAGAGCTGGCCAAAAGGTACATGGAAGCCGAACTTCAGACCGTCCAGTTGGGAGAAGATATCCAAGAAACCATTAGAACCGCGACAAGGGAACAGATGGAAAGGGCGACGAAGGAGATAGTGAAAGCAGTCCAACCTACAATAAGAACAGTAATCAAGGAAGAAGTAAGCAAAGCCTCGAAGCCCAACCACCAGGACTTCGCAGATGTAGTGAAAGGAGCTACAGTAGTCTCTCGTTATAACGACTACCGTTATAACGAGCAAATCGGTCGGTCCCTTGAACTTCCTATGTTAAATGCATGTATTTTCCTCTCAGTATAGCGAGCGCGGCAACAGTGCGTCTCTCTCTATAACGAGCGACTGGCGGTCCAAGACACCGGCTGAAAACCGCAATCAGACGGGTCGAAGTGCAGTTTATCAGGTGTTTACGAGTGCGTAAACAATGACCAATTGTCCGGAGTCAGTCAACAATCAGTGCAGAGCCGGTAACAGAGCGGGCGTGGCTGTTATGAATTCTTCGTTTCGTGTCTCAATGTTTTAACGTGTAATTTTCGTGTCTCAATGTTTTAACGTGTAAATTTCGTGTCTCAATGTTTTAACGTGTAAATTTCGTGTATCAATGTTTTAACGTGTAGTTTTCGTGTCTCAATGTTTTAACGTGTAATTTTCGTGTAAAAAAAAAAAAAAATCGTGCGGACGTGGCTGTTGACGTTCTTTTAACGTTTAATCTTCGTCAATAAGAAAATGTCTAAACGCAAAAGATTTGGAGTTGAAGAAAAATTTGCAATTATTCAAGACCTCGAAAATGGCATGCGCTCAAAGGATGTGTGCTCCAAATTTGGCATTACGTCCTCAACTGTTGCAACGATCAAGAAGAACCGCGACCAAATTGTGGTAGCATACAGTGAGGGGCTAAGTTTTAAGAAACTACGACGACCACAGCATGAGAATAAAATTGAAGACGTACACTTCAGCATGGTCAAGAAGCAGACAAAAATAACTAGTTTTTTTTCGTCTTCATGAATAAGTAAGTTATTTTTTATTTATATATTACTTTCATGACCATTACATTTCATTTTGTACATGATTTACACCTTGATTTCCGTTTTCGGATTTTTTCGTGTTTCTTCGTGATTTTTCAGGTTCGTCCGGGCGACTCTCATTATAACGAGACTCCCGTTATAGCGAGAAAATCGGCCGGTCCCTTGACTTCTCGTTATAGCGGGAGACTACTGTATAAGAAAGGAAGGCCCCAAGATGCTCGCGAAACAACCGGAGGGCACCTAAGCGGACCGCCTGAAGATCCCTGAGCTATCAGTCCAAAACATCCGGGCAGAACCAAGAAATAGAGGGAACACTGTCGCGATCAAACAGGCGGGAGAGAACAGAGACAAGACCCCCGAAAGATTGAGGTTGGACTTCAGGACCGCGATGGACCCGAAGAAGGAGCAACTGCACCTGAAGGCGGTACGACCCGGGAGGGGAGGATTAGTCGTGGTGGCAGAAAATTAGGAAGAGGTCGAGAAGATAAAGAACAACAAGGCCCTCCAAGAAGCTGGACTCATTGTAGAGGAGATCAAAAACAAAGACCCACAGCTGCGTATGAAGAACGTGGACCCAGACCTGACGGAAGAACAGATCCAGGAAGGCCTCTATGCCCAGAACGTTGACCTCAGTGACGGGGGAAATTATCGATGGACCAGTTTAAAAGAAATTTCAGGCCGGTGAAGAAAAATACCCCAAAAGCGAGCAAAACCAGAGAGTGCAACTGGATCGTCAAGTGTTCCCCTAAAGTGAGGAACATCGTCAGGAAAACAGATAGGCTCTTCTTGGATTATGGGACCGTGAGGTTTGAGGATTACATCGTACCATCAAGATGCTTCAAGTGCCACGGGTACAGCCATGTGGCTAAGTATTGCGAAGCCAAGAACAGCATCTGCGGATACTGCGCCGAGGAAGGCCATAAATATGAGGAATGCAAGGAGAGAAAGAACAAAAATGGAAAAGGACCAAAGTGCGCGGCATGCCTGAAGACCGGGGAAAAAAACACGGACCACGCTGTGATCGATGGGGGCTGCAAAGCGTTCTTAATGGCGAGGGAGGAGCTCGTCCGCAGAACCGACTATGGAGCGTGAAGGAACGGCCGATTCTAACACAGGGGACCACCAAGGGTCCCATGGGGTCCTCGAGCGGGACATTCGCTCGAGGTACGAGGCGTCACAAAGCGGACAAGCGCCGAGTGACGCTAGCGGGGCGGAGCCACAACCCCCGAGTAAAGTCAAGTGGACGAAATCTGATAACCTAGAAGTCGTAAGGTGTTATTACTTGGCGCAAAAGAGAAACAGTGCATCGGAAAAAGAAGTTGGCGATCTTTAGAGAATAAGAAATCCCGGAGTAAGACCCAATATGGATTCAAAAAGACTGGCATCCCAACGCAGTGATCAAGCAGAAATCAGTGATGATTTTTTCCCGATATTTCGCCCCTCTGCCCAAAAAAATGGGGGGCTATAGCCCCCTTTAGCCCCTGATCCAGCCCCCCAATGATTCATTAACAAGTCCAAGGATTCATCAAATTTAAACACGTCGCCAGATATTGCAATAAGTCTATCAATCAAAACATCCGGCATCAAAAGAATCTGCAACCAAATTTACTGCCACCCGAAATAAGGTATCTACAACCCCAACATCTTCGTCTCAATCCATCCCATCAGTCAAATCAACCCAGGGAGGAAGAATGGAAGAAAAATTATTCTACATCAACGGTATGTGAATCAGTAATCAGCGTCCTAACCCATCCCACCAGCGAAATCAACCTGTGGTCGATGAAAAGTCATTCCACCCAAATGTCAACATCATGTGAACCAACAAACCAAAGACTTTCATAAATTTTACTTCGAGTTTTAACATTTTCAACTGTGCCAAGCGCACAGGCTCAATAAATATTTAGTGATGCATCTTGTTTTAATAATTGTGTTTCTCTGCGTACAGGGTATACCAGACCAGCCGGATAGGGCAATTCACTCGAAAACTACCGAAAAAAATGATTTGAAATAAGAAATTTAGTTAGGAAATCGACCCCAAATTTTCTGGTTTTGATATTTTCAAAAGCTCCCGATAGTCCCCCGGGGGGGGGGGTGTTCAAACAAATTTTTCAAGTTTTCTCGAAAAAGTCTCCGGTAAAGGTATAAAAAAAGTTCATCGTCGTGAAGTAGAGACAATTGGCGACATTTTCGCTCATATAATTTTTTTACCAAAAACTCAAAATTTGTGAGTCATAGGGGCTTTTTGGTAATTTTTTGAATCGGCCCTTGTGGCCATCCTGTTCAGAATTTCTCAAAATTATTTACAGATTCTAAACGAACACTGAACAGATCAATACCAGTCGATTGATGTGCCACATGTTACCTTTAAAAGAAAAAATAAGGTGCTTTCCGCTAAAATAAAATGTTGGGGCTTCAACGGCAGAATTGGCGCGATTACATGGTTTGGGCCAGTTAAGACCCAACATTTTTGTTTGGCGTAAAACACGTTATTTTTTCTTTTAAAGGTAACATGTGGCACATCAATCGAAAGGTATTGATCTGTTCGCTTAGAATCTGTAAATAATTTTGATAAATTCAGAACAGGATGGTCAAAAGGGCTGATTCACAACATATTCAAAAAGCCTCAAGACAAAAATTTTGGGTTTTTGGGAGAAAAAAATTATGGGGGCAAAAATGTCGCCAATTGGCTCTACTTAACGAGTAAGACCTTTTTTATACATTTATAGGAGACTTTTTTTTTTTAGAAAACTTGAAAATGTGATTGAGCCCCCCCCCCCCCCCCCGGGACTATCGCGGGGGCTTTTGAAAATATAAAAACCGGAAAATTTGGGGTCGATTTCCTATCTGACTTGTTTGTTTCAAATCATTTGATTCGGTGATTTTCGATAAAAATGCCCTATCTGGGTAGTCTGGTACCTACACCCCATATAATTTTATTGCTGCGTCGATAACCAAGTTAAGAGGGAGGTGTCGAAGCAATAGTAGATTCGGCAACCTGGTCCAGCCTCATTTTTGTCTCCCAGCTGATCAGCCAAGAAAGCCATTCGCGAGTGGCATCCCTATCATGGAGCCTATCTTATTTTAGCTATCCCATATTAATCCTTAATATGTATAATTATAATTCAATCTTACGGTGATTCGTGCCTTACTTGTATTTCATTAGTAATATTGCTTATAGTCCTAAAACAAGTACTCACAACCAGTGGTGCCCAGGGCGGGCTTTTCATACGAGTAACTCGTCAACTTTTTTGAAATAGGGGGGGACCTTTTTTTTTTTCTTTTTTTTTTTTTTGGTCCGCTCTAAACATCATTTCAATCCTCAATTTAGATCCCTCCTCTCGTAAGATAGTCTCGATTTTACCAATTTGCACTCTGTTTTACATTTGAACCCTTATATTTATCAATGTGACAACCTCCCCCCCCTGAATGTAATTCAACATTTTGGGGGGAGGATTGAAATTCAGGGGGGGCTGCTATATATAGCCATGAGAGTTGAAATTTGTGTGAGCTGTATGAAGGGTGGAGTCGGAACTTAGGGGACGGTTGAAATTAGGGGGGGGCTGAAATTCGGGGTAGTTGGAACGGGGGGGAGCTCCAATTCAAAGGGGGTATTGAAAATGGGGGGGGGTGTTGAAATATCAGAGGTAAGACGATAAGGACTATTTTACAGTTGTCATCACTCAAAATTTTCACAAATTTTGATTTGCATTTTATCAGCCTTCATATATGGCCATAAAATTTAGGCCCCCCTTTAATTCCCCCTCCTCAGTACTCCCTCTTAGTTTTCCCCCTCAATTGAAGCCCCTCTCTTACGAAAATAGTCACGGCCATTCGATTTTTGAATTTCGAACCGTCTTCATAGGTGTAGCTAGAAAAATTTTCTGGGGGGCAGCCCCCCCCCCCCCCCCCCTGGGTATCTGCGTTATTGGTGACTTTCCTGTCAGCAATTTTTCTGGGGGGGAGGGCACGAGCCCTCTGGGGGGGCCAACCCCGGGACCCCCCTAGCTACGCCCATGACCGTCTTGTCGTCCTACGGTGAATGGTCATTTACCCTTTTTACTCAAATTCCGCCAAAATTTCTTCCTTTTACCTCACTATAAATATGCATTCTTCGCAGTCATTTTTGCTAGCTCCTTCCTGATCCATCCTAAATTTCAGCTCTTTCCGCTAAAAATTATTTTCAAGTTGTTAGACTAGAATTTCAATTTCGGACGAATCTCCCCTCCCCCTTCCGTTTTGAACTTTCAAGTATCCATAGGTGCAGCTAGAAAAATTTTCTGGGGGGGGCGGCAGCCCCCCCCCAATGGGTCCGCACAGTTAGTGGCTTGCCTGCGGGCGATGCGGCCCGCGATTTTTCTGGGGTAGGCCACGAGCCCCCAGGGGGGCCAGCACCCCCCCCCCCCCCCGGGACCCCCCTAGCTACGCTCATGCAAACTCTTTTCCCAGTTTCCCACAATCCGAATCGTCAATGCCCGGATCGATTAAAATTTATTCACGTTTACCAATGTCCTGCAAATTTGACCAGGAAACTGTGCCTAGTCAGTCCAGTGGCCCAAGCACAGAAAAAATCCCAAAAAAAATGAAGTTCATTCCTGGATATTACAGGGTTTCATAAAGCCTTTTCTTCTCTCCACGCAGCTCTCATCCTTTCCAACGTTGGAGGTGTTGCTTGGGATTCTGATAACACTCCCTGTCAGTAGCTGTTCGGCAGAACGAGCTCTTAGTAAATTGAAAATAATTAAAAACAAACTGCGGGCTTGTATGAAGGACCAATGGATGGAGGGCATGATGGTCCTCGCAAGTGAGGCCGACATTTTATCCAGTATTGAAAACAATGAAATAATTGATGCTGTCGCAATAACTTCCAAAATATTTAGAAAACTTCTCCTCAACAAGTAAAAAGCCAAAATCAAAAATATTTATTATTGTAGGCACAGGTACTTAGTTATTTGTATTTAAAGTTTAAATTTTAAACTGAGAACTAAACTCAAGGAGGTCCGTGCACCCATACTTACCTACGTTTCTTCATCTTTAAATGCTGAGTTCAAATGTTAGTTATACCTACACATGTGTATTTTTTCATATAATTGTAATTATAAGGAACCATGTTCGAAATCTGGACGTCTGATGTCCTATTATCATTACTATTATAAATTATCATCATAAATAAAATAACATCTCTCTAATAAGACTTGTTGATGAAAAATAAATGATGAATGCCCTCGGAACAAGGCGAAAAAAAAGTGCCATAGAGCAAGCTGAAAGTCACTGAAAGTGCTCAGAATTGCGCTCTGAGGGTCCTCAGTTTTCAAAATTTTCAGGGGGAGGCCCCCCGGACCCCCCGTCGAATATGTAGGGCCGCCCCAAATTTGGGGGGGACATTTGACTGAATTTAGGGGGGGAACTCGTATACTTGCCAGGGGGGGATGGGCACCACTGCTCACAACGCCGATGAATTAGGATTATTCTACAATCTTTAGCCGAATAAAATCATGGTGAGAAAGGGTGAAACCAGTCACAGTGGCAAGTAAAGCAAACAAAGAGTTACCACCCTTCTATGCTGCAATTCGGATGTAACCCATAAATTAAACCCTCTCGTGATCGGGAAGTACGAAGCTCCGCTGCTTTAAAAACTGCAAACTCCTTCCCTCCGAGTATTCCAATCAAACGAAAGCATGGATGACGTCCGTGGAATTCGATAGATGGCTTAAAGTGTTCGACAACAGAATGGGCGCTGCGAACCGCAAGATTTTATTACTCATTGATCAATGTACTTACTGCTCATCCTCAACACGTGAATTTACGGAATGTCGAACTAGTTTTTCAGCCGGAAAACACAACATCGAAGCTCCAACCCTTAGATCGAGGCCTGATTAAGATCACAAAATCCTATTTCCGGCGCCGCTCAGTGAGACATCTCTCATTCTTAATTGATCAAAATATCGCCAAGGATGACATGAAAATCAATTTTCTCAAATGCATGCATTTTCTGCAGGTGATTCATTTTTAATTACCGACTTTGATCCTTCAGTTTTTGATTTATCGAATTCCCCTTCTTGTTTCGTTTTGTTCCTATGCGTGCGTATTCATATACCTAGTAGGGACAGGGAGGTGCGCGAGGCCGAAGGTACCAGAGGGGGGGGGGTAATAGACAAGAAGAAATAAGTGAGGGAAGACAAGGTAAAATAAAAGAGAGAAGAAAAAAAAAAATGAGAAAGGAGAGACAAATCAAGACCTGATACTAACCAGGAAAGAGGGGGAGGATCAAAGGCAGTGGCGTAGCGTCCAGAATGTTCGGGTGTTCGGTGAACACCCTACGATTTTTGGAGATTTTGGTGATATTTCATTTCATTTCAAATGCTGAGTAAGTAATTGGTGAAATTCTTAACTGGAACAACAACTGTAATTAGAAGCACACCGGATTAGTAATCTCCGTACTTAATCAGGCAGAATAAGTCTGAAGAGTGAAAGAAAAGCCGAGGCTGTAATAGCACGCATGGCGTACTGTCAAATACAGAGCGAGGACGCGAGGTGTCCGGTGACTATCGGCGAACGACCTCACGTGAGGATGAAATAGAGACTCAGTGGAGCCAAGCGAGAGTCCAGACGCACCGCACCAAGTGAACAAGTGAACGAACAGTACGGCCGAAAACAGCAGCGAAGTGTTCGGTGACTGTCAGCAAATACCTCACTTACTGCCCTACAACTCGATGCATTTGTCGCGGCAGTTGTGCGAAGCTCGCTGAAGAACGCTTCGTGTGTCCGACTGCTGGAATAGGTCTGGGTTCGGTAAAGACCGTTGAATGCCTCGCACTGGTGCCTAATAATAAGTATCCACGGTAAAAGAAGAGTGGCAGTGGGTTCGCGAGTTCGCCTACTGCTACCGGACCACCCCACCACTCGAATTAATACAACCACACTAAGTGTTGCTTTTTCGGCAGTTTCAAGTTTTCAACCCTGCATAAAAATTGAGCGGGTTTTTTGTGTGCTTATTTTCTAAATGATTAGGCGATTCGGTGAAGAGGCCTAACCAAACCTAACGCAAGTGATGGAGGGGGGGGGGGGAGTTGTCAGTAGCTCCTTATAGCTCGCTTTTTCTTGGAGCTTGATGTGGGAGAGTGAAATAACCTTATTAAAAACGGACACCCAACTCTTTGGACTAACGCCACTCGACAAAGATAATAAGGAGCGTAGTAAAGCAATAAATCAAACATCCCGAGTGCAGGCATCTTTTCTCTCCTGCAGACCGATTATGGAAGATAAGTCTCAATCGCCCTTGATCCGCCTGCTGATTACAATTGGTTTGTTTGATTTTCATTCCTCAGGCAAGCTGGTTGAAAGTGTCCGTAACTGCAACAAAAAACTGCTTCAGAGGAGCTGGTATTGATCCTAAACTCATGGGCAACGACCTTAATGACGATGTTACCGAAGATATCACGGCGCGGCGCCTCTTCCAGATTGAGAAAAGGTGTCGAATTTCTCGAGAAACGAAAACTTCGATTTCGCGGAGTATAATCGAGTGGACGATGAAATCTTCACATCTCACAATCAGCTCCAGTCCATCGATGAAGATATTGCAATCGATGTGTCGAGCAGTTTTGACACACGAGGTGAGGACGAAGAAGATGACGACCCGCCAGACCCAGTATCACCCAATCACGAGTTTTTGAAGCATTCAAAGATTTGAAACTTTTCATGTGTCAATCCCTTTAAAATTGAAACATTTTTTTAGTACATTATGTCTTAATAACAAGCGACAGTCCACCTTGGACTCATTCTTTCCTTAAGTTAAAGTTGGCACAGCCAACCGGTTTTCTATACTTACAATAATATTGTTCCCAACTGTTTCTCTGAAGAATTTTAAACTATTTGTAAATTTGAAAATAAAATTATTTGATTTACTTAATACAACCCTTACGTTCGTTCTGTTAATGTGTTTACATGTCGAAAACAGTGAAAATTCGGGGGGGGGGAGAAAAAACTACCGTAAACTTCCGCGATTTAGCCGCGAAAAATGCGCGTTTTCTGCCTCCCCCCTGAGATCCGGTCGAGAGTTTACTACCTATTTTTTAAACCATTAAACAATTCCAATCAGTTCAAAGCATGATCAGCCTCTTGAATAGAGCTTGGCACAAACCACTTCAATAAATAATAATGAAGTGGCCAGGCAAAATTAATGAGGTCTGACGTGAGTGATAAGGACATCTTATTTTACCTGAACCTGCGTCCTGCACTCTCCAAACCAAATTACTCATTGCATCATTTGCTTAATCTTGGGTTACCAGAATATTCACATTATTTACTTATCAAACAATTTGTGCCCAACTCTGCTCTGGATCAACAACTTTTCCAGGTGAACGTAACGAGTGCTAAGGTCACTAACCCTTTGACCTAAGCGACTTATTTGTTATCTTTGCCCAGGTTGTAAAATTCTAAATGGGGGTTGGGGAGAGGGGGGGGGGGAATAAATACAAAAGGGTAGTAAATAAAAAAAAAGAAGTTTACTTAGAATACCAGGTTGCTGAAAAATGATGAGGAATAGGTGATAAATCTTCTATTTTGAGGACTTCTTCCATCAAGTGGTAAACTTTCAAAAAAATCAGCTAAATGGAGTGAAATGGTTTCTAGCTTTCGTGCTGAGAGACGAATTAATCAATGAATTATAATGGACATTTGAATCGAAAAACAGTCACAATTTGATTCCTCCAAAAACAAAAAGTAGGTATAGGGTTTTGGACGGTATAAATTAGCAGTTTTTTATAACTTGATGGTAACAACGAGTAAAAAGAATCAAGAAAATTGAAGTCAGTGGAAGGAGGGTGACATTTTCGGAATGACTCAAAAGCAGTCTGGCTGATCCTGCAGTGGCCAGCTTTTTTCACAGGGACTCAACAAAATGACAATGGGAACAACAACCAACTGCCCCAGCGTTAGATAGGTAATGATCAACAATAAAAACCTCTCATTAGCTCCTGACACCAATATCTTCCCTCAATATTTAATGTGAGGGCCGTTGGTTGCTGTTTTGTTGCAACTCCCAACTAAAAAATAGCCATCAAATTATAACTTGGGCAAGATAGCTGGTAGGTACACAGTCTCTAGTATCTATTGTCTGATAATAGCAGTGTCAGTTAATAGCATTCCCTGCTAACATGCGAACATGATGATGATGAGTATACTTGTTATAAACTACCTACTAGCATGTTTTTATTTCTCTCGCCCTCAACAGTTTTAGGTGTGCGCAGTTACATAGGTATGGTATTAACAGAGATATTGCCTCTGGAAAATACAACACAAAGAGTTAAAGTATTTCCCAACAGTGCACCAATTTTGTTTCTTTATAGCAGTGATGCAACGCTCAAAAGCATAGCAAAAACCACCATCGAAATAAATGATTTTTATCCTGAAAAACACCTCTAAAACTGAAACAGAAATAGGTAGAAATTTGGAGAAACAAAAAGAAAGAATTGATTTTTTGAATTTAGTGCAGTTTCTTTTCATCAAAACTTTGTGACCACTGAAGCACAGTTAGGGCTGGATTAACCATAGGGCTGACTAGGCTACAGCGCAAGATTTTTAGGGGCGCAAAATTTTGAGGAAACCTTATTACTGAAGGGAAAAAAACCCACCATTACATTGAAAAGGCCTCAAAAAATGGTGGCTTAGCAAAAAAAAAGTATTTTTATTTGTTCAAACCCCTCACTTTTACACCCATGGACCGCCCAGGGGCGCAAGTAAACATTTAGCCTAGGGCGCTAGGTAGGGTTAATCCGGCTCTGAGCACAGTTGTGAAAAAAGGAGACGAGATATGCCCAGGGGGGATTGGTTTGGGGCCATTATGTTACAAATTCAAACAAGAACATATCCGTCTAGATTTGATGGATTAAGATGGCACTTGTTTTACCGTTACTTTCTGAAAATATTCGATAAGACTCTAGCATCAAAAGTAATATTTGTAGACAAACTGACAACTGATTAACTTTAAATGACTTATTTACTTGGCCGGGTGGCTGCCGCCACTTAAGATACACCATTGACATACTCAGACAAGCTGGCTCATCCAAAAGTTGAAAAATTGGAAAAAAAAAAAAAAAAAAAGGCTTTCACTGTTACTCAGCAAGAGGTTGACAGAGTAGCTAGTTTGTGATTTATCCTAAAGCTGGTGCTACACATCAAGACTGTTTCTATCAAATTTCTGCTTGGTTGAGCCACATACAGAAGCAGTCAGACTCAATACCAATGCCTGGCAATTTTTCAACGTTAAATTGCATTGTCAATGGGTCGACACTCGACAGTCGAATGAAAAATAAAAAATTGAAACTTTTAAAGATTGATACCCAAAGCAGTTCGGATTGATTCAACAGCTGAGGATAGTTTTCTTTTCTGTTCCAAATTAATTTGATTGTCACTGACAATGTAAGGTAGCAAAGCAGAGATATTCGTTTCAACAGCTTTAATGTACATATTTACAGTCGATTCACTGTCTAGCTTGATTTTCTTTGTCGGAGCCATCACTGGGATTTCGTATGAATTCTCCTGCGACGTATTCACAATATCAACAACTGAGTTGGCTTCAGAGGAGCGTTTGCTAATAAATCTTATCTCAGATTGTTTTTCAAAAAACAATTCCAAATCAATGGACTGTTTAAGCGGATGAGGAACATGATTCAAGTAGTTGGAAAAAGTAATTTTTAGATTTTGATCATTGCCTATGGTTAAGGGTATTACTATTCCATACTTGGTACTGGTAGAAAAGTACCCAAAAGTTTCTAACGCAACTTGCCGTACAATGAGGTTGGAGTCCGACAGCAGCAGCTGAAATAACTTGACGATCATTTCGATGACTTTCTTCTTATTTGACTGCTCATCAAGAACTTTGTCACTTACTGCTGTTAGAATATTCAAAGCACAAAGTTTGGGGAGGGAGCAACCCTTCTCACATAAGTAAGTAAGCTTTGAAAAGATCTGAAACATAGATGGAAAAAAAAAAGTTTATCAACTATGAATAAGTACAAGCATTTTATTCCTTCAAGTTGTAAGTATTGAATTTGAATAGAATTAAAAAAAAAAAAAAATTTGAATCCAAATTATTTGTTTTTTTCTCGATTACTTGAAGTTCCTTTACCAGTTATCTTGAGCTCTGCTTTCATGAAATTTTTTGCTAGGTCAACTATTTTTTTCAGTCCCATTGAATTCTCCAAAATAGACAATTTTTAACAAGTAGAGATAAGTGGATCTCCCAGAAATTGAGAAACAAGCTAAGTTGAAAAAAAAAATTTACAATTTTTTCTTTTTCTTTTTTTATTTGATTAAAAAGTAGATTCTGAGCTGAGTAGTACATCCCCAGGTTTAACCACCTTGCTAAGACTAGAACAGAATATGTGCTGGACTGGGGTGTGTTCACACCGTCCAGCGTGACATGTGCTATCTCCCAAATCTCCTGTCCTCTCCTTACTTCTCACCCCCTTTTCCGACCACCAAGTTCGTTTTCAAGTCTCCCCTCTTTCTATCCTGCTTTAAAAACACTGTCTGAATGGAATTGTGACTGATTTCCTTGTTGACTGATGAGATGCCAATTGCCATCTCACTACCAATCAAAATTGTTTTAACACACACCCTGAGCATGCACTCACACCTATCATCTCTGTCTCTGTCTTTCTCATTGCTTTGCATAAGGTTTGTTTTGAACTTCTCAAGATGGCGGACCAGCAAATAATGCTTCAAAATGATTGGAAGCTTCCATTCTGATTGAAGTATTCTGTGCAAAAATGTTAAATATTTAAGCTGTTTGTTTTAGAATGCAAAAAACATTCATCAATGTGCATCAATGTATCTACACATTGTTTTTGTCAACTGTTGTAGGTACGACAACATCAGAATAGATGCGAGCGGAAAGAAAATTTTCTGGTGAAAGTTTCCTCAGAGGAAACAGGGCAATTTCAATAAATTATGAAAACCTTAAAAGCCTTACATTCAGAAGCTGATTATTGTCAACTTTTTCTAGAATATGAATAGTAACATTGGACAAAGCAATTACAAATTGATACAGCCAATGTTCTTCCCTGCATGTTGTTTCCTCTGAGCTAAGGAATTGGTCAACATCCGACAAACAGTTCCACAGCTGATTGGTTAATTCCAAGAAATGTTCACCTTCGCTTGGGGTGGCTTCAAAGTTAATGGCAGATGATATCTCTAGAGCAGCGATCTGAAATGACAAATAAAAGAAGAATCATTAGCTACAAGGAAATTTTTTTGGATGGTAAATAAGTACATAGTATGTAGTATTTTAATCCAGCCACCCAAACACCTCGGTTTGTTATTTATGCTGGTTTTTCACAACGAACAGCTAGACTAGGTAAAAAAAAAAAAAACAAAACAAAACAAAAGCAGAGACACAAAGAAGTCCAAAAGTATTCTCAAATAAAGATGGGAAAAGGAGAGAGATGCCAGACACTTTCAGGTATCTTTCTCTGGGAAGTATCAACAGCAAACAAGGAGAAAGAGTGCTCTGGATTATCATTACAGAGGTATTATTTTTTTTTCTATATTGGTCCACTCAACTCTCTACGCTTTTCCTTCAATGGGTCTGTTGCAAACTTTTGCTACAACGATTGAGAGTGTTTAATCTCATATAAAATTGCCTGAAAAGTCCATTGGTGGCATCAGAAAGTCATGAAATGCGATAATAAACTCACAAGAGAAGTTTAATGAAATCCAGGACGGCGGTAAAATATCGAGCAATCTGTATGCATGCACCTTTAACATCCAAGGGTTGCCAACGTTGACAACTTCACAGCTTCAGAGGTTATGTCTTTATTTACGTTGTGATTGGGTGTGATCGATATTGTGAGGTTGGCTATCCTTGGATGTTTGTGGTGCATGCATACAAGTTGCTCGATATTTTACCGCCATCTTGGATTTCATTAAACGTCTCTCATGAGTTTCATACTGCATTTTATGACTTTCTGATGCCACCAATGGACTTTTCACGCGACTTTACATGAGATTGAACACTCTATAGCGCTGTAGCAAAATTTTGCAACAGACCCATTCTCTGTACTTACATCTGTGTCTTTTATTTTTTTCTTTCTTGATTCTCTCTGCAGAGGAGCTCCACTCAAAATACTTACACCTCAACCTTCTGTGTATCTGTGTCACTCCATTCTCAACGTTTCAATAATTGATACAGTGAAAGTTTGTTGTATGGAACCTCGGTCCTGACCCGGAAAAAATTCCACTTTGGAAATTGCAGTCAGAGTATGGGAAGTTTTAGGGTTCTGAAAAAAATTCTACTTAGTGAGATATTCCACTTAGACAACACTCCACACAACGAAATTTCACTGTAATTCAATCCTTTGCCAGCTCTTTTGGATTTCTCACTTGTTTTTCCAGACAAGTCATCATAACTCCAGTAACAGTTACTTCACCACAGCTTGACAACACTATTAGAACTTGTAAATAAATAAATAAATTAATTACATGGGAGTAGTATTATTGTTAGTAACTGAACACTTGAGAGGTCATCCACATTGGTAGGGATCTTGTTGATCATTGGTTCATTCACTTACTCATTTCATTCAAGAAGAATAGATAAAAAAATGTTAAATATATTTATCGGGCTAGGCACCAAGACTAAATTTTAGAGTAAATTAGGTAGATAAAATCTATCCGCAGTCAATGCTGCTGCTTATGTGACATCATTTCTTCATTTCTTTTCCTCATCTCAAATATGTGTCCCGTTTTTGTTTTAACAGAAAGATAACATCAGAGTTTCTAGAAATAATGACTCCTGCACAAAAAACAAAACCCTATTTTATTGAGCATGGACCATTGTATGGTTTTACTTTCCTACTTTTATTGATATGACTAAAATGAGTAATTTCAAGTTTCTATTTAATATTACTCGTGATTGAAATCAAAACATTCAACTAGAGTTTCTGAAGCTCTGTTAGCTTCTCAATTAGGCTTCTAACCGAACACATTAAAATTGCAGTTCCTTTCGATAACTTGAAAAAACACAACAAAAATTAAGTCAAACTATGAGAAACATTTCTGACCCGAGAGTTTCCTCATTTTTGCTGATAGAGCCAAAATTCCTAATATTTTCCAGTTTCTACATTTTTCCCTTTTGTATACACTCTGATCATGCATTTATTTACTCACCAAATCCATAAGTTTATTTGATTTTTCAGAGAACAAAAATTCTAACACAACGCCGCGAACAAGAAGTTCTGTTTTTTTTAGGTCCGCTTCAGGGATTGGAATTCTCAGACTGCTCCAAACTTTTAAGTTTTCCTGAGACAGCGGATATTGCTCTTTTATTTGCTCCTTTTGAGACTGAGACAAAAAAGAAAATAACCGAGATGTCAAGCAGGAGACATATAACCATTCTGGTTCAAATTTCTTGTCATTGGACCACGTTAAAACCAGGTTGCTAAAATATTTCACTTGCTCAAAACAGAGTTCTGCAGATGCATACCTGGAAACATATGGAAATGAAATAAAGGAAATTAAATACAGCTCTGGACTATCGGACAGCAAATTTCTTGATAGCTGACAGAAGTACATATTCCATACCGATGCGGCTAGAGTAATCTACGAAAGGAAAGTATTTTAAAATATTTGTTTAAGTCCACTCACTTTAAGTAGTGTCCATTATGAGTATATAGGGTCCACTTTGAATCAAGTTCAACGTACACTTTTTTAACATCTGTATGTAAGCATGCAACAAACACCATCTACCCGAGACTAGTTGGCAACAGGGGTGCAGAACTTTCTTTGCCTCCACAATTTTCACACATACAAAAGGGCAGTGCCCACAATTTATGATGAATTTTTTTTTTTCCTTACTATATTACGCTGAAGAAAACTTGGGCTCAAAACAGTGCGCTCGCTCACTCAAAATTCAACTTGGACTAATCCAATTAACACTATTCGGTTGGTAAAAATAAAGTAGTATTAGTAGCAGTGGTAATTAAGTCCAGCCGCCCAAACACGGTGGTTGGTTATGCTGATATTTCACAGCGAACGACTGGACTAGACTGGATAGCATACAAAAAAAAGAGGTAGGAAAGACAATCAATTTAATCAAAGTATTCTCCAGACAAAGGATAGGAAAGAGGAGAGTAACGGCGATCTGCCATGGACTCTCAAAATTGAGAAGGAAGTACCAGGAGCACTCTCAAGGAGGTAAAGAGCTCTAAATATATTTTTCTCTCTCTTTTCTCATTTGAAATATTACTCCACCCTGTTCCTGCTTCATTTCTCCATAAAAAAATAAAAATAAAAAAAAAAACCCTTATGCTCTTCCAGGAAGTGTCCACAAATTTCATGCGATTGAACGATCGCGGGATCAAGGATTTTCTGCATCCCTGATTGGCAACGCTACACTCCTGCCTTTTTAACAACTCAGCTGATTAAATAGAGGCAACAGTTTTGCTCCAAAATTACTCAATTTAAATTGCAGTCTATTTACAAGAGATGAGTCAAAATTTAATTCAGAAAGATTGCACTTTTAAACCCATTTGATCCCAACAGGTCGTTTTCCACCCGCTCACATATTTGACTGTTGTGAGCACGCTCTATCGGTTAGTGGACCAACTATGGATTGAAAGCGCTCTCTAGGAGATTAGTAACCAACTCTTAGCAGCAACAGGTGCTGTCGGCCATTCTATATCTTTGTTTACATCCATCAAAATTATTAAGATTTTGTGTTTGTAAAGTCAAACAAAAAAAGTTTTGGGTTTAAATGGGTTAATTAGACAAAAATTGATTTTTAAATGAATAAGCAGACAATGATAGGTACTTAGACTTAGACATTATGATAAAAAGTATACTTTTTACAACACAATTTTTATTTTGAAGGGAGTAAAATGTATTCTTATTTTATTGCACTATTTGATCCATGATAAGATAGTCATTGGTTGTTTTAACTTTTTACCATAATTTGATTAATTTGGCATCATGTCTACTACAGTCGGTAAGTAGACTTTGAAAAAAAAAGACAATTTTTTGATAAACGTGTTTTTGTACGGCCGCTAGTAATGTGGACCTAAAAAAATTGGGCTAAGAAAAGTGTGGAAGCCGTTCTAAGTAGATGGGAGAAACGGACATGATTATTTTTGTAAGCTTGTTCTGAAGTGGACGTAAAGTCCTGTAACTGTTTGAACTACAGCTCTTTCTAAGCCTTAGACATAACAGTAACTTTAAATTAAAATGTATTATTTTTTTTTTTTTTTTTTTTTTTTTTTTTTTTTTTTTTTTCATTTTAAAATCAGTAAATTACCTAGAAAGTGCACACCAAACATCTGACGCCAATAATGCCGGCCATGGTTCCTGTTGGCAAACATTTTTCAATAGGGTTGATTCAATACGAGAGAAATCAGCTTCTGAGATCACTCCAACAACAAATGCTGATAATGTAATCATTACACTACGGTAGAGATATACTGATGAAGCAGATGGATCACCATACAACTCACCAGGCAACTTCAATTCCAAAAACAATACCGAGTAGCCTGAAATGGGGGGAAAAGGTGAAGAATCAAGGTTAAAAAACCAAAACAGCAATATTAACAATGGGATTTGTGATAACTAAGTGAGTAGCTGGAATTTTAATGCTTAGATTTCCTGATGAGAAAAATCAAGATCAACTGGTCTGAGTAAGTTATTGAAAATTACAAGTCCAAGCTCTTTATAAACGTTGAGTGATGATAAGGTAAACTAAGAATATTTGATGAACAGCTTGCAACAAAGGGAAATGGAAGGAATTGTGATGAGTGATCTTGAATTCCCTTTACCCCTTGACAAAACCAGGTTTCCCTCTTAAAGAAATGCCTAGACCTAACACTTTGGTTAGCGTAAACATTTTTATTCCTCGTGGATTCCTTAAATTAAGCACCACTATTACACCAAGCGAACTTTAAGTGAGAAAGATTGAAAAGTGACTCACTATGTTTCATCAGCAGAAAGATAACATCTACAATATTGACTTCTGACCTAATCCAATTAGATTCTGTACAATTTTGATCCGAAAATGAGAGCAGCTTTTTCAAAATTGTTAAGGTTAGAAGAAAAAATCCCACTTTTCGGTTGGTTTCCATTGACTGGATTTCTTGGGATACAGAATAGAACTCCTGAAACATTAGATCAAATAGTGTCTATAAAATTGACCAATGACTTTGACTGATTGTGAGCCTTATGATACACATGTCGTCGAAGAGGCTGCAGATGCCATTCTAAAATGTTTGAAATTATTTGGAACACTGAATGAAGAACAAAATATTCTCTTTCTTTCTGAGTGCCATTCTTTAACTTCTGAATGGGGCTGTCGCAAACTTTTGCTGCAGGAAATTTTGCACAGAAAGAGCGACAAAATTAAGACGGAAATCTCCCAGTAATAGTGCCCACCACTATCATGACGATCGCACATTCAAAAGCATTTTATGAGTTTAGGAGTTGATTTTGAAAGCTTTTATTGCTATCATCGTTATCAATGGAGGTTTTTCACCTGAATCGACCCTTAAATCACTTATAGCAAAAAAGTGCAACAGTTTCAATCTTTTGACTTTTTCAAATACAACCAGCCACCACAACAACTAATGATTCGTCTCCAAAAAAGAGCTTAGAAACCAGTTTAGTAATTTTCTTTTCAAAGGTACAAAATGTGACAATTTTCTTGATCAATTTACATGAATCTCTTTCTCTAAGATGCTCCAGCTTGCTTCTGATCATGTTTGGCACAAACAATTTGAACTTTCCCCGAAACTTCAAATTAAATTTTCTTATATGTTCTCTTAAAACTAGTAATTTGGACCCTTCTGTTGTCGCTACCCAAACATAGGTAGAGCTGAGGAAAGATAAGAATGGACAAATGTATAAATGGACCGAGTTGCACTGGTAACTGTCAACATTCAACAAAGTTGTACAGGCCTCCTTGAACACATGACACCTTTAGCGCGTCTCGTCCGTTTGCCGCAAAATTGTGTAGAATGTTTTTGGGAAAGTAAGTATGTTTGAAACTCAGTGCCTTTGTTGATCTTTTACGGTTACCAATGCAACTCGGAACATTTTGACATTTGTTCATTTGTTGCTTTCCCCGGCTCTATACAATAGTACATGGATGATATTGTTAATTTTAGGACCATGAAGATCAAGGAGCATTAATTTTTTTTCTTTTCTTGTCGGTACACTAGTTTCAAAAGAGTTTCAAACTTGGCATCAGAAAAGCCACAGAACCAAGGCTCCATGGTCTTCATATTTTAATAAAAATTGTTTGTTTCAAGCACAACTATACAGCAAAAAAAAAAAAAAAAGAAACAACAAACAAACAAACTTGAATACCTTACTATACGCGTTAATTAAATAGATTAGATGAAATACCTGAATAAATTGTGAATCATTAATCACGAGGTTCAGTAATGGATCAGAGAAAACTGTTAAGAGACGCTCAACCTCACTAATTACATTACTAGGCATATTGATGAGATTCAAGTACGGAGATGAATATCTGAAACAGAATAGACAAGTAACACAGAATTTACATAGGTACTATCGACGAATTAACCCATTGCCATGCCTTGACGAAACGTTTCGTCAAGCACGCCCCGGGCAACGGCAGCGTTAACGAGCGGGCTCGTCGGCGCAATCGCTGTACTGTTCTACTATGTTTCCGTTAATTCCCGATAGGTAGCGCCACGTGTATTGGATGAGAATGTCCTTGGCAACTGACGCTACCAACCTATGAATAATTTTACAGGTTGCATGAAGTTTTTACGGTAATTTTTGAAAAAATGGCATGGCAATGGGTTAAAGATTGTCGCAAGATTTTCACACATTTTCAGTTATGGATGTGAGCGTGGTACTGATCTGCGACGGCTTTTCCGCCCCACCCGCACTGGCCTCTCACCTGTAAGGTGTGAGGAGTAGGAAGAGTGGCCGAACCAGAACTTCGAAGGCAAAACTTAGCTCGTGAAAATCTCACGACAATCTTTAAGTCGTCGATAGTACATACTTTGGACATTAATCCGTAGTAATCTAAGGAAGCCAAGACTTGGCAAAGTACAATAATTTCGCTGTAAAAAATAATACCGTATTTTCTCGCTTAAGCCGCGCCCTCGCATAAGCCGCGCACCCCCGATTTTTGCGGCAGTTGGAGGAAAAAAAAAAAAATCGTAAAAATCGACCAAAAAATAAAAATAAATTATAAAAAACTTGGTTGGTCGATTTCAGGAAAATAAGCACCAGGACCTTTAAACGCTAGGCGGGATTTGTTCGTATTTTCAAGCTCATTCTTCATTTTTCTCCAGTCTCGGATGCAATTTTCAGACACGCCGTGTTTGCGGCCGGCCGCTCGATTACCCATTTCTTCAGCATCCGCAATAACCGCGAGCTTCGTTCTGGCAGTGTAAGAATGAAGCGAAGAACTCATGATCAAACACGCGGTCGGTAAAAAGGATACGATGAACAGCCGAAAGGAGATAACAAGGTGTGATAAGGATAAACTGATAAGGGAGGCGTGAAAGCAGAACTAATTAGCGAACAAAAGGCGACAATGTAACAATAATAACGGCACGCGACAGCACCAGTGTCGATTGGGGGCGGGGCCTGCGACGACGAATGTCGCTTGGGGGCGGGGCTTGCGACGACGAATGTCGCTTGGGGGCGGGGCTTGCGACGAAAACACCAGACTGTAGCAGACGGTTGTCGTCAGTAGCAGCCATGTGGTGTGTTCGTTGGTTGCAGCGGATGGTCGCTGGTTGGTGGCGAGCCGTGGCGTCGAGGTCGGCGGTAGTCTTGATTCGCACTTTGCGGGTTACTTCATTGACATTTTTCCGCGTAAGCCGCACACCCCGGATTTTCAACCCTGAATTTCGAAAAAAAGGTGCGCGGCTTAAGCGAGAAAATACGGTAAATATACCATCACTAAACTCTAGAATCATTATGAGCCTTGCTTTTCTTCTCAGTGTACTGATTTAGAGTCTTCAGGAATTAAGGAAGACACAAAAACAAAGTTAGGGCAAGAAAAAGTGTATTCTACAGGGAATTTATTTGTTTAAATACACATCATGCTTTTATTTAAGAGTTCTTAATCCCTTGGAAAGTTTTTGATAAAAAAATCAGCCAAAATCTCAACACTTCCTCATTGAAATAAATAATCTAAGATGACTTACCCGAGGATACACAACAGAAGATCTACAATGTTTTTATAGCATGACTTGGGGTTTCCAGTAAATAATTCACACAAATTTACAATGAGTTTCACGGAAAAATTGCAAGATTTCAAAATTTTGGTTACTTCTAAAGATTCACAGATTTCCTGAAAAATGAAGAGGATAGAAGATGGACAGTTACTAGTTAGAGAGCCATCAAATATAAATTAAAAGGAAGGGTCTCACAGAAAAATAAATTTTGGAACATTTTTATGATTTTAAGATCAGAGAGTGGCCAATATTTTAGCGAAACTAAGTTGTTGGAAACTGTGACTTTGCAAAAGACCACTCTTATTCAAGCTTCAAGTTTTTGTTTCCCTGTCTAGGTTCTTATGACTTTTCATTTTTTCAAAGGGCAAATCTATCTTTTTACGAATCATAGCTGTGAGCTTTAAAATAAAAACCAGTAACTACCAACTAAGTTCTTGGTTGTAGTCAAAATTGAGCACAGATGAAAATAAACAAAAAAAGGGGAAAAACTAAAAAAAACCTTTAAAACAAAAAAAAAAAAAAATTAACATACTTGATAATATTTAATTTTTAATCTAAACAATTTGAAATTAGAGAAGGGAGTTTCTTACATTTTCTTTAATCTTTTGTTTCTTGTTTGTTAATTTTCAAAGATTTATTTTCTACGGGGCTATTGGTAATTTCCAAGGCTTATTAAAAAAAAATAACACTGGTCGTAATTAACCTGCGCCTATTTATGAGAACAGGGACATAGTTGGATGCAGAAAAAAACAAAATTCCAAACCTTGCTGATCACGCAGTCCAACTTAAAAACAATCTGTTGGATTAGGAAAGATATTGCCCTGGAGACATCAAAGCGAGAACTTAAAAATTCGATATGTGTCTGAATTAGTTTGAAGAAAAATTTCCATTGAACTGCCATTAATTTTAGGTCAAAATTTGTCATTATGATCTCTGCAATCATGCCAGCTGAATCTAGAGCTAAACAAAAGAGAAAGAGTATGAAAATGGAACCATTGAGAGGTCTTTAAGGGATTTCAGACATTTGGCAGCAAAATTTTTTTTTAAAAGATGAAAATTCTGAAAATCTAGCACAAAAAACAAACGGACAAAAGAACAATGAAAATTTCGGGCTTGTACATTTTATCTACTTGATGATTAAAATGCAAGATAACTAACCCGATACATGAGAAACCATCCACAGCGTGCAACAGGACTCAAAATGCAAAGAGTAAAAAAAAAAGTAAAAAAAAAGAAAAAAAGGATTAGGATTCAGCATTAATCAATCATACAATTAGGTTCTCTTGCCTCATGCTGCTATAGCAACACACGGAGAAAAATTTCTGGCTACGGGAAACAGAATTCTGTTTATTTCTTTTCTAAATGGAATAGCGGTAAGTAACTGTGATAAGAATTCCAGAGCATGTGGCCAGAGTTCCTATAAAAACCAGAATTGCTCTCAATTAAACCAGAATTTTAGGAAGAAAAGTTCTAAATAGAATTCTTGATGCGGTAAGCAGAAAATGTCCGCAACGCACGCCAAATAGTTGCTTAATTGTTGGGTTTAGAAATATCTAAAAAAAAGGGAGAATTGAGGGAATGGTATCTTGGACTCATAATGCATGCCTTGCAGTTAAAAATCATTTCCAAGCATTTCTAATAGGAGCTAATCAATAATTCATGAAATCCATTTTTAAAGAAAAAACTTAATAACCCAGTCAAATTGGAAGAAAATGGCATTCCCGGCTACTTTTCAAAATCTAAAATTGTATTAGAGCTTGTTTTAATCGAGAAATGAAGATACATTTTGATGTAAATTAAGATGCATAACCATCATGACTTCCTGATGCAGGTACAATGGGAGATTCCTGTCTTAGTTTTGTAATTTTCTCAACACTGACAAAAATTTAACTTCATTAAAACAAAATAAAGTTGCCTCTGGAATCACTACTCCAGCAGCTAGTTACTCAATGAAGTCTCCTTCTCAGGAATGAGAAAGAGACAAAATGAAGAGAGGAATCCACCAAGTTACCTGTATTACTGAGCCACTGCGGCCGAGCAATTAAAAGCCTTCATTAGGAGGACAACATGGAATTTGACAGCTTTCACAATTCACAGTCACCATTGTTATTTTTTTCAGTTTTTAAGTAAGAGGTCAACATTCAATTCATGTGAAGCAAAGGCATTAAACAGCCTCAATAGTGCGGCTAATTCGTGTACATCATTTCATACAATCAAATAATTTTCAAACAGTTACAGTTTTCAACACAACAGGTGATACGTTCACAGAAAAAAGGGATTACTTTTGCCTCAAGAAGACATGGTAAACATGTGTCCACAGATTTTCAGGATAACTGGCCTTAGTATCGATAAATGTTGATTATTGTGATTATTGATAAACTGTGAATATAACATAATAGCTTAGTAGGAGTAAAACGATTAAAAAAATGGTGATAAAAGTCACCACTTATCTAATTATCAGGATCGGTGAAGCCACAAGTGTTTTAAGAAATAAGTAGCTGGGACCAAATAGTGTTTGGTCCCGAGCGTAACTTACGCACGGTCACATGACCGAGCGTAAGCTCTCTGATTGGTCGAAACCGCACCCAAGATGCACGCAATTCAATACTCGGGACCTAACATTATTTGGTCCCTGAGCTGTATTCCTCATTGGTGAATTTTACAGATTGTAATGAAAACATGAGATTTGCCAAAAGAATCATTACTCCAGCATCAATATGGAGCATCTATACAGCTACTGATAGGTATTATCAGACCAATAACTTACTTTCAATGAGAAGTAGGAGCTCATCTTCATTTTCACAAGTGAAGCATATTTTTTCAACCAGGAGCGCTGAGAACGAGACGACAATTTTATTGAGTTTCTGCAGCAGGGCGGATAATACTTCCAGAATGCTTGCAACTGCATTGGTATAAAACGTTTCACTGAAACAATTAAATGGAGATTCTCTTAAAAAAGCCTTACAACTATCACTGTAAAAAGGAGGGGTATCGATAAGGGCCGTTTTTGGCCCCCCCTGGATTTCGTAACTAAGTCGGTTTTTTGCAAGTCGATGGCATGTAGTTTCCGAAAATAACCTTGATTTGGCCATTTCCGCCCCCCACATGTGTGACTCGGTTGCCTAAACATGGGTCTGAAGGCTCATTTTGGCCAAAACTGCGTGTTTTTCGACGGTCTAGGGTCTATTTTATATCGAGCGCATTGGAGAAAGAAAAAAAGCTTTGAGTATGTTTTTTAGGGAGTCAAAAGACACATTTTAAGGTATATTTGATTATCTTTCTGACTTGCGCTCGTACTTAAAAAAAACTTTTTAGAATTTCGCGAGTTTAAGGTCACAGTATAAAAATGCTTGGAAAAACATCATAAAAAGAGTCGTTTGAGGGGATAGCTTGAGAACTACGGCCATGCTGACTGTATATGGTCCACCAACACTCGAACTCCGGCTCTTCTGTACTTTTTTCCTCGCAAAAATGCGGCATTGCCAAACTTCAGTATCAAAATCATCACGAAAAGTTTGAGTTTTTCAACGTTCTTGGGTCTATTTCATATCAAGCGCATTAGGGAAACAAAAAATGCTTCCAGTACGTTTTTCAGGAATCACAAAGACTCATTTTAAGGTATATTTGATTATGTTTCTGAACTGCGCTCGTACTTAAAACAAAACTTTTTAAAATTTCGCGAGTTTAAGGTCACTGTATAAAAATGCTTGGAAAAACGTCGTAAACAGAGTCGTTTGAGCGGAGAGCTCGAGAACTTCGGCCATGTTTGATGTAGCTGGTTTACAAACTCGTGAATGATGGCTTAGGTCTACTTATACACCGAAGAAAACGCGCCGTTGCCAAACTTCAATGTCAAAATCATCACAAAAAAGGCGAGTTTGTGGGTCTATTTTATAACGACCACGTTGGCCGAAGGAGAAAAGCTTTTTGCAAGTATGTTTTTTAGTTGGTCTTACAATACACGTTTTTCAGGCCTCTTCGCAAAGAGGCCTCGAAATACAGGGTAAAAATAGTCGTTGGAGCATAGATCCATAGATCAAGATTGAAAGTTTTGGACATGCATGTGTTATACGTATTTGACCGACAAACGCTATAATGTAGTAGGTTTCGGTCTACCTTTACATCGAAGTAAATGCGGTAATGTCGAACGTCAAAACACAATCTTCAAGAAAAATGAAAGTTTTTCTAAACTATCTATTCTGTTTCGTATGAAGCACAAAAATGTGCCAATCATACTTTCCAAAAATTAATTTTTGAAGCTTTTCTTCTTTCTTGCGCAAGTGCTTCACATGAAACAGACCATCAAATAAGTTTGGAAAACTCGCCCTTTCCGTGATCATTTGTTTATTGGCGTTCGGCATCGTCAAATTCCCTTCATTGTAAAGGTGGAACGAAACCTTCATTCTCGGATTCCCAGATCAAATACATCATGCATGGATAAAACTCTCGATCTGGTAGCTCAAACGAGACTTTTCATTTTTTAACTTTTGAAACCTCTGCCAATTAATGAGTGCCTGAAATACGTGAGATTCAAAAAAGTGTTTTTATTTTTGTTTTGTTTTTTGTTGTACCCATGAGCACATGCTAGTCAGTATAGATGACCAAACCTAGTCAAGAATTTGACTTTTTCCTCCTTGTAAACTGTACTAGAATTTTTGATTGTTTCGACAGTACGCTCCGTGTATCCTTGAACTCGCCTTTCTTGTGATGATTTTGACATTGAAGTTTGGCAACGGCGCGTTTTCTTCGGTGTATAAGTAGACCTAAGCCATCATTCACGAGTTTGTAAACCAGCTACATCAAACATGGCCGAAGTTCTCGAGCTCTCCGCTCAAACGACTCTGTTTACGACGTTTTTCCAAGCATTTTTATACAGTGACCTTAAACTCGCGAAATTTTAAAAAGTTTTGTTTTAAGTACGAGCGCAGTTCAGAAACATAATCAAATATACCTTAAAATGAGTCTTTGTGATTCCTGAAAAACGTACTGGAAGCATTTTTTGTTTCCCTAATGCGCTTGATATGAAATAGACCCAAGAACGTTGAAAAACTCAGACTTTTCGTGATGATTTTGATACTGAAGTTTGGCAACGCCGCATTTTTTCGAGGAAAAAAGTACAGCAGAGCCGAAGTTCGAGTGTTGGTAGACGACATACATCCAGCATGGCCGTAGTTCTCAAGCTATCCCCTCAAACGACTCTTTTTATGATGTTTTTCCAAGCATTTTTATACTGTGACCTTAAACTCGCGAAATTCTAAAAAGTTTTTTTTAAGTACGAGCGCAAGTCAGAAAGATAATCAAATATATAAGGAATCAGCAAAGAAAACGATTAGTTTCCATACCTCTTGAAAACAAAAGCAATCTTTTTCCTTTTGGTACAAGAGAGAGAGTAGGAAAATTCAAGTTAAACATAAGTAAGTGTTTCATTAACTTTACTGACCTGTTTTTGAAATGAGTAAGTCCTGACAGCAAAACAGAATTGACAGACGATAACGTGATGGGCACAAAGGCCGCAGATATTTGGTCATATTTTGAGAGGTATTCTAAAATGTTCTCCACGGCAATTAGTAATTTTAAATTCTCCTAAAATCAAACAGATTGCTTCATGTTATTGAGGAGGCAAAGATTGAATCTAAACATAAAAAACCGCTTATTCTTTAATTTGTACAAAACTCTGGATTTTTAAAGGTCTTGAAATCAATAGTTTGATTTGGTCCTTTTAGTAGATTTAGTCCTTTAAGTTTCCTGAGATTTCTCAAGACAAACTACTCAATAGATGAAGGAAGAGGGGAGGGTGTTCCAGATGTTGCTTTTTTTTCAAAATTCTGAAAATCACTCAAGTCCACCTGCTGAAATGTGACAAGACATGGATAGAAAAAACAGCAATTTCAAGGATTTAAGAAGAAGAAAATTTTTTTTTTAACCCAGTGCTCAAAGGGTCCAAAGGGCGTGCTTGCTAAAATGTTGTAGTTTTCAGAGTTTGAAACATCAATCCTGGGAGACTTTGCCGAGTTACGGCTATAGAAGGCAAAATTTTTGTCCCCTTTTTACTTAAATTAGAATTAATGTTTACGAACCAATAATTTTCCTTCAACTGAGTCTTCATTGGCACTTTCACAATTTCCATCTTTTGTCAAAGTTTCAACCTTCTCGAAAACCTAGACAGAAACGTAAAAAGTAAAATTTAAAACAAATCATATACTTAACCTGATAAAGAATAGAGCAAATTAAAAGTATCATCTCTCCTTTTGCTTTCAATTAAAAAGAGTCAACACTCAAACTTTTGTTTGTTTGTTTTTTCCTTTTATAATTTGATAAATGAGGTGTGAAAATTCAAAATGTTGTAAGTGCCATCCGACGTGTTGCAAAGATTGTGCAACTTCTTCTCTCTGTAAAAAATAATTGAATGCTCTGAAAAGAGCGGAAATTTTGTCAGATATACTTCTTAAATTTGACGAAATTTCTAGCGAAAAAATTCCGGCTGAGTTTTCTCAGAGGTTACTCTAAACAAGATTAAGAAGCTGCACAATCTTTGTAACGTCTGATGGCACTTACAACATTTTGAATTTTCACACCTCAAATAATAAAATAAGTACCTATCATAAAAAAAAAAAAAAAAAAAAAAAAAAAATGCGAACGTGTAAGTACCTAGGTACAATGGGGGATAAAAAGAATGTCTAGATGGCTCCTTAGAGTTTGAGGTAGATAGGTCACCTGCAATGTTTAAATTCATTGAGATAAGTTTTGCAGGTAGCCTACCTTCTATTGGTCTCCGACTCTGCTACATGCTCTTTCTCTTTTGATAAAATAATACACTCGAGACTCGAGAGGAAGTTATGCAATTGACTTGTGGCTCTTCATGAGTTTACTTAGAGGCAAAGTAGCATGGAAAGAGTATACAATCACATGCGGAGTTTTCGATAAAGATACACTGGCACTGATTGCTTTAAATATCAAAGACATGCGCATTTTTAGCACAATCATGACAGAAAAGTTTTTTTATTTTTTTTCATTTTATAAATTTGGTACAAAAAGCCTCAAGACAAGGCTAAAATACAAGTCGATTTTTGTACAAAAAGATGGGACATGATACATGATAGGAAATATAGTATAAATAAAACAAGTACCTAATAGTTTAATCGGTACGATTAATAAACTCATCTATTGAATAGAAAGTCCTTAAGATGAGAAACCTTTTTAATTGTTTGAAGAAGGGATTAATTGCAGAGTTCATGAAAGCCTGTTTTAACTGAACGGGAAGGGCATTAAAAAATGTCAAAGCCGCCATTCTAGTATTATGGTTGGTGATGGCTCGCCAGGTAACGGGGATTTTGACATTTCTTAAGTCTCGATGAATAACCATGCTTGGGAACGAGATCGGTTGGTGTGAGTAGGTAGGCAATGAAGAATACCAAATTTCATGAAGGCAAGCATGAGTCCAGGACGCTGAAGGTGCAGCACAAAGGAGTCAATCAAAGACTTCTAATACTAACTAGACTGGACATAAGGCCGATTTTAGGGCAGAGAAACTGGAGGGGAAGAGTGGGACAAAAATCGCATGATGCTCCTGGCTACGCCGCAACTACGATTACAGTATGTGCTAAGATTTTCAGAAATACATTGAAGTAAATGGGAAAATGACTTTTTTTAAAAATTAATTAAAAATACTAGGAAATTTTTTTTCCTTAAAACTAGGTACCATTTGAAAGCCCATGACATACAGATTCCGCTTCGGGCCGGTTTTATAAGTGATCTTTGAACGAGGAACATTCTACAGGGGCTTAAAATTGGATGCCAATTTTCTACAGGGTGTTTCATAAAATTGTTTTCTTTGTACCGTTTTTAAATGGTCACAGCTCAAAAAAATAAAGTTTATGAGATAAATTATTAAGATAATGATTATAACATTAATCATAACATAGATTACATAAAATTGAGTACATACAGCTATGTAGGTTGTCTCAGCAGGGTACCAAAACGGTGAAACATCCCGTAGAATTGAGGAAAATTGACCCAACTTTGAGCCTCTGCAGAATGTTTACAATTGAAAAATCGGTATAAAAACCGGCCCCAACCGGAATCTACAAGTCTGAGCTTTTAAATGATACCAAGTTTTAAGGAAAAATACTTTTTTTTAGTATTTTTAAATAAGTTTTAAAAAAAAGCCATTTTCCCATTTACTTCAATGTATTTCCGAAAATCTTAGCACATACTGTAATCGTGGTTGCCTACCGATCGTCTTCAATGGGCAGGCGTTATGTCCAGTCTACATAGTATTAGAAGTCTTTGGAGTCAATGAGGGGAGAGAAGAGAAGAGGAATGAATGTGAACGAACCGGAATGCCGGCAAATCCACCTATCCACCTCTGGACTGCCTCGCACTGAACCTTCAAATTTATTCAGGTGGTCGGCTTCTTACAAATGCATACAGCATTGTGTCGGCACTCCCCAAAAAAACTTCCTTCAAGGGACTCTAAAAACATCTCGGCGACCAAATTTCCTTCATCCAGCACAGAGTGGTCATAAAGTTTTTTAGCGGCATCATATTTAAAGGAATCATTTTTCATTCCATAAAACTTGATATTTACAAAGATTGGTGGGCAATGTGTTTCCACCAAAGATGACAAACCATTGAGATTATAATACAAATGTTTGGGTGTCTCAAAAGTTATGGTCCTGGCACTGTAAGTTAGCATTCATAGCTTCAAAACTTTAATGAAGAAGGATGACTATCGATTGAGACAGTGGCGTAGATCGGGTAAAAAAAGTGGGGGGAGGGCTTGAAAGTGAGAACTTTTTTTTTTTGCTTTTCAAATCTACAAGCCCCGTGCGAGCCTGGGAGCCTGGGGCTTCGGAGAAAATGGGGGGGGGGCTTAAGCCCTTGAAGCCCCGGTTATAGGACATTTCGCCAACGACTTTTTGTCCGGATACAAATTCATCTAGGCGTTTTACGTCCACGCATGAATGAAGGCAAGAAAAGATAGGTCAATGCGTTTAGTTTTGGTCCATATGTTTGATTATACTGAACACTTAAAATTTTTGACAACAGTTAATAACATGTATGAAAAATAATCATACTGCAAGGAAAATAATTTATGGAAACATTGAAAATAAGAAAATGGAAGGTAGATGAAGGTGCTGCTTTGGTAACTTTATTTTCGTGTGGAGTAATTCTTGTCTTTATCGATGTCATTCTATTTTCTTCTTTATTTTTTTCCAAATTTTCTGTTGCCAAAATTTGATTAAAAAGTCACAATTTTTGTTTAACCCGCAGCTGCCGCTCATGAGACTCCCCACGAATGATCATGTGAGTTTTATCAAAAATTATACCAAAATAAAATTATGATGTTTCCAGATTTTGGCAATAATTCCTGTATGGAGTTGGTGTTTTTATTTGGACCAATAAACTTTGGACATTATTTACTACGTGGACCAACATGTTGCTGCCGAAAAAACGCAGTGACGTAAACAGTTGGACGAAACATGCGCGCGGACAAAAAGTCGTTGACGAAATGTCCTGAAACCGAAGCCCCATACTTGTTACGCTGTAAATGTAAGGGTGTCGCTAAAGTTTTGGTAAACTAAAACTGTAACTTAGCATCCATACCTACCTGCGAAACTTTAATCCTGATGACGTGCAGTAGATCATTCAAAAGGAGGCTTTCTACATTTTCTATGGTGAAACAATCTAACCAGGATTCTGTTATTGCATTAATTATTTGCCGCGCTTCATCACAATCATACGCTAGAAGAATCTGAATTCAATTGTTAAGGAATGGACAGAAGCACATACTTAAAGAGGTAAAAGTCTGTTTCTTTTGATCGCTTGTCTTTGGTCTCATTTTCATTTTACAATTACAAGTTTGTAATGAAAAGAACAAATCGCAAATTGAGAAAAAGGCTTTGGTTTAGTGGTGTCGTTAGGAGCGTTGATACTGGGGGGGCCAAAACGCAGGGGTGTCACCCCTGTTTCAGAAAATGTTTCGACAGTTAGATCAGAACCATTTTGAATTTCGAGCTCTGACAAGTAGCGATGCCTTCTTCCGAACTGACTGCATCAAAACACATCGGTGAGCAGTTGGTTAGCAGAGTTTTGACTCATTGCTAATGAACCACTCACTAATGCGCTTTGATACAGTTCGGAAACAGGCACTGCTACTTGCCGGAGCCCGATACTCAAAATGGTTCTACTCAAAGACCTTTCTTTGCTTATTAAGCTCCATTTCACTTTTTTCTGGACATTCCTTCCTTCTCCCCTTCATCTCTTCATCCTCTTGGCAGGTGTCACTTCAAAATGATGGCACCCAGCTTGCAGGCCGCCCCTTCCCAGATTTGGTTTGAAAAGAACCAAGCAATGGCAGCAAAATGATGAAATAAGGAAAAACTGACACAATCAAGGCTAATTTGCAGAACAAAGCATCCTTGTTGCTCCGAGGCTTAACGGCTCCCATCAAGAGCCAGAATGTAAACAAACCGCCCACTGCACTGTAAACAAACTGAGCTATCATCTGCCATCTTTTGTGAGCTCCCAGGTACCAGGTAGACTCATTTATAGCTTACTTGATTCAAACGCTCGTAATTGGCTTCAAGGATATGCCCTCTCACTTATCAACGCAAGAACAGAATTACCATCTCTGTAAAAGAAGGCAATGGGGCTGTTGCACACTTTTGCTGTAGGCAATTCAACTGTCAGTTTTGCAGTAAAAACCTCCAATAAAAACAATGGCAGCACTAAAAATATCCAAAATCCACTCCTGAACTCAATAAACGCTTTTATTTGCGCGAGCGTAATGGTGGCTTAAGGCAGTAATAATGGGAGATTTCCATCTAACAATACTGTAACTCCATCAAGAAGTGACCAATAAGAGACGACTTTCATTTGACAACGGTGTCACTAGATGCCACGGTACCATTCGTCGGATGTGGATTACTCCTCTGATGACTAATTACACTGTGAATCATCCTTTTTAGTATAGAGACAGTGACGAAAAAAAGTAGGAATCTCCCATTATTATTGCCCTATGCCACCATTACACACACGCAAAGAAACGCCTTTACTGAGTTTACAAGTGGATTTCAGAAGATTTAAGTGATTCGTTATATTTGAAGGTTTTTACACCAGAATCAACTATTAAATCGCTTACAGCAAAAGTGTGCAACAGCCCCATTGCAAGCAGTTAAGAGAGCATCAATAAGATGATTCCAGGGTTGATTAGTTCCAACCGTGGACACCACATCACGTAACTCAAAACATCAACAGTTTTTGGCTAAAATTGACGAATTTTCACTGAAATCACAAATTTGAGGAACGTCAGCAGCTGCGACCACACTTCAGGAAGACACCCTGAAAGTTTCAAGCTGAAACACTTAAAAGTAAAGCCGGGAATTATGAAATACAAAAATTCCCATAAGCCTCAATGAGCGCGAGTGAGGCAGATAGACTTTTTATCACTCGCAATCACTAAGCTTATTGCGAATTGAATTTCATACTTCACAGCCTTAACTCTAAACCAATTTTGCCCGTTTTGGGCTCAAAAAATCCATAAAAAAGTTTTGCAGGTGCTGACATGATTTGATTTGGCATTTTACTTAAGGTTTCAGTTTAAAATGCCAAAAACACAACTTTTCCAAAAAGCGACTGGAGGCTCTATCCATTGGATTGACATCTGGAAAAGTTTCGCCTGGAATCACCTAACATTGATGGTGCTTTGAAGTGGAGCTGGGACACCATTACAGGTCCACCACTTTGGTCTACTAAATCTTTTCTGTTCTCATTGAAGGATGGGTAGCTGTACCTACTCTTCACTGAAAATTACAATTCAAGAATGAGATGGTTAATAAATCATTTGCAACTTCAGCTGACCACCAGAAAAGTTTCTGTTTAAATCAAATAATGAAGAAGTATCTAAAGACATACCAGAGGCTAAAAGGATACACGGCTAGATGGTAGCACATTCTGAAGGTTTTCAACACTATGTTCCGCAACTGAGAGTTTGGATAAAATACTGGACAGCTCCAAATCTATTTGACTCATCACGATTGTATAATACAGGTGTAGGCACGATGGTTATTTCTGACTAGCAAGCAATGCTTTCATTACTTTTTCGAGTTGACACCGATGTTGTTTAAGTAGTTGTTTTTGATTCCACTCACTCTGCGTAAAGGACCCCGAATATATTTGCTGTAAGTTTATAAGGTTAAAATTAATTTAATTAATAATGTAGATAACGCTTAGGTCTTGCTATAGTCCTGAAGATCTCTTTTAGAGTGCCGGCTGTGTGTGAAGAGAAAAAAATTATGACAGTGAAAAATAAGAGACCTTCCTATCTATCTTCGACAGTACTCACTGATAACGGCAAGCAATCAAGCATGGCAAAGGCAAGGCAGGCGGCATCTGTGTTTATCTGCTGTGCTGTGACAAATTAGCAAATAACAAAAAAGTAACACTATGAATCAATGCGGATACTTTACCGAAACCGTGGGACGGCGATAACTGGTGATAACAGGAATTATTTGTCCCTCGTTGCTTTCCAACAGCTTTTGGCTTATTAGTTGCTGTGCTGCTGATTCTTGTTGGAAGCAACAAGTTTGTTTTTGAAACTTCGAACTCAAATCTCAATCCTTTGTATTTAGCGCTACCTACATGTTTTGAAGACAACTAAAAAACGTCTCAAGGCACAGACAGCGTTGCTGTTTGTGAGACATTTTTAGATCCGTTTCCGGTCAATGACCCATAAGAGCCCGGCTGTAAGAAACCGGAAGTAGAGTTGAAAATGCTTTGCCAACGGCAACACTGTCTCGTGTGTTGTTCATAAATACGTCACACACTGCACATTGCATTGCACACAACCACACAACGGAATTTCGAATTTCTACGCTTACGCTATCCAATTTTCAAAGATGGACGACTTTTCGACGGTTACGCTAGGCACTAATAAGCTGACTAGGCGCTTCGGTCCACCGCTCTCGGCTCTTGACTGACACTAGTGTTTGTGCCGAGATAAACCTCAACCTGTATTTCTCCATTAATTTACAGTGATTTAAGTAGGTAAGTGGAAATTTTGGCAGTTCCTATTCTACTTATGTACTCATTTCAATCAATTCGTATCGCACCTTTCTTTGTTTTCTTCTACTATGATGATATCAAAGCATGCGCTGCGTTTTGTGATATGCAGTACTTAACGATCTTTTTGAAGGTGGCGGAAGTTGAAAATCCAAGCCAGCGGCCTTTATTCCCGTCTATTTGCCATCCACTGTAACTTGTGAAACTTCGACCTTCATCTCTCTTTTGCTTTCACTCATTCGAATCAGCGACCACTTGTTGGTTCTTAGAAGCCAATATTCTCAACCGTCCCGTCTATTGCTCTGTTGCGTGACCACTCAGGCAATCTCGCCGGACCATTCCTTACCTTGTCATCATCATCTCATCCTCTGTAACTTTGTATCTCGCTTTCTCTTTTTCCTAGCACTCGTTTCTTAATTCTTTGAAATGAAAGGCTTCTCTGTCGAACCTTACAATATTTGGTAACTACCTTTTGCTCTTTCACTCATTGTCAGTGTTCACAACTTGGACTCATGATGTAAAGTCTGAGTCGAAGTCAACCCAAGCAACTTCTTATATCACCTGAGGACCAAGAAGGATGATTTTAATTGGTCCTACTCTTTCTATGCCATTGCAGGAACTGAAGAACTTTGACTTAGCTGTGTATTCTAAGTTTCTAGACCTAGTCCTGAAAGAGAGGGGGAGTGCTCGGTTGCCATATCATGAGGAATTTTGTCTGTCTTTGCCAACGCTGTCCTAGGAACCAGTGCTGCGCTCGTCAACCCAGCACAGATCTAATCCTGTCAAAGACTTCAGTGTTCTGAGTAACTTTGTTGAAAGATTTTAAGCGGGGTTGGTTTTTGACCCTGGGCACGCAATTGAAACACCTGTTTTCAATTTGAGTTGGAAGGGTTTCTTTCTTTGTCTCTGATTTGTCAATGTAGTTGACAGAAATGGTGGTGATGCTCAGTGCGGTATGGCTGCGCTAGGCACGTGTTTAAACCCCTCTCTTTTGGGTGACACTGATGCTGCGCACATCAACCCGAGTTAGGAACTCCACAATGTCAGTGCACAAATATGAACCTGAGGAAACTGAAGTTTAGGAAAAACTGAACAATCAAGAGCTCGTTTCATGGAAGAATGCTGATGACAGATCATACGGTTCGCTGCGGGAAAATTGTTCTCGCTCCTGCACAGGCGTCAAAATGCAAACTCTTCATTGGGCATTAAACAAACCACCATTTCGTGAAATGACCTCAGTTCTTGTATCTCAACTCAGGTTACGCTGAATCTGAGTTGATGAACCTGGATTGAAAAGCCTCGCTGAAACCAGCCAAATGTGTCAAATTGTCTATTGGGCTTTTCGATTCACTTCGTGAGCAGTGTTTTGCTACGTTGTTGGCAATGATCGTCTATGGTAATTCTGTGTCTTATCACCAACCAGCGCTTAAATTTGAGAAACTCTCTGATGATGACCGCTTGGCACGCGACGAACAATTTTCTCACCGGCGATGGTGAAATGGTTGATGACGTCTGGAGGTCATGATGATCAAGTGGCTTTCGATGCCAAAGCAAAATGCGACTACTATCGAAGACTGTTTCTCAAGAGTTTGCTGCTGATAGTTGTCTTTTGATCTGTGCTGTAATGGCTCCCAGCAGGAAACCGGAAAGTCCATGTAGACTTAGTCAGTCCAATAGACACGTAATCTTTTATTCGGCGCCGGTTATTGCAATAGGATCCCACCAAATCATGAAATCAATCCCAATTTGAAATGCACTCTTTATTTCCAAATTTGGTCTTATAGATCAAGTGCTATTAAGGATGGATGCCAGCAGAGAATCAGCATTAAATGCTAGCGAATGAAAGTGTTGTAAACTTTGTGTCTGGTAGCTGACCCTGCATCAACACTCAGTTCTCGTGTCCATTCATTACCTCTTATGATACAGCGTTTGACAGTCCTGTCGGTTGAGTATCCACAGTACTGTTTACTGGGTTTCTTCATTTTCTTGTTTTTCCTCAAGCTGTAATGACTCCACCCAACAATATTTGCTATCTTGATTTTTTAGCATTGCTCATATACTGTCCTCAGGGTAACACTTTTGGGGGTGCCATTTCCTAGTATAGCATTATTTTTATCTACGTCGGATGGATATTTTGTACCGATGCAATGTCATTTTTCGGATATTAGAGGGCTGTGTCCCTCCCCTCTTCATAAACTCCTGATTCTATAAAAAATTGTAATCGGACAGAATTATTATCGGGATGAGGTGATAGGTATAGGTAGATTTTTCCTCTTTCAGATCATCCCTGGCACTTGGCAGTTTTAAAGTTTTCTAGTAAGCATCAGCTTTGTACCAGAGTTCATGTATTTTGAATATTAGGTTCGAGCAAGCAGTGGTGCCCCCTTTGTAAATCCATCAAAACTCATCGGAGAGCGGATGGTTAGCACAGAGTTTCGGCTGGTTGCTATCCATCTGTTGACTGGTGTGTTTTGATGCATTTCAGAAGGCAGTTAGGCTACTTGTCAGATCCTGTTACTCAGAATGTGTGTGCTCTACAATCTACATTTAACCAATAGGAGTTCTGATTTTGGCAACATACTGTGGAAGCTGATGTTTTCACTAGAATTGGGTAACCGTGAAGCCAAACATTTTTTAGGACAACCTTTTTGATGTTGGCTTATTTCCAACTGCTCTTGCTATAGTGCACTTGAGTAACAGCCTAGATAGTGGTTGAGAAAGATAGTTTTGATGGGGTAGGATTGGAATCGCTTCAAGTCAAGAACTGTATTTAAAAGTATTCTGATTCAATCGTTGACTGTCACCTCTGTGGAGAGTAAGGGTCTATTTCCCCTCATTGTTTTAGCTACTTGCTCAGGTAGTTGGTACAGAGTTGATGCTAAAGCATCTCTTACATTGAGCAGGCTGGAAGATGTCCTTTTTGAAGGTGGGGAGGAAAGGTTGTGCCTTCACTTTGACAAAAAGGGATCAGGGAGGAGGATAGAGACAAATAGAAACGAAAAGGTACGATGAGGAATTGAAAGAGAAATGATACAAAATAAATTCTGGGACAACAGAGAAGAGCAGAGTGAGTAGTCAAAGAGAGGAGAGAAGAAAACTAAATTCTGGCGAACAGAGAAAAGCAGAGGGACAAATCGGAGAAAAGAGAGTCAAATACAAAATATCAAAGCACTACAGCCCATGCTCTCCTGTCGGCAGGGCTGGGACCTTCTCGAAACCTGGAAATTTTGTGGAACCAGAACCAGAGCCCAATTATTGGGATGGGCGGAACTGGAACCCGAATGATGGAAGGTGAAGAACTGGGACTGGAACCGATATCATAGAGCCCAGAACCGTGTTACAAATGGGTTCACATTCGGTTCTGTATCAGCTGACTCTCAGCTCAGTTGCCGAGATGAGCTGAATTCAGTTTTTTGTTGTTTCCAAGGTATTTTGTTTAAAGATTGACATAATCGATTGAGATTTGAAAAGAAAAGTTTCAAAGTGGGAAAGAAGAAAGCTGTTGGTAGGTATCAGAATTTTTTTTAATTTCAACCAAAATGATATTATTTCAACCTTTCGAAAATAACACATTTACTGACAGAAGTTATGGACTCAAGGTATATTTCCTTCATTCCATTGACACAAGAGGAATTTTTCATTTTAGACTTACTATAGGCGGCGCATTTTACGGGTAATTAAGAGCTGCTTCTGGCCATCTCTATCCTTCTGGATTTCTGTAAATATTCCTTTATTTTTTCTGTTTATTCGTATTCTCCCCCATTGCTTTCCTTTCCTCTCTCCCCCTTTCTTTCTCCTCTTTCAACAAATTTGGGGAGGGGGGGAAGACAGTACTTTGCCTTCTCATCTCTAATCTTGAAGGGGCACAAAGGCCATGCCTCCCTAAGATTACGCCACTGACAATTGTGTTGATATGAGACTACTTGCCGATTCCTTGACCAATTAGATGCCTTTTTGCTGAAAGGAAGCAATTTCTTTTGGTTTCCCATCCCGATGTAGTTATTTCCTGTCTGTGAAAAAGTATCTCGGAAGTTCCCACCATTGATCAGGGACAATATATTTACTCCTAACACTCTTAAATTGTTTCCTCCTTTGATAACCATCTGATTTTCAACTGTTGTCTGGTGTAAATTTTTCTGAGAAAAACTAATTTCTTCTTCTTTTGATTTTCTTTTAGTGACCAATGGCATTTAAAAGTGGGAGCATAAGAACTTATTCTCGGAAAAAGGCCACACGTCAGCTTCAAGAAACACCTGAACGTGATCGACTTTTCAATCAGTTACTATCAAATGAACCAGCTGATCCTTTTCTTCCGTCTGAAAATGCTCCTTCCCCCGGACCAGTCCTCAAAGTTAAACCAACATCAAAGGCTCTTCCACTTAGTGACGTTTCAAATCTGTCAAATCTGTAAGTTTGTACACAACAGAATTTCTCCCATTTAGCAGACTTTACAATTTCACTGTATAGTGTAACATGTTGTGAAACTATTTTAATTGTTTGAAAAGAAAAATATACTCCTGTAGTAAGTTGGTGTAGCATTTCCAAGTCTTTATAATACCATTTTCAAGTCTCAGTAATGTAACAAAAAATTCCATTTCCATTTGGGTGATAGCATTGTGAACTCATTTCTCGGACACCCTGTAAATTTCTTTACAATAAGGCTGTTGAGTAAGTTGCGATTTGTGATTTTTCTGTGTGAACTTAAAGTCCTACACGCGGGAAGAACGAAGATGGCTTCAGTTTTTTTCTATGTTGCGCCATTCCTGAGAGAATTGAAGTTGAAAATTGGATCCTCAAAAAGCGGTTTTTTGGCGGGAAACTGGCTGCGCAGTGCATTGTTGGTACCTTTTGACGTCTATGCTCCTGCTCTCAGTCGAGGGGCTCAGCGTCTTGCTTTCAGCACAGCGAGACCGCATGCGACCCATTGATCATGCGGCACTTAAGAAGAGGCTGCCGGTGGCCCCTATCAAGCCGCCTTCTCTCGCCATTTTCTGGAAAACCGTAAGTCTCAGCAAAGAACCGACTTGATTGATCGAAAGAGCATGAAGTTATCATTTGGGCGGTTTGGTGGTTTTTTTTTCAGACTTACCCACGAGACGGGTAAAGTGAAAATCATATGAAAATTTAAGATTAGAGAACGAAACTTCCGATAATGCTCTTCTGTAAATCCCTGTTCCCCAGTTGATAAAGCGGCGCTCAAAAATCGAATATAACATTTGCATCGGAAATTTAACGCTCTTTAAATCTGTCCTTTTGTGTTTTTCTCTTAAAATGGACGGCAAACAAGGAAAACTGAAAAATTCTGCGAAATGGAAATGTTTGAGATCGACTCTTTATCTGACTCATGGAAGAACAAAAAATGTAGGTGTAACCAATCGAATGGAAATTTTTTAATCTTCCTCTTAAATGTAATAAGCATTTTTCGTGTAAGACGCATCGGAACCAAAATTTTGGTGAAAAACTGCGTCGAGTTCTGGGTTAAGATGACACTCTCACCATCAATATCGTCGAAGTTGCTGCTTTTTTGTGCATTTTTCGTGGTTTCGGTGCGTCTTACATGATAAATGCTAGGGACCATAGAGAAAGATTAGAAAATTTCCATTCGATTGGTAACATCTATTTTATTTCTCGTTCTTCCATGAGGCAAATAACGATTCGATCTCTCAAATTTCGATTTCCGGAATATCGCCAAAAATCCTAAGTTTTCATAGAATTTCTCTTTTTACCTTGTTACCGTCCATTTTGAGAGAAAAACACAAAGGGACAAATTTATAGAGCGTAAAATTTTTAATGCCTCTGTTTCATTCAATTTTTTGAACGCCACTTTGCCAAATGGATGGACAGTGATTTACAGAAAAGGATTGTTGGTAGTTTCGTTCTCTAACCTTAAATTTTTATCTGATTTTCAGTCCATCCGTCTCTTAAGTACGTCTGAGGAAAGAACCACCAAACCGTCTCAAATGATAATTTTATGCTCTTTCGATTAATTAGATCGGTTTTTTATTAAGATTTACGGTTTTCGAGAAAATGGCGTGAGAAGACGGCTGCCGTAGGATTCAATGGGCCTGCTCCGCTGCCGTCCGGCCGATGGGTTTTCAGCGTGTCTCAGCTGAGGGAACCGAAAGAAATGATGTAGCTGTGACTCCCTACTAAACGAGGTTTCCTGCCACAGGCACTTTTTAAACTTAGCAATTTTTCGGCACTTTGAACCTATTTTTTTCGGTGTTCCCGCGACCAAATGAAAAAAAGAAAAAATATGGGGTCCTTACTTTTTCCTCTTCTCTCATAATTTAAATTAAAAAAATTGGACGCAACAGCCCTATTGGTTTGGTCTGCATGAATCCTCTCGTGAAACGAACACTGAAAAACCAGAGAGTTGAGAAACATTCAGTGGAGCTTCAATATTCATACTTGTATGTTTCACCTGTTAATTCGTTTTCATTTTATGCTGCAACATTCTAATTCTTAAATTTTTGCCCAAACAGACAGTACTCATACGCCCTTTCTTCCCATTCTACCTCTACTCCAGGTGAGTTGTTTCCCTCATTTTTCACAATTTTTTCTGCTGTATATACTATTTTGTCACAAGCTAATCAAGTGTTTCTCCGTGAGCCAGGTGTTGTATGTAATTATGCACAATTGGCAAATTAAGTATGTCAGTCGATGCTTTAGATTTTGGCTAAAGTAGGTCACCCAGTGTTGCCAGATTGAGGTGAAAAAGCCGTACGCTTTACATTGCTTTGAATGGGGACGATACGGCTTTTTACCCTCGATCTGGCAACACTGAGGTCACCTGCCATGCTTGAATTAACTGTGGTAAGTATTGCAGGTAGCTTACCTGAACTGAACTCGCAGGAGTCTCCTAACATTATTTAACACGATGACTGCCGCGTCGGTCTCATTCGCCTGACACTCGGGAGTTCCTGAGCTCATGAGACAAAAAAAAACAGAAGTAAAAATAAAAATAAAAAAACTTCTATAAATTAACGGAAATAAAATTAAAGAAAAACCGTTGGTGCTTGCGGCATCATACTGAAAAATCCAATGGCAGTCAACTTCTTATTTCATTGTCTGTAACTTACTTCATTCTTAGTTGTATGCAAAAAAAATTGATATTAAACTGACCTAATGACTTGAATGAAGCCTAGTACGGTCAAAATGTGAGTTTGTGAATACTTACTCTTTTGTTGACGGAAGTGCGAGAATTGACAGAGGAAAGTGAGAAATGAACAACGGTGAAATTCGTTTCTTGAAATTCAACTTTGTTGAGAAGACACAGCCGCCGAAAGGTCCGGCGGTGATCTCACTTGTTCCAACTACACGATGCGAGGCCATGGCGCGTAATGAGAAATGCAGTGCCCGTGCTGTTCTCCCTCAGTTTGTGAGGTTTTTTGAACTTTCTCGTAAAAATTGGTAAGAACCGAAATCAAAAAACAGATACTATCCTTTCCAACCGTTCCACATTTTTTCTTCAGGATTGTTTTTAGCCGAGATATGGACGAAAATGGCAAAACAGCGAACTGACAAGGGGAACGTCTCAAGTGTCCGCCTCCGATTTTGATGAAATATAGCTCAAAATCTTCATTGAGTGACGCTGATTAACACCCTGTACTTACTTTTTGCCAATGCGCCTTTAAAGTTGGTGAAAAAAAAGTTCAAAGTTCGCAAATGAACTGCGCAAAATCGTCGGAGCGTGCTAAGGGTGGTGAAATCGTGCGGAGAGTTGATTGTCAACGTGTGGTGTAGTGGCTCCGGCGCTCGACTCGCAAACATGCGGGCCCTGGTTCGATCCCCGTTAGAGTCTTCAAGTTTTGGCACATACGTTTCCTCCCGTTCTGGAGTGTTTCTTGCCAAATTATCCTTTGAAAATCTTCTCAAAATTATTTTTACATCGTTCCTGTGGATAGAAGGTTCGTTTTAAAGTACGTCGAAATCAAAAATTCAAAGGCACTCGAGTGGGTATCCGTGATAAATGTTACACAAGGAAAAAATAAAATACGAATAATTTTGGAAAGATCTCTCACGAACCACCTCTGACACTTACATGGACACTGAAATGCACAGGCGCATTGGCAAAAAGTAAGTACAGGGTGTTAATCAGCGTCACTCAATGAAGATTTTGAGCTATATTTCATCAAAATCGGAGGCGGACACTTGAAACGTTCCCCTTGTGAGTTCGAATTTCTGTGGCCTACCATCTTGAATTCGCAATTCACCGAAAATGATAGTTTCTTGGCTAGAAAAAGCATATTTGCAATTTTGATGTAATTTTGCATTCTTGAACTTTATCGCTTATGATTTTCCACCAAAAATTGACTGCTGTCAAAGAGAGTAGGAAAAAACTCACAATTGGGTGTTGAAATTATAAAATTGGCAATTTTATTGTTTTCATTGTATTTGCCTGACCAACAACTTACCATAGGCTAAAAACTAAAGGACTAAATTTGAAGAGTGTAAAATTCACCTTATGAATGGTCCATCAACAGTTTTCATTGTTAAATTTTGAGTGGCCAGAGAGACTATTTGAAGGCCATTTGAACTACTGTTTGACTATTTGGAAGCTCATTTAAAGGCTATTTGTGAATGCGGTAAGTCAGAAATTCGAACAGAATCCACAGTTTTGCCATTTTTGTCCATATCTCAGCTTTAACTATTCCTGAAGGAAAATATAAATACTGATGGAAAGGAAATTTTCTGTTCTGTAAGTTTAGTCCTAAGCAATTTTTACGTGGTAGTGCTGATAACCTCACCAACTGAGACGGAATGGCACAGGCGCTGCGTTACCTACTAAGCGCAATGACTGCGCATCATGTGGTTGGAACAAGTGACGTCACCGCTGTATCCAACAAAGTCAAATTTTGAGAAACCGATTGCTTCATCGTTCATACCTCACTTTCCTCTATCTATTAAACCAATGTTGTTTTTAGGGTGTACGTCCCCTTGAACCAAGTGTGCCAACTGAAGTTTACCATCTAAAACACTTACTGTTTGCCTGAAGTATGATGTGGTTTTTATAAGGACCTTGCACACTCCATACGGGAAATAGTTCTGGATACATTATCAGTTTTTTGTCTGATCTGAATCCTCAAAGGATGCCAAGCAAAAGTTCTCATGGCACCAACTGAATCGTTTGATAAATTTTCGAGATATCCAAAATTGAAGTCAGCGTTTTAGAAGCCAAGTGGATCTGAGTACAATACCCGATTGCCTGCCTTTGCAGAGGGTTGGACTCCGGATTCCACAACATTGGCTCTCAGCTTACCCTCCTTTCCTTGGCCCATTTATCATGCCATTCATTTAGTTGTTGCCGCATTGTCATATGTATCTCTTTTACATAAATGAAATTCATATCCAATGCAAAAGTGTGCATAGCATTTTTGTTTATGTCTGAGAGTTGGGATTATGCGGCTCCAAAAAAGCGATTGGCATGATGGATGGGCAAGGAGAAGGAGGAAAGTTGCTACAGTAGGTACTATGGATTCTCAAGTTAAACACTGCATTGGCAGGGGTTCTGGCTCTATACTTAGCCCCACTTGATTGCTGAAATGTGAATACATATCTCTAAAACCTATCATATGATTAAGTTGGTGCCTTGGAAACTTCTGCTCACCCAAAAAAAAAAGAATAATGTATTCAGAACCATTTTCCTCAAGGAGTGCGCAGGGCTCTTTGCAATGGGCTTGTCAAAAAACGCTCCTGACAGTTACTTCGCTTTATCTTTCATTTGCCTTTGCTGGATTTTATGAAAGGGAAAGAAGTGAGAGAAAGAAAGTTATCTCTACCATCCCAAACCCTGGACCATCTTAGGAAAAAAGGATTTTGCTTTGAAATATTTTTTTTCTCTTTTTATGTAAGTAGAACTGAAGAAATTGAATTGAGGGATTTATCACCTTGTTACTTTGTCAGAGGTCAAAGTTCAATTTGGACCCATTCTCAAAAATGTGTAACTCCCATTTAAAGGTGATGAATACCCTGCAAATTAGTAACTTAAAAAAAAAAAAAAAAAACATTGGTCCACATATAAACTAAAAACGAAGGTAAAGGCCCTCTTTTTTTGTTGTCTTTTCTCACTGTGAGGTACCTTATTTTGTCATCTATCTGACATACAGGCGCAAGTCCATTTTTGCAACTTTTCAGAAGAGCGGAAACAAAATTAACTGACTCCTCGGCCATAATGACCTATGCCTACTCGTTTTCTGTTCCAACTTGAAAACTTTTGAGAATTTGGCATTTTTTACTATTCTGATCGAAAAAGCGTCATTTTTTATGTAGGAATCCATGATTAAGTGAATTTGCAAAATTTCTGACTCATGGCGGATGACAATTTGGCTCCACCATTCCTTTTTATTTTCCCAGCCTAGTCCATTAGCTTAATATTACAATCGTAAACAGACAAATGGTTTAAGCTGTTGGATATGCTGTCTCTTACATTGCTCTTGTTTTGCTTTTTCAGAGAAAAACACCAAAAAGGAAAAATGCCCGAAGAAACGGAAAAGTAGGAAGAAAAAACCAAAATGCAAAAATGATGACACTGCTTTAGTGGATTCCAATCCGAGTATAACCATCTCTAGCCATGATGATGGTGTTCCTGTTAACATTGAAAATATCACCTGCAGGCGAAGACACATGAAGTCTGTTCAGAATGTTTCCTTGTCTTCCTCCTACTTAGCAAGCAACGAGTCCAGTGGGAGTTCCAATCGTTCGCAATCACTCATGGATGCCGGAGGCACAAAATCTGAAAGTTTAGAGCCATTTAGAAGCAACAAACAACCTGGTCTTGTCAAAATCATCCGAAGCGGTGCCCCAAGCTCCCCTTTGTCTGAATGTGGCTCACAGCATGATTTGACCCCTAAATCTTGTCATAGTTCACTCTCTTCTCATGATAATTCTAATCTCCACCTGGATACCACTTCAATTGATGATATGTCTCAGTCAATGCAAGAAGTTTGCATTTCAGTCAAAAAGAAAAAATCATCGATATCAGCAATCAGTACGCCATCTTCTTCTGACTATCCTCAAGTAGATTCTCCCACAGACGTATCGCCAGTAATTTCTAATGATGCTCATATGGTTGCTCTGTCACCCTCACTTCGAAGTCCTCCCTTTGATGACACAGAGACCCAAAAATTAACTGTAAATGCAGTACTTACAAAAAATGATACAAATGATTCCTTGTTGAGCAGTTCAATAGAGGGGCATGATGATCCTGGGCCTTCAGTTGACAGTGAATCTCACCAACAGATAAATCTTGTGACAAAATCACCGTTAGACAGCGCCAGTTCAAGTGATCAACATGAAGACTCAGAGCACTATTCGGGTTCTGAACCAACTTCGGTTGGAAGCAATGTCAATGTATTGTCAGCCACATCTAGTGAATCAATTATTGAGGAAAGTTATATTGATTGCAAGCAAAAAAAGTCTCCTAAAATGAAGGTGAACAAAGACCCTGATGACTGTGGTGGTTGGGTACCAATTATTCGCCAGCATGAGGAATGTTATACCTATGATGAATCATTCGCTCAAAGCTCCCAAAATCCAAGTGAAGCTAATCTCTCAGCTTTAACACAGAGACTATCCGAGCTTCCTTTCAAAAAGCCCTTCTCGCCCTTGAGAAAACCAGTCAGGAAACCTAAGAGGGAACCTCTTTGGCAAGTACCCACCATTAATGAGGAATCAGAGAGTCAGTGGGCATCAAATTCAAGGCTTTCAATTCTAAGAGATTCGAAGTTGAGCCAAATAAATCAGACTAATTTTGAAGAGACGCTGTTCGGAGATGCAACCTTCTCACAAGCTGGAAATCTTTCAATTCTAAACGGATCCGCTCTGTTTCTGGAAAGTGGTAAAAAATGGAGGCGGTCCTTTCTCAAGGCAAGGAGGGAAACAAATCGATATGATGTTTCCAGAGCTCATGATCATGGTAAGCTTTTTCCATAATTAATGTCTTATTTTGGTGTGTAATTTAAAAATATTGATAAAATACTAAATTGACTTAACCTGACAGTATTGAAAGCTTAAAGTCTATTCACAATGAATTGAAAAATCATAGTGAAACAGTGGTAATATTGGCAAGGTTTGTTACTCTATACAAAGTTAGAATAAACTTGGGGAATTGGAAAATAGAATTGCCAACACTCTTAATTCTCATCATTTGTAGGAATACCTCGAGACTTTCATTTTTCTCAGCTTCCTTCTTTTAATCCATAAGAGGAAGGCAGTTCTTTAAATCAAGTTCTGCAGAGAAGTATTGAATACCTACTAAAATATCATGCAGCAATTTTGTTAGGGCAGGCTCTTCAACCTCATGGAAGCTGAATAAACCCCCATAGTAACCAACCTACAGCAATTTAGGTATTTTAATTGCATGTTAGCATTCATTTTCTTAAACTCAGAATAAAGATCTAAGATTGAAACATTTGAGTCTCTATAAATGTGCAATTTTCAAGGTCAAAAAGTTGACTGCTACACTGTATCAAAACTTGGCCCCTATTGATTGCTTATAATGAGTGAGTGCACTTACTTGATACCTTGTGCTAAGCCTTTCAGTCTTTGCTTGTAAGGCTTCTGAACTTGGACTAACATGAAATTGTATGTTGCCTCTTTCTCTTTTTGCTGGTTTATTTAATGGGACTTTCATCCTGTAATTTTGGTCTGTTGCTTTAAAATTAGCCTATTTTCATTCTTTTTGTTTTTTTTTTATTATTATTATTATTATTCGGTGTACCATATCTTTTCAATTTGAGTCTGACAGTCGGTTTTTTTTATAAAACTTCTAATATTGGAGCTCCAACTTCCTCTGACCTTGTTGCTGGTTAGATTATTGAGCACATTGACTTCTCTTTTATTCCAAATCACTTGAGCAAGGAATACCTAGAGATAGAAAATTGGTAATCCTGTTCCAGAATTTTCCTGAGTCGTTAATTTTTAATTTGATAATAAGTGTGGTAGCCGCCCAGGCCAACTCAGGAAGAGCAACCTGGAGGATTTTCATTTACATGATGCTTTTAAGTCTTTACAGGATAGTTTGTATCATTCCAGAAAATAATGCCTTTTGTTTTCAGGCAGAAGTTTCTTTTATGCATCTGTCTATTTTTCTATTTTGGTCAGCTCTATCCGCTGTACTACTTTTTTTTCCGATTATTTATTCTGGTTTTTTCCCCCCTTCTTAAACTAGGATGTGAAAAGATTGATGAAAATGATGTCAGTACCTGTGAAGTCCCAGAAGAATCAACCATCTGTGATACCACTCGTATTCTTACATTAGATGACCTTCTTTTGAAAGTCTCAGCAAAAGATTACCTTTTACGAAGGTGTAATCAAACGGAAGCCATACCTTTCTCTCAATTATTCCCTGAGAAGTAAGTTCTAATTCTTTCCTTGCATTGATGTGTCATGTTTGACGTGGATATATTTGAAATCTGTTGAGTTCATCAAAAGATATGAACCAAATCCTCTGAAAGGTCTCCTAAGGGTGTCTGTTACTGGTGCGACCACCTTGGGTGAATAAGATTTAATAGTTATTTAATAAAATGACTAGATTCTTTGGGTAGGTGTTGTTTACCCCCTAGTTTAATCAACAACGCTGAGATGTGAAATATGGACTGGACTGGTGCTTATCAAGTAGAGGGAAATTGCGGAAACTCTTAAAATGAAAGAGAGGCTGAAAAATAGACCCTAGTATTGGAATTATCCCCAAATGCATTGATTAGGGGCTGGTAACTGAAATGGTTTTGTTTAATGCCAACCAACAGCTCATTGATATGTTATTCGACGTAAGAGCTTTTTTTTAACGAGCTCCTTTCTTGCAGCCTCCAATGTTGGAATAACTGTGCCCTAAGGACCCTGCATGGTTTTTATAGGAAAATGGGCGCCCTAGGATACTGAAAAATTGACATTGCATCAATTTCATACTTTGCTATTTTTCCTCCTTTTTTCTTGCCAGATCTCTGGAAAACAGTATTAAAGTTGGAGAAGGAGTTTTTGGTGAAGTTTTCTTGCTCGGAGAAGCTGAAGATTTCTGTGTTATTAAGATCATCCCGATAGAAGGAGATTTAATTGTAAACGAGGAACGGCAAAAAAAATTCGAAGAAGTCCTCTCAGAAGTTGTAACTGCGCAGTAAGTTCCAATTTTCTTTTGCAAATTAACATTGATTTATTGATTGTGATAAATTTACGGATAAAGGCATCTAAGGACAGCTCGGAACATCCTCTTCAAGAAGAGGAAACAACGTGAAACTAGAAGAGAAAGTGACACTATACTTTCCTAAATTGATGACTGACTGTAAAGGTGTAACCTTGAAATAATCAAGTTGCTTTTAGCATTTTTTGAAATTCCAAATTTGTTGTTCCTTTTTCTGTGATTCAAAAAATTTCAAAATTTCAAAAAAAAATTAAGGTAAACATCCCAGTAGTCGGCATTCATTTTTTATTAAGTGAAGAGTAATAGAATGATGGTAACACCGGTACTGAGTATGTTTTAACAAAGATCTTATTTACAAGTCTTTGAAAAATCCAAGCAAAACATTTGAGTCGTTATCATACTAATCTTTTTCACATATTGAAAAATGGGTGTTGACTACTGGTGCAAATTTTATTGTAGGGGTGCCAACTACTGGGGCGTTTACCTTAGGGACTAAAAAACTGCCTTGAGGTAAGTTTTTTCTTTCCCTTTTTTTTTTTTTTTTTTTTTTTTTTTTTTTTCTTTTCTTTTCTTTTTCTGGGAAGTACTTAACCTGTAGAGCATTTTAAGCCAAAGTTTGTTACATTTGGACCATTCAAAAAGGAGTTGAAAATAGGTCCATAACGAAGTTTGACATGTATCAATGTATCAAAAAGGATAAACTATGTCCAAGTCTAGTTTATGTCAAAGGTCTTGTGAATGGATGCTCTATCCAACTTTAGTCTAAAAAATAGGTGTCCCCATTTGAAAAATTTCATCAAGGGAAGGGGGACTTTCCTTGAAGGACCGAGAAATCTGCTTCCCCCTCTAAGATTCCCCCCTTGTCAAAATTGAATCTGTGTTTTAGTGTAATTCCAACAGACCAAAAAGTGGTCGAAGTCGATGATTCCTGTGAATATACGTTCGCCGGTTTTCTGTGGTCTGTTGTCTGACTTGCCGTGTGCATTCTACCGAACGCTCAGATTTCGAAACGGTTGCAGAGGTATTTTGAGTGGAACCTATTTTTATTTTAACGTTCGTGTATTATTCTATTATTTTATTTTATTCATGTTTTTATGTTTTTGGTACTTTTCAACAAATACCTTAATTGTTGCTATTGAATACTTTTAATCTTTACTTTTGTTTCAGGGAGTTGTCAAATTTAAGGCATGGTAGTACTAATAAAACAGCCAACTTTTGCGAAGTGCTTCAGTGCAAATGCGTTTATGGGCAGTATCCTGAGGAATTATTACGTCAGTGGGACCTCTATCATGCGCAAAAAAGTAAGATTTCTTGTTCCGCTTTCCTTGTAATTTTTATTTCTAAAAATAATAATCCCCCCCCCTCCCCCCCCTCTCCATCTTGCAAGCCCTACAGCTGCATTCTTGTGCGCAGAGCCAGACGTTTACTGTCAGCTTATTAAATTTAATTTAGCACCACGTGGTAAGAATGTTAAGGAGAAGAGTTGCACTGAAAATAAAATAATTGGTTCTCCCAAGTAATTGTTAGTAGGTATCAAATTTATTGGTTGTACTTGCAGAAGAAATTGGGTACTTCAACCAATAGATTGGTACTCAGCGCCAATGAATTAGAACTGGGTACCAACTCAAATTGGTACGATACAGCCAATTTTATTGGTTGCATTTACCCAGTATAATTGGTTGCTGTCACCGATTATTGGTTCAAGTACCTAATTTTTTGGGTAAGTACAACATTTTAATTTGATTTCGCAAATATCACTAATAATTAATCAGATGAACAGATTCTTTTTTTCAGTGTATGAAGAATCTGTGTCCCACTTGACATAGTCCATAGGAGTTTTCATAAAATCTCACTGAGAAATAAATTTAGGTAATTTAACAATTTGTTTGTTGGAAATGGTTTGTAGGTACCAACACTTTTTTGATGTTACTAACTGTTATGTTGATTTTACAATCTAAATTTGTTGAGTCAATTATCCAATGAGGTAAACCATCAATCTGATTTACCTCATTGGATTGTTGATTTAATAATTTGGATTGTAAAATCAACAAATGAGTTTGTACTCACCATTTTTAACAAACAGATCATTTAATTACCTAAGTTGTTTGCTCAGTGTTTTCTTTGCTAATTGCTCTAATTGTGTTTTTTTACGTGTTTCTCTAGCCCATTTTCTGAGAGTAGAGACTTCATGATATCCTAACCTCTTAAGAGCGTCTGAAACCTGTCGCTTGTTCTGTCACTGGTTAAAAAACAACCAACTTATGTTGCGTTGCTGATAAAAAGCTTTCAACACCAAAGTTGAACTGGATGAAATCCCCGTTTTTCTTGGGGAAATCTTCATTTCAACATAGGATGAAACTCGACAAAATTAGGAATTTCAACTTGATAATTAAATATAATCAAGCTCTAGGGTTTGTACCATCTGCTAATGTTAAATTTCCTACTCAGTCTGTCAAATTCAGTAGCTCCTTAGCTACTGAATTTTACAGACTGAGTAGGAACTGGACTACTTTAGTAGCTCTTAGGGATTCATATTAATAATCAACTAAATTGGAAGCCGCATATTGATCATTTGATTACTAAAATACTGAGACAAAATTGGGCCCTGAGAAATCTCACAAAGGTTACATCTTTAAGGTGATTCCAGGCGAAACTTTTCCAGATTTCAATCCGATGGATAGCGCCACTAGTCGCTTTTTGAAAAAGTCGTGTTTTTGGCGTTTTAAACTGAAACAATAGATATAACGCAAAATCCAATAACGTCAGCACCTGCAAAATTTTTTTATGGATTTTTTGAGCCCAAAATGAGCAAAATTGGTGTAAAATTAAAGCCGTTAAATATTAAATTCGTTTCGCCTTAAGCTTAGTGAGTGAGAGTGAGCGCGAGTGATGATACGTCCATCTGCCTCACTCCCACTCATTGCGTCTTACGGGAAGTTGTGTATTTCATAATTTCCGGCTTTATTTTTGAGTGTTTCAGCCTGAAACTTTCATGGTATCTTCCTGAAGTATGCTCGCAGGTGCTGACGATCCTCAAATTTGTATTTTTAGCGTGAATTCGTCAAATTAAGCTTGACTTTTTAAGCAGCGCGATGTGGTGTCCAAAGTCGGAACTAATCGACCCAAGAATCACCTTAAATTGTGTCCTCCTATTTTACCCCTCAAACATCTTATCTCACTTTAGATATGGGATTATCCTCTGGGCCAAGAGTCCTCATGCAAATTCTCTGCTTATAGAGCAAAACAAATTCTCTGAATTCTTTTCAATTTACCCTACAACTACTCCTGCAGAGAAATTTTCAAAAAGCGTAAATTATTTTCTCTACCATTTCTATATATCTTTGAATGCTTAAAGTATGCAGCTTACAATAAATTAATATCCCTGAGAGCATGCGACCACAGCACAGATATAATAGCAGATATAAATTTATTTCACGGGAAGTGGCCCGCCTCTCCATCTCTGACTCAAATATTAAAATTGCTGCTGTGCAGCTCTTCAACGGACTGCCTCTAAACTTGAAAAATATTTTTGGGGATGGACAGATTGGCAAATTCTTGGGAGAGCTGAGGAATTTTGTCCTGCAGAGGACATTCTACCATGTGGATGATCTAGATTGTTCAAATTAATTTTGGTTGTTTGTATGTTTGACTTGTACCAGCCCTAAACTAGAGGCATAATGTACTATTTTGTAATAAATAAATAAATACCTACCTAAATAAATGAATCAATCAATGAACTGTATTATAGCTTGTCCCAGCAAAGATTGGATTTGACACTGCTATGATGGTTTTCATGAAAACATCAGCTTCCATCCTCAGGTTGGGCAACCTGATTGGTTAAGGAGCAGTAAGAAGCTGATGTTTTCTTTCGAACCTCCCGTTGTCAAGTCCAATCATTCTTGGGACAGCCCACAGCGTGTTCATACTTTTCCTCCTTTTGTTCTATTCTAATTGATCTGTTCATTTTTTCCCTTCTCTAGGATCCTACAACGATTCACCTGTCATCTTTGAGGATGATCAATTGTATATCGTCTTAAAGTTGGGTAACGCAGGAAAAGATTTAGAATGCTTTCGATTCACCAGCGCCTATCAGTCATACTCAGCCCTCCTACAGGTGAGTCTTAGTTTATCTTTCCCCTTCCCGCTCCATCTGATCCTCGTGTGAGAATAACTCCGCAGGCCTACAGAATCTTCCACAACCGTTGTATTCTCCTGCAGTCCCAAAATTTTGTAACATGAACTCTGTTTTTGCCACTCTTTTTGCACTAAGGTCGACTCTACGCGGTCGATGAAGTTATACCTCCGAATCAGCTCGCTGAATGAAATCTCGCCGAAAGAAAAAAGAATCCCACAATTTGTAACATAATTTCCTATATTGCCACACCGATCCCGGGATCGCCGGATCAAGAATATTCTGCAGGCCTGTGTAGGCTGTCTTAACAATGGTTGGACGTGACAAACAAATGTACAATGATTATTGGTTAACTCTGCCTTCTTTTCTGATCCAAGCTCTAACCCATTCACCAAAGATTTAATTCATTTTTTAAAATTGCTAGGCAACTATGTTGAGTCTCACTTTTGATCACAAAAATTTTGGCCTTGAAAAATTTCCCACTCTCATAGCTTGCAGGAACAGTTATGTAACTTTAACCTCAATTACTTTCCTCTGCTACTATCTCTCTCTAAATCTGATTTTCTTGGGAGACTTTAATCGTTATCTGACAATGAAGGTGTACCGGATACTGGATTCAGGACCGGATAGGGAAGAAAGTGAGACATCAGCTTATCCGGCCAAAGTTGAATACCGTATTTACCCGTGTATAACCCGCACGCGTGTATAACCCGCACCCTACATTTTAGCGATGGGGGAAAAAAAAAAAAATCCGCGTGTAAAACCCGCATTTTTTGAAGAGGAGATGAAAAGCTGGGGGGGAAAAATGAGACAAAAAAGAATCGAAACATGAACTTTGAAATGGAAAACTATTTATTTATTATTTATTATTAGAAAATCACTGTTTAAAGGGGTGTGAGAAATCAAAACAATGCGGGGAAATTGCGATTACGCACGCGACTTATTATAGGTCGTTTCCGGCGATGCCCGAGTTTTTTTACAAAACGCCCGGGAAAACCACCTACAAAATTTAACCTCAAAATCGATTTTTAGGCAGATGGGGCCCCCTAGGTGACAACAATGAACCACGGAACGTTCCTTGATGTGCCACTCTAAAGTTTTAGCTCATTGATTTGGCCGCGGCCCGGGGCGGTCCCCGTCCATGCCAACGTTTCCGCACTACACCGTGCGGTGGTCCTGATCAAAAAATGTGTGGAATGCGAAACTCGAATGCGACTTGTCTCAAGGGGGCGAGCTTATTAAAAAATGAAGAAACGTGTGCGGCAGACTCGGGAGTGTGGGATGTGCGCGCCGCTGTAATCCGAGATAGAATGCGTGCGCAATGTTGTTGCGGTTGCGTCTAGCGCTCTACCGTGTATAACCCGCACCCCCGATTTTTTCTCCCGATTTTAAGGAAAAAGGCGCGGGTTATACACGGGTAAATACGGTAGTATGGGCCGACCATGACATTTTGACTTGAAATTTGACATCCCTCGCATGTAAAGCCCCTCGTAACGTGCAAGTGAATTTTTCTCAGAAACCAATAGAGATAATACGAAACTGTTTTTTGTTGCTTTTGTCTGTTTTGATTGTAAAGATGGAGCAAAAATATTTTTTCAAGTGGTGCTAATTGAATTTTTTGTATTTGTGTAAATGTTTTTAAAGAAGTGATCCTTTTCAGCCAATATCGACTAGCCCAATGAAAATTTGATGAAGATTTAACTCATTGACGTGTGAATTCATTTTAAAAAAGTTGCTGGGCACATATTTGTCATTCTATGCCAGTGGCTCACCTAGCGGTGAAATCTCAGAATTTTAGTGAAGCGAGTGACATTATCTGTCGGATATAGCTGCAAGTTTTTAATTGTGTCATTCCGTTGCTGAGTTACCGGGGAAAAAAGGTATTCCGAATTTCTTCCAAGTGCGGACGTGAAACATTTCAATGGGTTAAAAATAGATACGGAATATTTTTTTCTTAAACTTCTGAGGCAACCCAGGCTCATAGATTCTCAAGATCTATTATTCAGATTTCTTACCAAGATTCAATGATCAATTTTTTCTAAATCTCTATCTTTTGCTCTGTATTATTCCATCGTTCAGTTGTTGACTGCATTTCTCACTTCCATAGTTTTTTCTACGGCTTAAGTTGATCTTAACTGTATTACCTTTCCTACCTTTTGCTCTTCCCTGAAAAAGTTGATTAATGTAATTTGTTATTATTGTTTGTATCTATCTACCAATGTTATCTTGTCATTAGCTTTATTTTTAATGATGACATTTGTCCGTTTAATGTTTAAGTAATCAAGTACATTTGCTCTACTCTCTAAATGCTTTCTGTTTCTGGATCTCTCGTTTTCTGCTCTCAGTTTTGGCCTCGGTTTAAAGATGTAGTGCCTTGATCTTGTAATTTTAGATTTTCAATTTATCTGTATTTTATTTAATCTTCATCTTCCTGAGCACTTTTGTGGGGTGGATATCTTAGCGAGGCTTTCAGGACCACAAATTCGAATTGTTCCTCATGCATTTCCATTTTATTTTATTTTTGTTTTTTTGTTTTACTTCAGAAATTCATGAGGTATACTTACTAAAAGTTCACAGTATATGAAAAATTTGAAAAGTTTAAACTCTGCAAAATTGTTAGAACTTATGCCTAGAAAAAAAAGAACTTAGAGACTTCTCTTGAATTGGACCTTATGTAAACTTTCTTTGTGAGCAGCAGTGCCCCACCAATTTTTTTCCTCAATCACAAGGATGAAAACAATCGAAATACAGTCTCTGATGATTCTCCTTCCAAGTGACAAGGGCATGACCTAAGTCTGACAGACCCTCTTTGCGACTTGGAGTGAAAATCAATCGACTGTATTAGAATTAGACAGACATTTTCAAGATTTGAAGAAAGCTTGGTCTGTATCCCAGTAGAAGAAGCCAAAAAGACTCAAGAGTGATGACCCTTTTTTTTCTTCTGTTAAATACAGCTATGGCTTGGGAAGATTAAGGTAAACCTGGTAGTCAGGTCAGTTGATCTTTGTCATAAATTATGTTTATTCATAAGAAAAGAGAGAGAAAAAATATATTTAGAGCACTTTACCTCCTTGATTGCTCTAAGTACTTCCTTCCCATTTTGAGAGTCCCTGGCAGGTCGCCGTTACTCTCCTCTTTCCTATCCTTTGTTTTGAGAAAACTTTAATTGTCTGTCCTACCCCTTCTTTTTTTATGCAGTCCAGTCGTTCGCTGTGAAATATCAGCATAACAAACCACGTGTTTGGGCGGCTGGACTTTACTACTACTACTGCTTTGTTTTGTAAATTTTTTCATCGTAAATAGATTGATACTTCAAATGAGTGAGAAGGTATCTTTGCACCCAGGAGCAGATTTACATCTCTTGAGGCCCTACGCAATCTTGAGTTTTAGGCCCCTTGGAAGAAGAGTAGGATGCTTGGGGGTCTAGGGGCACATTTCCAGATAGAAGGGGGGTTTTTGGGTCCTCCCTCTGAAATATTTCAAATAAAAATGCATTAAAAACTCAAATTTTCAACTGTTTTGTCAGCAAAGTTGTTATTTTTTTAATCCTTCCGTTTTCTCTCTTTATCCTCTCCTCTTTCTCCCTTAGATCTGAGACCCCACGTAGTTGCGTATTTTGAATAGTGGTAAATCCGCCTCTGTTCGCACCCCCACTCCTCTTTTTCCATTTCTTTCTCTTACTATTATCATATGTAGTTATTATTATTTTAGCCTTATTGTTTGCTCTCTAGTTCAAGCATAAAAAACTGAATGGTTCAAGCAACTGTTTAACAATACTTCATTCCAACTTCTTGTCTCTCAGCTGGATTATATGAAGCAGAAACAGTGGCTCAGGAATAGCTTCTGGTGAAGCTATAAATTATCAGGCTGAGTGAGTGAATTTCTAGGCCATGTTTCCAAGTTCCATGACTAGATTTTCACTCATTCAAGCCGGTAATTAGTCATCAATGTCTACTCCAAGCAAGTTGGTTTGCCTATCATTTGCAAAGCCTATGTAAGCAGCAGTACACTTTAACGTAGTTGTCCCAAACCTTAATGTCGAGGCTTTGACTGTGTTGGAAACAAGGATAGAACAATCATGCCACAATTTGCCGCATCGAACAAGATATTTCATTCTTCGGTTAATGTTCTCTTGGAAATGGATTTCTTTCAATATCAGCGTCACGAACTACTGTGATTGGGCGGCTGGACTTCACCGCCACTACTTCTACTACTTCTTTTTTGAAGAATTATGTATAACGTTGAAATTGGTTTGGAATGAAAATTTTGAGCATTCTAATTACGACAGCTGGACATGTAAATCGATGTAAACCTGATGTTAGACAATAACTAGTAAATCTCTGTGCTTTTAATAAAAGATTACAGCTTTAGCCGAAAACTGTACTCTGTTTGGTTTCAGTCAGAACAATAGATGTGAAGTGTGGCTATGAATAGTTTTTAAAATTTTAATTGCAGAGTGTAAAAAGTCCTATATTTTTGTTATTTATTGTGTACTGTACTTTTTCCTTTAAACTAAAAATTATCCTTGAAAAAGTAAAAGGGTCTCTTGAATATATGATCAAAGAGGACCCCTGTCCCCTCCTCTGCTACCTGTTTGTTTAAATGTTGTCAAGGATGCAGTGACATGCTTGATAGAGTAATGAAGTAAATGTCGTAGACCACAACTGGATGTGTCAATTGAACAGGCTCATGCAAAAACATTAGCGTTCCATTTTTTTTTTATATTTGACTGTGTGAGCGTACATCACTCTTAAGAAGACACTCCATCTGTGCAACTGATCAAACTTGATCCGTGGCTCAGGGGCGTCATTTCGAGTCTAACTTTGGGGGGGGGGGGGGGGCAAAAATCTGATGACCTCTTTTTTTTTGTTCATCAATATAATTTTAGAGCCTTGGGGGCCAAAATCTGATGACCTCTTTTTTTTGCTCATCAATATAATTTTAGAGCCTTAGAGCGGCTTGGGGGGGGGGGGGGGGGCAAAAATCTGATGACTTATTTTTTTTACTCATCAATATAATATGTTCCCGTTTTTGAGCCTGACTTCAAATCCTTGGGGGGGGGGGGCAAATGCCCACCCTGCCACCCCTCAAATGACGCCACTGCCGCGGCTTTTTGTTCCTATTTCCCTTGTCTTACCAGTTTTCATTAATTTTTTTTTATGTTTTTATATTTGTCTTCTCAATAAAAATGTATTGGACTTCAGACGTTTTCGCATGAGCCGATTCCATTTAGGGAGAAGTTATGCCAGAAAATATTCTGACACAACGCGATCATTGGGCATGAATTTGTAGTGAGGTGCTTAAAAACCTCCATCTTTTAGAATAAGAGGCGCTAATGTATGTGGGTTTAATATTTTCATGCAGTAGGAAAATGAACAGTATTACAGGAACTAAAATTGAAAACTTTGTTTGATGAGATAATACTGTCTTCAAAAAGTGAACTAATTCTGCAATTCATCAAGCAAAGCAGATGGAGCCCCCTCCCCTATTGCTTATTTGGAAGTGGTAAAGGATTATATTTCGTAGTAAATAGTCTGTGTCAGTTGGGCAAAAAATTATTCGGAGATAATTCTTTGAGTCAGGCAACGCCGAGTGTTTTCCTTTCCTCAGCTCAGGTAGCAAACCCAGTTTTCAGTGTTGCTGGCTTCATTTCATTATTTCTGATTATTCGTTTGCCCAACTCTGGTCTGTGTCATGGAATGATGAAAATGCTGCAAACTGCAACTTAATACCTCATTAGGTTGAAAGTTATCACGGAAATGTTCGGAATGAACACTGTGTGTTGTGTAGGAGCACTGAAAACCACCTTCTCTCCCATCCTGTAGAAAGGTCTAAGATTTTACACATTGTCATGTGCATTGTGCACGAGTCAAATGGTAGTAACGCCACAAACCACAAATTGACTTTTTACTTTAAAAAGTCGCTACGAATGAAATTAAAAGTAAATGAAAATAAGGGAAAATTAGAACCTTCCACTGTACTTAAATTTGGTACATTTGACCCACCACAACCTAAAATCTCTGCAGCTGTATCTTGCACCCTTGGAGACTTCAGATCAGGAGGAAGTTTGTCAATACTCAAATTTCATGCTTTTGAACCACACTCACAATAAATTATTCATGGAACCTTAAGTGTCTATCCTTAAAACCCTCATCATTAATGATGGTTCCTTTGCAACTTTTTTTTTTTAGCAAGGCGTTAAGAAGCTTGATTCTAAATGGGAAAATGGGACTTTCCCCTTGACCCCCTCAGACTTGGTCTGAAACTTTTCATTTTGATATGACACTGTTTCTGAAAATAATTAGAGGAAGTTATTGGGGGCAAAGTGTCAACTTTCAAAAGTTCAATACCAGAAGTTGGGGCGACTTTTATACCAGAGTTATGAAAGGTTTAGTGAGCGAAAGTTAAGTTTTAGGGGCTTATCGCCTCGCCCGCAGCGCTAAGCATCTGCTGTGTGTCTTCAGGTTACCCTCAAAAACACGATTTTCACTCTCTAAAATTCGGACTTTTCTGAAACATAATATCGTCCCAACTTCATATTGGGCTCGATTTATGCAGGAAATAAAGAGATTTGACATTTTTTAGTTTGATCAATGTAAGAGATGAAATAACAGTGATTTTTTTTGTACAAGTGACCTAACAATCACGAAAATGATTGTAAACAAGTAATAATTAATGAAATTTCATTCCGTCTGTTAATTTCCATCGGTAAAACTGAATTGCTAGTGTACAGTCATTTCTCTACTTGTCATCATAGACTCCTCATTGTGTGGAGCGTTTGGCAACCCTGTGTTTGCAATGTAGATATGGCATCCTGGAGGTCAGCCACTGAGCATTATCGTACAGCCTGGTTAGGTTAGGTACCTAGGTTAGACGCAAAGTTATAGAATTGAAATACACATGAACAGATGGGTTCGTTCCCAATGCTATGCAATGGCTTTGCGTTACAATGCAACGTTGTGGTCGAGTTGAGGAATGTGAACTTCTTTGTTGCTGTGCAGCAGAGAGCTGGAGCCAAATCACAGAGTTTCCTCTGCGCCAGTCTTCACTGATACATGCTCACATCTTTTAATGCGTGAAATCCTGGATGCTGATTTCTCGATGCTTTCGCTCACTCAGAATGATTTTTGTTTTCATTCTTCGCCACAAAACGTAAGCATCAAAATGCTACAGATTCCAAGGCCTTGCGTCTCATCGGAAACTAGGCTCAACGTTGAGCCTGGAAGGTGGCTACAGCGCATGCTTGTGTTTTAGCTTTTTTAAACAAACTTATCCGATCTTCATGCATTATCTTTCATCAGCTGTGATTCAATGACCAAGTCCACACTTAATCCTTTATTTGTTACTTGTTAGTCAGTGGCGTCGCGTGCAATTTGGCAACAATGTATTCTATCAATTTAAACGCATGTAAATATCGAATTCAGGGGCTACACCCAGCACAAAGAAAATTCGATATATTCAATGAGTTTAAATGGAGTAGTTGCATTGTTGCCAGATGGCATGCGACGCAACTGTTGATAGAAATGATAGTATACTTATCTGCTCCTTTATCATCCTCTCCTGTACTTATTCTTGTTTCAGATAAGTATGGCCTTAGCAGTTGCGGAAAGAGCACTTCAATTCGAACATCGGGATTTACATTGGGGAAATGTTCTATTGTCTCCCACTAAAGAGAGAAGAATATCTTACATGCTCGATGACGTTGAGTATGAGATCCCAAGCCATGGTGTGAAAGTGAGTAATATCCCCTTTTACAAAATAATTTGGTTGCTAACGTTTATCTGTGGGGTGCTTTGTAAAAAAAATTTTGAAGTTGGCTCATTTGCCTTGTCTTCATGCGGAGAATCTGATTTTCGATGACTTGAAGTCTTTAAACTGGTCTGGTGACTACCAGAGCCTTCAAATCAATATGGCAGCTGTTCAACCAACTTACTGTGGCGTATTGAACTCTAATCCGTGGCCAAAACTCATAAATACGAACACCTAGGACCAAAACTGTTAACATTTACGTATGCTACATTGTTTTGTTGCCTGTGTACCACAAACCAGAAATTTTCCATGATTAGTGGGTCAGCAATCCAGCAGATAACTTGTTATACTTGCTGTTAGGTACCCAATTTGCCTATCGCGCGACTATTACAACAACGATTTGTTTGAGGTGCTCGGCCACATTCCTTGTTCATCTAGAATTAAAATTAAATGTGCTATGGAGGAGAATCAGAATTTAAAGCAGTATCTTTTCAAATATTCATTTTTTCCTTTTAATTGATTTGTAAAGTTTTTATGTGACTTAAAAGAAATGATAAAAAAAAAATGCATGAAGAAGCAAAGCTTGCATTTTTAGAGGTCATTTTGGTATCTATATAATAGTGAAGGTGTATACACCTAAAGTTCCTATATACTATGAGAGTTGCGCCAAGTCTCTCAAAATGAAGAAGAAGAAGCGGATTAATGGAGCCCCAAGAGGCAAATTGCATATGGCAGATGGCCATGTGCCTCTGCACTGTTGCCGCTATTTTGCTATCTCTAGTAGGTTAGGTTCAGATTCTCGACAGTAACGATCGTTATTGAAAGAGATGATGTTCTCTCGAGAAACATTCAAGCAGAGGAAAAATTAATGATAATTACTGCGGTCACTGTTACTTCAAATGTGTAATGAAAGCTAGTACGCGAAAAGTAAACAAACCCTCCGCCGTTTGCATTTGCCTCTGCCTCTTGGAGCTTCTTGACAGTCTAAATCTGAGAGCCAATCAGAAATGGATTCAACGTTGGCGCAACTCTCATAGTATATAGGGACTCTATATACACCTTCACTCCTAATTTATTTTGGGTTCACTGCTAGAATTACTTAAAAACCTGCGAATTTTAGGGATTTGAGACTATGCCCATAAAATCGCTCATTTCTGAAAGACGTAGATAGCTTATGCAGTGTTTGGGCTATCAATTTGGTGTAGAATTTTACACTCTTTTATATGGTTTGGTTTATTTTGTTTAAACTGAATATTCATCCATTTTCAGGCAAAAAACAACAAAAAAACATCTTCCGAAAAATCGCAAACTTTGACCACCATGCGCGAGGGTCAAATGACCCCCAATTTCAATTTTCTTTTTTCTTCATGATCACAAGTGTATACTCTACTTTTTTTTGCTATTACGTTTGCGACATCGCAAATCGTGAATTTTCGACCCACTCTAGTACCCACTAAATTGTGCCAAGATAAAATTTGAGCTTTTTCAGTTGAAACTTAGAAAACTAGCAATGACTGGACCACATATTTCTTTCCTCAGTTTTTTTAGCTACAATTAAAGAAAAGTACATTCATGTCCGACCTCTGCCTTCCGCTTTGTCATCATTTTTAAGAGACGCTGTTTTTCGCATCATAAATTTAGGGTTAGAAAAGGTATTACAAACCTTTAAACATTTTTGGCCGGAGATACAAGAACAATTGCATTTTCCTCTTGATCTTTATACTTCAAAGACAGCGGCGGCGCTATCCCTGCAGCTAGGGCGGTAGACCTTCTATCTATCTATGTATATACTTCGAATGCTGTGTCTACAAAGAGCTTGATTCAAAATGGGGGTTTTTCTCCCCCCCCACCGATTTTCTTGAAACTTTGTATTTTGATAGTACTTGATAAAAGTAGTCTTTTTTTCCAATAAAATTTTTCCAAAAATAATTAGGGGGGGAGTTACAGTGTTGCAAAGTCGCACCTTTCAAAAATTCATAACTTTCGCGTAAATCATCCAATTGAAACGCGGTTTTCACCAAAAGATGCGGATTGTAAAGCACTTTCATGCCATTCAAACGGAATTCAATTTCAATAATTTTTGACTTAGTTATCGTCATTTTTGTGTTTTTTTTTTTTTAAAATAAAAAAAATTGGTATTTTTTTATTTTGACCGGGTTGCAATATGTTATTCCTCTTTAAATTCTGCGTAAAATGAGCCCAAGCAGAATGCAGGGCGATTTTTTGTTCCCGAGTTATGCATTTTTTAGTAAGCGAAAAACGAGTTTTTTAGGGTGCCCATGAGCGTTCGAGAGAGAGAGGCTCAAGTCAAATAAATGGAAACGGTATTTTTTTATTTTGATAAAATTAAAATATGTTATTCCTACTTAAATTCTGCGTAAAATGAGCCCAAGCAGAATGTGGGGCGATTTTTTGCTGCGGAGCTATGCGCGTTTTAGTAAACGAAAGTCGAGCGTTCTATGGAGAGGCTCAAAGACGCGGGTAGCCCGGGTAGCCTCAACCACTCGACTTTCGTTTACTAAAACGCGCATAGCTCCGCAGCAAAAAATTGCCCCACATTCTGCTTGGGCTCATTTTACGCAGAATTTAAGTAGGAATAACATATTTTAATTTTATCAAAATAAAAAAATACCGTTTCCATTCATTTGACTTGAGCCTCTCTCCCGAACGCTCATGGGCACCCTAAAAAACTCGTTTTTCGCTTACTATAAAATGCATAACTCGGGAACAAAAAATCGCCCTGCATTCTGCTTGGGCTCATTTTACGCAGAATTTAAAGAGGGATAACATATTGCAACCAGGTCAAAATAAAAAAATAACATTTTTTTTTATTTCACTTTAAGTAGATTTTGAGTGGCCTAAAAATCACAAAAATGACGATAACTAAGTCAAAAATTATTGAAATTGAATTCCGTTTAAACGGCATGAAAGTGCTTTACAATCCGCATCTTTTGGTGAAACCCGCGTTTCAATTGGATGATTTACGCAAAAGTTATGAATTTTTGAAAGGTGTGACTTTGCAACACTGTAACTCCCCCCCTAATTATTTTTGGAAAAATTTTATTTGAAAAAAAAGACTACTTTTATCAAGTACTATCAAAATACAAAGTTTCAAGAAAACCGGTGGGGGGGAGAAAAACCCCCATTTTTAATCAAGCTCTTTTTGTGATAGTTAGAGCTTTACTCTTGGAGTTAATATTTTTTTTATTTAGAGTAAACCTTTCTGAGCTGTAGCCAGAGCACTGATTCTCTGAAAAACCACACAAATTTCAAATCCACGTCACTTACAATTGTTGTACAATTGTTGTGAATCGTTACTTACTCTTGTTAGAGACTAAGATACCTAGAGGTAAAAAAAATTACACGGGCCAGTAACTTTGTGTAAAAACAATTATACTAAATTTCATGAAAATCTGAGATGTTGGGTTACACGGCTTGGTTGAACTGACGTGGAATGACCCAATGTTGATTTCTCAGACAAACACGCTTTTGGTTTTGTTTGCCCTTTTTCTGGATATGGCCGTAATGGGTCAAAACTATACAACAGTTTTGAACTCACAAAAAAAAAAAAAAAATTGTTTTATAATCGTAAGATTGAGATGATCAAAATTTCAATCACATGCCTAAATTAAACCTGTTACCAGCAGGGTCAAGTCTTCAATCTATTCATGTCAGAATTGAAGACCTTGCAGAAAGAAGGATGTAGACAAAAATTTACAGCTATGAGAAAAACGCCTTTGAAAGTGGTTTATGATATTTTAAAGCAGGAAATTCATAGAAACCTTGATTTCATTTCATTGATTTGCTTCTTTGAAGTATCGAAAAACCACATTGAAACTTTCAAACGCGTTTTTCTCAAAAGCATTTGTTTTTATCTATGCCCCTCTTTCTGCAAGGTCTTTTATTGTTATAAATTGAATTTGACAAGCCATTCTATCAATACAGTTTCAGTCAAAGTCTGTTGGAAGAAAAAGCAAGTTGAAGTATGTATGTTGAAATTCAAATTCAAAATTCTTTGAATTCAAATTTTAACAGGGATGTTGCCTAGAACCCAACAGTTTCTTTCAAATTTATTTTCAGTGGTGAATGAAAAAAGAAAATTTGCAAGTCTTTAATGGTTGAATTTGTTTTGTTTATTTCAGGCCACCATCATTGACTTCACCTTGTCCAGAATCACTTTCAAGGCCGAACAAAATGATTATGTGGTTTTTTTCAATTTAGGATGTGATCCTGAACTTTTTCAATCCGAAGGCGATTACCAGTTTGAAATGTACCGAATGATGAAAAACGAAGTTCAGTAAGTCTACTCATTTCTGTCTGTGTTTGTGCAAAATCCAAAATTAAGTTGAATTTTTATGTCATGTGCCGTATTATCCAGAGTCTGCTGAAATCCAGGGATTTCATCAGAATGTAATAATACATTTGAAGAACATCCTATACAAAGCATTGCAATAGATTGATTGAAGTGGGTAGTGTTCTTTTGTTTAAAAACTTCCTCTCGAGGGCAGTGGTGGCTGGTGAGATGTGTCTTCAATGGATTCTCTGCATTTAAACATGCATTCCCTGCATTTAAACATGCCTTCTCTGCATTCAAACATGCATTCTCTGCATTTGGGGATTCACTGAATCCCTGAGAAAAATACTTCGGCATAAAATCGAGTGGCTAAAAAGTGGTTGTCAAATAACACAAACCACTATTGCTTGAGGGCCAACTTTTTTTTCCACACACACCTGTACGCCATTACAAAAAATTAATGGCTTTCCCTACCCTGTCCTGCATCGGTTAGTCATAAGAATTTTGCAGGATAGTTGTTCTTACTTCACCTTTTAGATTCCTAAAATGAAACGCAATAACACGCTACAAGAGGCATTTTCAAGGAAAACAACAAAATCCTAGTTTTAGGAGATCATGAAACATGATATTGTCAGGAAGTGAGTGCCTGATTAGTCTTTCAGGAGAAATCAAAGAAAAGGGAGTACTATGAGCAACAGAGAAACCATGAAAAATTGTGTTGAACAAGTAGTATTACATCATCAAAAAAGACAGTCACAAAAAGGGCAAGGTTTTGACTTGAGTAACCTTTATCTCTCTTGACATCATTTTCTTTGCATCTATTGCTACATCTAGGCAGTCATTTTTGAGATACATATTATCATTCCTAACCTCACCGTAAAACTGTTGCTGTTGTTACATCTCTTTTTTGTTGTTGGTTTTTTTTTTCTTTTCTTCTTACCACACATTACAATCAATCAAATTGCTTGAATTTGAACTCATGATCTAGTGTGGTAAGGGTATCCTACATGATTTGTTTATGTCTATTAATTAATTTTTTAATCTGATGCATGTTGTAGCCAATAAAAATGGATCTCCGCGAAGGTAAGACTACAAGATTATCCGTCTTTAATGACCTCCTTCAAATAGAATATCCACCCACCTTAACACAATAGACATAAACAGATTATATAAGACCTTTACCACATTTTTGGGGGGGGGGTTTCCCTCTTGTCTTCTCTCCTCACTGTGAGGTACCTTGGTAGGTATCTTTCTTCCTTCTTTTTCCCTTTTTGTATTCTCATCGTTCGCTTTAAAATATAAGCATAAGGAGCCCAAGGTTTGGGCGGCTGGACTTTACTACTACTACTTGAGGACCGTTCCCCGAAGGGGTATCACACTGCGCCCTACTCAAGATTTTTTGTGCTTTCACGATCCAATTGTGCCGATGACAGTATTTGAGGCTTGTTTGGGGATTCCCATCTCTGCTGAGTTAACTTGTTTCAGCCTCATGTCTCACAGATGGCAGTTTCTGTAGAGGCGTCAAGGGCATCGTAAGTTTGGGCTTCAGCGTGAGTTCATAGCTCAGCTATGGGAGATGGAGATCGCTAGGGGGGCAAGCGGTGTCCTGCGGGGGCCCCGTATCCGATCCCGCTTACTCTAGACACCTAATTTTCCGAGATTAAAGGCGCGCAGTCCGTCTTTGCGTCCTCTGCGTCAGTTCGATTGTGTAAATTAGGGTCGTCCATGCGTCCTCTGTGTCAGTTCGATTGTGAAAATTAGGGTCACTACCGGGTTTCAAACCCAGGACCTATTGATCTAGAGTCAGGAGCCCTGACCACTAGACCAACCTGGCCGGCCCTTTACCTTGCTAAGATTATGAGCTCTAATTCAAGTATTTTGATTGATTGTAATATACTGACGATAAGACAACCTTACCTGCAAGTCCTCTCCTCTTGTATCGAAATTCTTAATCTAAAAATCTAAACTAATCTAGCATTGGGCTCTGCAATTTAGACAGTCCTTGGGCCACTAAACCCTAACCATCCTGTCTAGAGACCAACTCCTACTCCAACTCAAAAGAAGTAGAAGCACATACATAGAAAAGTTAGACTTTCTACTTCTTAAGTACTTAAGTAGAAGTATAAAGGTTAGACTTTCTACGTCTACTTCTTTTTTTTTGTATTACTTTGACCCGTGTCACAAAATTTATTTATAGATCCCAAGAAAAGTTTCTGGAGCACTCTCTCTACATGTGTGCTCAAGTTACGTCCCATACCAAGGGTCTTTGCAGGGAGATTCTTTCAGTTTATCTCGCATGAGACGACACGAGATAGATGAGATACAAGACTATACTGTGTTGCTAGGTTCCCCCTTGCAAGATTTTTATGACAAGAGACGATTTAGAGTCATCTTTCTTGTGAAATGAGCAGAATCAGCCTGCTAACAGGTTGCCGTATCCCTCTGTCATATATTTCTGTGGTAGTACCTTTGTGGCAATTTCATAATTCCTTTGGTTTATTCAAGAAAGAAAAATAGGAAGTGTTGGATTAAATTTAGTCTCGGCAGGTAAGCATTGAGATGTACAGTGACTGGATAAACCACAGTGCGGTCATTTTGGTCGTCTTTCTGATTGGTCGGATTCCTTACATCGCGAATTTGAGCATTTAGAAGTATTTTAACAGTTTTATAGGGTTCTCGTAGGCAAGTTAGACACGACAGAAGTTCTTCTGTCAAATTTGAAACATATTGGTTCGCAAAATCAAGAGAAATCAACGATTCCCCGTAACTGACCCCCCGCGGATGCGCACCCAACTTAACACGGGCGCCATAGGGAGGAAGTGCTTTCCTGAGTCACTAGTAAAAAATATCGCAACCCCCCGCCCTAAAAATGGTTTATACATAGCATTAATGACTATTTTCAGACGGGGGGTAGAGAAAATTTCATTCCGAAACCCAGGAACAATCCTACTCCCCATGCTGCCCATGCTAAAGTGGGTGCACTATTGAGGGGTGGAGGGCAAATGGCCGCACTGTGGTTTATCCAGTCACTGTATTGAGATGCACTTTTCCTGGATGATTTCTGTTAACCTAATTTTTAGGTGCTGTTGCATATGCTATTGTTGCCTTATGTATGTATTATTGTATTGTATGTGACGCTCTCGTTTTGTGCCCTCGAAAAGTGGCAGTAAAAATGTATCTATCTTTTTGACGAAACTTTGCAGAAGTGCTTGTCACCGCCTTAGGATGAACTTCAGAAAATTTGAAAGTTATTGTTCATTTTTATTCTGACTTTTTTTTTATTTTTATTGATTCATTTTCACTTTTTCGCAATTTTACGATCGATTCATTTCATTAGTTTTAAATTAATCTCAAATTAATTATTATTTTTTTTTTTTTTTTTTTTTTTTTTTTTTTTTTGTAAGGGTCTCATGGAAGAGTATTTTCACAATTTTTTTTCTTCTTTCCAGGGATGTCTGGCATATGTACAAACCTAGAAACAACATTTTCTGGCTACACTATTTGGTGGACAAAATGATTGGGAGCTGCTATTATAAAAACATTACTACTACCACTCACAAGAAATACATGCTGTTTTTAGACGAAATTAATGAAAGTATTTTAAAGTGTTCTGATACTTTTGATTTTATCAATTCTTTCTCTAGTAACTACAGCCGGTCTCTTACTGGCTGATAAATAATTTTAAAATTTTTCATCCCCCCCCCCCTCCAATTATTTTTCCCAAAGAACTTTTTATGTGTCAAGAGTTCTCTATTCTCCTTTTTTCTCCCTATTTTTCCCTACTTTCTAGTCTCGATACAGTCCAACCGTTTGCTTTTAACTCAAAGAGTAACTTGCTGGGGTGGTTGGACTTTCTATTCCTTTCTCTTTTTAAATTTTTGATACTCCACTCATGTGTTCCATAATTCACTTTAATTTAATATTTTTGGTGGTATTCGGAGCCATCACTTGTTTACACTCATGAAACTAGTATTTATACCGTTCAAAAGTACAAAAAAAATGTTTTTTTGGGACATGGGAAGTTTTTTTCTTCATGAAGAAAGCTTAAAAATTCACAATAATGCAAGTGTCGTCAAATGTTACAAAGATGAAGCAACTTTTTCTCACTCATATTGAGAGTAACTGCAAAGGCACTCTGCTTGAGTTTTATCTCAGAAAACTTTTTCTAGTTCAAAAAATGTTTCCGAAAATTTTTGTTCCTGTCAGAGCCTTTGATTATTTTTTTTTTCAAAATAAAAGTTACTCAATCTTTGCAACATCTAATGACACTCTCACAATCAGTGTGATGAATTTTTATGCTTCAAGTGGTTTTCGAGTCAATATTCTCTTGTAATTACCATTTGATCTGACACTTATTTTGCTACAAAATTCTCGTCTTGCCTTTTATAGTCCTAAACATTGCTTTTTTTTTTTTTGTTGAAACAATGCCCAGAAAACTCCACAATTTGATCCACATTTATTTCTAAATCTTTATGCTAATGTCCGTAGATGAGAGAACCCCTTTCAGAAAATTTTATTTAGTAACCAGTGGGCCCATTATTTACTGTTATGAGCCATCAGTAAATCGCGTTGTATGGAACCAATTGAAGTTTTTTATTTGGATTTATCATTTACTTTGTCTGCATTTCGTTCTATTTTTTTTTCAATTGAGTGAGTTAATCACTAACTACAGTTTTCGATTGATCATTCACCTTCTCCGGAAATCGTAGTACTGGCTGTTACTTTGAGCTAGCCCTTTAGCTACTCTCATGAGTTATCGATTGAAAACATCAATGGCAAATCTATGATCACCCGTTAAATAACGGTAGACACCAATCAATGGATTCAATTTTAACGTTTGGCTAAACGAAAAAGTAAATGATTCACTTGATGGCCACTTTTAATGTGACCAGCTTTCGAAATCATAGTAACTATTAAGAGTCAATCTCAAACGAGGCGATTAAAAATTCCAATGTTTCCTTTGGTTACTTATTCCTCCTATCAATTTTTTGATAACCCACCTTAGGACAAACCAAACTCGGTAGTTCGCGGTCTTTTTTTGCTGTGGTACCGTACCTAACCGTATGCTGTTCTATTTTGCCTAGTGCTGCCATCGTTTTATGTGACCAAAGTAATAAGACTCGAATGACTGTTGATTTTTGAAGCCTGGTCACTTGATAAAGGACCTCTGGGCTGATAACTTATTTGTTAAACCGATAGTAAAAACTGTCTCTGAGTGACGCTACTGGTCGAGAATTGTAGGACAGACTTTCGCTATTGTAACCATAGTTAAGTTTACCTTTATCCATATCTTTATAAACGCTACTCCTAGGTAGCCCTTATAACACTAACGGGCAATTTAACTATGGTTACCATAGCAATGGCCAAGTACTACAATTCTCGACCAATAGTGTCACTCGTAGACAGTTAGGTATACAAAAAAGTCAACAGATCAGCCCGCTGGTTTCTAAATAAAATTTGTTTACTGTCATAAACTTTCTTTTTTCTTCAATTTTGATTTATTAATTTTATGTTTTAGAGAATGGGGAAATCACAGACCCCTATTGTAGCCTTTTTAAAATAATTGATCTCGAGGGTGTTTCGGACAAAACTGTGAAATCATGAAATTTGCTAGGTCGGAGCCAGTTCCCACAAGGATTGTGCCGTGTACAACTGACTTTTTGTACCTAATTTTTTAGTTTATTACCTTTTACTCATGTTGAGAAATGATCTCTGAATTAAATTATTCTTTTACTTTTGTTACTTTCATCTTTTTTGATTTATTCCTTGCCTGCGCCCTTTTTGTAAGCACAGTCTTGAAGACATACAAAAAACAGATAAAGAGATAGGATAAGTTAGAAAATTTAGAAAACCCATCTTGAGCTTGAGGAAACAAAAGAAAAAAAAGAAAGGCTAAAGGAGTGCGTTGTTTTCGCTTGTAATGCGGGTTGCGTTGAATTACTATGTAGTCCTTGAAATACCGACCAATCAGAATGCTGGGAACGCATGGATTTGTAGAGCTTGACCCAAAGTTGAAATGCTGGTACTTATTTACAATCATACTGTTGACTAGAACCAACTCACGAGTAAACATGAAATGCAGCTATGTGTTGAAAACCGTTTTCAGTTGTAAAAGAAAATCTTGACTTTCCATATCATTCACCTTAAACACATCTAAGTTCTGTCGAGACCTAATTTCTTCAACTCACTGTGTAAGAAAATCCGCTTGAAAGTGATCCGACTGCAGTTCAAAGGTTCGTTCTACTTCAGGTCTGAGTAAGCTTGATCCAAGGTCCATTAATAACAGGGCTGTATGGTAGTGCTGTAATTTCTGAGCTTAGTTTCATAAGTGCAATGTCAAAGCGACAGATTGATTTCATTCGTAGCAATCTTCTACCCATATTGGGAAGTGCCCAAAGATTACAACGCAACCAGAGTGACTTGTTATTAGTGGATCTTGAGCTTGATAAGAAAAATCCCAATCTTGATAGATGGAGCCAAAATCTGCACCTCATTCAGAAAGAGCTAATCATTCTTTAAGTACCTTACTGTGCACGCTCATGAGGTTTGCCAAATTTTCCACCATGATACTGAGCAATCAATTTTTCAACCCCATTCAGGTCCATTTTTGTCACTGACTCTAATCCTTACCAAACCTCCCAGGCAATGCACTCCCTCCGTTCATGATTCTTTTGCCCATTTTTGATCAAAGTCGATCGGCCATCAGTTTTAGGGCCTCCCCATAAATGTTCGGCCACTGCTGTGACTGCTCTTACTAGATCCATAGCATTGCGTCAGCATTCTTCTCCATTATTTTTGAAATTCAGCCCAGCCTGACAAATTTTTATTCGGAGGGTAGTTCGCTAAAGTGACTCAATCCACAGAGAGCTTCTTTTGAGAAATGAGGCATCCAAGGTTTCGCTCCACCCAAAATTATTTAGGGTTTACCCAATTTTTTGCAGGGACCTGACTTGATCTGGATAGTTTTTTATTCTCTTAGAAATGACTTTGATCAGCTGTTCATTACCGGCTTGTTACAAAGCTTTTTCTCCTGTAGATTTGAAGATTTTTTAGGAGATCGCTCAAAAAACACTGATCTTGCTGGGCTTTTTTATCCTTTTAAGTGGAAATGAGACCTCGGCAGAGAGTTGAGAAATCTGTTAATAGTTGGTTAAAAATTCAAAGGAATTTGTTGAAATAAAATAGGTATATACAAGCAGAGCCATAAGTCCTGCGTCGAAGATTCGACGCAACCCGCATTACATGTACAGTTAATGCCCTCTTATCTTTCTTTTCTTTCGTTTTCTCAAGACCGAGCGAGGTTCGGGCGACGCGTAGTGCGGGTTGCGTCGAGGCGGCCGGGGCGCGTTACTTCTCTCTCGTCGCCTCACACTAAATGTACGATGTCGGCATTCGCATTTTGGTCTGAGATCGCCGAAAAGTGGCTGAAAATCGGAAATTCTACTGTGAAATTAAGACAATTATGTACGATCCGGCATTGCATGCCTTTTTGAAGGAACTACAATGACTAGTTAGCTTCATTGATACCGGCAAACATCTGACATTACGTATTAAACCTTTTCAAATTGAAGATAAGCAAACATGCCTCGAATCTTGGCTCAGCGACATTCTCGTTAACATAGTTTTCAGTGATGAAATTTCGTTCTTTTAGCAAAACTTTAGCTGGAACGGAATCACCAAGACCAAGACAAGTTTCATCACCCTATATCCTCGTTTACTTAACCTTTTAAGGACCAGGGACCAAATAGTGTTACGGCTTGACGGTCCTCCGAAAGACGTTGGATGGTGCGCACGTAAGTATATTTGCGTGTAGTTTATACCCCCCGCAAGTACTCACCGATCATCTGCGTGCGGGACCATGAGGACGCAACACTATTTGGTCCCAGGGACCAAATAGTGTTGCGTCCTCACGGTCCCGCACGCAGATGATCGGTGAGCACTTACGGGGGGTATAAACTACACGCAAATATACTTACGTGCGCACCATCCAACGTCTTTCGGAGGACCGTCAAGCCGTAACACTATTTGGTCCCAGCAGGTTAGCTCAAGAGAACACCTTCATTCCTCCGTTTCTACTGGGAAGGTAGTTAACTGTTCGTACTTGATGGAGTTGGAATTGCCTGTACAACGAATTGAAGGCGCCCGACGATTGTAGTGTTTTCATCTAGGTATATTTGCATTTATCCGAAATGAAGACTAAATCAATGTGAAATAGGTTAGAGGAGAAAAATTAGTATACTCGGGCTTGGCCCATAAGGGGTTACAATATACAACCCTTTTATGCCTCATTTACCTTATAACTACACTTTTAAATACTGAAGACACGTGCAGGCCTTTAAAACGATTGCAAATGATTTTTCCAGTGACTTAAAGCTGTGAAATACTGTTTTGTCTACTTTAATCCCTTCTTCAAAACTTTTTACATTGCAAGGTTGCAAGATTTCGCTGAAAAATCTTGGCATTCCAATTCCATCTGTGTCCATTGTCAAGTTTGGCAAGTGGGATAAAATTTCGGGTTCGGTAGGGGGAGAGGAGTAAGACGGAAGGGGGTAGACTGAGGGGGGGACTCGGTCTGTTCAAAATCTGTCTTATCACGATCACCAATTCTTGTGAATCTCACGATTTAATTGTGGAATGTAAGGGACATTTAATTAATTAAGTAGATAATTAATTAAAAAAAAAAAAAAAAAAAAAACCTGAAGTAGTTGGGTGCCATTTTGAATCTCAAAGTTATAAAAAAATCCATCAAATTCGAGTTTCACGTACCTACTACAAACATCAGGAAACTGAGCTCCAGGCCAATCGGACTGTAGGCTGTAGGATACTTTTGTTTCCGACTAAAAATAGCAAAAACTAATTGGGCGCCATCTTGGATTTGAAATATTTTGAATGACTCTTTCAAGTTCAGCACTCTTAAAAACACCGGCAAAACAAATTTCATGAAAATCGGATGCTAGGCTGAATTTTAATCTCATAAGAATAGGAGATATTGAGCGGGCGCCATCTTGGATTCTAAATATTTTGAAAAATTCCATCGGATTCGAGTACAGTGTCCTTAAGAACCTGGGGAAACCAGGTTTCAAGCCATTCGGTCGTTGGCTGATTTATGGCCACATTTTGGCGATCTCAGACCATAGTGCCCCGCTCCCAATCTCGGAGCCGCGCTCCGAAAAATCCGTTGTAGTCGGCTCCGAGTAGGAGCTGCGCTCCCAAAAACACTTCGGAGCCGGCTCCCACAACCGAAGTTGGCTCACTGGCTCCCACTCGGAGCCGCGCTCCGAAAAATCTTTTGGAGCTCGGCTCCGAGAGGGAATCAGCTCCCGTCGCGTCGCGCGGAGTAGTAAGTATTTAATGAGCTTCCACTCGGAGCCGATCCCTCCCGCTAGATCTTCTGAAGTATCTTTTGACGTATAATGAGCGGTGGGCGTCTGACTATCCCCTATTCTCCAAACCACGAAACACGATAAATGGAAACGTATAGGTAGGTAAGCAAGCCTTACCTACCTACCGATCTGATGTAAACGACAAGCCTGTAGCTTCCGCTCCGCGGCTCCACACCCAAGCCCTGATGTCTTCCATCTCTCTCTCTATTCCTCATTTATATTATCTTTTATTTCCCTTTTATTCCTCTCACAGCCCAGTTGACCCGAAGTGGGCTGCAGGCCCACAGGGAAATTTCCCGGGTCTCCGGTGGACCAGCCAACCCCCCCTTCCCCCACGACCCACGGTGCCTTTAGGTCTTTGTTTTCGTTGCCTCACAAATTTTGACGTTTACGAGTTGCTATAAGTAATGCGATCAAGGTGGGTCGAAAATTATTATTTGGCCTCCAGAGCTGTCCTTGAATCGATTTATGTCAAATAGCGGGCCGATTGATATGCGGAACATGCGGGTGGTTTTTTAGCTTTGAAGTTGAGATTTTTGATCATGTCTCAATACCATCGGAAAATAGCCCTACTTAGGGAATTGTATCGAATCACCTTTGGGGACCGGAGTATTTTTTTTTTCTTTTCTTTTCTTTTTTTTCAAAAATTACTGGTTTAGTACTTCAGTAGAACATGTTTTACCCAAAGTGTTTTGAATTTCCAACCATTGAAAGGGGAGCTACGAATTTTTGAAAACAGCTCGATATCGAACTTATGAGTTTTGATGTATCGAAGACGAAGAGTAGTATTGCTGACTTTCAATTTGCGCTGGAAAATTTATTTTTGTAAGTACCCACTTGAAGATGTAAGAATGAAAAAATAGGGTTTCCATAACATAAGAGTTCGATTTTCAGGGATGTGCTCCTCTTCAGATTAAATAAATAATACAGATTGGCCGCAAATGCCCACCCCGTCGGCACAGGGTAACGCCAAACAGTCATCATCCTAATTCGGACGGGCTTTAAAAGCTGTAAAATGCGAAATGTCAAAGAGCGCAATTTTGCTTCCTTATTTTCCTCCGTCCTTGTCCTACCAAGCCCCGCTTTCCGTTATTTAGGAAGGAGAAAAGTAAAGCGTTCCTGCCATCCCTGGAGATTCAGTATTAATCAGAGCAACTCAGAACTAGCTCTCCGCTCATGAACTGGAAAGGGAGCGAGACTTTGCGGCTCTACGATGGCTCGAAAAAACTTTTACTTTGCTCGCGCTGTTATGGGAAGCGCTCCTGCATTTTAGTCCCATTTCAACGGGATGACGAAGCTCCATGTATATTAGTCCTATTTCAAGGGGATCCAAGCACACTATTCGATCGCTTTTCATGGGCGGAAATAGAGAGGGGGGGGCTGGAGGGGGCTAAGCCCCCCCCAGAAAATTTTGGAAACAAAAAAACGTTTACCCACAACAACAAAAAAATATATTACAGTATATGAGGGGAGAATTGAATCCGTCTACGAATTAAAAATTCTGGTTGCTACAATAACTTTTTATTCCCATGGTAGAGAGAGAGCTTGGCAGTCTGTTTTTGAACCTATCTTAACTTAGGTGTGTATGATGTAGGTATACTTACAGTCGACAAAAGAATGCCAGATGCCGCCTTATATTTTGGTTCAAGTAGACTACCTGCGATACCTATCACAGTAAAAAGCATCGCATGTGGCCTACTTAAGTCAAAATCCAGGGCGTTATCTGACATTATTTAATTCGTCGACTGTAACTGTAAGTACATCATACGCCTAAGTAAGTTGGGGGGGGGGGGGGGTCATGGTATACCCCTCTTGGAGGGGGGCGGTCTTGAGGTGTCTCTAAGATACCTTGGAACTCAGCCTCCCCCCCCCCCCCCCCCAGAAAAAAATCCTAGTTCCGCCTATGTCGCTTTTGCCTCCTCGTGGAAGAATCATCAATCGGCATTAGGTACACAAGTGTCGATTTGAGTTGGATCAAAGAAGAGGGATGAGAGGGGAGTGGTGCAGCAGAGGGGACACGTGTACGGCGTTTTTCTCTCTTATAAGAAAGTCTTCAGAGGCGGCTAAATGAGACTAATCATCCGTCTAGAATTTTTCCCGCTAAATCTGTCAACCTCCCCCCCCCCCCACCGGGCCGTCTCTCGAAATTCTCTCGATCCGACCTCTCGTGTCCATCTAAATCTTCTCCTCCAGACTATGGATTTTTTCTTTCAAAGGATTTGACCAAGAAGAAAGTGAAACAATTTGAAACAGCGAGCAGTTTAAACAATAAGGCATTAGAAAAGCCAACTCTCGAACTTTTATTTCCTTTTCAGAGTGAACAATCAAACAATCTCAACAAAAATTCATATTTTTTAACAATTATGTACAATGAAAATAAGTTTCAGGTAAAGCAAAGATTCAGCGCGGGCGTCCTGTTTGGAAGAGCGGGGAGGCGTTTTAACTTGAAACCCCATCACCGATTCAGTGCATTACAGTACAACCTACGTTCTTCATGGGGATAAAAAGGGATCTTCTATCTCCACGGAAAAAAATTAACCACACCCTATGGAGCAAGAGCTGAACTATTCACCCAGCATATATCTGATTTCGACGACAAAGAAGTTAGTGCCCTACTTGTTAATAGAGATAAAGATTATCCTTTGTCCATGGTCAGAATTATTATCTGGAACAGTGTAACACCTAGAGACTAGACGTCATCCAACATGAAACAGAAAACCGAAATTAGGTAACCAATATACTAGAATCAAAAATATGGTTTTTGTTTTTCAAATCTGCCGACAATCGAGGGCCTTAAGGTGATTCCAGGGTCGATTAGTTCCGACTGTGGACACCACATCGCGCTGCTCAAATATTCAACAGTTTTTTGCGTAATTTGACGAATTCACGCTAAAAACACAAATTTGAGGAACGTCAGCACCTGCGAGCATACTGAAGGAAGATACCCTGAAAGTTTCAGGCTGAAACACTCAAAAATAAAGCCGGAAATTATGAAATACGAAACTTCCCGTAAGCCGCAATGAGTGCGAGTGAGGTAGATAAACGTATCATCACTCGCGCTCACTCTCACTCACTAAGTTTATGGCGAATTTCATAATTTACGGCTTTAATTTTAAACCAATTTTGCTCATTTTTGGCTCAAAAAATCCATACAAAATTGTTGCAGGTGCTGACGTTGTTGGATTTTGCGTTTGATCTATGGTTTCAGCTTAAAACGCCAAAAACACGACTTTTCCAAAGAGCGACTAGTGGCGCTATCCATCGGATTGAAATCTGATGGAAAAGTTTCGCCTGGAATCACCTTAAACTTAAGGGTTCAGCCATATTCCGCTATACAGGGTGTTTTTTTTATCTCCCCCCCCCCTGGTTTTTTTTCTTGCTACTTGAGATAAAATGTTGCGGTTTGAACTATTCTTCATCATTTTGGCTGAATTTTCTTTTTTTGGGGTCGAAACCCCCCCAGCCCCCCTAGGGGGGCCCCCAGGGGGGCTATCTCAAAAATTTCAAATGGCAACCCCTATCTTGTGATACATCGTTCGAAAGGGCATAAAATTCTAAGACTTTTGGCGCAAACCGGAAGTTGATATCGTTTTTCGTTTTCGATATATCGAATTTCAAAGTTCGATTTGGACCCATTTTCAAAAAATCGTTACTCCACTTTGGAAAGTCGGAATTAAAAAAAATATGGGTCCAAAATACTCTAAAAAGCAAGTACTTTTCAGATAACGAAATGGTTTTGACATAAAATTTGATTTTAGAGCCCCAAATTTTTTTTAAAAATTTTACCCCTAAAAGGGGCTATCTTGAAAATTCCCTTCCACGACCCTTATTGAATGATGCGTCGATCAAAAAAGCATAAAAAACTGAACATTTTGGCGCAGTCCGGATACCGATATCGTTTTTCGTATTCGAGATATCGAATTTTGAAGATAGGCGAAAATTGAATTTTTAATATTCGATATCTCGAATACGAAAAACGATATCGGTATCCGGATTGCGCCAAAATGTTCAGTTTTTTATGCTTTTTTGATCGACGCATCATTCAATAAGGGTCGTGGAAGGGAATTTTCAAGATAGCCCCTTTTAGGGGTAAAATTTTTAAAAAAAATTTGGGGCTCTAAAATCAAATTTTATGTCAAAACCATTTCGTTATCTGAAAAGTACTTGCTTTTTAGAGTATTTTGGACCCATAGTTTTTTTAATTCCGACTTTCCAAAGTGGAGTAACGATTTTTTGAAAATGGGTCCAAATCGAACTTTGAAATTCGATATATCGAAAACGAAAAACGATATCAACTTCCGGTTTGCGCCAAAAGTCTTAGAATTTTATGCCCTTTCGAACGATGTATCACAAGATAGGGGTTGCCATTTGAAATTTTTGAGATAGCCCCCCTGGGGGCCCCCCTAGGGGGGCTGGGGGGGTTTCGACCCAAAAAAAAAGAAAAATTCAGCCAAAATGATGAAGAATAGTACAAACCGCAACATTTTATCTCAAGTAGCAAGAAAAAAAACCAGGGGGGGGAGATAAAAAAAACACCCTGTATAGGAAAGTGGCCAGTTGACCACAACGCAGGTTGCATGATTTTACCCTGAAATCTTACTAAGTACACCTAATTTAGTTCGACTTATAAGTTTTGCATCACGTAGCACCCCTCAAAAACTGTCGAGCTTTTGGCAAAAAAAAAAAAGACTTGAAAATCCAAATTTTACATCGTCGTCAAGAGGTTTTCATCGTCGTTAGGTTTTTATTATTAATATATTTTTGAGCCATCAGCCACAACTGTCATCCTAACACGTTCAGATGAGGCCAAAACCCCTTTTACGTTTTAATTTTCAATTCAATTTTAAGTACGGGACGTTCTTGAAAATGAAAGTTTCTTGAAATCAAAAGAATTGTAGAAAAGGAACGTGGATTATTCAAGATAGAAAAAAGAGTTATGAGCGCGTACCTTTTCTCTGATTAAAAATGGAGCTATAAGTATTCAAAAGAAAATTATCAAATTTCACAATGCAAATATTTTTTATGTCCCTGATAATTATTTCCAAAACTTAGGACTGTTATTGAACCAACAACATTATTTGTAGACAAAACTATCTCTGTTTCGAGTGAGTTCAGCCTCTGAAGTGTGGCAAAGTTCCCCAATCGCTAAAAGACCTGTAGAACTTGCCTGCAATTTGTTGGAGCGTATTGCCAACTTCTTATCCATAGATTTTCTAAAAGTTGCGCGCATGGGGTTGCAGTTATTTTTCCAGCAGTTAGGTAAGAGATCAAAATCAAACCAACTTTGGGATTATACAGGGTGGCGCAAAAGTCCGTTCCCCCCTTTTATTTTTTGAACGGCTGCAGATAGAAAATTGAAACTTTGGGGTCTAACATAACTTTTTGAGAGCTTTCACGTGAGAGGGTCGAAATTTTCAAAATCGCCCCCCTTAGGGGGGGGTTCGGCCCCCAACTCAAAATTTTCAAATGGAGCCACCTATCTTGTGATAGCTCATTTGAAAGAGCATAAAAAACTGAGTCTTTTGGCACAAACCGCATGTCAAAAGCTCAACTTGTGTTCGAGATATCGAAGTTCAAAGTTCAAAGTGGATCAATTTTCAAGAAAATCATATCTCCCGTTATAAAAGTAGGAATAAAAAAAACTAACCATCCAAAGTACTCTAAAAAACAAGTACTTTCCATGAAAAAATACAAATTTGAACTTAGATTGATGAAAAATGGGGTTTCGGCGCTTCAAAATTGTGTGACGAAATTCCGTGATTTTTGACCCTTGGGCTATCTTTGAAGCCTGGCAAATCCTCAATTTGTCTCAAAAAACAAACGTTGGATTATTGCTCACTGTAAAAAACCCTTCAAATCCATTAACATATCCATTCGACCCCAGATACCTTTGAGAACTGTTGAATTCGACCGGAAGCGTGAGCGGTTTTTGAAGACAGCAGTGTTTCGTGCCATTAGGCAACACCGCATTTTGCTCCTTTAAACCCGCACGAAAACTCGGGCTTCAACGACTTTTTTTTTAACTTTTTCAGAATCTGTACATAACTTCCGTGGGTTTAAATGCGCAACTTGCACGTCTGCCGGATGGCACGCGTCGCCGCCGTTCAAAAAAAAAAAAAAAAAAAAAAAAAAACCCCTATCTCATCTTAAACCGCTCACGCTTCCGGTCGAATTCAACAGTTCTCAAAGGTATCTGGGGTCGAATGGATATGTTAATGGATTTGAAGGGTTTTTTACAGTGAGCAATGATCCAACGTTTGTTTTTTGAGACAAATTGAGGATTTGCCAGGCTTCAAAGATAGCCCAAGGGTCAAAAATCACGGAATTTCGTCACACAATTTTGAAGCGCCGAAACCCCATTTTTCATCAATCTAAGTTCAAATTTGTATTTTTTCATGGAAAGTACTTGTTTTTTAGAGTACTTTGGATGGTTAGTTTTTTTTATTCCGACTTTTATAACGGGAGATATGATTTTCTTGAAAATTGATCCACTTTGAACTTTGAACTTCGATATCTCGAACACAAGTTGAGCTTTTGACATGCGGTTTGTGCCAAAAGACTCAGTTTTTTATGCTCTTTCAAATGAGCTATCACAAGATAGGTGGCTCCATTTGAAAATTTTGAGTTGGGGGCCGAGCCCCCCCTAAGGGGGGCGATTTTGAAAATTTCGACCCTCTCACGTGAAAGCTCTCAAAAAGTTATGTTAGACCCCAAAGTTTCAATTTTCTATCTGCAGCCGTTCAAAAAATAAAAGGGGGGGAACGGACTTTTGCGCCACCCTGTATAAAAGCAACATACTTGCGACGTACTTGTGAGAGTTATAAGACTGAAACTGCATGACTCATGCAGCATGAGTCTAAACGGAGTGACGGATCGGGGGAAAAAATAAATTCGATTTTAAAATACTCGAGAAAAGGGGGATCTTATTTCATGAGGTAGCGTCGCTAAAGTCAGGGTGATGCATTTTAGTTCCAGAAATTTCAATATTCATTATCAACCACTGCGTGACTGCGTGGAAGGAAAAAAAAACTAAAAACGGGAAATTAAATACTTAACAGTATTCTTATAGCAGAATGGGTTTATTGCCCAACACCGTGGTTCTCAGGCGCGGAGTATGTAATGAATTGTGAGCATAGGTTTGAATATGTGGACTTTTGCACTACCCCTTCGCCGCTATACGCCTGCACAATAGATTCCCCTGCTGAGTTGAAAGCAACGTCATGCTCCGGCTCCGTTGGCTAAGTGGCAAAGGGAAAACCCTTTCCGTGGGAAAGGTCCTCAACCTATTCAAAAAACCCTGGGCTGAACGGGTAAGGGATAAAATTCCGCCTGAAAAGCAACCGCCGCGTCGGCTAAGCGGACGCGTCCTGTATTCATCGTTTTTGTTGAACGTAAGCAATGCCGTCGTAACCTAACGAGAATGCCACATTTTTCATAGTTTTAACGGCGGCGCCACTTTCCTTCTTACTTTGATCAGGCTTAGGAACGGACTGCGTCCATTGAAAGACTTTGCCGTTACTATGGTAACCATAGTCAGATCAGCCTTTGTAGTACTACCGGAAAATTAATGCCAGGGACTACCAGGGAATTTAACTATGGTTATACCATAGCAACGGCAAAGTCCTACAATGCTCGACCTATAGCGTCACTCATAGACAGTCTTAACTACCGGTTTAACGAAAACGTAAACGATCTGCCTGCAGACCAGGACAGTTAAACCTGTTTCCGTTCAGCCACGATGATTTGCGAGCTTAAGTCCACTCATTTTACGATGACGCGGGCTTGACCGCTCACCCAACACGCCGCACGATTGGTTCTAGGTGAAATAGTAAAAAAAAAAAAAAGTTCAATACGAAAATGTCCAATATCCAAAAATGTCCGAAACATAAACATGTCCAAAAGTAGAATGTCCGTCAAAGAAAACGTCCAATAAATGTCCATGAAATATCATTTATTATGCTTGATTCTTAATTATGAACCAGTTTTATCCATTTTGCAATTAATGTGACAACTATGAGGCAGTATTATTTTCAATGAGATGCAAAACTCAGCTGGTTAATTCATACTCCGAAAACGAAGATGTCGTAATCATAGTTATACCTACATCGTTCGGGTCACCACGTAAGACAGACTTAATAACATTCATGCAATGTATCATATAAGACGATATATGCGAATTAATAGTTTTTATTTTAAAATTATTACCACAAATTTTAGTAGATATTTCTAACTGTAAATTTTCTTTTCCGGTCTTAATTCTACCGCCCTTTAAATATTAATGAACTTGGGTTCTCGGCGGGTTGTTTTTTTCTATCCTTTCACCCATTAGATAGATTGTTACAGCCGTTGCGGGGAACGCTCAGGTTTTCATTTTTATCTCTTTATTATTTTTTACCGGTGAGGGTTAATTTTTAATGGCCAAAGTCAAGAACAATTCATGTGACATGATTCAAATGCGAGGCTGGAGGGGATGATGACGGAAGTGTGTTTATCCTGAGCGCACTGCGGCCGCGACGCGGTTGACTTTCTACATTATTCAAGGCAGTGAAGTCTCTTTCAAAACACAAGTTGACTTTTTTACGAGGTTTCCTGACTTGATTCTGCGATACAAGCTGTCCCTGTATAACTTTAAAGGTTTACTCGTCCGTTTTAAGTGAGATTTTTTTTTGAGTGGTCGCACTGTATACTAATAAATATCCGAATTTTTTCCTTAATTTTTTATCTGTCCATCCATTAACTAAATTTATCATCGTTGGTGAAAAATAATAGCCTCTTTCAGTTTAAAACCGAGCTTTACATGAAAAAGAGAAGAGTACATCCATGCTTGCTATGAATTATTTTTAAAGTTTTTTTTAACTACCGCCCTACATGAATTAAGCCTTCTTTTTATCAAGTTAGTTTTAATTTAAAAGCACTAAGTAGATTAATGTACCTGGCATTCATCCAGTAATAGATAATTGGATTCACCATCGCATTAGACATGGCAAGAAAGTAGAAACCGAGGTAGAGATGTTTTATATACCAGCTGTACAAGACCTTCGACTTATGATGGTGAATATAAATAAAGTAGGAATGATAGGGGAACCAACAAACGCCGAATATAGTAACAACCACAATGAACATTTTTACGACCTGAAAATCAGTGAGAAATTTCCAAATTTGATCAAGACACAACAAATTTTGAATTTTGAAAAAAAAAAATCAATAACAGTGAGTGAAGGAACAAAGATAGGCATTTTTAATGAATGGGCCTGTTTCAAACTTTTTCCTTAGAAATCGAGCATTGTTTCTGATGTAAAACGATGCAAATGTGCATTCTGATGCGACTGCTGAATGAATGTAGTATGTATTCAGTCTTGTATCTTTTCACTTGAAGTAAAATTTGGGTGGTAGATTCAAGATGATCGTTTTAGCGTATCGCTTAAACAACCGTTCGATGACTGTTTATCTGTTTAGTAGTTTGCTGATCTGACGACGTTAATTAACGCAAATGACTTTCAACTAATCAACGTAGTTCAAGATTTGACTAGTATCCAAGGTGAAATGATGCAAGGTTGAAAATTATCGTGTGGTGGGGATCAGAACGTGACATTTAACTGGTTGACCTTAAATTTAAGAGTAAGTAAAGTGTAGTGATTCAAATCGTAATTTTTGCGTCGTTTTACATTAGAATCAATCCTTTGAGCTGCTGCTGTGTTAAAAGTGCAAAACAGACCAAACCTGCAATATCCACAGTTTTTGAAGACAATTTATTCAAATATGAACAGCTTCCATTTTCCATCGGTTGCGTTGCAATTAATTTCAAAATGGCATTTTAGAGAGATCTAACTATGTTTGACGACGTTTTGGTTTGTAAATATTTTATTTTTTGTTCAAAAATATTAGAAACTTCCTTCGAAGGAGAGGCGACCATTCACGCTTACTGTTGCGTTGAGATACCTGGAAAGTTGTTTTATTTTCTCTGTTTCTGTGGCCTAACGGTGAGCATAGAATCCTGGAATCAAAGGCACGCGTCTTACTCCTAAACTTCTGCAATAGCTTTAACGAGTAATTCAATTCCACTGAAGAATAAAGGACGAAGCCAATAAAAGCAATCAATGATTTAAATTACTAATGAATGGTAAAATTTACCGTCTTTGTCCAATGAAAGTTACTAATGCAGAAGCAAAGATGCCGTACAAAGTCTGTAGGATAAATATTTAAAAGATTTCTCCTAAAATGACAAGTTTGATTCAAGCCTTTTCTGCTTGAACCATTTAGACTTTAGAGCACCTATCGTAGAGTTTGAGGCTACATTAGGCGGTAAGTATGTCAATCACATCTCTGAAAAGGTTTCGGGTGAAGAAATTTGTTGTTTCTTTATAGTTTCCTTGTTCGTGAGAGTCGTAACAGTCAAAATATGAATATCTCTTCTTGACATTACCCAACAGCCTTTCCTACCGATCATTTAGTTTGAAGTGTAAAAGCTCCGATTAATAAAGCAGCGTCATTCCGTTAGAAAATAATTAAAGTCTAACAGTAATTTGCTTTACCTTCTTTTTAGATTGAATGGAATCTTGCTGTCTTTGAGTCAACTCTCCGATAGCTTTACTACCCCAAAGTGCACGACCCATAGCTGTGTAGCATGCAATCATCGCCAACATAGGAACCATGTAAGTCAAAATGAAAATTAGAACATTATACCTACAACAAAAGAAGAAGGTTTCTGTTTTAGAAAAAATAAAACCCGTTGTAAAGAAGAATAATTTTTGGTTTGTACGAATGGGATCAGGCTTGCCAAAAGGATAGAAACAATTTTAATTGTAACTCTTCAAATATTTTGTATCATGAGTTTTCAAACCTAGTTTTCTTATTCCAAATTTTTTTGGTGGAAGTGCAAGGTAGGTATATGAATGGGAAATTAAATCCAAAATTATTCTACCGCACTGCGTACCTCGTTCAAAAGAAAGTTGACTTTGACTTATACTCTTCGAAGGGATTATGACCACTCTCATATATTTATAATGAGACTGTTTAACTATCCTTTGGATAAGAAAGCTACTAACCTACGATAACTGGATTTAGCACAAAGGAGCAAATACATTCATAGAACGCGGAATACAAAAATGTGACTCTTTGTGTCTCTTTATAGCATCTTAATAGGTCTTTTTCTATTGATTCCAGACGATATTTACTGCTCAGCTTAGTTCTTAATTCACTGTTTTTCTTCTTTAAATGTGTAAGTGGCCCTTATAAATTTGAAAAGCGTAATTTCAAAATTTTCTCAAAATTTTTTGTTCTGACTTCATTGCGTTTGGTGGCAGAGGTCAATATTTTGTAGTGTTACTCCTTATCAAGTTTAATGTATTTGAAGGTTTTTTTTTTATTTTGAAAAATTCGTATGCCGTTGAAAAAGAAACAGTAGGATGCCTTAGACCATTTGTCCACAAAATGTTTTTTTTCTTTCTTGAAAACGGCTTTGCGTTAAATATTTTTAGGAAAAATTCTAAAATCGTCTCGAAAAAAACCAACTTCACTATTTTCGACTCCCTGAGACAACCATTAAATGTGACTGTTGATTGTGTATTGTAAATATGTTGGGTTAGTCGTCAAAGAAATTTTTTTCTACAGTTATGTCAAAAGAGTCTGATAAAAATTGAAAGTAAAGAACTCACAAATAGTCTAAAGTTGACACCATTGGCAAACCATCCGGCCAACTCATAATACAGTGAATAATTGTTTCATTTCTCCAACTGTGCAACAGAGCGATTAAAACTTCGTTTTACCTTCAACAATTTTATAAAGCAAGACAATATATGTACGTATATGCATTTTCATCGTTTAAATACTTCAATCGTATCGTTAACTGTGTAAATAAATTGAAGAAGCATAACATGCATGTAACAATTACCTTATGGTTTTTCTTCTTTTTTTTACCAGTTGTTCAAATGTTTGAAGCTGAAATCAGTGTGCTTTTTCGCCATAGTAACGTACCTACACCTAAAGTTTTCCCCTTGGAACAGAAACAAAGGATTTCTGAAGCATTTCAATATGTTCTTTGAACTTAGGACGAATTACACATCGAACAACGAGAATACTCCTAAATTAAATCTTCAATTTACGAGGAAAAAATTACTTTTTAATTTTTTAATTTTATTTCCCTTTTCTTTTCTCTTTTCTTATAAATGCCCTTACGCAAATAATAAAGGTAAAGAGAATGTTCGGATGCTGTGACTTAGAATTTTTCGAAAATTTGTTTTTTTTCCTTAATGAAACTTCGCACAGTGTAAGGTTGTATGTAATTGATTTTCGAGTTTCAAAAATCGTTGTTTAATATATGACACCATGCTAGCCAGTCGTTTGCGTTTCGTTGATCGAAAATGCGAAAAAGCGGCTGATTCAAATGTAGAGGTTATGGTAGTCGATTACGTAATCATTTCATATTGCACTCATACTTCCTTCTCGTACTTTCGTAATTTGCCATGTTTAATTTGCTCGACCCATCTTCCAGAGTAACAAAATATCGAACTGTCTGTATGAGAGACAAATACAAAATTGAGAAACCCTGAAGCAACAGATGACAGGTCAACCGAGCCTCCGCGACTTACAAATTTTGCCCAGACGTGACTTTCAGAGTGATGAAAAAACAATCATAATGAGAACGAAACCATCTTCCTTTCTCGAGGCTTTTCTTTATACATTGGCGCCCCTTCAGTTATCAAATCATGATGTAGTATTGCAATTGACATACGGAAAGGGAGATTTTGCTAATTCTTAATCAGTCACGCTGTTTAGCCGATTTTCCTCTAGATCAATGATTAAATACTATCTTTTTAGACAAGAGTATCTCTTTTTTGCAACCAGTACCATTGCAGAATTCAGTGTAATGACTGAAAAATTATTGAAAACTAATAGGTCTATGACGAATTTAGAAAACCTTGTGGCAGGCAGTGTCTACCTTGCTTGCTGGTATCGCTTGTCACTGAATTTCAACTGAAACCAATTCCAGTAAATTATTGCTTGCGATTCTTTTCTTAAATCTGACTGCACTGTCTACACATTTCATCAATAGAATTACCGAAAATTGGATAGGTACTCCCAAGAATTACTGAGCGGTAATTTTTTACCGCAACTGTCAAAACACGCCTTACATTAATTCATGTTTGTTATTGATGGAGAATGAAAGATATATTTGAAGATAGTAATTTAAGTTAAAGAATAAAGTTCCATATATTGATGGTGAGGGGAGATGGTGGGGTTGCTAGACCCTCATCTTTTTATCCGTTGATAGCGCATTTATAGTATTGACCTTATCTTTAGACGTGGTAGGTGATACTGAGACTATACTGAGAATATAGTGGAGAAATCGTTGGAAGTGCATATAACATTTAGTGGAGCCAACGTAACTTATAAAAGGAAGCCGATTTGATATTAACCGTTGCAACCCGAGATAGGAGACAAATTATAAGAAACAGATTGCTGAGCTGTTCGTCACTTGCTTTCAATAAAATCCCAGTTAGCAAAAACCGTCTTCAATCCGTCTTAAAGACGTCTTATAAGACAAGTAAAGTTGTCTTAAATCCGTCTTTAATCCGTCTTAAAGACGTCTCTAGTTCCGCCCAAACACGTCTTTGAAGACGTCTTATGAATCCGTCTTTAAGACGTTTTTAAGACAACTTCAAAAACCGTCTTACGAATCCGTCTTAAAGACGTTTTTAAGACAACTTTGAAAACGTCTTACGAATCCGTCTTAAAGACGTCTTATAAGACAACTTTGAAAACCGTCTTACGAATCCGTCTTAAAGACATATGAAAGGCGTCGGTCACAATGCTCTATAGGTTACGTCTCGAGGAGCCTAGCTTTTCAAGCTTGCTTGAAAATAGTCAACATTTTCAAAATTTGTGAAAATTTCGTAATTTTCAAAATTTGAGCAAATCTTGGTCATTTTCAAACTTAATGAAAATTTTCGTAATTTTCAAAATTTATGAAAATATTGGTAATTTTCAAATTTTCGAACTGTGGACATTTTCGTAATTTTCGAAATTTGTAAAAATTTTCGTGATTTTTGCAAATTATCAATATTTAAGGACTTGAAAACGTTCGAGTCAATCTTCTAGCTATCTTGGCTGAAGACGGCTTTAAGACGGATTAAAGACGCTTCATAAGTCTGGATTGAAAGACGTCTTAAAAACCACTTTGGAAGACGGCATTCAAGTCGTCTTGGAAAACTTCTTTGAAGACGGATTAAAGACGCCTTGTAAGACTGGATCGAAAGACGTCTTAAAACCCACTTTGGAAGACGGATTTAAGACGGAATACAAGGTGTCTTCTAAAATCGACGTAAAGACGCATTTAAGACGGATTTAAGACAAGCTTAAAAGACGTCTTTGGATCCGCGACCATAAGACGGATTTAAGACGTCTTTAAGACGGAATGAAAAGACGTCTTACAAAAGCCCATTTTAAGCCAGATCGGCAAGCCTGATATTGTTATCTGAGATGCTTCGCTTTTTTAAAACATCTAAAAAGTAGCGAGGCAACACTAATCATTACACAATTCCACCGTTCTTTTCATCTATTGTTCCTTTCTCAGTTAAAGTTGCAGTTACTATGAGAACTGCAAAATATAAACCGCAAATCAATCCGACTTTTCAATCAAAAGTTATGACCGATTGAAATTTAAGCAGCCGGAAATAGGCCTTATTGAGCACTTTAAGTTTCAATCGGTCATAACTTTTGATTGAAAAATCGGATTGATTTGCGGTTTGTACCATTTGTTTGCATTTTTAAGGCCTTTCAAACCCTGCATCGTTCAACTTTGGACTCTCTTCATAGGACTTACTTTTTAGCACCCATAATTTTCAAATGGCCGCCATTTTGAAAGTACTGATTGTAGACGATTTTGGATTGCGCCGTCTTATTCTCCTCTTCAAGGGCTTTTGATCGATGTATCACAAGTTATATTAGAGCATGAGTGTCATGCTCTATTGAAATCGTTTCTACAAGGTCAATAATGCTTTTCTTATAGGAACGGCATGGTTCGGGGGTCCGCTCGGGGGATCGCTTGGTTTCAGTATCGAGAACGGGTCCTCGAGGACCGATTGACCCATGTGATTCCGCCAATCCGGTGTCCTCCCAATTTGTCGCTTTTTCTTTGTGGCGGGAGTTTTTGGCCAAGATTGGGGTTTAAGCATTTTTGGGAATGTAATTACGTTACTAATTTGGATCAGACTTCAACGAAATCTTCTGTATGAGATATTGGGGTTTTATATCAGAGGATTGTGTCCATGTTTCGTGTATTCTGTGATTTAAAATGCATTTAGATGATTTCAAATTTCCAATCCTGTTATTGTTGATGTTTCGGTCCGCTAAAAGAGTTCGTTTGGGGAACGCGATCGGCGTTGCGTTTTAAGGTGAATCCTCAGCGACCTGTAGTAAGATTCTCATCCGCTAGATAACGTCACTGTTCCGCGGTCCAGAAACCATGCTTTTTCCGCCTTTAATCGTTAATTGCGAGAGCTAGAGTTAACTTTTCGAAAATGTAAGAACGTTGCGTTCTAGATCAAATCCTAAGGAAAATTTTAAGACCATTCCGAGCCATGGACGAAGATATAACTAAGGACTGCCGACTCCCTATCTCCGCCCGTGTTAAAACCTGTTAGCGGGTTTTCGAGCGCGACCGTAGCGCTCCAAGCAGCAATAAGGGTCAACTAAAAGCGAACCGCTGCAGCGGTGGCCGCTCCGGCTCCCTCTCCCTCATGCCTTCCCGCAAATGTATACCGTGTAGGTAATTTGAATCACGATTGAACGAAGGGAACAAATGATCAGCGAATTAAAAGGAAGCAAAATCCGCTAAAAAGCAAACGTCTGGAGTATTTCTTGAAAGATTCCTGAATTGTCGAAAATGATTAATCAAGGACTGAAATACTATACATCACAGTTAACCTCAAAACGGAATCAAACAAGAAAGAGTACATAGACATTTGTTTTATTAGTAGAGATCAGGCGACTCTTTTAATTTGCTGATGATTTCTGTTACCTTGTCCAAAGTTGATTCTGAATTTCCCTTGCTTTCGATCTTCCATTGAGATACTGAGTTATCTGACCCTCTTGGGTCGCCGACAACAGTTGACAGCCATGCCATAACAGACCAACTCCAACAACGGTTTTAGCAGTAGCACAGCATGTGAGCATGGACACATCGCCAGGATCGCTCACTTGAAAGAGTAGTTCAGCTGACCGCTGCTTGGAGCGCTGGGGTCGAGAGCAAAACAGGACTAACAACAGTCGGCAGTCCTTAGTTATATCTTCGTCCATGGTTTTGCGACGACCTCCCGTCCCCTTTGCCCTCCCCACGAACTACTGCACCTATGCCTACAACAGTTGCTTGCCGCGTTGTGCAGATTGCATGAATGATGTGTGTCCATCTACTTCATCCCAATTTCACAGCCATCACGGATGCCACGCCCGCCACGGGTCTTCTACCTGGTTTTATGCGACATCGGTCATCGTGGCCCAGTGTTACATGGTAATCAGCGGCGGATTCGGGAAAGGCACCCCCCCCCCCCCCCCAACTCACGGTAGCCTTTGCCTTTTTTCAACAGAAAAAATCCCATAAATTCCTCTCTGCAAATTTGAAAATTCATAGGCGTGAAGCCCCCCCCCCCTAAAAGAATTTTCTGGATCCGCCATTGGTAGTAATTTTTGCGGCACACTACGCCGGATTCCCGTGCGCTTTCCCACACTTACCTTTCTCCCTTATCTGTCAATGGGCGCTCCCCGAGGGGCGGCGCGGCGCCCCCCCCCTAATTCAGAAAAATCAAAACTTTACAATAAAAAAGAATCGGAACATTCGAAGATCAAATAATAACGAAAGGAGTAAGAGTTAACAAACTTTATTCTTAGTTTACTTTACAATTTTAATGGGGGGCGTAATTTGGGGGGGGCAGGGCGGGAAGTAGCCCCCCCCCCCAAGCAGTGGTGCCCAACCACCCCTTGCCACTATACAGCTCGCCCCCCAGTTTCAGGATTCCTCCCCCCCCCCAGATCTAGACCCCCCCCTGATTTTTACCCCACCCCCTCCTGATTCAGACGACATCATCCTTCCCACCCGTCATCTCCCTCGCCGAAAGAAGTTTTAAAATCTACTAGTATGAACGTGTCTACATTGGCAACTACCGTTGGCAACGAGAATTTTGCGAACTTCCTTGAAAATTCAGAATCCTCTGGTCGATAATTACATGATTAGAGAATGTATAGGCAAGAGTTTGGTTTTGTTAATTTAAATAGGTTAACTCTTAGAATTCATCAGGACAATGAAAAAAAAGAAGGAATAGTTGTACTTAGCTTTTTACTATTTCTATCATCTGATGCTGTCACTTTATTCATAATATCAAACACTTCAAAAATAGAATTACTTTTGATACAACTACATGCTACAATCACTTACAATTTCTACCATTTGGAAGGATAATTGATTTATTTTCTATTTTGGGCGGAAGGGGGGGGGGGGGGGTTCTCTAGACTTGCCCGTCTCTAAGTGAAGTCCCCTAGACCTTCCATTGACATTCAAAAAGTTGCCCCTCCGGGCAATTGTTTTGCGGGTGCCCATGTCTTTGTCCATGGTCTCTGAACCAGAAATTGAACGTTCTTCCGGTCTGTGGTTGCCTTCTTTTCTCATAAGTTTAGACACGGCCACCCTGTAAACCCCACAACAAGTTAAAAGTCCGCAATCCGCACCCTCGACCCGCAGTCACTATCAAAAGTAAATTGCCGGTTGACTTGCAGGTACTCTCCTCCTCCTCCCCCAACTTAGATTAGACACAAATATAAAAATTAAAAAAAAAAAAAAAAAAAAAAAAAAAAAAAAAAAAGTGAAAATAGAATGTATGCCCCAGCAAAGGGCCCCCTCCGCAGTTTTCCAAGAGAGGGAGCGACCCCCTTGCCAGCGTAACTCCGAAAAAATAATTCCAACTGGGGTCCAAAAAACTCAAGTAAGGTCTCAAAATGAAATCAGATGGATCCAAAATTTTAACGGCGAGTACCGGTAAGCTTACTCTTTTGATCGGTCCAAACCGGATTGCGATACATCGATTTACTCTCGAGATATCGATTTTTCAAAGGCGCGCGGTATAGGGTCAGAAATCTAAGATTCTCTAAAATCCGCGAATTTCGACTCTCATGGACCTAGCATGCGCCGTGAGAAGTCATATGTGAGTTTTTTGAGTTCACATGAAGTTCATTAAGGGCCCTGACAAATGTCGGACCGATAAAGTCTATATCGGGGGGGGGGTGGCCCCAACTCCAGCGTAAGTCTCACGTACAATGTCTCACTGCGGCCGCGGGAGGTCCCATAAGATCCGTTTAAAACTTGGATGGATCTGAATTTTTTTCAAGAATTATCTAAAAGCTGAAGCTACCGCCCAATCCAAACCGCAGTGCGCAATCCATCGATTCGTTCTCGAGATATCGATTTTTCAAAGGCGCGCGGTCTTGTCAGATCGACCTTAGAGGGGCGCTGGAGGCTGGAAAAAGGCGAATTTCGTCTCTCACGAACCAGTCGTGTGCCGTATTATATCGGTTCCGCTTTTTTTCGGGTCCCAATGATGTCCCGAGAGGGCCCCAAAGCAGTTTCGAGCCAAAAAAAATCATCTTAGGGGGGGGGGGACTACTCCCCGTTTCAGCGTAACTCTGACAAGAAATGTCTAACTGCGGCCGCGAGAGGTCCTGTAAGGTCATTAAATAAACTCGGATGGATCTGAAATTTTCGAGGTTGTCAGTCACAAGCAAGCGCTTTCGATCGGTGCAAACCGAATTGCAATACATCGATTCACTATCGAGATATCGATTTTTCAAAGGCGCACGGTCTTGTCAGATCGAACATTGAAATAAGCTGTGGATACTCTGTATCCGCGAATTTCGTCTCTCATGGACCGTTTAAGCTCCCTTAAAAATCGAATGAGCTTTTTTCAAGTTCATATTACGTTCCTTAAGGGCCTTGATGAGTGTCGGATGACATTTGATCAATATTAACATTCATTTTTTAATCTGAGACAAAAAGAGCTGAAACCATAAAGACGAAGAATTTCCATCGTGATGACTTTGGTTCAAGCGAGGAAAATTCTATAGAAGTCCCAAATAACTAGACTAGACTTTCCGGCTTGCTAGGATTGGTATTAAGAATTTCCTTCCTGATGACTTTGGTTCAGGCGAGAGAAATCTAAAAAAGTCCCAAATAACTAAACTAGACTTTGCGGCTTGCTAGGATTGGTATTGCGTCATCCGATTTTAAAGGAACTATCACTATCGAAATCGATTTTCAAAAACCCCAGTATTCACCTCGCCTCGTGAACAACTGTTTCAACACGCTATAAGTAAATTTTTATTCCCACTTTGACCTATCAAGTTATTTTTACAGCGATCACTGTTATACAAACACAAATGCAGCGTTGCGATTGAATTTGTCGCAGTTTTGTACTATCAATATGGAACTCCACACTTACAATGATTTACGGCCGACACTCATGCTCTCTTTGCTAACACTGTTCCAGTGTTGCAAGTTCCAACTTGTCTTGCTATTTTACTTTTTTTTTTATAGGGGGGCCCAAAGGCCCCCAAATTTTGGATTCAAGGTGGGGACCTTAATAATTCAATTTTAGGTATTATGTGGCACATCAATCGGAAGGTCTTGATCTCTTCTTTCGGATGGTCTTCAGTTTTTTGAAAAATATTGAATAGTGTGGTCACAGTGGCCGATTGAAAATTTCCCCCCCAAAAAGGGGCCCCTAACCCCAAAAATTGGAGTTTTCTGGAAAAATTAATAGAATCAAAAATGTCGGCAATGAGGTGTTCTTTCAGGATCTGAACTTATTTTTGGGACCTTTTGTAGACTTTTTTCCGACAAAAATGGAAAAATGTGTTTCGAAACCCCCCCCCCCCCCCGGGGGGGTTTGGGGGGGGGGGGGTTGAAAATATTTTCATTGCATTCCTTGCGGTCAATTCCCTGCAGGACTTTTTTGTTTCAGCTCTCAACTCCCAGCCGTTTTCGAGAAAAAGTTTATAAACGGGTGGTCTGGGACACCCGGTATACCACTATCATAGTTTGCATGTTGATTGTTAACAATTCAGGCGGCGCGCAGCGCCGCAATGTAGCTCCGGCGAAGCCCCCTAGCTATTAAAAAAAAAAAAAAAAAAATTACTTAGCATGATTATCCTTGTTATTTGTAAGTAGGTAGATAAAAATGAGAAACTGTGATATGAAGACTTACCTATAGATTTTAGTCGTTGAATAAAGAAAACTAGGTAATCCTAATGACAGACTGGTTGTCCATATAACTAATATCGCTAACCATGCACATCGTTTGGTCGTGCGTGGTTTTAAAGGCCTAACTATGGCAAGATATCTAAAACCAAAAGGAGATAAACCAATTTTATTGACTAATATTTATGTAACGTAAATTGTGTAAAATTGGGTAACAACTTAAAATACAGAGACATCCCCCCCTTTTAAATATGGATGCAGTTGCAAGAGTCTGAAGTTTTGTGTTTTTTAGTGTATGCCTGTTAATGAAAGTCCTCGGTACGTTGAAAAAAAATGATGCCTTTGGTTTCTAACCAGGTTTCATACTTCCAAAGATACTATTTTTGCCCAAGATACATGTTTTAAATGGGAATTCCGTGTTGTGGTGTCACAACACTCACGACAGTGGCAATTTTACACGAGTTTTCTTCAAAATTGGAAAACTTAGGAAAAACCCAAAGGCATCTTGGTTCTATCAGCTCATCGAATGTTTCTATTTTCTTTATATAAAACACATAATTTCAGATCTTGTATCATTCAGGTGTATCTTTAACTCCAGTGATAAGAGGAAATAACTTCAACCACAAGTGCTATGAGCCTTGCAAGCTCATGAAAATTTGTATAGTGTGTTCTTCAAATCTCCTGCAAAAAGGTTTTTTTTTTTTTGAGTCGTTCGTTTGTCACCTTACTGAATATTTTCTTTTTCATGTGCTGCACAAGTATTTTCGTGTGGGAAGATGGTTCAAGAAACACTTTATGCTGCAAAATATCTCGCAAACCCTTTGTACTTAAACATGTGTCCTCCACTTGCTCATAATGCCGCTAAACTATCAAATCCTGTAACTCGAGCAGTAGCTGTATGCAATTCTGGAAGCAATGCATCTTAGTTTTGCCATATGTAGTACGGCGGCTTAAGGTCGTTATCATATTTTCCGGAAGAATCAACGTATGATGTACTTACAGATTTTAACCTCAACACTGAAGACACTGCTGTTTTTCTTCCTTCTATGCTTTTTAATAATCTGTCACATTTATTAGCTCTGTGTTATTCTCAAGCGTTACATTGAGTTTTCCTTTCTCATTTTGGTCAAAATTTAGGTAGTACGAATGATCATATCCAAGCTGGGGGTGATTGTGAACCATCGTATCGAAATCAGATCGAGTCGATGATCGGAAACTTGTAACTACATGAGCTTGCTACTGTGTATATCAATAGTGCCGTTAACTACTTTCCTCTTTTCTTCACATTCCATTCGAAAGGTGCTCCAAAGAGCTGAGATTGGTGGGAACACCTTTTGAATCGAGTATGAAAAGGTGAGGAAGTGAGTATTCACGTTCCAAACTTTTGAGATGCGCATAGTAAGAAGTTCATGAAGTATTTCTTTCTTGTAGGTTCAAATGGCTTTTATTTTTATAATGAGAATCTATATGTAAAACTTAGGAAAGTTTAAATGCACTCTAAACGGATATCACCGATGGATCATTTATTCGAACTCTTGAGTAGAGAAGAGTCAATATGAAACCTGAAATGAAAAATCACTGCCTAAATAACTTGAGTATAAGTGCATCACTAATTTTGATGAGAAATTGACAGGTAAGAAGTGTTAGGATAGTAACGATCCCGATCAGTTCTTGAATTAGTTGGATTGTTCATCTACGAGGGTTGTCCGTAAATTAAGGTCTCCAAAGCAGTTTCATGTAGAAAAAATCATTTTATTGAAAAAACAAGTACAGATTCTGAAAGCTTGAACTCTTAGCTATTTTTCTAAGTAGTCGTCATTACGATCAATACACTTTTCGAGTTCCTCAGGAATTTTTTTCTAAATCGCGTCATACCCCTCTCCCGCCAACTCGCATAGGGAGGAATTGACAGCTTCTTTGAGCTCCTCAAGACCCCCAAGTGTTGTGTCAAGTCGGGGAACAAATTATAGTCACTTGAGATCAATCAAATCAGGACCATATTGAAGATGATCGATGATTTCCCACCCAAATTTGACGTTGAGATCGGTCGTGACGCGAGTGACGTGACGTGAAAGCGGGCGTTGTCATGGTGTAAACGTACTCCTTTGGTAAGCCAATATCTCATTTTGTTCTGTATGGCCATTTGGCCTGTACTCTTGGACAAAAAAAAGGGGTTCTGCTGGTCGGCTACCTCGAAAGAGATACGAAAAACAACGAGGAAAGGGACTGCAAGACACCAACAAAACTGCGCCGGGCCATTCAGAACAAAAGGAGATGTCGGCTTACCAAAGGAGTCCGTTTACACCCTGACAACGCCCGCTTTCGCGTCACGACAGATCTCAAAGCCAAATTTGGGTGGGAAATCATCGACCATCTTTAATAGAGTCCTGATTTGACCTTAAGTGATTATAATTTGTTTTCCGACATGACACGACACTTGGGGGTCTTGGGGAGCTCGAAGAAGCTGTCAATTCCTCTCCATGCGAGTTGGCGGGAGAGGGGTCCAACGCGATTATGAAAAAGCTTCCTGGAGGACTCAAAAAGTGTATTGATCATACTGGCGACTACGTAGAAAAATAGCTAAGAGTTCAAGCTTTCAGAATCTGTACTTGTTTTTTCAATAAAATGATTTTTTCTGTATGAAACAGCTTTGGAGACCTAAATTTACGGACAAGCCTTGTAATAATTTCCGTAATGCGGCGATGTCAGAATCCTAAGGACGAGTGTTGGCCACCGAAACTGAGTCAAAGTAAATCTTTAATCTTAAGTCAATCAGTGAGGATATACGACTTCAATAGAGTTCTTCAGTATACGATCAATCTTTAAATGTACAGTGGTGGATCGTGTAAGTAATTTGGCGACAGCGTTGCCCCTCTACTTGATTCTATGTAAAACAAATCGATTTAACAGCAAAATAGTGCTTAGCCGACAATCGATTGGGTACCTAACAAAGATTCAAACAGAGGGACTCGGGTGCAAAATTTGACGAGTCATCATTGCCTGAAAAGTACTCACCGATCAACGGAGATCCCTGTTAAAGTGAAGACGCTAGCCGCAACAACCACGATTCCAATATAGTTGTTTACTTTACAATAACTCTCGCCAAATTTCCAATTACTGAAACATTTTTGCATGAGATTTCATTTCAATGGATAAATATAAATGTATCAGTAATTTGTGTCTTTAAATGTAAACTTCCTACAAAATTCTATTATTTGTTTGGTCTCTCAGTCTTTAGCTTTTTCATTTGCGTTGGATACTATAGGAGGGTCTGAAAAGACCCCAAATGGTCTTTCACATTAGAGGCTTTGTCGCTTTTTTTTTAAGTAGATATTTTAATTGAGGACCATAACATCAATTTTTGGATATTCATACCTACTACTCGAAAAACTGAAAGAAGAAACTGAAGAATCCAAAAATGCAACAAACTCGAAATAGTTTTTTTTTCATTTTTGTTCTTTTTCCCCCGTTATTTGCTATTGAATAAAAATTAAACCCCTGATCCAGATTAGACATGGAATGGCCTAATTTTTTTTTTTTCAATAAAACGGTTCCTATCCATAACCCAAAGACCATAAGACCCATAAGACTTTAAAAAAACCTAAAAATACAAAAAGCGTGATAGCATCTACGATTGTTGTCCATAAAAACGTAAAAATTGACATGAATGTTGACTATATTAGTACCTTGAATGTCATGAAGTCCAAAGTTTAATTTAAAAAAATAAAAGTTTTACGCAAAAAAAGCAAAAAAAAAACAAAAAACAAAACAAAACAGCAACAATAACAACAACAAAATTATATTTTGGCGGGGAAGGAGTTACGAGTAGTGGTGGTATGGTGTTGGGAGGGGGGGGGGGGGTTGCAAAAGCTGAATAGAAACTAAACAATAGCATCCCCTTCATGTTCGCATGAAATTTTGAGACACTCGTGGCTTGAACTTTACGTAAATCTTTGAACTTTTGCTTTTCCTCTCTTCAAAACGCCCAGGTGTATCATACATTTTCATGCTCAGAAGGTGCTGACTTAATTGGATATCCGATACCGTTATGATGTTTGCCTTGGAATCAATATAATTTTACTCAAGGAGCGCTCTTTCTTCGGCATCTTAAGACGCCATAATTACATGGCTCAGTGATTTCATGACGAAGGATTCAATTTTGTTAGAGGGGTGAAATTTCACGCAGTGTGAAAATCTAATTTTACTGTAGTAATTCACGAGGAAATAATAATTACTGTCGAATCGAGCCTTGCGGTTTGTGCCTTTCTAGGTCACCATGGTTATTGAAATATCGATTTTGATCGGTGTTTTTGAAAAACTGGAAACCATTTGTCTCATAGACTTAATTCGAGAAGTGTTGCTAGTGCTAGTGGCTAAAAGTGATGCGAGTCGCAACTTTTCACAACCTCCCCTTTCCTCTTAAAAACGCTTGTTTTGAGAGTGAAACTCTGCTGCTTGCAGCTTTAGGTATAAATGCTCAATGTACTATCAGTCGATTAAAGCATGGGACTAAAATATATGTGCTCGGCCGCTTGGCGCGTGAGGAACCACATATTTTAGTCACATTCTTTTATTGACTGCTAGCTTACCTACACTGAAAAAAAAGATTACCAGAAGCATGACGATGTGTGAACCGATGTAAGGGATATAGTATAATTATACTAGAATGCTAATGTTTGCACCATAGCTCTTGAAAATATTGAGGAAGTTCTAGTTCTATAACCATATTCTGGTACTAACACCAGAATTTTCTGGTCAAAGTACTAGACTTTCTGGGGTTCACATATCGTAGTGTCTCTGGTAGTATTACAAGAATTTAGGAACAATTTTTTTACTGTTGGTAAACGTTCCATTTTTTTCTCATCACAAAAAAGTTGCAGTTAGGATACAACCTACTCTATTATAAAAGTTTGGCGAATTTTCATCAAAATCCGTCAAGCTACATTTAAGTACCTATTCAAACATATAATGCGTGCTTATACATACTATAATTTAACTCTTTGAGCTTGACCGCGTACCTTAAAAACTGCCTATTATGCCCCTCGAAACGGTCTTAAACTAAAGGTTGTTTTTGACGGTAATTATTTGTGAGCGCTCGTGTGGCTCAAAGCGCTTTAATTTAGGGCCTTTCTAAAAAAAAAGTATCATTTTTGGGAGTTAGATAGGTATAACTATGCGGGAGAAGTTGCCGAGTTATGGTTCAAAATGGCAGAAGTTTCGTCCGTTTAGCCAAACATTAAGTTTTCGTTCTCATCAGTGGCGGCTCGTGCCATTTGAACCTATGCTTAAGTATCAATTTCTCAAGGATTCAGTAAATTCCCTGAGTATCGGCTGCCACGTAGCACGACAACCACTGGTTTGAATTTTGGGCAATTCCCCCCCTTTTTTCCCCCAAAAAGTGCGGATTTGATTTTAAGCAAACTATATTTAGATTTCTGCAAAAGGATTATCCTTTTCATCCGAAAGCCTTTCGCTCATTTTAGATATAAGTATACAAATGAGAGTGGGAGCTTATATTCATTGACGTGACGTGATAGTATAGATTTTAACGCCGGAACTTACTCGTACTTACAAAGCGTCAAAGCGAGGTCGTCGAGAGGAGTCTGGGGGTCTGAAGCTGTGCGGTTTGTCCATGATTTGGGGCTTTGTGGATTGGAGCCGGGCTTATAGTGCCCCTTTTGCGCCCCCTTTTTTTATACGCCTCCGTATCCAAGCCTATATCCAACCCGGATTTTTTATTCCAAACACTGCACTTTGCTCTCAAATATTCCGCCGTGATTTTTACATTATGATCTAGCTCACCCCGGATTTGCTGGAGACGAGCCCGCTTATGAACCTCCGCAACAGTGATGATCATTTGAAAAAAGGAGCTCTCTCCTTTCTCACCCTAAGCTAATGTCATGCCCTTACATTGCAATTTATGTATGAGGCGAATGTTACCACATCGAATATTTGCATTATAACATAATGTAAAAATCCAAGGAGAGCGAACCACCCTCGCGTTTATCTTTTGATCGTGTTTTTTATTTGTTCAAAAACGTGTTTAACTCACGCTTATAAACTTGCTATTTTCGTCGAGGAATAGGCAATGTAGTTCATTCATGAGCTCAAACATCCCATAGTATCACGTCAGGCGACGCACGGTGCAACAGCCATCTGATGAACTTTCAGCGAGCCTTTGTGGCTGTATATCCTATTTCAAATTGTGAAAAATATAGACAGTTTGCGATTTTAGAAAAGCGGTACTTTTGAAAAACGCAGTGGTCGTAGGGTCCTCTTTATTGATGCGGTCCACGGAGCAAAATTTCTTGTAGGGACTGCCAAACGTATTATAAGTATGATCTAGTAGGTACCAACAAGTTTTCTTTTAAATTGACCAAAATGGGGCTCTTGCAAACTTTTGCTAAGGGGATTGAAGAGGTGATTCTTGCATACAAACCTGAAAAAATGACGATGAGTTCACTGAAAAATCACGAAATTTACTCTCAGAATTGGACTTAATGACGGAGAGACGCAGGTATCATGGGAGATTCCTATCTAAATTGAGACATATCTCTGTGTTTCCGCAGAGAAAGTGACATAATAGACAGGAATCTCCCATGATACCTGCGTTTAGCTGCCATTACAAACTTACCCTTATAGCAGTTGTGAGTTAATTACTGAATTTCAGATTTTCTCAGTGAGATTTTTGTGATTTTCGCTGGTTTGCTCACAGCAAAAGTTTGCAAGAGCCCCATTCTTATTGATTCAGCGATTCTTTGATGTGAATTATCAAGACGTTCGATTGGATCAATTACTTAGAGTTCTAGTAAGTAATTCCAAATGGAATTTCCGTTCCGTTTTTGATAGTTCCAGTAATTCTAAAATAATTTTCTTTCTAGTTCATTTATATTTAACTTTTTCCTCCGTGCTTTTCAATTGGCACTGCTCAATATTACACTGAAAAAAGGACGTATTCCGGAGCTGAACACGAACTCTACTCCAGTCCCGGAACTCCGTGTTCTGAGCGCAACCTGTTGAGTGTTGAGGTTATAGACACAGCGAGTTTGTATCAAAAATATATTACTTTGTGCTCTGAAAACGTTCGATACTGGTGTATGAATGACACTCATCTTGCTCGTGTTGACAAAACTTTTTTTTTCAGTGCAGTTTAGAAAAATGTTTGGCCTCAGTTTACAATTTCTGTAGTTTTTCCCTTTATTCTCTTGTGATGAGTCAATATAAGTTTTTATTATGAGTAAAATGATTCAATTAAGTACCTATTTAGCATGTAGGTGAAATTGAATGTACAGTTGAAAACGGACATCATCAAATCTGCTAGGCTCAAGTTGACGAGGAAGTAGTTTGTCACAGTTCGCATTCTTCTGTGAGCTGAAAAAGATGAAAGAAACTCTGCATGATTATCGGCGATGTCAGTTTACTATCATGGGTGGGCGGATACATGCATTTGTCTTTCTCTCTCTGCTCCCATTTGAATGCGTGCGTTGAAAAAGGACGGAGATAGGGGCCGAAGTCACGCGATGGCCTTCCTGTGCTATTCTTTTCTAACACAAGTGTTTAAATGACCGCAGAGAGAGAGAAAGACAAATTCATGATCCGCCCATATTTACTACCGATGAAAAAAATTCGAGGGTCGTTCAATAAGGAAGTCCCCCTCACCAAAGCCACAGTTTTGATCAGAATAATACGGATAAAATAAATGATTAACTTGAGGCTTTTTCTGATCAATCTGTGTGATTTGATTTTTACAATCGAAGTCTTAGCACGTGTAAAAGACGCGTTTTTCCTCGCTACTTTACTGCCAGAATTTTAAAGGTAGTGCACGACAGCTCGTGACTGATATTTTCCACCGGTTTGAAACATTTGCACTTGTCACTAATCTCATTCTATCTTAAATTACAGTAACGATAGATTCAGAACATTCTTGTGAACAATAAAAAAAAAAGAAAAGAAAAAAAAAAAAAAAAAAAAAAAAAAAAAAAAAGCGGAGATAAATTCAAAAGAAATGGCGCCGACGTTTGTCAGGATGCGTCCTTATTTTTTACGTCAGTGCGCGTACCCAAGTCTTGACTCCAACGAAGGAGCTTCCAATTAAATAAGTCGTTCAAGTGGGACATTTTACCATATCCATCTTACGAGTTACGCTCTCTACTGAACTCCGTCAAATTCGCACTTTTTCCCAATCCTTAAAACTGAATTTGAAGGTGAAAAATACGCGTACCGACGGAAGAAGTGAAAAGAGCCGTATACACACTTTTTTCGATGATTTTTACAAGCGCGGCATGGAAAAGCTTGCTATTCGCCATAAAAAGTTGTTGCATCAGGATTAAGACTACTTAAAAAAGTAAGGACCTCTGAAGGTCCTCAAATCTGCCCTTCAGTCTTTTTTGATTCCAAAAAAGTCCATTTTATAGAATGGGCAATGCGATGTGGCCAGCGCTAGTCGTCCGCTTACAACATTCTATCCTTCCTGTATCCTATGTTTCAACAAGTGGGGACAATATATAGTAAGAGCATGCTTTGTGTACTACTAAGTCGAAGTTAATGAGAGTCCTACTTTATCGGAACTGGCAATTTGGAGGGGCTTTGCTATGAAAGATCGCCCTTGAGTAGAAATAAAGGCAGGAAGATGAGAGGCAGGAGAGGGTGACTATAGGGTCGCTTGTACACAGCGCAGCGAGGAGAATCGCACAGCATGGATGGATATTTTGTTTCGAAATTCTAGGAGATGAGTGCAGCTGGGTAAGGCTCAATAACTTTTAGATTTCATGTCCCCGGCAATTTTCAAGATTAATTTTTCATTTAGTACCCCAACTCTTTTTTTTATTATCAATAGGTGACCTTTGCGGACCTGGGTCATGCATTAAATTTGATTTCTGAGTGAAATTTTTCTCTTGGTGAATTTTCAAAGGGAGGAATTTTCCAGACGGTCCCGTGTCCCCAGCACGAATTTTGAAGTTCCACATAATAAAATGCACTTAAAACGATTTTTTTCCACCAATCTGTACCCAGTGTAAGTTGTCGTATACCTTTAAGTTTTAGGTACAAAGGTTGTAGGGGAAAAATAAAATTATGTTGCTGAGCAGTGAGCGTTTTTATTTTGTCCCCAAGGTTTGTGATCCAGACGGTCCCGGCGTTTTTTCCATGTTTTCGCGGGCGGCCGCACCGCAGCGCTGCGGTAGATTGTCAGCCTGAAGCTAAGGTGTGTATACTGTATAGTGAGGCTACGTTCGTTTTAGGCGTGAAAAATTATCTGTCAAAAGTTCCAACTGAGTGGATTTACAGACTTTAAAATCGATAAGTGTAACTTTTGGTCAAGCATACCTCTCCAGACTGTCCCTGCTGTTCATTTCCACTGTAATGTTTTCAGGAAGAAAACGAGGCTTGCTCATTCATCAGCATACCACGCTCGTCCAAAATCCCAATGTTAACGTTTCTAGGTTATGTTGTCTTGCTAAAAAAGCGGGAAATTCGAACGAAATTCCAGACGGTCCCTGTATTTTTCCCGACGGTCCCAAAACTTCAGATCTTTGTTTGGGACCGTCTGGAATCGTTTTTAAAGAGCTTGATTCTAAATGGGGGTTTTTCGCCCCCCCCCCTCCCGCAGATTTTCCTGAAACTTTGTATTTTGATAGTACTTGATATAATTAGTCTTTTTTAAAATATATTTTTACTAAAAATAATTAGGGGGGGAAATTAGAGGGGGACAAAGTCCTACCTTTCAAAAATTCACAACTTTCGCGTAAATCATACGATTGAAACGCAGTTTTCGCCAAATATGCGAATTGTAAAGCACTTTCGACTCATCTAAACCAAATTCAATTTCAATCATTTTTTACTTAGTTATCGTCATTTTTGTGATTATTAGGCCACTCAAAATTTACTTTGAGTGAAATAAAAAAAAAAAAAAAAAAAAATAGTATGTTTTTATTTTGACCGGATTAAAATACGTTATTCCTCTTTAAATTGTGAGTAAAACGAGCCCAGGCAGAATGAGGTGATATTTTTTGTTGCGGAGTTATTCATTTTTTAGGCGAGCGAAAAACGAGTTTTTGAGGGTACCCACGAGCGTTCGATGGAGAGGTTCAAGTCAAATAAAAAAAAATTGTATTAGTTTGATTTTGATCAAGTTGAAGTACGTGATTTCTTTTTACATTCTGCGTAAAATGGACCCAAACAGAATGTGGGGCAATTTTTTGTTGCAGAGTGATGCGCGTTTTAGTAAGCAAAAGTCAAGTTTTTGAGGCTACCTACGACTTTGAGCCTCTCCGTAGAACGCTCGTATTTTGCTTACAAAAATGCGCATAGCTCCGAAACAAAAAATTGCTCCACATTCTGCTTGGGCTCATTTCACGCAGAATTCAAAGAGAAATAATATATTTCAATTTGATAAAAATCAAAAAAATACCATTTTTTTTTATTTGACTCGAACCTCTCCATCGAACGCTCCATACTTCAAACAATTGACACAGTTTTACTGTCAAAAATTATTATATTTTTTTAAACCAAAAGTTCCATTTAGTTTGTGAAAATTTAATGTTTAAATACGTTGAAATAAATTAATTTTGTTCACTTTTTTCAACCAGTTGTTCATGTACATTTCACTTAGATGACCCACCAAATCATAAACGATCAAAATTTAGGTGATGAAAAAATCCAAAAGTTTTCATATTACGGTGTTTTAGATGTGAGAACAAACAAGTGAGCTCATGGCTTTGATCCATCCGTCCCGAGTACCTATGCTTCCAGACGGTCCCGGAAAGTCCAGACTGTCTCGACACGTTCAATCTCACATCTAAGACACACCGAAGAAGAAAACGACGAGAAAAGAGGGGGGAATCATAAAAATATAATGCCTATAAAGAGAATAAAATAGTAGATGACCGGTCTTAGTGATGTAAACAAGAGTGAAATGAAAGTTTCTGAGTGAAAACTAAAAAAAATTAGTTTCTTCACAATTATTTCACTTATTTTGTTCCTCTACTTCAAAATTTACAAAAATTATGGTTTGTGCCAATGTTATTAGGGCTTACATAAAAGTCAGGCCATTTTCCCATCAGTTTCAGTCTTAAGTAACTTTTTTGTATGCATAAAATGGAGAAAGGGACGGTCTGGAAAAAATTCGAGTAATTTCCACTTCATTCTTGAAAAGTAAGGATTTCACGTTTCATTAAGCTCGACCACTGGCAAAACATTAAAGTAGAGTATATACTTGAAGAGAAAATGACTTCACTGATCCTTAAATCAAAAATTCATTTTTTGAAAATGTCTAGTCCAGAATCTAAAAGTTATTGAGCTTTACCCAGCTACGTCTGTTTGATTCTCTATCTTCTTCCTCCTCCTCCTCCTCCTCCTCCTCCTCCTCCTCCTCCTCCTTCTCCTCTTCCTTCTCCTCCTCCTCCTCCTCCTCCTCCTCCTCCTCCTCCTCTCTCTCCCTCTCTCTCTCCCCCTCACTCTTTTTCTCTCTAAATCCTCTCTTTCTCTCTAACTTATCTCCCCTTCTCTCTCTCCTTCTCTCTCTCTCCCTCCTTCTCTCTCTCTCTCTCTCTCTCTCTCCTCCCCCCCTCTCTTCATATTCGAACAGTCTCGTATCATTATGCGAAGGCATTGCGCAGGAGTTCAAGCAACGCTGGTAACAAGCTAGGTGGGGTGGTCCAATCAAAATTGCCAGAAATGACCTTTCGCACAGAGTGTGTAGAGCATGTACACCATTTGCCGCACTTTGGTGTGAGATCGTCAAAAAGTGGTTATTTCTCATCAATTGATATCATTGTTTTTAAACTTTCAATTCGATTTTTACTCACAGAGAACACTTTTCGCCGGTATAATTTAACCTTAGAGTTGTTTCAAAACCGTTTTCAAAAAATTGTTTTATTTGGGCATTAATTTCAATCGGAGACCATTAAGCGCTGCGGCTAAGCTAGAATTAAAAAAAAAAAAAAAAAAAAAAAAAAAAAACCCTACAGATTCCTACAGCTTTTGCAGTGGCGCCGCCAGGATTTGGGGGGGGGGCTAAAAAATCAAAGATTCTTGATCAATTTTTTTAGCATCACAAAATTTAGAGTTCAACGTTTGTTTATAGACCAGCCCAGAAATTTGCTCTGAGTTTGAGGGGAGGGGCTTTAGCCCAATAGCCCCCGTGCGTGCGCTACTGAGCTTTAGTATTTATTTGCGTTTCTTTGAAACTCCATCAATTCACGTCATTTCTTATCTGCGATCCGATGTACTTTCATTTTCCACTTGAAATAAAGCTTGATAAAAAGTTTTCCCAGGAACAGGGCCCAATTCATTTATGTCGTTTTCTCTTCACTCGAAATTGGTCGATAAAATGGCTTCCTCGAACGAGTTAATAAACGTTTTAGCACTCACACTGTACGCCGTTTTTTGTAATAGCTTTGTGGTGTATCTATAGATCCCTTCAGATCAGCAGAGGGGTGGTTGATGAAATCCCTACAGAGCAAACCTATTGATTTTTAGCCTTCACTTGAAAATGCTTAAGAGCCATTATTTTAAAAGGGGACATTTTAAAAAAAAAAAAAGTATATTCTAACTGAAAAAAAATTTATTCTCTCCATTGAGTTATATCTTCAATTTTATGAAACTAAGTTGTTTCACTCAATTTTTCTTTTTTTTCACTAGTTTTTCAGCTTTTTTTTGGTGCAGTGTTTGCTCTAGTGATTTTAGAGTCAAGTTGACATTACTGTTTTGTACTAATTATTGCATCATCCAAACTTCAAACACATTGTAGGAGTGAGGTTAGATCATTAATAACATCTTCCTTTAACAGCTAAGAAAATAGGTAAGTTTTAAACTATATTTTAATAATTATTCCAACTTGCTTCTAAATGTAACGTCCGTAACAGGAAAGTAACAAAAATCAGTGTATTTTCCTTTTGAGTAGGTATATTAAATTAATTTTTGGTGAAAGAAACACTCATTATGTTTATGTCATGCCAGGTGGATCACTTTTTTCACAGATATCTTAGGGACCATTTTATTACACATTACATTTTGTAACGTCCGTAACGTTACGGACGTTACATTCATTACCTTGTACCTAATTTTATCAGTTACGGACGTTATAACCATTGTTTTACTTATTATTCCATAACTAAAATGCAACTGTGCGCCTTCAAGAAGCAAAGGTTAGGTTAGGTTAGGTTTATTACATTTATTATCACATTTTTTGTCAATAATTTTGCATTTTTACTTGCATCTCAAACAAAACATTTAGTTTGACAGGTATTTATTTTGATTTCAGATTATTATGACTGGTAGGTACTTCTGGAAGAGAAATTTTACCACCTGGGATGCTCCTCAGAAGTGTAATTTAAGTAAAAATTCAATTACCACTTCAAGATTCTCAAATTGTGTTATTACCCTGGTAAAAAAAAACCTCAGAGAACCTCAGAAAATCCTGAGGGCACCCTCAGGATTTCTGAGGGCCTCTGAGGTTTTCTGAGGGCACCCACAGAATTTTTGAGGGCGCCCACAGAATCTTTGAGGGCGACCACAGAATCTTTGAGGGCGCCCACAGAATCTGTGAGGGCGCCCACAGAATCTTTGAGGGCACCCACAGAGCACTTGAGGGCGACCACAGAGCGCTTGTGGGCGACCACAGAGCGCTTGTGGGCGACCACAGAGCACCTTGAGGGCGACCACAGAAAGCTTGAGGGCGACCTCAAAGCGCCTTGAGGGTGACCGCAGAACGCTTGAGGGCGCCCAGAGAGCATCCCGAATCTTTTGAGGGGCCCTTACATTTTTAGAAATTCTGATCTTCGAGGGTGAGCTTCAATCATTTTGAAGACGACCGGAACCAGTGGCGCCATTTTGGGGGATGGCAGGGGGGGAATTGCCCCCCCCCCCCCCCCCAAGGATTTTCAATGTGGCCTAATAATCAAGCCAAAGATTTTTTTGAAGATGCACTGCAAAAAATAAAAATAATAATAATAAAAAAAAAAAGGTCATCCAAATTTTTGGAGGCACCCCCCCCCCCCCCTCCAAGGAAAATCTGAAATGGCGCCCCTGACCGGAATAACATTTTCACAGGACAACAAACTCGCACTCAGACTTTCGAATCTTAAATGTTTTAGAGGTTATATTTTCAATATAGTAACTCGTGCATTTCGGCAACATTGTTTTTATCCCATATCATATGATTCCATGAAAAACAATCGATTGCTTACCATGTATTCAAGTGGAGGTAAAACATTTTTGCCACACATGGCACAAAGCCGGCCACCACTGGTTAAGTAATTAATAATATATAAAAAAAAAAAAAGTCTATGGGTTTTTTTTAATGTTTTTGGTTGAGCATGTTCTTTAGAGCCTATAGGTCAGAAAAAAACCAAAATATAATTTTTTCATCGGCTGGATCCATTTTGGCACAAAGAGGGTTAAAAATCCAAGATCAAACAAAGTCCTGATTAAACCAATGCATTGAGCGAGAAATTCTCATATTATTAGATATACATATTATTATTATTATTATTATTATTATTTTCTTTTTAAATCAATTAAAACCTATAGTTGTTAAAAATCTAATAAATAATTTTTGAGGTTGATGTAATTGCACAGAACAAGTAATTCATGTACTAAAGTCAGGGTCCTTACTCATTAGAAGGTTAAAACAAATTAAATTATCTACAACAAACGAAATTTTTCTAAGTCCCATTATAAAAACCTTAGCTGCAAAAAAAATATCTAGGCCCTCAAAAAAGTCTGAGCGTAATTTGAAAATAAGGGCTCCAAGGGCATCCTCAGAAATCTTGAGGGAATGCCCTCAAAAGTTTCTGAGGGCGCCCTCAGAGAATCCTAAGGGCACCCGCAATATTATTATATTGAGAAATTCTCGCCTATCTGTCATCGCGGGCACCGTAGCCTAGTGGTAAAGTGCTGGACCATCACTCGGGAGGTCGCGGGTTCGAACCCCACCACGGGCAAAATTTCTGTGCGGACTCCAACTTCTCCGGCTTGACAAAAAGTGTAAAGTACATAGCCTTCATGATAGGAACAAGAATATCTACAGAAAACTCGACCAGGTTGTCCTAAATTTAGTTTTTTAGTTACACAGAAATACTTGATGGCCTTTCCTCAGGACCTCAGGACCTCAGAAGTCTGAGGGTAATTGGAACATGAGGTCCTGAGGGCACCCTCAGAAATCTTGAGGGCGACCTCAAGATTCCTGTGGGTGCCCACAGAAATTCCTGAGGGTGCCCTCAAAAATTCCTGTGGGTGCCCACAGAAATTCCTGAGGGTGCCCTCAGAAATCCTGTGGGTGCCCTCAGGACCTCTTGTTCCAATTACCCTCAGACATCTCTGAGGTTCTGAGGTTTTTTTTTACCAGGGTATTTTATGTTTATTTTTATACAGGGTTTATTGGGGCCGTTACTTTACGAGGGTGGATTTTAAAGTAAGTTTACCTATTTTTTTTCTCAGAAAATATCAATGCTAGAAAAAAAAACAAAACCAATGTTGAAACGTACGTACTTTCAGCTTTCTAACGAGCTTTAGTTTTTCAAATTTTTGCCAATGCGTTGCGGAGATATCGTGGATTTTCCCCATCCGTCTTTCCCTCAAATGTGCCCACCTTTTCACGCGCTACAGAAGACTGCGAGTTTCGGCAGGCGATGCGCTTATCTCCGGATCAGACATCTCAATAATATCGGAGTGCATGTTGTTTACTGAATAGACTACTCTACTATTGAGAAAATGATCCAATCTGTTTCGATCTTCAAACTTTCGGTCAGTAAGGAAAGAGCAGCCATCATGAATTGAAGCTGGATTAACAGCTTGCGTCAACACCTGGTTCAGGAGTATGTGGAAAGAATTTTACGATTTTTTTTTTTTTTTTTTTTTTTATGAAAAATTCAAGAATCTAGCGGGTAACTATGTCAAAAAATGAGGTGAGATGCCTCACAACAGTGTTATGACTTTTTTCAATAAAATAATAGCTCTATTTTACTTTTTCAAAGTCTAAAATTCATGTTTTCTGTGAGGCTAAAAAGGTGGGCACGTTTGAAGGAGAGATGGGTGTGGAAAATCCACGATATCTCCGCAACGCGTAGGCCAAATTTGAAAAACTGGAGCTCATTAAAAAGCTGAGAGTACGTACGTTCCAACGCTGGGTTTTTTTTTCTAACATTAATAGTTTCTGAGAAAAAAAAATAGGTAAACTTACTTTAAAATCCACCCTCGTAATTTTAAGTTTTTGATTTTGTTCAAAATAATTTAGTTTATTGTTCCTAATAAAGTTTATTTTTTCTTCCTTATTCTGCATGTTGGTTATTTTCAACCTTTCTTGTCACTACATAATTTATTTTTGTAATTTAGATGAAAATCTGAGTATAAGATGGAGGGCGGAAAATTTTTTTCATTTTTAATAAACTAATTTCAGATTTAGACTTAAATTGAAAAAATAAAAAAGTTTTTGGCATATTTTTACATATCTATTGAAGATAAAATAAAATCCTGGCCATTTATTAGGAATAAGCAGCTCTGAGTAAAGATAAAATGGGTAAAAACATATCTATTGTCCAATCATTGTTACCTAGTAACGTCCGTAACAGATGCCGTGTAACGTCCGTAACACCAAAAAAGAGCAATAACTCAAAAAAATCATAGGAAAATTTTTTTAGACAAAAATGATTCTTAAAAATAGATGGTATGAAGAATGACTCAGTTCAAATAGAATTGGAAAAAAACTAGAATTGCTTTTAAAAAGAGCAACCGAAATTAGGTCCATGGAAACTGGGTGCCTTTTTTGTAACGTCCGTAACACTTCATTTTTTAACGTAACTGAAAAATGAACCAATATTTTGCTACGAAAATTGACAGAGAGGTAGTAACCATCTAGTTTTATAACTTCCCCTAAACAGTTCACCATAATTTTACACAGATTGTGTTATATACCAATTAGAAGAGTGAAAATGTAACGTCCGTAACAAAAATAATGGCTCTTAAGTAAAATGTATTAAAAAAAAAAAAAAAAAAAAAAAAAAAAAAAAAAAAAAAAAAAAAAATCGGAAACGAAGCAGGTGAATGGAGTTACACCTCCAAAACCTGTTTTGATGAAACTCATGCATCATCAAGTGATATTTAAGTGACTGTTGTTCACCTTGTAATTATTTCATCTCTCATGACTTGTATATCAAACAATCAGGGATTTGCAATGGCGGCTTGTTCAATGCGGCAATGACGGATTATTCTTACCATTTAAACGTACCTAAAATAATCGGAGAGGTTCGTCGAACTTCCAAGAAATCGATACTTTTGAATAGGTTTGAATCAAAGACATTATATTAAGTAGACCGTGCACTCCGCATCTTCGCCGTTAGCGCTAGCGTGGCAAGTTTTTCGGAGCTCCATGATGGGCGGGCGGGGTGGAGACTCGCTGAGTTGCCCCAAGGTAGAGGTAGTTTCAGAAGTGTAGGCGGACCAAAACCATAATCTTTGGCGAATTTTCAACTTTCATTCCTTCAAATCAATACCGAATTTGCTCCTGACTTTAGTCTTTTGTGTTTAAAGTTTTCCTCATTGAAAAGTGAACACTCAATTTCATTTTTATTCATTTTCATTGAGTAATATCAGACATAATGTTGACAAATTCCAAAGATTATCGGTCTAGGTCCGCCTACACTTCTGAAACAACCTCTAGCGAAACGTTTGCTGGGAATGAATGGGGGAATGCACTCCCGCGCTCGGTTTTTCCTAAATAACTCGTTTCAGGTCCGTTTTTCGGCAAAATGTGTAAGAAATAAAGTTGTAGAACATGAAATTTACGATTGAATTGCATAATTTGTTATCCCCCAAAGGTTATTGCTAACCGGGAAAAACGCCTATCCGTCACAGATATTTCGCGTAGCATACCGGCTGCGCATGCGCAATGTCGCCTGGCTGGGGCAACTCAAGTCAACGATGGCAGTTCGGCGCCGCGCCGCATCGCTCCACCACTCTTTACATGCGAATAAACAAAAGTTGCCACCGCGTGCGAGTGTGCACGATCTACTTGATATAATGTCTTTGGTTTGAATGGCAAAAATCATGGTTGCCAAATTGTCCGAGCCACCACAAGGGACTCAAAAGTTTTATTTCATAACACGACAGATTTTTATGCTTGATCGATGGCGAGGAGCTGTGTTTTAATTTAAGAGGGAATGAAAGCATTTACGCAAAATCCTTTGACCAGGGGGAAAATATTTGCCAAATGGGTTGGTTGCAAACTTTTTGCAACAGCTACAGAGAGGGTCTATCTAGAGTAAAATCACTTGAAAATAACTTTGAGAGCATTCAGAAAGTTCTATCTAAAGGTAGTCTAAGTAATCTTACCCAAAACTATCCACATAACAATGGAATTACCGCCTACAGCAACTGTCAACATCAGTACAAAAAGAACCGACCACAGAAGTTTCATCCAAGGCGCCATTTCTACTTCTGTCTCGATGTTTGTTGCAGTTTTGGTCAGATTCATTCTGCATTATTGTTCCTGAAACATAATTAATTGCAAGTCAATTTTTTTACGCTTTGATGGTTTCTGAAGTGATATCTAGGCTCAAATTCTCAAATACACGCTGAATAAATTTTTGTTACTTATTGATCAGAAAGAATATTCTTTTAGATTTAATGAAATTCCCATCAATTTTTTGAAAAAAACGGAGATGTTTCCATCAGTGGAAGTATATTGATTACCGATCGGAGTATTTTCGTGGATTACAATCATACCGCTGACCAGGGCTGGGTACTGAAAAAAAAAAGATTACCGGAAGCATGACAAAACGTGAACCGATACAAGGGATATTACAATTACCAGAATTCCAGTATTTGTACCATAGTTTTTGTTTTCTAGAAAATTCTAGTTCTACAACCATATTTTGGTTTTAATACCAGAATTTTCTGGTCAAAGTACTAATACTTTCTGTCTTTTACATATCGGTGTGCTTCTGGTAATATGACTAGAATCTGGTATTATGACTATAGCTTTTTTTTCTGAGTGTAATCTTTTCGTCATCCGGTGGAATCATCGATAAATGAAAAACTTCCTTTTAAGATCCGCAAAACGCCAGTCCTGCTGCCTCTAGTGGCGAAGCGTTCTATTTGGCATCATGTCATTTTGCCCATTTGAAACCATAGAAAAGGTCGAATCCGCTAGTCACTGGCGATTCCTTGATAATTAGATATTTTTCATGAGTTTTTTAATGAGCCAAATTCAACGGTGCCAGATTGCTCGCTTCACCAATGGCTACCTACCCATAATTATTATCCCTGTTATTGTTTTTCTTGAAGTATTATTCTTTTCCTTTCCAAGCTTCCAATTACATGCATTAACTTTAAGCTTCTTTCGCTCGGTTTCAATTCGTTTTTATTCATCGCATCGAAAGCTAAACTAATAGAACATTCCATAACAGATACACTGACTGGATTCCTCTGTAAGCGCCTTCAATTGATGAAGTAGGCAAAAACGAGTACGGCTGAGTACGAATATTTATCTACTCGCCTGATGATTTGAATGAGTGAACGCCGAACGGTGCGCGTTGACTCATTAAGATTGGTGCAGAATAAAGTTGCTCGTGGAAATTTTGTTAGGGAGTACTGACACTACGCGCTTTATGCATTTGAAAGGAGTTGCGAGGAGGAGGAATTTTTTTGAGGGGAGAAACCACACGCTTTTGCACTCGGAATGAGTCTTGGGCTGGCTCGATGTGCGAGACAGCAGGAGCCAGTTTTCTTGGCCAAGTTACCCCATTGGGAGAGGTAGAATGACCGTCTATGCTTACTTCATGGGCATGCAGAGGACTTGTTAAAAATTCTACAATAAGGTGGTTGCAAGGGTTGATTTTTTTTTTTTTTTTTTTTTTTTAAAATTAATAAATTGACTATTTTTTTTTATTTAATTGATCCGCAGTTGAATGTAATGCAAACAGCTCAATTTTGAGGAAATGATCAAACAATGCTGAGCCGTGTAAACACGCAATCTGCTTTTACGACCAAGAGTGTGTATATACAGGGTGATGATCCAGATCACCATTCCACATACATATAGTTTGCGAGTCCGGCTTGAGAGAAGACAGTTACGACTGAATTTTCGTTGGCAAAATCGACCCTTGGATAGTTTAGAGGAAATATATTCGATCCTTCAAATCCATCCTTTAGAGAAGCTAAGGGGAAGGGAGGGATTTTTCTTTTCGATTTTTATTTTGTTTTAAATAAAAAAAAAAGTCTGTATGAAACATGACACGAAAGCCCTTGATCTGCACTTTCATATCATTTTTAGGTTTTTGCTTTCCGATAATTTTGGTGACCATGGTCCTCTTAGAAAAAGCTAAAAAAATAAACCAAAGAAAAAACAAAAAACAAAAAAAACCATCTAATTCAAAAACAAAAAGAGTTGCTTTAGGGGGGAAGAATGTAAACAGTACACAAAAAGCATATCTTTGCACGTACTTTTTTTGATTTCGAAGTCAGGATTTACATTTCCAATTTATTAATCCGAAAAATGAGAAACGATCCCCCCCTCCTTCAACCATCCTAAGGAACAGGAGGTTGAAAATATTTATAGGGGTTGATTCATGAAATTAAAGTTTGGCCTAAATTTTCCTTTCTCAAGTTGTTCTCGACCAAATCGCACATAGTGGTGGGTTGGTTTAAATCACCCTGTGCGTAAACTTGTTCATAAAGTCATTTTTATCGCAGAAAAATCCTTTTTTAATTTTTTCACTTTTGGAGCATAAACCCGTTATTCCTCCTCCTGCCTTAAATATGGCAACCTTGCTGTACCCGTGTGACATGGAGAATGAGGAATCCTTAAAATCCCTCAGTTCAATTTCAACCCCTCTTTGACAACCTCTTTTAAAAGTAAATAGGAAATGAAGGGGAATAACGAGTATAATTTTCTCTCTGCACTTTACTGTTTAATTAATTTAATTCAAGCTGGAAATGGGCCGAGCTCTCTGTAATTACAGTGTAGGTTTCTATTTCGTGTAGAAGTTCAGCGAGGAAAAGTTGAAAACGAAGATGAGTATGCTTGCATGTGTGTACTCCTTCGTTTCGTGACATGTTTCATGATATGAAGTTTAAAAGGCAAATAAGGGCCTCTTCGCGCCTTGAGATTCACCATGGTCGATAAGCGCGTAAGGCGCACAGGTCGGATATAGACGTTGTCACTTTTATATATACGCCGCCACACTTCAGCCTGAAGTCGAATGAAAGTGTCAAAAAATCAGGGAACTATAGTAATTTAAAATAATTTTTTTTAGCCGTCTAAGTTTAATTTAATCCCTTATGGGCCACGCCCGAGTATACTCGTTTTTCTCATCTATTGTATTTCACATTGATTCAGTCTTCATTCCGGATAAACGCGAGTATCTATGAAAACACTTACAAGATAAGCTTTCGCCGGGCGCCTTCAATTCGTCGTTTAGGCAATTCCAACTCCCTCGAGTACGAACAGTTAACTACCTTCCCTATATGTATAAACGGAAGAGTGGTGCGTTCTTTTGAACTAACTCGGTCATTAGAGGGTTAAGACAATTGAGGAGTACTTCGGGGGTAAAAGGGTGGATGAAACAGAGGGTCTGCTCGTTTTAAAAAGTCCTGATTTCAAGATGTTTTTGCGTGGGATTCTGATGAGGAAAACTTCTCTGAATTACCAGACAATCAGAGTGCACAGTCTAACCAGTGCAGTAATCTTTAACCTATTAAGAAACCCAAATCCAACACTTCATGATCTCATACAATCTTCTTTTGAAATCAGGTTTTTGGAGCACGTGTGCACCCTTTGTTTTATCCGCCCTTATAATACTAAATTACTCCTCAGTTCATATAGTGGCATTTCCAGGTTTAAATGACTTTTTAAAAATGATTTCTGTGATTATAAAACTGATCTTGAACGGTTATCCTTACATAATATAAAAATCTAACGAGTAGCTGACCGAAATCTCGATTTTTTCCCATTTTTCTCAAAACCTTCGATTTCGTTAATTTTCTGGCATTTCTGTGTGTGCGCCCGGAAGTGCCGTGACTAATTGCCGACGAGGCGACGCGACGGGGGTAATTGAGCCGAGATGTACGGGAGAGCCAGAGCCTCCGCACTTCTCCGCTCCGCCCAGCCGATGAACCCTTGAACCTACCCCCCCCCCCCCATCCCGCAGTCTTCGGACTGACCACTTCTCTTTTGTCTTGCGTAACTGATCTATCTCCCCTAATATTTTCTCAATTTTTAAATAGTGGTAAAAAGCGGCCGCGTAGCGCCTCTTGGGAACGAGCCGCGGAGCGGCAAGGGGGCGATGCCCCCTAGTAGAATTATGTAAATTCATAAGAAATTTATTTTCTATTTTTCAGCCAATTTTCAATGATCTCAGACTATAGAGCGGCGACGCGACGCGCAGTAAAGTGATTCAATGTGAGAAGCCGGACATATAGTCTCGCGCGACTTTAAATGCGTATATCTTTATTAATACTCAAAGTAGATTGTTTCAAAGTGGTTTCATTGGTATTATCGTAAAATTTACTACTAGCAGCATTCTTCATAGTTTGCTTTTTGACCCTCCCCCCCCCCCAACCGAAGAACGCTATTACAGCCTTCCTCTCTGATGGTTGAGAGAGGCTTGTGAGACTCCTCCTTTCCGAAGAGGCCCTACTCACCAAAACTCCTGCCGCTCAGGCTTCTGTTCTGCGTACAGAACAGAAGAACCGAATTGATACCCCCAGGTCACTCTAACTGAGGTCGCAACTTTTTGACCGTTAAAGCATTCAAATTTGCATTTTTAATCATAAATTTCATGGCCGACCCCTCCCATTCACTCGCTCCACAGTGCGATACACAAGCGATCAATTGGTTCGGTTTGGTTGTATTTTGGTACTCATGCTACCTTTTTAAAATTTGGCCAGAGAATTTTTGGATGTATCCGAATTTTGGACAAAACATACAATGGGTCTGTTGCAAACTTTTACTACAACGATAAAGAGTGTTTCATCGTAAGTAAAATCGCTCGAAAAGTCCATTGGTGGCATCAGACAGTCATGAAATGCGATAATAAATTCATAAGAGACGTTTAATGAAATCCGAGATGGCGGTAAAATATCGAGCAATCTGTATACATGCATCTTTAACATGCAAGGATTACCAACGTTGACAACCACACAGCTTCAGAGGTTATGTGTTTATTTACGTTGTGATTGGGTGTGATCGATATTGTGAGGTTGGCTATCCTTGGATGTTCGTGGTGTATGCATATTGCATACAGGTTGCCCGATATTTTACCGCCATCTTGGATTTCATTAAACGTCTCTCGCGAGTTTCATACTGCATTCCATGACTTTCTGATACCACCGATGGACTTTCCATTGATTTTACATGAGATTGTACACTCTATAGCGCTGTATAGCAAAAGTTTGCGACAGACCCATTGGACCAACAAAATCCGACCTGTTTGCGCATTGGACGTAATCGCTGATTACCTAATTGGTCTTTTGCAAAAAATTACAACAGCCATTTAGAGGGTCTACTCTGTTATAAAGTCACTCGAAAATAACGTTGAGAGCATCGGCAAGTTTCAAAATTGTCTAAACGCAACTTTCTTTGCTGAGAAAAGTAATTCATCATAGAGCAGAAAGCGACAATCAGACGGAACTCTCCTATATGGGGCAGTTGCAAGGGTCTGAAATTGTGTGCTTTGTATAGAGAAAATTATAGTATTTGATGAGCTGAGAACAATGGTGTCTTTGGTTCTTTCATAGGTATCCCGGTTTTGGAGATACACACGTGTAAAGTTGTAAAAGATCGTGTGCGTAGTGACGTCACTACGCAGATTTCCCATTTAAAACTATGTATTTTGGGTCAAAATCTCATCTCCGGAACAATGGGACTTAATTAGATACCAAAGGCATCTTTGTTCTCAGCTCATCTAGTACTTTCATTTTCTTTATAAAAAAAACAACATTTTAGACACTTGCAACAGCCCCATTGTGACCCGCTCATTTCACCGCCATCTATAGGAATTCTCTGAAAACACTTTTTGTCGGTTCATGAGTTGATTTTAAGACTTTTAGATGCCCCCACTGTGATTTTCAAGCAATTTTACACGGGGCCCGACCCTCCATCTCGCAGTAGCAGTAGCAGTTGCAATAGACCCATTAATTTATAGCTTGTAGTTTGAAAGCATCACGGTTCGTTGCGAACTTTTCTATATCTATATATCAAGGACTATTTAAACAATCCACGGCCAAAAAACTCCATAGAAAAGTGCCAACATTTGAATGAAATTACAACCATTACTAGCCCCTCTCTCTTAAATGGAGTTAAAATCAACGAGTGTTTGTAGAATTATCTGTCTATCGTTAATCAAAACCGAGTGGTGTTCTCCGCTTCTTAGAATTTACTGAAGTTGAGGGTAAGTTAAGAGCTATGCTTCTATGCTTCTTCCTTTCTCCTCTTATCCGAAGTTCATTAATTGCCGTAACTTTATTTGCATATTTTCGGAACGAGGTTTGCCGCAAAAATTCTGCTATCACTCCGAGGATTGTAAGACATACGAGCCCCTGAGGAGTAGTGACTTTATATAGGGTTTATCAAACCACCTGGGCCCTGTCTCACCAAAAGTACAAGTCCGAGTACAAGTTGTAGTTATAAGCGTTTCAGCACGCTAAAACGCTTGTAACTACAACTTGTACTCGGACTTGTACTTTTGGTGAAACAGGGCCCAGGGATGCTTTTATTGTGACGAACGAAGGCAAATACGAACATTTTGTGACCTCAAAAATTGACCTCAACTTTGGGGAAATATTTTCATCCCCAAAAACCACCCCTTGAGAGTTCTTCGAGGGTAGGTATACCCGCATCGTAACTAAATTGAATGGGCACTTTTTGACTCCAGATCCTAGAATGGAGTTTTTGCAGGGTTTGCTACAGGCAAATGGACTATCGCAACTCTGGAGTAAAATGCTACAAAAATAACGATGAGACCATTAAATAAGTCTTAAACTCACTCTTCACACAGAAGATTTAACTTGAAGTTTCGGGTAGCCACCCTTACATGTATGCGCCATCCTCGGATTCGCACCCCTAACAAACAACCGCCATCTTGCTTATTGACAATCGCCGTAATGCACGCGTATATCGGTGTATCGCCGCTATGCGTGTACTTTTTTTTTTTTTTTTTTTTTTTTTTTTTTTTTTTTTTTTTTTTTTTTTTTTTAACCAAGAAATACGCCTCCCGAAGCCCTACAATTAGAAAGCGGAGAGATTTCACAAATCTCATTACAAAAAATAAGCATATGACACATCAAAAGAAAGTTCTTGATCTGCGCATTTGCATATTTTTTTAATTTTTTTTGCAATTTGATAGTTGAGGACAAGGGGGATGCAGGGAGTCACAGTCCATTGGAAATTGCCCTAAATATTTCCAAATACCAGCCAAAACTCAGATATGGATGGGGGGGGGAAGTCAGGAGTAAACCAGTTTACTTCCACCACGTAATTCGAGATTCCAAAACCAAGACATACCGACCATTTGATTTATTCGAGTTACGGGTAACCAGTCCCCCAAATAGCTCTCAAAGGATGGTTTTTGGCAGCTGAAAAATATTTTCCCCGAATTCTTTGGGATAAATGTACACTAAGTATACATACGTTTCATCAAATTTGCAAATTCGTTTCCATGTCGCCGAAATAAGAAATTCGAGTTTGGTACAAATGGTACACCCTGTATGTATATTCAGAGCGAGAAATTAATTTTAGTTCTCTTTTAAAGAGAATCCTTCCGGCCAGTATAGGATCAAAGAGGCTGTAAAGTTTAAGGGTTAAACTTGAAGAGGGCGCTCGCAGCAAAGTAAACGAGTGAAAGTCGACCGCAGAATTTATTACTCTTACGTCAGTGATATAATAGAATGAAGGGAGGAGGGTTACGCCTTACGCCTTGCATTTTTTGATATCATTTATGTGTACTTACCTCTTCAGGTTTTTGAAACTGCATAAAATGCTGATTAATTTTGTAGAGCTCTCTTTTTCAATTATTTTAGACGTGAGCTATCACTCAGTGGCGTATAGCGTGCAATTTGGCAACGTTGAACTGTATCCATTTAAACCCATATAAAAGGTCGAATGCAAAGGTGTTCAGTGTTCACTGAACACCCAATAGTTCGATCTTTTTCATGGGTTTAAATGAAGGAACTGCAACGTTGACTGATTTCACGCTACTCCAGTGCTATCACTCTTGTGATTTTTGATACTTTTTTTTTTTTTTTTTTTTTTTTTTTTTTTTTTTTTTTTTTTTTCTATATAATGGACCGCTTTTAGCTTGTTCCGGAAGTGTAGGCGGACGTAGAGCGATAATCTTTGGATTTTTCCATGGTTATTTCTTATATTACGTAATGAAAATGAATTTGAGACGGCTTTCCACTGGAAGGATGCTAAAATCAAAAAGTCATAGTAGCAGACAAGTTTTTTTTTTTTTTTTTATTATTTTTTTCATATTTGAAGGGATATTAAAAATTGAAATTGAAAAAAAAAATGAACTTTTTTAAAAATTGAAATTGAATTTGAATTGAACATTAAACATCGATTTTTTTTTTTTTTTTTTTTTATTATTATTATCGGTACGCTCGGCCTGCACTTCCGAAAGGAGCTCTAGTGAGCGTTACAAACCCATATAGTCGCCGTGCATTTATCCACCCTGCGGGCCAATCCTTGAAATTCACGACTTTTGGGTAGACTGGATAAGAATGGAAAACGGTGATTGGTGGAGACGAGTCACGTGGTTGCCAAGTCTAATCAAAATACGGAATGGATTAGACTTAGCAACCACGTGACTCATCTCCACCAATCACCGTTTTCCATTCTTATCCAGTCTACCCAAAAGTCGTGAATTTCAAGGATCAGCCCGCTGGTCCTTTTCCTTGTCTCTTCTCTCACGTCTCACCCGCTCTTACCCAGAAAAAGTGATGTGTTTTTTCGTACGAAAAAGAAAATGGGTAATACATAAATGTGGCCCTGAAAATGGCCGTTCAAATGTTGAAATCCGGCTGACTGGCTCGGCTGGAGTCATCCTCTACTGATAAGCTGCGTTGGGAAGAAATGCTCAGGTGTGCGAAAAAATGATCTATCGATGACGAACGGTCTATAGAAAAAGAATGCAGGGTCTATTGAAGGGAATTTAGCGAGTTGCAAAGTGCCTTCAATTTCACGAAATACCACACCCACACTACGCCTCGAGTCGCATTCGATAGTGGCGTTTAAATTTAATCGTTCAAGTCTTCAAATCGGCATGCAGCTCGCAAATGTATAGACATTATGATGAGATTACTGAATAGAATGAAATGAAGGAGGGGGTAGAGGGGAAAGAGGAATACATTATTTTTGTATTATACTTGAAATAAGACAACTATGGCGAATAAAAAAGAAAAGCCCAAGTTGTTATTATGTTGTATTCTATCCTGAGCCACCCCTATTCTCTTCAATTTCACAATACATCCTTTAAAACCCCATCCCCCCTCTCACTTTCTCTCTCTCTCTTTTGTATCCACCGGATATACAACCTTTTGCCACATTTAAACCAATTAACACAGAATCGTTTATCTTCCCTCCAAGTTATCAGCACTTCAACACTGAAAACAAAAAAAAAAAATGGTTCGCCTGACTAAGTAATTACCTTATTAGTGAAATTTGCGCATCGTAATTTATTGGTCGTACTTATCCAGGAACTCTAACCAATTTACCAATTATATTGGTTATGAACAAGCAACAAAGTTCGATGTACAGTATTGATTTGAGTTGGCATCCGGTACTAATTTGTTGGAACCGAGTACCAATTTATATCGCAAATTCCACTAATGATCAGTCAGGCAGACCAATTCTTTTTTTTTTCAGTAAGGGATAGTCTGATACGTCTGCATTGGTTTTACATTATCTGTAATTTGGCGTCGACGTCTTTCAATTGTACTTACTTACAATGAATTAAATTACTATTTTCAAATCTCCGTATTCGAAAACGAGAGAAAAATCAGTAAGTGCGCGTCAAGTTTTGTTTCAATTCAATTTAACTCAACCTTTTTCTTATTTCGTATACTTCTCTTTCCTAGTCGCTTCTATCATGCACCCTTTTTTTATTTCACGGTAATACGAACAACTTTTTCATGGTCTCGCCTCTCTCTCTCTCTCTCTCTCTCTCTCTCTCTCTCTCTCTCTCTCTCTCTCTCCTTTTTTTATTTTATTTTCCAGCTTTTATTTGCAATTTTTTCTTATCTCTATCGAGCAAGAGGAAACAAATTTGACACCTTTCATGAGTTTCGCTTCGTTGCATCGCAATACAGGATCATGTCATTTGTCGCATTCACTCCCTCGCTCGGTTTTACACTTATATTTTTTTCCCCTTCCATTGTGACGCCGAAAGGTTTTGGCTGGGCGAGCTCGTATTGAGTTGAATACCAAACGAACGGCAGAACTTTTTTTTTTTTTTTTTTTTTTGCGCTGAGACAGAAAGGGAAAAATCCAACGTTGCCATATTGTACTGAAAATCCTCCTGGTTTCCTGAGAAGGGAGGGGGCTACTATTGGACTCCAAAGTGAAATGGAGAGTGAAATGTTAGAGGTTAATCACTTCCGCAAATTCTCTATCTCAAGCCAAGTTACAAGTTCTTGAGTTTCTCTCGCAAATTTTACTTCAGTCACTGAAGCAAATAAGAAAATGGGAGGGGGTGGAGGGGATCTTGAATCGGTAGATAAAGCACGCGAATCAACGCACACGAAATGCGAGGCTTGGGCTCTGCTCAGTGCTCAAGATTAGGTGCTTTTGTATGTAATACAAAATCATATACATGTACTGTCAGAAAGTACCTATAAGTTTACTTGGAAGATTTGTAGTTTTCCCTTTACTCGGATTGCTTTTTTCCCGCGAATTATCATTTTGTCTTTGATCTCTGTAACTGTAACGTTGATCCTCCATCCAGGTGCATACATCCAGGCTCATGAGGTAAAAACGTGATTCGCTGCGCGTAAGTTTTTCAAAGTGAAGTTTCCTCCAAATTTCCCATCCCTTAATATTATCTTCTTTATAAAACTCCTTAAATCCTGACAATAAATACACTCTCTTTCCTTCCAATTCGATGCTTCCGCCTTCAGGGTTATTTTTATTGGTATCAATATAGAAGAACTTTAGATGCTGATGGTTGCATTTCAATTTGTTTCTCCAACCAATCCTCGGATCTGAAAAGTAGACATTCTGCAACATCAACTTCGCTCATTACGGACTTCTGTCAGTTGATAAAAGCAATTACTTTTTTTCTTCCTTCTTTATGGCTTTTGTTTATTCGTCGATCAATTGAACAGTTTACTAGCGTTGGTGAGCGTTCATTTAAGGCACCCGTCTCCTTACCCTAGCCTAGCTTTTAAATTATTCAAAAGAAACTGCTTCATTGCTTGTAGTGTCAGTTCGTTGTAATCCGTGTCGCCATCCAAATCCGAGAAAAGACGGCGTTTTTTCTTGGGATTTTTCTTGAAACGACTGCTTTGATGGAATTAGAATATGTCAAAAACACGACATAGTTATAATGTGGACAAAAAAACGCGGCGCTCTCGCGCTCTGGACGAAACACAATAATTTGATTGTCAAACTGCAATGCAAATCCAAGCAGAGAGTGAGGGAGCAACCCCTCTGGATCCGCAGAGATTGGAAGTGAAATGCGATTTTCAACAAAGACGCTCTATAGGTATTTCCATTCCAATTAAATTTGACTGTAAAGAGGAATTCACAATTTCTATAGTTAAGCAAACTTTGAATTTTTAAACTACTTATGAAGTGAAAATTGGATCTAAGGTCGAGGTAAGGCCCAAGGTCACCGGCCGACCATAGGTGGATAGAGTAATGTATCCGTATTTATCACCTCCCATTAGAACGTGTGCGTTAGAAAGAGACAGACATATAGGGGCTAAAGTCACGTGACAACACCCTCTCCTATCCATTTCTACCACACATTTTCAAAAGAGGGAAGGAGTGATAAAGGAGAGTGAGAGAGAAAGAGAGGGAGTGATAAAGGGATAGGGTGAAGGAGGAGAGACAAAGAAAGGGGGAGGCAACTCAGCGAGAGGAATCATATACGACAAAGATGGGGGTGGGAATCACAAAATTATAAGCAAAGAGAGCTATGAACGTGTCGTAAAAGGAAAAAGTAACACTAGTAGTTTGTAACTTAAGTAAACATATGGGCATTTTGAGAAGATACAATAGATCCAAAAAAAAAGAAGGGGGGGGGGGGAAACACATAGAATGAATAATTTAAAAAAATCGTATTGTAACCGTATATCTGAAGTAACATTCGTAGTATGTTATGAAATAATAATAATAATATTATTTTTAACATGAATTTAGTTGGGACACTCCTTTTGGGAGGGAGGCCAGAGAAAGACAGACAAATTCCTGATCTGCCTCTATACGATCTATATATACTTGACCAGCCTACGGAGAAAGTTCGAGGATGACTAACGATTTTGTGATGCGTATCTATCAGCATCAGTTATACTCAATGTAGGTCTTAAATTTAGTGGCATGGCGGCGTGGCGTGCGCTCAGGCAACGTCGTATTTATTCCTCCTTTTAAATCAAGGAGTAAACAAGAGTTGCCGTTATGAATAGACAGTAGACAGTCTGCACAGTTGGTCATGACTGCAAGGAAGATAAGAGCAGAAACGGGAGACGGCCTCTGATTGGTTTATGAGCCGGTCTCCAAACTATTTTGACCTCATTGTGGAAATTAACAGTAAGTTTTTGTTCCATGCAGGTCGATTTTGCCTCGAAACCTCCGGAAAAATGAATCCATCTGAACATCTTTGAATCAATTTATAGTATGCTTCCTTGAATGTAATGATTAGTTAATAGAGGCAGTTTTGTTCAAAATTGATATACCTAGTAACCGTTAAGTGGAAAGTGATATTTTCAACAAAACCAAAATTAAGAGACAACCTTTGATTGACCGGGAAGGGTCTGTCCAGATTATTTGCGGTCTCATGAAAGTTAACGGATATGCTGTAATTTTTAAGGCCCAAAGTTCCTTAAAAGCGCATTGTTCAGATTGATACCAATTGTAAGGTGAAAATATGCCAGAAATGGTAAGTACCTACTCTATAAGTAACTTGAGTTGCCTCTCACATGTTGAATATTATAGTGCGACTCTTTTTAATTCTTTGGTTCATGGGCGGATCCAGCAATTTCGCGACTATGAATTTATTCATCCCATTTGAACGTATGAGAAACAATCGATTCTTGATGGGTCCAAGACCCTGTCACGAATCGATTGTTTCACATGCATTAAAATGGGAATAATTCACAGTTGCCAGATTGGTGGATTCACCTTCGCTTTGATTTCACCCCATGATGGAGATCGATCTACTGGTGGGTTTGCGGCGAACACCCTTTGCATTCGACCTTTTGAATGACTATAAATGGACAAGATGCAACGTTGCCAAATTACATGCTTTGTCATTTAAGTGCTATGCTTATATTCTAGATTAATGGCCTAAACAACATACTAACATCCCCCCCCCCCCCTTCAAAAGAAAATTAAAATGGTACCTATTAATTCACTGTAGTTTCAAGACGCTCTAAAAGGCGCCGCGATTTTTGAAGCGGCAAAATGTATAACATAAAAAGAAAAAAAAACCGATAATTATTTTTTAAATTTTTTTCAACCCTTGCGTATTGTCCATGATGCTGCCATTCAGCTCCTTTAGTTGTTATAACTGGGTTATCTGACGTTACTTAAAAATTACGAATAGAATCTATGTGTATGTAGTATAGTATTTTTCAACACAAGAAATGTCCTGTCTACACGAGTTCAAAAGAGTTAGCTCAAAGATCGCTGAGGCAGTAAGCCAAAGACTTTTCGAAAAAGTACAGTTCTGATGGACAGTTGGATTGAGAAAACAAACAGGAAGACAGAGAGAAACCGCGCCGAACGTAAAACTTTCTTAATCTTTATCCACTTTATTTAGAAGGAAACTTCAGTTAAATCCTAATTGAAATTTGAGGTATCTCAAAATCCTTCACTTCTCGACTGAACTAACTTAGTATATCAACCTATTAAAGGTTCGTCCAACAAAGAAATTAACAATCCCTAGGGAAAGAAAGTTGCGAAATTCCGGATTTTTTCTCTCTATCCTGAAGCGAGCTGGAGAATGGAGTTTACGAGAACTGTGATGCCGAGAAAGGCTCCGACTTACTTTTATGAATGGTCTCAAACTCACACCCACACGTGGCGCGCCTATTGACGGGAAACAGAAAACTTTGGTTCTCTCGATAACGCGAGACTACGAGGTTTCCGTCTTCCACACAAATAGGTTAAAAGACGTGGGTGGTTGTTTCTCTATCCACGTGAGTGTGAGTGTGTGTGTGTGTGTGTGTATTATTTATCCTGCTGTTAGTAGTTTTCATCAACAATAAATGAATAACAATTTTTTTCATTCCATTAACAGACGTGGGAGCTCTATAATTCACCGCAAAATTCTTGTGGTGACTATAAATAGTTTTGTTTTCTATTTAACTTTTTTGTTTCTTCGTGTATCCTCATTTTCTAGTAGGTGATTTATTTGGCAGTGAAACAATGGCTAAAAGAATGAAACAAAGAAATACACTTGAATTGGTTTCAGAACAGGAAAAACAAAAAAACCGGTTTACAGCGCTAATAAAACCTTTCGTAGGAAAATGACTCGGCAAAATACTTCAGTAGAACAAAGCAGATATTTTGTTCACCTAACCGAGGTTTTTATACGCCTTACTAAAAAGATTTGGCTGGGTGAAAGCTCATTACTGCTTTCAATACCACGCCAGAGTATTTCGTTTTCGTGCTTTGATCTCATTACCAATAGAATGCGACTCCAAATTGTTGACGTTTACTAAACAATATTCCATCGAGCGCCTTCAATTGCCAGGATAGGCAAAATGAACACCGTGAAGTACGAATATTTAACTATCCCATTAAAGATGTTGCTTCGTCGCCCATAAGGAATGAGCAGTAAATGAATTGCCTTCATTTTTTCAGGGCTGAAAAATTATTCCCGTTTCGGCGTTTCAGAGTTTTCGGCCATAACTTTTGAAAGGTTAAAGATAACGAAACGAACTTTTTTTAAACGAAAGATTTTTTAAAGACCTATCTTTTGTGTGTAGGATGTTTCAAAAATATTGAATTTTAATTGAGTTATTGCATTTTCAAAATTTTGGGAATTCTTAAAAATTAGATTTTTGAATTTTTTTCATATGCGGATTGCTGCACTGAGGAAAACAAAGAACAGTCTCAAAGAAAGTACTTTCTTTTCCGGTTAAAATGAGCTAAAGTTTGTTTTTGGGAAATGATTTGTCTTTGAGTTATGAATTTTTAAAGTGTCAAAAATATTATATTTTTGCGTTCTGCTGCAAGTGGGCCTGAAAAAATCATTTCTCCGCGTGTATATAGAGGTCGGCAGCCATCTTTTCAAAATTCTTCAAATCTGACGGCAGAATTGAAATTTGCGACCTCAAAATCCATTACAATTTTATTAATTTCGGGCAACTTGTGTTATAGACTTTCAAAGCTCTTAAAGTGAATAAAAAAAAATGGTATTTTTTGATTTTGACCGGTTTGAAATATGTTATTTCTCTTAAATTCTGCGTAAAATGAGCCCAAGCAGAATGCAGGGCGATTTTGTTCCGGAGTTATGCATTTTTTAGTAAGCGAAAAACGAGTTTTTTAGGGTACCCATGAGCGTTCGATAGATAGGCTCAAGTCAATAAATGGAAACTGTATTTTTTGATTTTGATCAAATTGAAATATGTTATCCTACTTAAATTCTGCGTAAAATGAGCCCAAGCAGAATGTGGGGCGATTTTTAGTTGCGGAGCTATGCGCGTTTTAGTAAGCGAAAGTCGAGCGTTCTATGGAGAGGCTCAAAGACGTGGGTAGCCCGGGTAGCCTCAACCACTCGACTTTCGCTTACTAAAACGCGCATAGCTCCGCAACTAAAAATCGCCCCACATTCTGCTTGGGCTCATTTTACGCAGAATTTAAGTAGGAATAACATATTTCAATTTGATCAAAATCAAAAAATACAGTTTCCATTTATTTGACTTGAGCCTATCTATCGAACGCTCATGGGTACCCTAAAAAACTCGTTTTTCGCTTACTAAAAAATGCATAACTCCGGAACAAAAAATCGCCCTGCATTCTGCTTGGGCTCATTTTACGCAGAATTTAAAGAGAAATAACATATTTCAAACCGGTCAAAATCAAAAAATACCATTTTTTTTTATTTCACTTTAAGTAGATTTTGAGTGGCCTAAAAATCACAAAAATGACGATAACTAAGTCAAAAATTATTGAAATTGAATTTTGTTTAGATGGCATGAAAGTGCTTTACAATCCGCATCTTTTAGTGAAAACCGCGTTTCAATCGGATGATTTACGCGAAAGTTATGAATTTTTGAAAGGTGCAACTTTGCAACACTGTAACTCCTCCCCTAATTATTTTTGGAAAAACTTTATTTGAAAAAAAAAGACTACTTATATCAAGTCCTATCAAAATACAAAGTTTCAGGAAAATCGATGGGGGGGAGAAAAACCCCCATTTTGAATCAAGCTCTTTGTTTTTGGGAAATGATTTGTCTTTGTGTTATGAATTTTTAAAGTGTCAAAAATCGCTATATATTTTTGCGTTCTCAGCGGCAGCGATGAGGCCTGAAAAAATCATTTCTCCGCGTGTATGTAGAGGTCGGAAGCCATCTTGAATTTCAAAATTCTTCAAATCTGACGTGGCAGAATTGAAATTGGCGACCTCGAAAACCTCCAGTGACCAATTTTAATTGAATTTGGTCAACTACACGTGGAGAAATGATTTTTCCCGGCCTCGTCGATGCTATGCTGAGAACGCAAAAATATATCGATTTTTTGACATTTTAAAAATTCATAACTCGAAGACAAATCAACTTATCATTCCCGAAAACGAACTTAAGCTCATTCTAACCGGAAAAAAGGACTTTCTTTGAGACAGTTCTTTGTTTTCCTCAGTGCAATCCGCATATGAAAAAAACTCAAAAATCTAATTTTTTGGAATTTCCAACATTTTGAAAATGCAATAACTCAATTAAAATTCAATATTTTTGAAACATCCTACACACAAAAGATAAGTCTGTAAAAGATCTTTCGTTTAAAAAAAAGTTAGCTTTGTTATCTTTAACCGTTCAAAAGTTATGGCCGAAAAATCGTTTTACCTTTGACCCCCTGCTTCCGCTTCTAAGAGGGCTAAAATAAAAAATAGGTCATTTCTAGACTCCTCGTGAATAGCTCTTTCAGCCCTAAAAAAATGAAGGCAATCCATTCACAGCCCATTCCTTATGGGCGATGAAACAACGACCTCTTTGAGTGAGTCATTATTATTGATTTGGTAACCTGAACCTGATAGTAAAACGGTTAACTTTTGAAACAACCGTACAGTTCCTTTTGCACCCCCCTTCCCCGCCCCTCCAGGTAAAAGGAAACGAAAATACTGTTCTACAACCCATATATATTTTAGACTTAATTTAATTTAGGTAGGTATATCTAGTTTAAATAACATCATTTTTTGCATCATAGTTATTGCTTGCATCATAGTTATTGCTTGAATCATATATAGTTATTGCTTGCATCATAGTTATTGCTTGCATCATATAGTTATTGCTTGCCTTAGTTTCTGATTCAGTGCAGATGCACTGATGTGCATCTGCATCTGCACAGATGTGTCGCTCAATTATTTTAACAGTACTGTTGCATTTTTTTGCTGCAATCGATGTCAGGCTCGATTCAGAGGTAAAAACCAGCTAAAATAACAATGGGTGGGATCACTAAAAACTTCCGAAATCAACTTCTGAACTCACAAAGGGGTTTAAAGGCGCAAGTGCAGGGGCGGGCGCAGCGTGGGGCAATAATAATGGGAGATTCATATGTCTAAAAATGCTGTCACTCCATCAGTAATAAGTGTCCTGCAGTAAGAGACGACTTTACTTTGGCACCAGCGCAGCGTCACGGTACCATTATAATGGTATGGCTAGTTACTCTGTGAAAGTTCCTTCCCAGCATAGAAAGACTGATAAAATTAAGATGGGAATCGACCATTTATTAGTGCTCAATGCTGCCAGTACGCTTGCGCATTTAACCCCTTATGGACCAAGCCCGAGTGTCCTCGTTTTTCTCCACAGAGAAAAATACTTCGGTAAAATTTGATCACCGAAGTTTTCGATTAGAGGAACCGAAGTGTTCGTCCTGAGTACCGAATGCGTCATTAGTAATACTGATTATTAGGTAGGGGCGGAATTTGGGTTATATTTACCGATTTCTTCGGTACTTACGACCGAACATTTTGGTTTATTCAACCGAAAATTTCGGTGATCAAAATAAGTCGAATCTTCAGTTCTAACTACCGAAGTATTTTTCTCTGTGTCCTCTAGTCTATTTCACATTGATTCAGTCTTCACTTCCGGATATTGCGACTAGTGATGAATTCGTCATGCGCCTTCAATTCACCGTGTAGGCAATTCCAACTCCCCCGAGTACGAACAGTTAACTACCTTCCCTAATTAAACGGAGGAGAGGCGTTCTTTTGAACTCACCTGGCCCCTTGAGGGTTAAACGCATTTTGTGAGTTTAGGCGTGGATTTCATAAGCTTTCGAGTCTTCCATCCTTAATATTGCTGCTTTTTACTTCTGAACACGACCCGTGGATCGCTAATAGCAAAAGTGTATGTCATGTTCTGATTTCTAAAAACCAAGTTCAACCCTCGCTAATGAATTTTCTTTATTTTGACGATTTTTTTTTTTTTTTTTTTTTTTTTAACGGACTAGTGTATTTAATAAAGAAACTTTCACAATCTTAAGATTATTAATAAGTGAGGGATTGGAAAAGCTATACTCGGAGCGTTAAATAATTTTTCATACAGTTCTAAGTAACTGTTTTATTCGATATCACTGTTTTGATCACCCGAAAAAATGAGAGTTTGAAACAATACCCTCACAACGCTCACAAAATACCCTGACAATGAGGTCAACGAACATCGACTATTTATAGCATGTTCTACTTGCAGGCGCCTTTTTTTATGCTTTATAGAAGAAGAGTCTGAAACTTTCTAGGGCTCCATTGCCGCATGAAAACCACTGTAATTATAAAAAATGACACGTCCAATAAAAAGTACAATTACTATCCATTATTTTTTTACGTACCTCCAACTATAACCAACACGCTCTTTTAAGCGTGCCGTGTAATTTTTTATTATTAAATACCTCAATAAACTCTGCTTATCAAAAATTTCCCTCGAGTTCAATTTTGCTCCTTTCTTATGAGCGTCTCGCCGCCAACATTAAAAACTTTTGAGTGGGAAACTTTGCTTGTCTTGACTTTCTACTCTCTACACTTTTCAATTCTATGTTGTCATTCATTCAATGAATTCCAGCTCTTTCCCTTTTTCGTACCATTCCGTAAGTAAAGTAACCAAAAATGGAGAGGGTGCTTAGATGTTGATTTGCAATTAGTATATGAGATCGATTTCAAAATAATATCGATATAATCACCACACCAATAAATCGAATTTGGTATATCTTTAATATGTATATGGAAGTAAAATATATTACCAAAAGCACAACGGCGTGTGAACCACCGAGAGTCTCGTACTTTTACCAAAAAATTCTAGCGTTAAGTAAGCATTATCAGAATATGGTCACTTACTCTGTCCTGGAATTTCCTCAAAATTTTCAAGAACTGTGATACAAACACTAAAATTCTCGTAACCATCCCTTATCTCGGTTCACACATATCGTCGTGCTTCGAGGTTATATTTTTTTTCATCGTACGTGTAGGGTACGTATAACTATCATTCGTCATCCGCACTCTTAAAAAAAGTATTACTATGATAATTACTTATAAAAAGTTAATTACTTTCTGTTTCTTCTAATAATTAAGTTTTGATGTAAGTACAGTTTCCGAATGAAACAATTATAAGTTTTAAAAACATGGACTTGTCTCTGAGATAATAGGTTAATTCGATCTCTAAATAAAAAAAAAAAACCATGTTTGGAAGCATTAATTGAAAAATGTCTCGGGAATACGTATATGAGAACTCTTGTATTATCGAAATCATATCAGTAGTGTTCAATTACGGTGCATGAAATCTCCAAACTGGAGTCGTACATTTGGAAAAAAGGGGTTTGTGGCTCTTGAAACTTTTTCTTGCTCTTATAATCGTAAGTGTTGATTGGCTACTTATTTGCTAGGGTGGCAATTAACTTTCAAAGAATTCGGTGTGCTTCAGTCTCTGAGATAATGTGTTTAAATCTCTAAATTAAAAATAATCTTGGAAGCACTGATTGAAAGATGTTTTGGGAATGAGAGCTCTTGTATAATCGAAATCATACCCGAAGTGTCCAATTAATGGACGCGAAATCTCAAAATTGGAATCATATATTTGGAAAGCAGGGTTTTCGTACCTAGCTCTTGAAACTTTTGTTTTCTGTAATAATTGCAAAAATTGAAGAACATTTTGCTAGGCCGGAACTTCTGAAAAGATTGCTCCAGCCTCGTAGAAAGTAGGCTCGGTTTTCTAAATTAAAACGTTCAATCGCTGGACACGAAACCTCAAATTGCAAATTGCAATTGCTCCAAATTAAAAGTTTTTACATACACTAACAAAAAATTACAAACCAGGATTTTTGTGGTTCTTGAAAATATTTTTTTGGTGTAGATGTGCTCAAAATTTCGAACTCATCAAGAAAAGCGGTACTAAGAAGTTATCAATTCAATGTAAGAGACTGACCTGTGTGATTTCATTCGCGTTAAAAGTTCCATAATTTTCCCCAGAAATTAGCAGCAACTTTTTTTAGAATCCTTTTCTTGCGAAAATGCGAGCACTGGGTGTGTAACATTTCTATACAACACTAATCTATCCATTCGAATGAAAAATTTAAATGAAATTTGAATAATTGCATAATTTTTTCTTCTTCGTCTATTTTCTAAAAAAAAAAAAAAAAAAAAAAAAAAAAAAAAAAAAAAAAAACCAGAAATCCCGGATATTTACAAATGTGAGTGTACTTTGTTCAAGTGATAGTTGGGGTTCTGTTTCTGGGTTTAGGGTTAAATTCGACCATCTTAAAAAAGAAAAAAGAAAAATCTGGGATAATAAACCCTACGAATGAAACTGCCAGATGATATCAATCTCTAGGCGCTTCCAAAAAAAAAAAATTAAGAAAAATAAATCAATAAAATAACATTAGTGCCCCACAATTTTACGGATTTGATTTATTTTGTTTATCTCACCAATCCCGTTGAAAGTTAATTGAATTAATTTTCGCTATTTAACAAAACCCGTTCTAAAAATAAAACAATCGCAGGTCCGCGCGAACTCTCGTAAAAGCGATTCGTTTCCAGGGACGAACGGAGGAGACGCCTGATATGCATGTAATGCGCGTGTCGTTGCACCGAACAAACTGCATAAGAGACAGGCGCTCTGTCCGATCCCTTCGCCAAGGGTCCCTCTTGCCTCCTGCACTCCTCATCCCTCGTCTAAGCTCTTGGATCCACAGCAACTTGCATCATTCTGATCGGGTGTCAAGTAATCTTCTCTAAAATAGTTAGACTCCTAACTTTGTTTGATTTTATGGGGTTGCGGCAAGGTTTTGTCTTCTTTTGAATGCTAGGAACGGGTTAAGCAATCAATTCATTGACTTATCATTTTTTTCTATCTCTCTCTTTCCCTTAGTTCTTATTTACTTATACTTTTTTTTTCTTTTCTACTTAAACTTTTTTTTCAATTATTATTTAGGGAATCCTGTAAAAAATGTTCGTCTAATTTTCCTAAAGGTTGCAAAAAGCCATTGATGCTACGGTACCAAATAAAATATTCTACTACAACAATATTTATTTATTAGTTTTTTTGTTTTTTTGTTTTTTTTATTGTTTTTTTTTCTTTTTTTTTTGTTTTTTTTTTTTTTTTTTACGATTTTTGTAGAGCTTTTGGATCAACGCGATATCACGTCAAATTAGAGAGCTGACTCACAATCAGTGCATGGTTTGACATGATATCTCGTCAAAGTATGTCAATGGGTTAAACAATACCTAATTAGCGAGGGCTCAACTGCTGAACTGTCAAGGGTAATTTGACGGCCACAGGACTTTTGTCTGGAGCCAATGATTGTCATATACATTGCATTATTAATATGTTTGAAGCTTTCAAACGAATGAATATTTCTGTCAAAAGTGCTTTTTCGAGTAAGTTCAACAAAAACGAATCGTCAATTCAATGATACATTTGAAACCATATTATTTGCTTTTGAGTCGTCAAAAAAGTCACTCTGCCACGACTGAATGACTATGGTCATTGGTCAATGGTCATTCTGCTAGTTTTGACTCTTATTAAAAAACTTTATAATTATATCAACGATTCATTGAATTTACGGTCCATTTCTGCAGAAATTGCTGATAGAAATGTCTTTGACAGAAATATTGGTACCTAGCTTCAGACATTTTATGATGCAATGTCTGCGATATTTTTTGGCGTCAGCGAAAAGTCCTGTTACTGTAGAATTATCCTCTACTCATGGGCGCACCCAGGATTTTTGTATGGGGGGGGACAAGTTATCATTTCATATGGGGGGGTCTGGGGGTCCGCCCCCGGAAAATTTTGAAAATTTAGTTCTTCTTAGACGCAAAATTAGGCTACTTCTATTCAGAAACTATATTGAGTTAACTCACGAGAAAAATGAGATTTTCAGAGACTATGCTGATTGCTGATGTTACGGAAATATCTTCATCGCATGCTGACAGAAAGACGGAGTCTTCAGGAAATCTAGATTTCAGAAGATCGAGCGAAATTAACAATTAAGGACATTGCTGTCAGGAAAGATGTGTTCCTCCAAGAAATATGTTTTGTGTCATTGATACTTTTGTTGAACTCATTTCCTTTTCATCTTTTCTTTTCCTCTCCTCCTCTTTTCCCCTTCTCTCTTTCTCTTTTCCTCAGTTTTCCTTTCCTTTCCTCCTTTTTTCCTTTCCTTTCCTCCTTTTTTTTCTTCCTATGGGGAGGCTTGGCCCCCTTGCCCCCCTCCCCTGGGTGCGCCCATGCCTCTACCTACATTATTCATAAAATTACGAGATATGCTTACCGATAGTTACAATCATGTTGAAGCGGGATAGTGGCTTATACTAGTTGTTATGGAATTTTGAAGAAAAAATTGATGAGCTTACATCAAAATGTATTCGAACTGACTGTTCTTCTAACTTGCCTATCAGTCAAAGGGTCAGTAGTATACACATTCTAAGCGTGTGAGGGTCCTCAGTGAAAAACAGTCATGATAATTACCAAACACTGTTTGACTTGCATATGAGTCATGGTGCGCTTCGAGGTTACCGTTTAGTTGAGGACGTAAACTCAACAATACTAATTCTGTAAATGAAAGAACGCAAATAATTACATTTTAATTAATTTATTCATGTCTTATGTAATATCGCGGTAACATTAATAATACAGCGCGTGTCGTTTAGATTTAAGGCTGTAAACTATTTTCTCTTCTTCTCCTCTTTTTTAAAGCACGATTCGGCGTCATTCCCAAATTTGGCCCAGAAAACTATATACATGTTTGATTTCATCTCTCAGAATCCCGGCAGTCACAGTGAAAAAAGTTTTCTCACAAAGCAGATAAAATTTTTTCATCATCCAAGGAAATAATAAAAATTCATAACTCCAAAAAATACTATTTTGCAGACTTTTTGCTTGGCGGAGCTTGGTATTTATGAAGGGTTTTACGAAGTCTTTCACGCAGATTCCAAGACGCTCCTCGTTTCGAGGGCGATGCATGCTGCAAAAGAAAATGAGGAAGGATTTAAAAATTCGCTCTGTGGCGCAAATCCCTTACAGCTTAGCGCTCTGTTGGGTCGTAAATCATCCTTCACAGCTGAGCAAAATGGGTATTATTCGGGTATATTTTCTTATCCAAAGAGTTTCGCAATCTTTTGCCTTTTGCTTATCTTCTTGGTGGAAATTGTAGCGTAGCTCATCTGATTTTGATTATTTGAAGAACCTACCTTGTTTTTCAAGAGTCTGTTTTAGTGAGAATCATGGGTGGATACAGGGAATTGTCTTTCTCTCTCTCCTCCCATTTGAAAACCTGCGTTAGAAAAGGACCGAAGAGGGGGCCAAAGTCACGTGATGGCCCCCTTTGCTATCCTTTTCTAACATATAAGTTCAAATGGAAGGAGAGCGAGAAAGACAATTTCCTGTATCCGCCCATAGTGAGAAGCGGGAAATTCAAATTTCTGCAATCATTCGTCGGTTTCGCGGTTAAAAAAAACATCTAAGCCATTCAGACTCCTAGATTCCAAATTTCCCGCTCGTTACTAAAACAGTCTGAGATGTACTTAAGTACTATTGGGGACAAAAAGAATGTCAGATATATTACTTATTCTCAAATTTTGGATTAGGTAAGCCTAGGCCTGTGCGATATCCAGGTGGTTCCAGGACTTTTCGTCCATCGACTTTACGTCCACTAGTTTCATGTCCACCGCTTCTTTATGTCCACAAAATTGTCCGTCCACCCACCTAAACGTCCACAAAAACAAACGTCCATCATCGTAATAATTGTGGACATTAAATGTTCACAATTCGTCCTTTTGTTTTTTCTTCTTTCTTAAGAGATGACTTTTTCTTCTTTCTTTCACAGTAAGTTTACTTAGTTTACCCAGGAATGTAATGAGACATTTCAGAGATGTTTATTCGAGTTCCTGGGGCGTTTTCTCTTAACTCCAAATAACCCTGAGTAAGTAGCATTATAGCCCAGAACTTTTTTTTTTTTTTTTTTTAACTGCGTACAACTGTTTTTCAACTATGCGCCGCTAAAGGGCAAGAATGATAAAGTACCAAGTTTTCCTGTTACTGTCACAGAAATAAATCCATCTTCGCTCCTTTTTATCGAATATTTCCCATTTTTATGCTGTTATTGAATTGTGGAGCAATGAAGCTCGGTGGACGTAACATAAGTGGACATATGTTAGTGGACGTCTATAGCGGTGAACATTACAGTAGAGGACATAAAAACAGTGGACGTAAAGCCTGTGGACGTCAAAGAAGTGGACGTAAAGTCCGTGTAGCGTCCAGGTTTGATCATCGAAGTTCGATGTCCAAAAAACATCGAAATTTTATCGAAACAAATAATAAGTCAAAAATGAGAAATCACTGGAAATCATGACACTTTTATATGCTTTCGGGATGATTCTAGAGGAAAATACGACTCTTAGGTCTATTTCCCGTCAAAATATCGAGGAATAACGAAATTCAATGCATTCACGGAGAAATAAAAACTTCGGTTCTTATGGAACACCGAAGGTGTTTGGTTCCAGTAAGTAACCGAAGTTTTCAGTTGTGAGTACCGAACTTCGGTTAGGAGTACCGAAGTGGTTCAGTAGGAACGAAATGTGAGTCATTATGTATTAGTCACTCTTACCGAAACCTTCGGTACTCCTAACTGAAGTTCGGTACTCACAACCGAAAACTTTGGTTACTGTAACCGAACACCTCGGTGTTCCATATGAGCCGAAGTTAAGTTTCCATAACCGATTTTTTTTCTCCGTGTTGATTGACATTAACATTAGCATCAAATCTATTCGATGGCAGGAAAACATCGTTTCGATCGATGCATTGAACATAGCACAGGCCTGGGTAAGCCTGCATTCTAAGAGCATTCTCTTAAATTCATTGAGAAAAGTATGGCGGGTAGCCAACCGCCTCCAGGTTGTGTGACATTCTTTTTGTTCGTGGCTGAACGCTGCCACACCTAAGCCGTCTATAGTGATTGATAAGAAGAAGCCTATGCTAATTAACATTTTTTCAAGGGATTTCTCTTCAAAGTCTTATTTTTGATGTTCAGATATTATTGATAACTTCTTTTCCGTCAGTGCAGAGGACGTGCTTCTTATGGTAAATGTTTCGTTTTAATTAAGCGATATGTGATTGTATTGTAGAGCTGCACTCTAGTTCATTTGCGTTATCCTCTTTTGATTCGTATTCAGTGGCGTAGAGCGTGCAATTTGGCGAGTTTGAATTTTGTACATTTAAACCCATTTTAAAGGTCGAATGTAGAGTAGCATGTTTACCAAACACCCAATACTTCGATCTTTTCATGGTTGTAAATTGACGAACTGCAACGTTGCCAAATTGCACGCTACGCCACTGCAAATAAAAAAATTGTATTTTGAAGTCACGCTGAATTCTCGTCAAATTGCTAGTTATTATAAAATTCCAGAGAAAGGTAATTTTTTGAAAATTCCAGGGATCCTGCGATGGACAGCAGGGGTCCTCTGTGCGTGCAGGCATAAACTAAAAGGATCCAACCAACATCATAAAAATAAGTAGGTAGGTACTACCCATTGCGCAGGCTTAAGGTTGTGTTTACTCTTTATTCAAGTTATCTTTTTAGATCCCCGTATAATTTTGATTTCTTTCTCCCGTCTTTTTAGGGAAGAGGACGTATCGCCATTATTAAAAAGTTGAACATTGTTTCGATTTTCGGCATTTCATGACGACCTGAATTAGTAAGGGCTCCCCCTTCAAAGGGCAAAGGGCTCCCCCGCTTGACTCCCATCAAAGACACATCATATACCGCATAAGCAAATGCTTCGGTTGCTTCCAAATGAAGCAAAAAGAGTGAATTCCAACTTTTAGGGGGGTTTCATTAGATTTTATACTAACAATAAGCAAAAATTGAAAGTTTTTATAGTGAAGCTGGTGGGAAGGTTTACTGAATACACCAGAAATGGCAAAGCATTGACACTTCTGAAATATAACTATGAGGAGTCTCTTAAAATTTGATGAAAAGATACACTCTGACTAGAGACCAACTGAATTTCACTCACACATCCAGGATAGTTAATAAATGGATGGCTCTGCGGAAAGGAACGTAGGGGTAGAGGCTGAAGTATTTTGAAATGTTTCGCCAGTAATCTCAAAAATAAGTTGTCATCACAAAGCCCTACTTGAGCTATCACTGCTCCAGTGCTCGAGCAGATCATTTGCATGTTGAGGCTGTATTGCCAGAGTTCAGGTTAAAATATTTACATCTTACACCGAATTTTAAGAGAAATATACGATACGGTCTAAAGTCGTATATCTGGCAGCATTGTGTTGAGGCAAAATCAGTGGCGTCGCGTGCAAGCCGGCAACGCAGCATTTCGTCCATTTGATCCCATGTAAAATATCGATTCGAGGGAGTGCATGCACTGTGCACCCCCAACGTTTCGACTCTTTTCGTGGGTTTTAATGGACTAAATACACCGTTGCCAGATTGCACGCGACGCCACTGGGTAAAATGAATGTGAACTTTAACCAAGTAAAAAGTAGAGTTGAGAAAAAAAAATTAAAATAGTATTTTAATAACAAAAATGTATAAAAAGTCAAGCATAACAATGAAATTAGCACACAAATAATTTAAAAAGTAACTGCTTAGCTATATACACTAACTTTAGAGTATCTACAATCAACAAGTATGTACATAGTAAAATTTTAATGATATTAATTCGTTAATTAATTACTACCAAAGGCGCCATCTTAAATTAATCAGCTCGATAAGGTTTTCTATTTGCTTCTTCACATCAACCTTTTTCGCATTACGTGGACGTCGCATAATTTCATTGTGCAGTATAATATAAATTCGTTTCAATAGTTGTAAAAGAAAAATAAACGCAGGACACAAGGTGTCTCATGCCTATTGTGCCAGGCATTCTCACCGATCACCATTGGGCATGAAAAACTAAAACTCAGAATCTGCATGTGTTTTGATCCAGAAAATTTGAATTTTGGGGTTTCAAAACGCTAAGCATTTGGGAGTTTTAAGGGATTTTGTGGCTATTTGTATGGGTCCAATTTTATACTGCGGCACTTTTTTTTTATTATTATTAAATATTTGGATAGTACATAATATTTTGGGACTTTTGAATTAAAGTGCAAGGCAATACTGATATTCGCGTTCAATAAATCGATCGTCAAAATTCAATATCTATTTTAAAAAAATTCTAATTCCATAACAATGGTCCAAATTTAAAAATAAATAGATGAAACCTGTTCCACGAAACAAATCCTGTCAGGGAGAAAACATTGGTCGCCAATTAATATTGACCAGAAATTGATATTTTAGGGTTCTAAATTTTATGTTTAATTTTTGAATTACCAATTTTCATGATAAACGGTCCGAATATTAAAAATAGCCACGCACATCGTAATTTTATTGTAGTCGCATCTGGTAGCTCATAATTCCTCAAACATCTGAAAGTAGCCATTTTTATCTAGAACATATCACGCATCTACCTATCAAAAATGTCATTATTAGCAAGATCCTGTGTTTTGGGTGTGAAAACAAGTTGGACGGTTTGAGAGCTTATGAACTTTTCGTGCGGCTATAAAAACGGTGTTACTTTTTTGATATTCTGGCTGGTTTTCGTCAAAAAAGTAGTGAATTGTAGCATTAATGCTTAATTGCTTCTTTAATGTGTAGGCTGAAATTACAACTTTCCTGCGGAGGCAGTTGAAGGGAAGCAGATGTTATAGACATCAGTACATCACCTCGTGAGGGTGAGATGTCCGCAACAACTGTGCTTCCTCAATAACTACAAGTGAAAGTCTGAGCTTTATTTGCTAATAATTTTGAGAAGCATAGACGCTGTTCAGCACTTTTCTACATACAGATATTTTTCTTCTAAAACTATTGAAATGGCGTAATTGGATGTCACATAGTGAGTTCTGTTCGTCACGAAAAAATGTCTGAAATTAATGTCAACAAAGATTTATCACTCATTAAATGTCATTTTTTTCTTTCTCTCTTGTTTTTGCCTTTTAAATCTTATGAGATTTAAAGAATGAGATGGAAAAGTCTCGAGAGATCGAAGGATAAAATTGCCATCAACGAGGAGGCCGTGGATTTGTGTTTCTGGTGAGCAAGTTTTACCTACTACGCGTTTCAGACAACTGAGGAAAATTGCAGGACAATAAAATAAACGGGAGACTCGTGCTAGCTACCTCTTTACTCTCTAGTTTTGTTGTCAATGAAAGAGAAATAAAGACGAAGGCAGCTCTTTTGTCCCAGATCCATCGCCTCGGGTTTTCAGGAAATTGTGAAATACGAGCTTTTGCTTCAAAAATATATGAAGAAGCCTAGGACCATTGAAGTTCCTTCATGCTATAAACTTTCATCAAGGCAGACAGACTCTTTTAATCTTATATTGCAGTCTGTCTTTTCTCTAGAGTGCCAGATATCCTCATTAATTTTCAGGGACCTATGCACAACTATTTATGAATGTCAAAATTAGAAATGCTGGCCATCATTGGTGGGTTCATTTTGAATCATAGATTACTGCCTCATAAGCACAATAGAGCTATTCCGCGGTAACAGGATTTTCCGCTAACACCTTTATTTGTCATATAAGTTGGATCATTATTACTGTACGTTTAAAGCTACCAAACGAATACAAACTGTCAAAAAAGAGTTTAAAGCAAAGTTCACTAAAACAAACCATGAATTTAATGATCCGTTGAAATCTCACTGCTTTTCAGGAGTTAAAAGGTCATTTTGCCATGGCTGAAGGACTATGGTCATTCTGCCAGGTCATTCCAACTGTGTTGACTCTTAAAACACAATAGGATTTCAGCGATTCATTAACTTTACAATCTGTTAGGAGTAGAACTTGCTGAAAAACGCCGTTAACGAAAGTATCGATTAACTTAGTTAGTAGTTTTAGACGTCTTTATGATGTAATTTCTACGAAATTTTTCGGCGTCAGCAAAAATTCTTGTTACTGAGGAATCAATTATATCTGCAGGGCAGTTTTCAAAGATAAGTTGGCTCTGTTTCAATTTGATCTGATTTATCTGAACAGCGAGGTGGTTTGTTCGCAATCATTCTAATGTACAGTATTTATACAAACTTTACAAAATAATACTAGTCTTTTACAGTTTTTCTCCGCTTAGGGAAACCATATTATAGTACGAATGATCTGGGAACCTTTCCAGTTCAATGTATTCAGTTTCACTAAGCAAGAGCTGCTCAAGAAGGTCGACTAGTTCACTGAAATTAGGTCGTTCTTTGGGATCTTTATCCCAACAATAGTACATAATATTATAAAGTTCTCTTCTGCAATGTTCCGGCTTATCCAGTCTATAACCGTCTCTTACTTTTTTCATTACCTCGGCGGCGGCAAGCCCAGGGTAAGGCGTAGAACCGAGCGTTACTATTTCCCAGACCAAGACGCCAAAACTCCAGATGTCGGACTTAACGGAGAAAATATTATCATAAAGCGATTCAGGAGCCATCCATCTGATTGGTAGTCTGCCCTCTGATTTTCTTTCGTATACGTGGCTGGTTATTACGTCTCTGGCAAATCCAAAATCGGCCACTTTGCACGTATGATCTTCAGCGACTAAAACATTCCTTGCTGCTAGATCCCTATGAATTATCTGGAACACAAATTTTTGACATTGTTAGAATTTGTCCTCCTTTCATTCCAAATCAGGCACAAGTACAAATGTTGTAAAGCTAGTTCAAAAGCGGGCTAAAATTTGAAATTTTTGATTTAGTTAATTCAACCTATATCTTAAAGGGTATTAGAGATGCATGTTACTGAATGGACTGCATGGGCACTGAATGCACATCCATCCCCCGGCAGTTGCTTTACCCCCACTAAAATACCAACCAGCTCTGTTTTGTGAAGGCATAACTCGTATTATCCTTTTTTTGGCGTGTAATTGAATGGGAATGCTTCTTCCAAATAAGATTGCCCCAAGGCTGAGTGTCGGGATTTCTCGGAAATTATCCATGAGATTGTGGCAACATTCAGATGAGGTTTTTATCAGTGCATGCAATACCGTCTCTAAACATACCAAGCTGCTTCTTTGAAGTTAGGGTCGTCTTGGTATACGTACGCTTATAGAGAATGAAATATTGGTGAAATGCAAAATCGTGATATATCCTCTCAAAACACGATTTTGAACTCTTTTACTGCTTCGGGGAAGTAACTAAGCCCTAAACTTTCATTACCGACGTACTTTTCCAATTTTGGTTGAACTTCAAAAAATCAACCAAATCCTCGATAACGCCATAAGCATTCCATAAGCGACGAACCCTAACCCCACTTTTTCAAAAGAAGCAGCCGGGTATGAGTAGAGGCGGTATTGGTGCATGACCGTGCAATGACCATGCAACGCGTCGTTTATCAAGTGATTTTCATTGACAAAATGGACATATTGATTGGTATCTGATAAATATTACACAGTTTTTAACCCATTTTTCCACCCAGCTTCTAGAGCTAACCTCAAATGACTAAGTAGAATGTTGAACGTCGAAAAAGATAATGTGTTCCATTGCCTCAATTTCAAACGGTCGTTTCTGTTGAATGTTGAAATTGACCATATAGCCTCCAAACATGTGGTTCGGCAAGCCGTTTTGTGTCAATATTTTTTTTTCATTGAGGTTTCTTTTTCTTTTGTAATTTTTTCGTTCTATATTTATTTTCCCGTAAATGTTTGAGTTAAGGAAGCTTTTTGGAAAACTTTGAATCGCGACAGTTGGGGCAACCCTATCGAGAATTTGTCAAAAATCTTAACAGATTCTGCAAGAATAGATCAAGACCTTTCGATTGATGTGCCAAATGCTCCCTAATTTAAAGTGAAAAATAAGGTGTTTTTCGTCAAATCAAAATATCGGGCCTCAAATATATGGCTCAAACCTTGGAATCGGATCAGGCCAACTCAGTTATTGAAGTCCCAACATTTTGATTGGGCGAAAGATCCTTCATTTTTTCACTTTGAGGTAACACGTGATCAATCGAAAGGTCTTGATCCATTCTGTCAAAATCTGTTGGGATTCTCGAAATTTTCTCAACAGGGCGGTTCCAAGGGCCGATTCAACCTATTTCTAGGAAGCACCCATCGTACGAAATTCGCGGTTTCCGGTAAAATGATGAGATTAAAAAATGTTAAAAATGACTTGTTTTGTAGGATTCATACTTATTGTAGTACTCTTAGAGGGCAATTTGTTGAGGAAAACTTAAAAATGATTCTAGAGCCCCCTCCTCCTCCCTCACACACGCTCAGGAGGCTCTGAAAGCATTTTTTCGGATTCCTTCGCGTCAATTTTCACTGTGACTTTTTTTAATTTCAGATCAGACCTACCAGCCGTTTTCGAGATAAAATGGGTGGGCGGGTGTTTCGGAAGACCTTGTATCTATACAAGCGAAAAAAATATACATACGTTTGAAAAAAAAATATTGTTTATGAAAAATATGATAATATTGACACAAACGACTTGCCATACGTGTGGTTTGGTTTGGTTATAATTCATTCGTTTCGCTACGGCAGAACTCCTCGTCGAATTACACGCTCACTAAACCTGAAACTTTTTGACGGAGGAGGTTGACCAGTTATCGATTTTCTATCGTGTTTCATGGAAATAAATTTTACTCAATTGCTTTCCACGAAACGTGACAGCATCAGCATTGATTACTTACGCCTTTTGATGATAGGAACTGCATCCCTCTCGCTACTTGATAACAGAACGAAGTCAAATCTCTAGAGGTGAGAGTATCACTGGGACCATGCATGTTGTCGTAACATCTTTGAGCTCGGGAATTGCGTAAAAAACTTTGCAATTTTCCGCATGCTACGTACTCCATGATTAAAAATATCGGATCTAAAACATATAAAATGGCAAGACATTGATGCAACGGTTACTTTCTCTAAAAAGGTACAAACTCTAAATAACTTTCGACGAAAGAAATGAGTGGTATGTTTCGTAAAGTATGCAGTCAGCGAATTAAAAATAATGTCAGTATTTTGGTGTCAGTGGATTTTGGCTCTGGAAAGTCACCTGCAATGATTCTTAAATTCATTGTGGTAAGTACATTAGGTAGAGAACCTTCCCTGGCCATATCTAAGAAGTTTACTAACATTATTTAATTCGTCGACTGTATATGTACATACATTTTGTCAATTTCTTAGCTCATATACTAAAACAGTGAAGTTGGTGATCATAGCGGCTAAGAAAATGTGATTTATAATCCTTAAAACATTAGTGCATGTAAATATAAGTCTTGAAACTAAATTGACAAAAATAAATAAATAATAAAACAGGAAAAGTAAACTGATAAGCACTAAGCCACAAAAAAAACCTCAAACCTTTCCTTTCACCTCTAAATTTCACAAACGGCGTCGTCTTCGCTGTAGAGGGCATGGCCATTCGAAGCAGACGTTCGTAAAAATTAAAGGCATTTGGGAAATGCGTTTTGAGTTTGTTTTATTCGTTTTTTTTTCGGTTTTTAAGTTTATATATTCGTGCATATCTTTCTGAGACCACCATTTTCTTTTTTTTAGGGATTTAGCCACCTATTGTTTAAGTTTTTTTTTAAATTTTCTTAGCTTCATTCGGACGATGCTCATTATTAAGACAGTATTTCATCCAATCTCGTTGCAGTTTTTATAATTATTTTTATGTCATTATTTAGTGCATATGTTTCCTACGGCCATCAATTCCTATTTTTTAAGGTTTCAGCAACCTGTAGCTAGTTTTTGTTTTAAAAAAAATCTTGGTTCTTTTCTGACAATTCTCATTATTAACACAATACGTCATCAAATTTTGTCGCAGTTTTTACGATTCCTTGCTTGATAACTAACAATTCAAGCTTCCTGTCTTCCCACCTACTCCAATAATCCATTCTCAGGCTATTCGTACGCTCCCTATAAAACTATGGACGCAAGACTCACCTTTTTCTGTACAACATCCGAGCAACCGGACAACATTGGGATGAGGCTCCAACATTTTCATAACTTCTAATTCTTGGAGCAAATCTGATCTTTCCCGCTCTCCGGCATTTTCGCGGAGCGTCTTCACCGCAACTACTTGCGGACTCTTTTGGCCTGAAATATCACCAAAAAAAATCAACAACCATTCTAATTTTTTTTTTTTTTTGGGTGCAAAATATCCAGAAAATATTGTATTGCTAGTCAGTTCAAAACCGCGATTTGACAAAATTTCGACCCACAAAAAAGTGTGAAAGTACTTCTCCTTGTAGCGCCAGTAACTTTTACGAATTCGTTATCTTTGTGTATGGAGCCTTTTCAATTTAGAAGGGTATTCTGAGAAATAAGATTGACGCAGCTTCAGAAGGACTGGAGGCAATTGGACTCATTTATACTAAATGTACCTACTCGACTTCACACGTTGACATTTTTACTTGACTTTAATTATTATAAAATTAGATCTAGTGCAAATTATTTCTCGAAACTTCCAAGAATCTTCCCTTCTCTATACGTTAAGTCTTTGCTCCTGAAAATATCAATTAATTTTATTCATCAGATTATTTTTAAGAGAGTTAGAAAGTCGAGATTAAATGGTAACGTCGAAATACTAGTAGGATTAATTAGTATAAATGCGTCCAATAGTGCTTGTGAAATCAATATTTGCGAATTGTGCTGACAGTAAGTAATTTAGTCTATAGTCATGCTGCTGCGCCATCCAAAATACAGTTTTGTTCGCATTGAGTGCTTTCATTTGTTATTATGGGTCATTCTACAGGAAAGTGGTCAGCCTCAGTGGTGTAGTGGTTAAGGCAGTTCGCTGCCAGCACTGAGGTCCCGGGTTCGATCCCCGGAGGTGACTGATATTTGAGGACACTTAAATATCAGTCATCGTGACCATGGATGGCCATGCCACTCCAATACCCCGACCCTTTGAGGTAGAGGGGTGCGGGAGTGACATGGCCACCCAGTAAGTAACGTTCGCACTATTCGGCTGTGGTTGTGATCATGGATCGCTCATAGAGTACGCTCTGCCAGCGCTACCTATCAGTGGGAGTGAAACAGCAGAGCCCAATTCGATGGGGGCATGACCGTGCTCCGAAAAATCCATGCCCGGTAGCGTCTGCCACAGTCGTTGATACGACCTTCCGTTGGCTTCTAAGACGGCCGCCGAGCCTTGTGGAATATAATGATATAACGTCATTCGGGTTGAGTTAAGGACCCGGTCCAAACCTCTGGGTGCAAGACGGCAGCAGCCATTGCCTAGGCTCCATGAGGGCGCCCCGCCGGTAAGCCCGGCCTTTACTTACTTACTTACTTACAGGAAAGTGGACATGATATGCAAAAATTGAAATTGCTTTTCAATTAGTGGCAAAAGCTTTATCTGATGCCAAATAACTTCTACTTTCTGGAAATACATGGTTCATTGGGTTTTTTTCTGTTTAAACTCTCATTTTTAGAATGTTTTAGTGACTTTAACTTTTCAGAAATTAATCTAGTCAATCATTGCAAAGTTCGCATCACTGTTACTGGATTCCCTCCAAGTGAAACTTATAAGTCATGTTGACAAATTAACAATGAATATATAACAAGTCATCCCAGAAAGTTTCAATTTTGAAAAGTGAGTATAGCATAAGTTTTATTGAACTTTAAAGTTAAGAACTTCTGTGTCCCACCCGTTACACAAAAACATCGATTTTTCAATCTGTACGTCTTAATTTTTGGTATAGATACCTAATTTTTTTCCCAATGTTAGTTTATCATGTCCTATGTCTGTGAATTTTCGTGAATTTTTATCTTGTCTGGCTTACTCATAATCGATGATCATTTCTCTGTCCCACCCGTTACAAGGGTGGTAACGGGTGGGATACATGGGTGGGACACTTGGTACTGGCCTTGAAGTAATTCAGTAAAAGTTAGGAGTTGGGCTTTAGGGAGTTCCTAAGTCTATAGTTAACTATCACAACCAATAACTTTAGTTTCTAAACCAGTCAATAGTCTCTTTTTGTTGGTTTTTAAGAACCTTTAAAGTACTCGTCCGCGATGTTTTTCAAAGATTGCGTTATTTGAAGTGAGGTCACCTGATATAATAGTCACAGAGCATGTGTGAACGATCATCATACATGTATCAGCACAATCAGCATGCTGATATGATGATACTAGCATTCCAGTTCTTAGCATATACTGGATCTAAAGTCCCCCTCCCCCTAAAGCCTAACTTTTACTGAAGCACTTAAAGGCCGGTACCAAGTGTCCCACCCATGTAACAGGTGGGACAGAGAAATGATCATCGATTATGAGTTAGCCAGTCAAGATAAAAATTCACGAAAATTCACAGACATAGGACATGATAAACTAACATTGGAAAAAAAATTAAGTATCTATGCCAAATTATTAAGAAGTACAGATTGAAAAATCGATGTTTTCGTGTAACGGGTGGGACACAGAAGTTCTTAACTTTAAAATTTAATATAAAACAGATTCTACTCACTTTTAAAAATTGAAACTTTCTGGGATAACTTATTATATATTCATTGTTAATTTGTCAACATAACTTATAAGTTTCACATGGAGGGAATCCAGGAACAGTGATACCAACTTTGCAATGACTGTCTGGGAAACTTTTAAAGTTATTTACTATAACTAGCTAAGAATCTCCTTTCTTAAAATTTTTTGTACCTTTAAAGTTATAGTTTTCGTTTGAAGTTTAATAAAAGTTTATGTTTTTTCCACTTTCATTGATTAATTCTCTCTCATTCTTTATCATGGATGCGTTAAAGATTTGAAAGTCAAAAGATATTTCCGGTAAACATAAAATTATTCTATACTAAAATTAAAGAAAATCACTAAAATTAGTGCCTAGCAGTCTTGTTTTGCATTAAAATGCAACCAGAGACGAAATTATTATCTTAAATATCTAATAAGGGCAAAGGTGTTGATGTTACAACAGGTTTGATGTGCATTTTCAATGACGAAATCGCACGTGTCCCACCCGTTACAAAAACCTGTCCCACCCGTTCCACTACATTTTAATTTTTTTAGAGAAAACTAATTTACTAAATGAAAAAAAACTTTATGTAGGATCAAAGCTTATACCCTCACCTTTAACATATATTTTTTTCCAAATTTTTATCTCTTCAAAACTCACAGAGTTTCAACTTTTTCTGAAGTGATTCAAAAACTTTGTCCATTTTCTGTCCCACCCGTTACACCCTTATTTTGCTTTTTTCTCGGCTTTGGATAGACTTTTTCTAAATTTAGAAAATTCTATTACTATCTAGAAGTTGAGAGCTTTCTTTTGATGGGATCGTTTTATCATTTAAATGATTAGAAAGTTGAAACAAATTACTTCAAAGCCGTCTGAATGTCCCACCCGTTACAAAATAATGACCCTTATCTTAAAACACAAAAATTCGGACCCTTTGTATTTATCGAATAGTAGGTCAGTAGAATTTGCCATTGATTAACACCCAAGTTATCATGGTTTTGACGGGGACTTAGATTAATGCTTTTGAGAGTTTAGGATCAGGAGTTGAGTTCTACAGGAGTCAGTCAAGAGGAGAAGTCTGTCAACGATTCAATTGTTTTACTACACAGTCTGGCCATAAGTTCTATCAGTCAAGATACCGTCACTTTTTTGCGTTTTTATGCAGTACTGTTCTAGATAAGCAATGAAACCCCCCAAATATCCTAAAAAAAATTAAAAAACCTAAAAAATTGTCTACACTGCATTTAAACACTTTGCCACTGAATCTTCAAAAACATGCGTGAAACTTCCGCAAATGATTTTACCACGATAGTTCTTGCACGCGCGAGAAAGGGAGTCAAACTTGATTATCAAAGGAACTAGATCAAGACTATTTAGGTGTCACGCTAGTGGTGTATTTAGTACATTGCATAATCATTGCAGAGCTGATTTTAAGTATCTAGAAGGCGTTCTTTTCATATTTTTGACAGGTGCATTCCGAATAAAAAATGAACTAAGGCGCATATGAACTTTGAGTTGCAGTTATTGCTTTGCACCGCTGTGGGATGGATCCATTAAGTTATTGGGTGTTTTTAATGTTTCCTGAATCTCTTTTGGACCTATCTCCCATCGGTGCAAAGCAATGACTGCAACTCGATTCTCGTTTGCGCCCCAACCAGAGCTGCCGATTTGCGTAGATTTAATGGCATTTTGAAATTCACCGAAGATTCCACCGGTTGAGAAAAGATTATAGAGTTTAGTTCAGTGTATGGCTGTAATGCACGAAAATACTGGCGTCTTTTATCTTTTCTCAACCGGCATATTTTAATTAATTAAAGGCGTTTACACCTATTGAGAAAAGATTACAAATTAGAGTATGTTCGTGCATTATACAGTCATACACTGAATTGAACTATGTAATCTTTTCTCAACCGGTGGAATCATCGGTGAATTTCAAAATGCCATTAAATCTACTCAAATCGGCAGCTCTGGCCCCACTCATGTTTTATTCGGAACACATCCGTCAAAAAATGGAAAAAAAATGGGGGGGGGGGGAAACCGCACTTTAGTGATGAATCAGCTCTGAAATGACTATCCAATGTCCTAAACACGCCATAAGCTTGACACTTAACCAGTACCGATCTAGTCCCGTTGATAATCATGTTTATCTGCCAAATTTCCCTCGCGTACAAGAAGTTTCGTGGTTAAATTCTTTGCGTTAGTTTCCCGCCTGACATGAAAGATTCAGTTGCCGGGTGTTTGAATACCGCGTCTAAATAATTTTTCAAGATTTTTTAATTTTTTTTCAGGATATATGGGCTTTTTTATAATTATCTGAAACGTTATTGCATAAAAACGAAAAAGATTGACGGTATCTTGACTGACAGAACTTATGGCGAGACTGTGTCAATAGCACTGCTCATAGTTTGCGTCAGTATAAAGAATTTATGAAGTTTCAAAGTGGCCGTAAAACTCTCCACTGTCCACAAATACATATTATTCAACTGACGTAAGTTGCTTCCTCATCATTCCGTTTCGGTTAGGATTCCATATTTGAAACCGCACGGATCTCTTTTAGAGAAATATCGGGGGAAATGCGCTATAAGGTGGTTTCATATGATTTTAGTGAAGACCACCAATACTTTATAGCCTCTCCGAGTCGCTCACTTTTCAGTTTTTTGTGTGTTTGTTTTTTTTTTTGTTTTTTTGTTTTTTGTTTTTTTTTTTTTTTGCATAAGTTTCTTGTAAGAATAGTATTTTTAAAGCACATATTTTCTAAAACTTGCTTGAACGATAGACCTTGACAAGTTATGAGGAGGTGGTGAAGCCAAGGTTTAACGAGAAATGGCAACACTGTCTTACCATCGATATTGATTGCTTCGCATTTCCAGACTTGTCCGAAACATCCTTCCCCCAGAATACTGAAAATTTTTATGTGGTGTCGTGGGAACTCCCATGGATCCGATGATTTCGTCGTGGGAGTAGAGACAGCCTGCAAATGAATTTAACACATACATCAGTGAAAATGGAAATCTATTCGTCCATGTCATACGTACAGAGCTGCTGAGTTGCACATATGTACAACAAAGTTTGAAGAGAAAAATAAAACCAACTATCTAAACTCAGGTGTAAAGATGTTATTCGTGGGTTTTTCGTTTTATTTGTCTTGTTATTTTTTGTTTGTCAAAAGCTCTTTTTATGCTAATTGTAAGTAGATTCTACAGAAACACGAACTTTGTAGTCAAGCGAACTTAAATATTTGATCAAAGTCATCATGCAAATTCTTACAGAATGGGCAGCCTACTTCGTGAACGTTTTTAATGTATTCGCTTCTCATCTTCTTTTTGTTTTTTCCCAAACTCATCGTCAATTTCGGTGGGTGGGGGATACAAGATTCACAAACTACGTTTGCCAAATCGTTTTTATCCCGTTTTTGGATCGTTCAATCTCATTACCTTCGACTTAGCCAGAATTCGGCCGATAGACTTCGTCATCTGCTTCTGTCTTTTGTTACAGTAGACAAGTTTAAGGTTGCGGTACTCCTACTAAGCCCAAAAACATATACAATTACTTATCTCTAACATTAATTTGTGAGCCCTGGTAAAAAGGTGACCGCAGCACAAGTTGGTAAAAGTTGTATAACGTTGTTTACAGATTATTTTACCAACGTTTGTACTCTTTGTTCTAGTTGGTCGAAGTTAGTGCAACCCATTATGAATTTTGATCAGAGAAGCGATGTGTCTTTCCCAGCAATCCTTTACACCGCAGAGTCAAATTAGAAAAATCGGGGATATTATAAAATATGAATCCTTCTCCAGCCCCTTGTGTATTCTTACTTTGAGTAAATAAGTGGGTACATCCGACATCAAGCTTTTTAAAGGGCTTCTTTTTGCGAATGCGACGATAAAATGTCTCGTGTTCAGAGAGTCGAAATGAAAAGCCCCAAAACTGGTATTGCTTGTTTGCTGCTCTTGTGTTGTGACAAAGCAGAAACTTGCGAGTATTAGGGCTCATTTTGTCCGCAAGGAAAGGCTACTGGAGGAATAACGCTTGCTTACGAACGGAGAAAATGAGGGTCGCGGAGCGGGCAAAAAAAAAAAAAAAAAAAAAGACTCAGATAAAAACAGGACGGCATGGTTGCTCAGCTTTCAGTTGTCATGCGACTCCTTTTCTTTTGATCTCTCCGTTTTTTATACCTCTCTTTTTTTCTCTTACTGACTGTAAATGAACTTTTCAAAAGTACTCCTCGAATAGATATAAATTATTGCGGAACAACCCTTTACCGCACCCGCTCTTTTTTTTACGAAAAAATGTGCGTGCTCTAAGCATGGGGGATCTAGGAATTTCTCTCTCTCTCCCTCCATCTCTCTCTCTCCCTCCATCTCTCTCTCTCTCTGTCTCTCTCTCTCTCTCCCTCTCTCTCTCCACCCCTCTCCCCCCTCTCTCTCCCACTCTTTTTCTGGGCATTTGAACTACGAGGGTTGTCCGTAAATTAAGGTCTCCAAAGCTGTTTCACATAGAAAAAATCATTTTATTGAAAAAACAAGTACAGATTCTGAAAGCTTGAACTCTTAGCTTCTTTTCTACGTAGTCGCCATTACAATCAAAATATTTTTCATGTCTCTCAGAAAGCTTTTTCAAATTTGCGTCATACCCCTCTCCCGCCAACTCGCATAGTGAGGAATTGACAGCTTCTTCGAGCTCTTCAAGACCCCCAAGTGTTGTTTTAAGTTGGGGAACTAATAATAGTTGCTTGGGGCCAAATCAGGACTATATGGAAGGTGGTCGATGGTTTCCCACCCGAATTTGGCGATGCGAACTGTCGTGACGAGGAGGACGTGAGTTGAAATCGGGCGTTGTCGTGGTGTAAACGGACTCATTTGGTCAGCCAACCTCTCCTTTTGTTCTGTATGGCCTGGCGCAGTTTTGTTGGTGTCTTGCAGTACCTTTCCTCGTTGATTTTCGTACCTTTTTCAAGGCAGTCGACCAGCAAAACGTCTTTTTTTCCAAGAATACAGGCCACAGGGCCATACAGAACAAAAGGAGAGGTTGACTAACCAAAGGAGTCCGTTTACATCATGACAACGCCCGATTTCAACTCACGTCCTCCTCGTCACGACAGTTCGCATCGCCAAATTCGGGTAGGAAACCATCGACCACTTTCCATATAGTCCAAATTTGGCCCGAAGCAACTATTATTAGTTCCCCAACTTAAAACAACACTTGGGGGTCTTAAAGAGCTCGAAGAAGCAGTCAATTCCTCACTATGCGAGTTGGCGGGAGAGGGGTATGACGCGAATTTGAAAAAGCTTTCTAAAAGACATAAAAAATATTTTGATTGTAATAGCGACTACGTAGAAAAAAAGCTAAGAGTTCAAGCTTTCAGAATCTGTACTTGTTTTTTCAATAAAATGATTTTTTCTATGTGCAACAGCTTTGGAGACCTTAATTTACGGACAACCCTCGTACATACATATGACGTGTGTTTGCAAAGGATGAAAGAAGGGGTTATCACGTGACTCTTGCCCCTATCTCTGTTCGTTTTCTGATACATGCATACAAATCGTACAGAGCTGCCGATTTGCGTAGATTTAATGCCATTTTTAAATTCACCGATGATTCCACCGGTTGAGAAAAGATTACATAGTTTAATTCAGTAAACTTGACTGTAATGCACGGAAATACTCTGATCTGTAATCTTTTCTGGATCGGTGGAAACGCCGTTAATTCATTAAAATATACCGGTTGAGAAAAGATACAAGACGCTAGTATTTTCGTGCGTTACAGCCATACACTGAACTAAACTCTGTAATCTTTTCTCAGCCGGTGGAATCATCGGTGAATTTCAAAATGCTATTAAATCTACGCAAATCGGCAGCTCTGAAATCGTAGGAAGAGAGGAAAGCAAATTGTTGGATCCGCCTTTGGCTCTAACTGGCGAGGGACTAGCCAATTGAAGTTTCGCAGAATTAATTATTCTCTCGGTACAAAATGCGTTGCATTAGCCCTTCAATAACTGGGAAACTGGGCTCTCTTGCAATCTGTTGACTCCATTTCCCTCGCTAATCATTTCCTCCGAGAGAAAATGTCTAGCGGAACTGCGCTCAAAAACCCGCTTCACAGCGATGTGTAGCATCCAGATTAAACCTGAACCATTTATCAAATTCCAGAGATAAACCTTCGGATCGAAACCTTTGACTTGTCCCTTTTTTCCGAGGGAAGCCCTTTTGAACAACGAAAAACTCCGAACAAATCAAGTTGGTGGCTATTCCAAATGCAGAGGCATCACTAGGATTTTGTTTCGGGGGCAAGATGTGAGATCTGTAATGGGGGTGTAGGGGACGAACAACAGTTAGCGAGGGTTTCTGCAGGCATTTTCCTTGGAAATTTTGAAACCGAATATAAATTTCTCTCTGACGAAATTTTAAGCTATTTCGGAGTAAAATTTTAGCCAACATTGTGGACCAAAGGAACAAAACTATCTCTTTGTTTGTCTATGAAACTATAGGAAAGTTAGCTGAACAGCGAAAATAAAACATTCGGTCACCATACAAAGCATGAATTAACCAATTAAAATCAAAGATTTATAATTTGTTACCTAATTTTAGAAAACGGTCGGTATCCAACACTGTGTTCGTCTAATTTGCTCCAATAACTCTGTTTACTTAAAGGTATTTTGGTTTATTTTTTCCCCTCTTGTCTCGTTTATTTTCTTTCCTATTCTTTCATAATCCCATCTTGCTCCTTCTTTTTCTTTCCTTTATTTTCCTCTATTTTTATTTTCCTTGCTTTGTTTTTTCGCTTTTTTTTAATACACTTTCCTTTCTGTTCTGTCCCTCATTTCTGTTGGGAGAGGGGGAAGAGGGGTGTTCACTTTTAGCCCCCCCCCCCCCGGGTGATATCTCTAATCGAATTAAGGAATTCTATTTTTTCGATGTCTATCTATCGTGTACCACTACTTATTTTAGCTGCAGATTGAAACGGAAAAAATACATATATGATGCACCATGTTTGCTCGAATGCACCTTGGATTTTAGTCCGTTTTTTCTCAATAAAGTAAAAGACAACTAAGTAAGGTAAAAATGACTAAAGAAGAAAGAAAGAAAAAAAAAAGAATTGTTAAATCAACAAAAAGTTTCATAATTAAGGAATATTACCTGTAAGGTTGACTCGTCATCCCATGCCTCGTAACGGGTCCCAAAAACTCGCGGAGCCCTCCAGTGTTGCAGCACGATAGAATTTTGGCGAATAATATCATTCGAGTTCTCTTTGTTCTGAAATCAAAATCGATGAATGAAGTGAGATCAATGTCTTGTGAGCGAAGGATTTTTCGCCGCCATAAAATGAATCAACTTTCATTAAACAAATAAATCAAACTTTTTAAAACTGAAGAACACTTCATGTTGGCAATATTACCACTGATTTAGTCCTGTTTGCAGCTTATTCACGCGGCTTTTCAAGAAGAAAAATAAAGAAGAGAGGTCGAGGTCGGTGGCAAGAACGGAAAGAGTTTTTCAACACTTCCGAATGCTTCTCTCTCTTCCTCTCTCTACATATATCTCTCTGTATATACGTTCCTTAAAAGAGCATGTGCCGCATAGTGGATTGAATCGTGGAATTTCCCGGACATAATTTCACGATTCAAAGTCAATCTTACAAATAAAAAATATAACATTAACAAAGTAACTGAAAAATGAGCATGCTCATTAAAATAAGAGCTTAAAATGAGTTAAATAAGATGACTCCCGTTGGAAAATGTCAAAACCGAAATGTTTTTAAAGCCAGAAACAACTTTTTATGTCCGGAAAAGTTTTTAAAGACGATCCAGTGTGTGTCGTTTGTCTCGCAATCTTAAATTGTTTAGTGCTTACATCCCATTTACAGCCTGCATTTTCCAAATTGTCCTGCCTCTTATTCCAAGTTTATCCAACGTAAGTTACTTACTTATGATTTCATTTTGGCCGTTCTACACACTTTGCAAACATTGCGCATTGCATCTTCGAGAAACACCAGGAAAAACCATTCCGCTCCCTCAAGTTAATGTATTCTGTTGTATTTCTCTGCTTCATGCTGCACCTTTTTTTTTTCTTTTTCTTTTTTTTTTTCTTCCGAGATGTATTTTGTTGGACTGTTTGAATGAATGAAGAGAGACGATCATTCATTTCTTTTTTCATTCCGTCTTGTATATTTTATACATTTCAGGAACCAATGGCACAACCGGGATCTCTTCCATCTCTCTTATTTTCCCGTTGAATGTATAGGTAGAAAAAATATAAGAAAATGGGGGTTTATCCACTAGTCTATCCTTGTCTAATAAATGTGTGTCAAATGAGAAAAGAGAGAGAGGTAGAGAATTTCTTTTCGATGCGCCACCACAGTAACGCTCCTGCTCGTTCCAACGTAACAAAAGTTAAACTGCGATGTTGCGGATTTTACTGTAATTTCGCATGCGTTCATTTTTTTAAATAAAATATTAAACTGAATTGATTTTTTTTTCTTTCTTTTGTGCGATTTTCCTCAAGGTATTGAAGTTTTAGAATTTTTGAATTAGCCCGAAAAGCTCCTATGGCACGCTACAGTGGCGGCTCGTGCATGTGGCAACAACGTAATCCCTCCATTTAAACCTATGTTAAACAATCGATCTTCAAGAGGTGCTATGCACCCCCAAGTTATCGATACTTTTGCATAGGTTTAAATGGCAAAAAAGCATAGTTGCCAAATTGCACGAGCCGCCACTGGCACGCTAACACTAATCCATTAATCCAATTTTCCGACTCCATCGAAAAGGTGAAAGTGGCACCTGAATGCTTGGAGTGGGTACCGCAGTATATTTCAGGGGTCTACATTATCAAGAAGCCCAACATTTGGCCGAATAATGTAACGGGACGGGGTTCTTTTCAAAACATTTTGGAATTTTAATTCTTGTCAGATCGACCAGTACCACTCACGGACATAATTGTCTGGTGCATCGTTGATTTTTGAACACATTGCACAGAAAACGAAGAAAATTCAATGCGGCAACCCCTGAGCCAGGTTGAAATTATGATAATACATCGTTTATAGATTTTATGCATTTCAGAGGGGCATCAACAGTTTTATTTAACTTTCACCAATTTCTGCAAAAATTCCTACATTTCAAACCTTTACGAAATATCTCCGAGTAGAGAACAGACATTCCACTTCTAGTCTAGATTGTAAACAATTTATTAACTAAACTACGGACTCCGGAATTTTCCCTTGCGTTGAAAGATTTGATATTGATTGGTAGCTAAACAACTATTTGCTACCACCACCATAATTAATATTCGAATTTACGGTAGACATTTCAAAATCCATTTGTAAATACATGAAGTAGGTGTTCCTGGCTGTAGAAAGAACGGAAAGATGACCATAGCAGTGGCTGGCTCGTGAAATTTGGCAGTAATACTTTTCCTCTGTTTGATTATATGTTAAAAAATCGATTCAATAGTAGTGTAGCGGCTCACCACAATTCGATTGCTGTACATAGATTCGAATGGAAGAAAAACATAGTTGTCAAATCGTACGAGCCACCACTTTAGACGACCATCATCGGTTAAAAATAAAACATTTATTCGATACCTCAACGAAAATTGTTCATGGTTGTTCAGTTCTGGAGAAATAATACCTAACGAAAAGAAAAAGACCTATAGCTAAAAAGTTTTGTCCCACATGTTTATTAAAAATTGATCTTTGTCGCAAAGGAAGTTTCCTAGGTTCAAGTATTGACCTTCGTTTATTCCTTATTTGGTTAAATTATTTTCGAGGTGATTTCACTCTTGGCCCCTTCATACGAGAATTGCATCTTGCAAAAACATTGGGCTACGAACCAAAACATCATCATCTATCTGATTGAATGCTAAAGTAAGAGTGAACTGGAGACAATTTGGCTTCAGCTCAAGGAATGATGAAATATTTCTTACCATGTCATCTTTCTTCTTCTTAACTCCGCCGTAGCAAGTACTGCTTCTTCTTAACCATACGACTAGAATTCCGACTGCTATCACAAATAATAGAGATATCAGAATGAAAACGGTTAAGAAGACATTATGCAGCGACTCGCTGGAGTGAACATTTTGAGAAGTTGTGACGGGAGGTAATCCTGTTGCTTTTGGTGCTGGAGCTAAGGTATTTTGGGATGAGGCAACTTGGGTACTGGTATTAGGTCGGGTTGGTAATACTCGGGAAGTTGTCACTGGTGATGGCGGTGAGGCAGCAGAGGTAGGCTTCTGAGAGGGCGGGATTGCTACGGGAGGTGTGAAGGAAAAAGAAGGGTTATTTAGGATATTCGGGTCATTAGCGACGGCAGCTATGAAGTCCGGTGATAACGAAACGGGCGGTATCGATGAGAAGTTGAAGCCATCGATACCGACGACGTTATGGTTAGAATTGTTGTACTTTGGCTTGGAGGGAACAAATGGTTTCGAGGGCGGCCTCGGATTCAAAAACCCTTGAGGGAGATTTCCGAATGGGATTCGCTTGTCTATCGGTGAGAAAGGTTGCCTGTTTTTCGTCTTCCTTCCAGTTTGGTCGGCAGTGAAGTTGTATATATTCACCAGAACTTCACTTTTCGCCGATAGCGATCCATCCGATGCGGTTACATACAAGAGGAACTGTTCACCACTCTGTAAAAGAAAAAAATATAAAATGAGTTCAATGTACGTACATATGCAAGGCTCAAAAATGAAAAAAAAAAAGGTGGGTGCTGATCAAAACTGATCTGAGAGAATCCTTTGAATTTTGAGGAAACATAAAGTTTTCCAGTGGGACGCGATCATGCACTTTTTATAGCCATACCGATCGTTAAGCAGATTGTATGTCTATGAGTGACGGAGCTATGGATGGTCTAAAGTTCAGAGCTGCCGTTTTGCGTATAATCAATGCTATTTTTCAATTCACCGATGATTCCACCGGTTGAAAAAAGATTACACAGTTTAGTTCAGAGCATGACTGTAATAAACTAAAATACTCGCATCTGTAATCTTTTCTCAACCGGTGGAGTCGTCGATGACTTTAAAAAAACTTGCGGATATTTTAATTAATCAACCGATTAAGGAAAGATTACAGATCAGAGTATTTTCGTGCATTACAGTCATACACTGAACTGAACTGTGTAATCTTTTCTCAACCGGTGGAATCATCGGTGAATAGAAAAATAACATTGATTATACGCAAAACGGCAGCCCTGCTAAAGTTGTAAGATTTGACTGTTGCTATAGTAACCATCGATAAATAGCCTGTTTTTAATGTAGCTATTATGCCCATGGATAGCCATTATAAAGCTAAAGCTTATGAAAAACTTATCAGTGGTTATACGATGACAGCGGCTAAGTCCTGCACTACTATCGACCAATATAACGTCACTCAAAGACAGTCTTAACCGTGGGTGTAGCGTAAAAAAAGAATGCAGCTAGTGTAAAAATACGGTGCTACCAATAATTATGCCACGACGTATGGTAAAAGTATTGATCCTCGCCCCATTCCCGCCCTCTTTCCTCCTGATAGTCCTAATAAGTGCCCGTCAAAATGGATCAACAAATACTCGTTTATGTTTTCTGAAAGTTTATTTCTTTGCATGCTCGCTCTATACGCGAGTCTCTCAATTTAAAGTTTGTTCTGGAGTACGGACAACTAACCGCAAATCAGTCTAAAATTGGATGTATAAATTCGGTTACTTCATGAACGACTTTAAGGGTCAATGCTTACACTGTTCCGTGAAGTGAACTTCATCTCACCCCCAGCCCCGCCGTAGATTACAAAACAAAACGGAAGCGCCCGGCGTTCAAAGAGATATAGTTTACAAATAGTTCCGCCGCCCGCTTGCGGAGGCATGAATGTATATCTTCGAAATGATTCAGCGCCACACACTGGATCGCATTATTGATTTCCTGGACATTAAAAATGTCTGTTTGATTTTTTTTCTTCTTTTTAAACATATCTCAGTGTTGCTGTTTTTTTGCAGAACCTATGCAAGTTGACTCATTTTAAGCGGTAAAATGAACGATTTTTTACACATCTTTATAGGTTGATTATCTCGATATTTCTTTTTTATAGTCTTTATAGTTTTATGCATAAAATTTTGTCCAGGAAATTCCATGTTTTGAACGTCTGTGAGTTTGTGCACAGCAGCCTAATGCCGCATTGTTTTTGTTTTTTGTTTGTTTGTTATTTTTTTTTTTTTTTTTTTATCAATTTTTCTTCATATAAGTTTTCAACAAGGTGTCCCGCATACTTTAATTTTATTTAATACCATGTAATACAGCACTTTCAGCTTGTAATATGCATTCCTGTAAGATAATCACGACGGGTAGTTTCACAGCAACAGGACTTTTCGCGGACGCCAAAAAATATCGTATAGAAATTGCGTCATAAAAACGTCTAAAAATACCTATACTCTGTTCACGATAAGAAGGCGGGTGAGAATTCAGGTAGTAACGCACTATTTAGCAACAGTGCGGCTTATGCTGGCTACTCGGCCTACTCCAACCCTTCGCAGTGGCCGTTGTTTTCCCGAACTCTCTCTTGGCACGGAGGATTTCCAAGAACCGACGGACTCTAAAATTTACACCCGTCCAGTAAAAATTGCAAACTGTCATTAACACGAAAAAACGGACGAAATTTTCGCCCTACAGGGCCAAAACTCAACGAAAATAGTCGAGTTTGAATACGGATGACTCTCAGAAATGCGATATTAGACGAAATATCCTGAATTTAATTCGGACTGAAAAATACGAATTTCTGAGAGTCATCAATATTCAAACTCGACTATTTCTGCCGAGTTTTGGTCCTTTAGGACGAAAATTTCGTCCGTTTTTTCGTATTTTTGACCGTTCGCAATTTTTACTGGACGTGTGTAGATGTTTGAGTCTGTCGGTTCTTGGAAATCCTCCGTGTCAAGAGAGAAGTCGGAAGAACGACGACCACTGCGAAGGGTTGAAATAGCCGGTATAGCCACACTGTTGCTAAATAGTGCATTACTACCTGAGCTCTCACCCGCCTTCTTATCGTGAACAGAGTATAATGAATGAACATTTCTGTTAAAGGAGTTTCTTTCAGCAATAAGTTCTACTATAACAGACCGAAAATTAAATAAAACGTTGAAATGAATAAGCACAACATATTGCTGATATTAAAGCATTGAATTAGCATTTTATAAAATGTAATTTCTGTAATGAAGAGCATATTCCCCGTTTATAGCATTTTTACCCCACAATTTTACCACTAGTATTATTGAATGTGTTTTTAAGAGTCAAAAGAAGGTGGCAAAATGACCACATAGTCATTTCGTCATTCCGTCATGGCAGAAAGACCTTTTGACCCTTTCAATACCACGCTCGAGTACACTCGTTTCTATGGCTGGACCTTCCTCACAAAGTTTCAGTTATAAACAGAATAATTGCGACTCGAAATTGTTAACATTAGAAAAACATATTTTTTTCCTCGGGCGCCTTCAATCCTTTGTGTATGCAAAATCACCACAGCGATGTAGGAATATTTAACTACCCGCTTAAATTGAGGGAGTGAAAATTGAATTTTCTTCGTAAACTGGTGGTTAAAGGGCCAATTCATCAAAATCAGCGTATTTTCAATGAGCCATTGAATGGTGTTACGCTTTGTTTATTTATTTATTTTTTTTTTCGAGCTTGCAAAAAGAAACACCTTTGACATAGACATTTAATAGCCGTCTTTTTTTAAGTCCACAGTCGTTCGCGGTTCACAAAACGCGGTCACGAAATTGTCTGTTCTTATGAAAGAATCTCATTGCATCTAGTCTAACTTGAATCTTGAAACCTTCTCGCATTATTTACTTTGCGGTCCAAAAACGTTCGCAAGCTCAAAAGCGCATGCAAACGCTTGTGGACGGAACTATTTTCATCCGCCCGTCCACAATGGACCACAGTGGGCGATTGTGGACATAAAAAAAGACGGCTATTCGTTCGTTAGCTTTAAACGTTTCAATTATATGTCAATTTCTATGAAAATAATCGGCGTCAGCGGGAAGTCCTGATATTGTGGAATCACCCAAAATCGATCTATTAATACTTTTTTGCAACTTACTCTGTCTTGCAACGATGCATTGACGGTAACAACACCAGTTTCGTTATCGATTGCAAAAGGCAAAGGCTTTATACTTTGATCTCCGAAGTGTTTCTCCAAACCATACTCAAGGATATCGCCGTCAGAGTCCTCGCCGCGAACTTTAGTCACCACCGTCCCGTTCTTTTCATTGTCCGGAATATTCCAACTCCGCTCGAGTAGAACCACAGGAGGAGCATTATCACTCAGCTGGCCGTCACCTGTAATCAAAAATGCCACTTTATTTACTATCAATGTATTATTTATTTATATGCTGATTTATTACACCAATTGGTCTGTTACAAACTTTTGCTACAGTGATATAGAGTGTTAAATCCGAGGAAAAATCACGTGAAAAGTCCAAAGGTGGTATCAGAAAGTCATAAAATGCAGTATTAAACTCATAAGAGGCGTTTAACTGAAACCCAAGATGGCGGTAAAATATCGAGCAACCTGTGTGCACGCATCGTGAACATCCATGATGGCCAACATTAACAACCTCACAGCATCGGTGGTTATGAGTTTGTTTGCGTTGTGATATTGGTTATGATCGATGTTGTGAGGTTGGCCATCTTAGATGTTCATGGTGCTTGCATACAGGTTGCTCGATATTTTACCGCCATCTCGGATTTTAGTTAACTGCCACTTGTGAGTTTGTTATTGCATTTTATGACTTTCTGCTGCCACCAATGGACTTTTCCCGCGATTTTACATGAGATTGATTACTCTACAGCGCTGTAGCAAAAGTTTGCAACAGACCTATTAACGGGGTTTTTCTAATTAGTTTGGATTCTTTCTCAAACATATGCATGCATCGTATCGTTATTGTGATACTTGACGTGAAACGTATTTATATTGATTTTATATAACAGCACCTCAAACGGAGCTCTCGCCAGGTTTAGCTGTAGAAAAATTGACTTTCAATTCCGATGAAAAATGCTGCGAAAAGATAAGACCATTTGAAAAGTATAAATCTCACTTCTCGCAGAGAAAGCTCAGCTTTTAAGTTCATGTAGAGTACCCGTGCATGCATGCACTGCGTATGTTTGAACGCGCGCAATTAATTCACACCACAAACAAAGGAGCTCGACCTGCTAGTGGGAGCAATTACATTTAGTTGCACTTGGTTTTCAAACAGTAAACATGAAGGTTGATTCTTACAAACTTTGTCGCGAGGAACACATGATGCCAACAGAAAAGCTCTACGTTAGTTTCAGCGAGAAAGCGCAGACTTCTCTGAATTCAAAAATTACAATTCATTAATCAAATATACTCTCAGCCATTTCATCCGTTACAATTGATCAGTGGCGGCGCGTGACTTTCGAACCTGGGGGTGCAAATGCTGATGCACGATTGGGGAGTCCGCGGAGAATCCAATCAGCAGTGGGCGGGGCGGGGGGGGGGCTCCTCCCATGGATAAGTTTAGATAGGAAATCGGCTCTCTGAGACACACTTTAACGATGATCCACATTGCAAAGTAATCAATGTGTCTTCCTAAAAAAAAAAAAAAAAAAAAAAAAAAAAAAAAGATTAAGGGACAGCAAGGAGTATTTCAGGAAACTGAAATCGCTAGGAAAAAAAATAATTTTGATAAGCATCTCGTTGTAAGGGGGTGTAAATGGATCAGCATCTGATAAAATGAAATGGTGAAAATGACGGTGTATTAACTGACACTGACGCCGAACTGAAGAGGCAGCGTGGAAACCTGGTGGAAACTAAAGAAAATGTGAAATGAATGTGAAGAGATTAAGCCTATGAGCCGCGAGCGCGGAAGTCCGCTCACCGCTGCGCTGCGCTGGCGCTGTCAACAGCAAGCCGTCCGTCTCGCTGGTTCGTCAGAGGTCGGAAACAATCGGGATGTCTCGGGGACCGATCGCAAATCTTTTCGTTTGCGATCGCCACGGCTATTCCGGCATAACCCGTCTCCTACCCGCTCACCCCTCTCCTCGCCCCTCGCCCTAGTCTGGCGGTGCAAAGGAAGATTTGCACCTCCGAGACGGTGGCGTTCTCGTAGAGCTAAAAGGAACTAGATTTTGATGCGCGGCGGCAGACGGACGGACTGATTTTCTATCCCTCACATCGCTACCCGCAAGAAATCGTTATTTCCTATTTATTTGATCAAGTCATTGCTTCTTCTGCTTTCTCCGTGGGGGTGCAATGCACCTCTGCACCCCCAGTACGAGCCGCCACTGCAATTGATGTAACATTTTTTGGTGTGTCGGAAGTAAAATTTGAAGAAGCTTCATCAGTGACCCTTGTAAAAATTCGCACGAAATTTTGCTTGCTCCCTATTAAATTACTCACTCAAGCCTTCAAGTGATTGGACAAATCTTTCACACCTCCTGTCAGAAAGGGTTAGGCAAGATTTTATCAGATCTAATGATTAATGCGCAGAGCAGAGACAGTATATAATAGAGACCACGCACTATCTATCTTGCCCATCATGTTTGCGCCCGGTGGCAACTTTTTTTTTTCGGGGTCTTAACAGAACACCGAAAAACATGGACCATACTTAGACTGATGAGAAACGTGAATGTGAATCCGAAGCACCGAAATTGCATCAGTCAACGTATATATGGTCCATGTTGGATGGTGCTCCTTCATGCTCCCTTTGTTAATTTCTGTTGAGCTCCGAAAAAAAGTCAGCCACCGCGCGCAAGGCTAGTGCGTGCCGCGTGATCTCTATTATACATATATTGTCTCTGGCTCAGAAGCGCTATTGCTTGTGCTGCCAAAGTGATTTTTTTTACCGACCACATTCTTAATTAATTGAAAATTACGGTTCATTCATTTTCTCCAAACGTATAGCTTAGCTCCTGAAAATGTGAATATGAACGACATATAAAAATCGGACAATGTTTTCTGGATGGATTCTATCTTTTGAGAGTATAGGTCGAGCTGCAATTTAAGCGGGCCAAGCTCACGATTTTCATGTTTCATTCGTAGTCAACATTTCCAGATTTCTCGGGTAATAATCTCTTGAGATTTGGACCTTCAGAGGCGCTTACGATGAAGTTCAAACGCTTTTTGAGATTGAAACGAGGTTTCAATTGAAAGAAAGCATTTCTGCTTCGCGGCGTACTTATAGAATCTGTACGTACATGGTACTGTTTGAATAGGAAGGGGTGGGCAGTTATACTAATGAGGCCATTGAATACCATTGTTGCCGATTTGCGGCACTCATGCAACTTCAGATAAGTACTTTCTCATGGAAATTCGGCCGAAATGGGTGGGTTTAGTACAGAAGAATCCCATCAGATTTACCTCTTTTGGCTCCAAATATACGCCCTCGAGGTTAGGCAAAATGAGTTTTGTTAGATCTTGTCTGTATATACAAACTATAAATAATGTAGAGTTTATAATGCGTGTGTAGCTCTTTTACTTTGCCTTATCTGATTTCATCCGTAAATGCAATTTGGAGGTTATGTTCTCACGATGGGTCACTATCAAGGTATCGAAGCGAAATATCGCATGCGTGGCAGATCGACAATGATAAAGAGTAAAATCCTAAAATCCAAGGATTTTTTTGGTTTTTTTTTTTGTTTTGTTTTTGTTTTTTGTTTTTGTTTTTTGTTTTTTTTGTTTTTTGTTTTTTTTTTTTGTTTTTTGTTTTTTTTTTTTTACAGACACACAAAAATCTATTTATCTAAAATTGCAATATAACTGCCAAAAACCGGAAATAAATTTCAAATTGTAAAAATTGCAATTTTTAAAATGCCAGTTTAGGAAGCAATTAAATTGCTTATGCAGAAAAAAAAAGAAATATATTTCAGCGAAACTTTTTGCTGACGTAGCATTTCATAAAACTATCATTTTTTCTTTATGTAAAGTGTAATTCCAATCCCTGGCATTTTATTTGCTACTTTATGCCGGTGACCTTTTTTCGGTGTCTCACTGTTTCCTCAACTCGGCAACAGTGATTTGATTCCGAAATGAGAATACCGAGCAGGTTACTCTAGCGGTGAGCCGTTTGATGTGAAACAAGTTCGGTGCAACTGAAGAAGGTGCTTGGTAGGGACCGGGGGAGGGGGACGGCAAGGCTGGTAACTCAGCGATCCCGTTTGGGGACCTGGTGTCGTTACCCAGTTGCTATTGGAGTGACTATGAGTTTAATAGCAAGGGAAAGGAGGTTCAGCGATGTGGTATTGGTTTAATGATGTAGCACTTCGCGACGCACGCGAAACCGTCGGTCGGCGTCGCGGAGTAAGATTCAGGATTTAGGGAGTTGGGACGAACACCCCCCCCCCCCCCAGCCCTTCACCCTTGTAACACGCGTCGTCGTTTATATACACCGACGCGACACGACGTCTAGACTCAATCGGGAAAACCCCGCGGAAAAAGCGATTGATTTGCATCCGTGACATTTCGTTGCTGTCATTAAAAAGCTGAAATTCATGATTTGTTCTCGTTAGTTCTTTTGGCTATTAGAGTCTCTATACATATACCTATATACTATGAGAGTTGCGCTATGTCGGAATCAATTTCTGATTGGCTCTCAGATTTAGGCTCTGATGGAAGCCCCAAGAGGCAAAATTCAAATGGTGGAAAGTTTTGTTTACATTTCACACTCCATCATTTTACACATTTTACAGTCTACCGGTGACTGCGGTGAATATTGTTAATTTTCCCTCTGCTTGAATGTTATATTCTGGAGACCATTATCTTTTGCAATATAACGATCGTATAATTGTTTAGAATCGGAGCCTGACCTATATCTGAAAGAGCGGCAACAGCGTCATCCGTCATTTGTGTTCGGCCTCTTGAGCGCTCCATGGTCCGTTTCTTCTTCTTCATTTTTGAAGAGGAAGAACATAACATGGCGCAACTCTCATAGTATATAGGGGCTACGACTCTATTGGCAGGCATAGTGGCATAGTCGCACAATTTCGGGAACATTATATTGTGTCCATTTAAACTCATGAAAAAGCTCGAATGCGAAGGTGTTTACAGAGCACCCAATAGTTCGATCTTTCTCATGGGTTTTTAAACGGACGAACTGCAACGATGCTAAATTGCACGCTACGCCTCTGCCGGATAATTGCAACGTAGATTACTAGAGGTAGTTTCAGAAGTGTAGGCGGACGAAAACCATAATCTTTGGCGAATTTTCAACTTTTATTCCTTCAAATCAATACCGAATTTGCCCCTGACTTTATTCTTTTGTGTTTAAAGTTTTCCTCATTGAATAGTGAACACTCAATTTCATTTTTATTCATTTTCATCGAGTAATATCAGGAATAATGTTGACAAATTTCAAAGATTATTGGTCTAGGTCCGCCTACACTTCTGAAACTACCTCTATACAAGTAGATACCAAAACCCCCTGGTGTTATTATTTTGTCACAATAAAAGGGAAGGTTTCATTATTCGGGCGTATTTAAATTAGATTATGACAAATTATATTGATCCCTTATCATCCTAGCGATGACGTTTGACATTAGCTTTTTCTGGGAATTCTTGGCTAGCAGAATGTTTTTTTTGTTTTGTTTTTTTTGTTTTGTTTTGTTTTGTTTTTTGTTTTGTTTTTTTACGGTTAGGAGGTTACTTCTTTCATTAAAGGTTGTTGAAAAAAGTTTAAAAAAAAAAAAAAAAAAAAAAAAAAAACCAATAATAATAATAGTAATTTAGGAGATTAAGTGTTAAGAAAATAGATAAACTTCGGAATCCCATAGATTACGAAATAGAGGATGATTCTGCCACTCTGGTTCACCAATCAGCGATCGTGAACCGAAAAACGTAATTCTGTAAATAAAGTCCCCGCCAAAGAATGAGACAGCTTGCATACATGAAATCATGCACTAGCTGATCGTGCGGTGACTAGCTAAAAAGATCACCTAAGCCTTATAGACTATAAAGTAATGAGAGAAAAAAGAGATTAAAGAAAGCAAAGTGGGAACGAATAACCTGTATGAAAGAAACATTTTAAAAATAATTTTAAAATCTCGTCAGAGTCTTGCCGAAAATCTTGAAATATTTGAATGCTCCAGATAAATTTTTGCCAAAAAGATATATTCAAAATATTTCCGACAAATTTTCAATATTTTTAAAATGTTTCCGAAATTTTTTCTAAAAAATCTAGTTTTAATTTCTTTTACTTAAAAAAAAAAAAAAAAAAAAAAAAAAAAAAAAAAAAAAAAAAAAAATTCGCAGGAAACTTTATTTCGGGTATTCTTTTCTTTTTTAGCAATATTTTGGCTACACATATTTTTAAAATGTTGCCAAATTCTTGCTTCATATCTGTGTTGCGCATATTATGCAAAAATCGGTTAAAAAAGGAAGACTCAACAGGGCATGCATGTGAACACGCTCAATAAGAATAGAACGTTAAAAAACCAGTCAAGCAAGGATAAGAAAGTAGCTTAAGCAGAAATTCCATTGTAAGTAGAGTAGCAGTGGTTGCTCGCACTTATTCGCCAAAGGGGGGAAAGAGATGATGAGGAATCGATAGCATAGTGAGAAGGGGGGAGGGGAGGAGGGCTTTCGCCGTTTGATGGTTGAGAGACCATTCTTGACTTATAAAAATGATGCCTACTTGGCGCTTGACCAAACTTTCATTTTTCCACCGCGCGTTCAAGTTGTGAAGCCACCAGTCGCCCGCCCGTCAAGTTGCACTTGAAACGATTAAGAGCTGCTCTTCATGTGTGAGCTCTCGAAAAAAAAAAAAAAAAAAAAAAAAAAAAAAAAATAAGACTCCTTTACATGCAAGAATTCTCCACCGTTGCCAGTCTGAATCAGAGATAGACAGAGACCTAGCAAAAATATTGCAATTGCGGTGTCCCTTTCTCCAGCTCAAAGGTCAGGACTCATTGAAACAACAGTCCAAGGTATATGGAGAACAGGTATGGACAACACTCTGAGCTTGGCTCTGATTGGTTGTGAAAAAAGCAACTCCGCCGCCATTTTTCTGACCGCACGATTCAAATCTGGATTTCACATCTTGAAAAAGAAAATGAACAACGTAATGGGTCTGTTGCAAACTTTTGCTACAACGATTAAGAGTGTGTAATCTAATGTAAAATCGCCTGAAAAGTCCATTGGTGGCATCAGAAAGTCATAAAATGCAATAATCAATTCACAAGAGGTGTTTAATGAAATCCAAGATGGCGGTAAAATATCGAGCAATCTGTATGCATGCACCGTGAACATCCAAGGATGGCCAACTTTGACAACCTCACTGGAGGTAGAGGTTCTGTGTTTGTTTACTTTGGGTTTTTTGGTTGTGATCGATATTGTGGGGTTGGCTATCCTTGGATGTTCCTGGTGCATGCATACAAATTGCTCGATATTTCTCCGCCATCATGGATTTCATTAAACGCCTCTTGTGAGTTTGTTATTGCATTTTATGACTTTCTGATGTCACCAATGGAATTCTCAGGCGATTTTACATTAGATTATACTCTCTTAATCGTTGTAGCAAAAGTTTGCAACAGACCCATTGATGATGTATTTAATCCATTCTATAGTCACAAAATTAACATTTAAAGATAAAAATTGCATTTCATTGTTCAAATAAATAAAGTATTGCTTCAGATAAACTTCCCCTTCAAACCTAACCACAAACAACAATGCAAGATATACACGGTGTAAATAGGGGACAAGATGGCGGCGAAGTCGCTTTTTCCCAAGTGGCCACGCCCCCTGAGTCGAGTGTTGTCCGCACCTGTTCTCCATATATCTTGCAACAGTCAACAGTCGCTGGCTGTTGAGAGATGGACAATGGACACAGCTCAATTTGGTGTCAAACCTTATTAATTAAAATTTCGATTCTAAATCGAAATTTCGGGTAGATTTCGATCGGAGCAATGTTCATCACTCAGAAATAGGTGACTGTTTGCTGTTGTTTTGTTGAAAGTTGAGGATTTTTAATCTCAACAAATGTTATAACAGGGCATCACTGTCGCATATGCGCACGGCTAATCTTTAGTGACTTAAATCGCTCGAGCTGCTAATTTGTATCCTTGCAATCCCATTCATAATTATTCGTCTAGCTATAATAGTAACAGAGGCCGTTTGCTCCACTTCAGAGAGTTGAGCTCGGCGTTCAGTGTTGCCAGATTTTAAATTAAAAGCCTTACATTTTTACATTGATTCTTATGGGGGAAAATACAACCGAAGTTCGTACATATGGCAACGCTGTCGGCGTTAGTGCCCATCTTTGCCGCCCAATAAAGCAAGGGTATCTGTGGCGTGCGGTAAATTCCCCCCTCCCTCTTTCTCTCTCTCTCTCTCTCTCTCTCTCTATCTCTCTCTCTCTCTCTCTCTCTCTCTCACTCTCATTCCCTAATTACCTGTCTCAGGTGAAGAAAGGACAAAAGATAAAACTGTAACTTCATCTTCCATCTCTTTCCTACCCAATACACGTAATGAGAGAAAGAGAGAGATAGAGGATTTTATTACACGCCACGAAAGAGGATCGAGGATGTAATGATCCAAGGTACGGAGGAGCTTTCTTCGAGCATGCAACAGTATAATGACAGTGGCGATGGTGCATGGACAGGATATATCTTCCATCTCTCTCATTTCTCATCTGAATATACAAGTAGAAGAAGGATGGAATGGAGAGGTTTTATCCCTTTGCCTATCCTTGTCTAACATACTTGTTTCAATGAAGAAAAGAGATGGATGATGAATTTCTATACTCCGTTGCGCTATTACTAGTATAATGAGAGGCCAATATATTGCTGGAGTCACACGCACAAAGTAGTTTGCACGGGGTGAGCGCTGCTTGGTGGTTCCTGCTCAGTTTGTGGCAATGTTCTGTGAGTCGCAGCTCTTTGACACACTTTGATAACAGATCAGCGCTCATTTCTTTCAAACAATTTTGTAACAGAGGTGTGTGTGTGTGTGTGTACAGTTGAACATGTTTTCACGCTAAAATGACTGGTGAAACCTACCATACTGCCAGTCTGATTTTGGACCCTGCCTCAAAGTATGGTAAACGCTAATAAACTTCGGATAACTTTGCCAGATGTCTGACGTTTGTCAAAGGTCTGGTACTTATAGTTTACTTTGAGACGCGGTCTAGAATCAGTCAGGCAGTGTGGTAAATTTCACCAGCCATTTTTTTCTGTGAACAATATAATTAATTCTCAAACAACAACAATAACAACAAAATAGCTCTAGAAATAAGTGTGGATATTTTTACCGAATGTTGCTGTAAGTGAGGGGATATGATCAGTTGATCACTTGTGAAGATTTCCTCTTAAGTGCGGTTTGACTCTTTTCACGGGACTTTTTAGGTTCGGTTAGGTTAGGTTAGATGTTTCAAATATAGGTTTCACAATGTCAGGTTTCAAATGTGTTTTTTCGAGCCTATTTGAATGAGGCAAAGTCTAATTCAATCTGCGCCCACGACCTGTTTTTGTTTGCAATTTAGAGGGAAGAAGACCTGTTAAGGTAACAAAATAATCTGAGAAATATTTCTACATACATTGCTTGCTCCTAAGCTGTCAAATTGATACAAATTGACACTATCGTTTGTGTAGCTACAATTGAATGTTTTATTCTACAGTAGATATAATTATTATTTGTACACAAGTTGAAACGGCGCAGACTTTACAGTAATAGGGGCCGAGACTCATTCGAAGCAGAACCAAAGAAGAAAAAAGAGGAACGAGCCAAGAAAAATACGATCTGTGAAATTAAGCTTTCAAATGATACAACTGAATGTGATCATTTTAATTGCTGTGTTCTAACTTTAATCTTTGCGGAAGCGAAAAATCGATGACGAAGCCGCGCAGTTTTTTTTTTTATTATTATTGAAAATAGTATATTCGGAAGTCCTGCCAAAAAATAAGGAGTCTATAATAGCATCAGGCACTATTTTTCAGTGCATGTATACATATAAGCTTCTAGACCAAAAACATCATGATACTAGCCCTTCACTGCATGAAGTTCCACCGGTGGAACAAATTCTTCAAACGCTCATATAAAATACAGGTTTTGAGATATGCCTTTGGCGCATGGTGGGTCAACGCGGGAGAAGGTATGTTTTGTATGTTTTGAGCTCACAAAAAAAAAAAAAAAAAAAAAAATCGGCTGAAAGAAAACATCATGCAGTGAAGGGTTCGTGATCGAAATCATGTCAGGGGGAAAATTAGCCCCCGTATCCAAACTGACCACATTTTGATTATTTTTATAAAGTTCCCGGCATTGGCTTTTTGAAAAATCCAATTAAAATAAAAAAAAAAAATTAAATTAAAAAAAAAAATGAAAAATTCCCGCCATTTTTATGGTGTTATATCACTTGTAAAACGAGTAAAATAGAAAAAAGAATTTTGACCGAAAAACCGTCAATTATTTTTTTCACTATTTTTCCCATGTATTTGACCACCTAATACATTGAAAAATCCACATTTGCTTGAAAAAAAAAAAATCATGCAGTGAAGGGCTAGCATTTACACAGCTCTATTGAGACCCCCAATGTTACACTCCATTATGAAAGCAACTTAAAATGCAAAATGTCATTGAACTTCGCGCCTCATTCAAGATGTTTGGAGAAATAACGAGAAAGAAAAAGTAGTAAGTTGTAGAAATTAATAATATGCAGTAACATTTTCCAGCTTACATGCTTTCCAATGAGAGTTTGAGCAAGCATGTGCGATCTGTTTTACTGATTAGATCGAAAATTTGTCGGTTTAGACGGAGAAAAAACTTCGGTTCACATGGAACACCGAGGGTGTTTAGTTCCAGTAACCGAAGTTTTCAGTTGTGAGTACCGAACTTCAGTTAGGAGTACCGAAGTGGTTCACTAGGAACGAAATGTGAGTCATAGTATTAGTCACACTTACCGAAACCTTGGTACTCACAACCGAAAACTTTGGTTACTGTAACTGAACACCCCGGTGTTCCATATGAGCCGAAGTTAAGTTCTCATAACCGATTTTTTCTCTCCGTGTAGGTATATTTGAGTTTCGACTCTCGTAAAAGTGACTCCATAACAAGTGGTAGGTATATGATGAAGCATGAGGTCGACTTTCCAATCCTCACACACAGTGTTTAAATGGGCTAATCTCAAGAACTCTCAAAGTCTTGGCGAAAAAACTTCCTTGAGATGACCTCCGCTTGCAAATTCCTTGAGATTTTCCCATTTAAACTGTGTGTATAAAGAATGAGGGAGAATAAGAACGAGCTCATCAACCAATGCAGCGTTTTGCACTGGCGGATCCAGGGATCTATCCTTCTCTCTCTTTTCCCATTAGAATGAATGTGTTAGAGAAGGACACATCAGGGGCAGTCAAGTGGTTTTCACCCCCTCTTCCATTCTTTTCCAACACATGCGTTCTAATGGGATAAGAGAGAGAAGGACAATTTCTTGGATCCGCTAGTGGTGGCGTTTTGGAGGCACTTTTCCGCGGTAGATATTTACCTACTATAAAAAAAATAAAATTAAAAAAAAATAAAAAAAAAATAAAAAAAAAATCTATATTTTAGTAATAATACCGGAAGCACAACGATATATAAACCGTGGAGCGTCTAGTACTTTTACCAAAAAATGTTGGTTTTACTATCAGAATATACTCACAAGACCAGAATTTCCTCAAAATTTTGAATAAATATGGTACTTACACCAGGATTCTAGTAACAGTACCGCATCCATCACCTCGGCTCATATAAAGTTGTGCTTCTGGTAATCATTTTTTCCGTGTTCCTTGAATGAGTGCCCCCAAAACACTTCATTAGTTGAAGGACGTCGTTATTCTCCCTTATTCCTTATGTACAGTTTAAAAGGGAATTTCTCAAAGCCAGGGTCATCTCAAGGAGGATTTTTGTTGGGAATTTGAACTGCACCATTTGAGTGTCTAAATTGCACCCTTAGAGTGTATGCATTGCACCTTATGAAGTAAACTGTAATCAAGACTCCAGATCAGTATTTTTAGAGTCTGAAAAGAACGAAGGCAATCTGGTGCACCGAGAGGAATCACTTTTTTTTTTTTAAAAAAAGGAAAAACGTTTACTTTTGTAACAGTTTTCCGTCCGCGAATTAAAGTTATGAATGCATGAAGGAGAATCACTGTCACAACGAGGAATCTTTTACTTGTAGCAGCAGAAATTTTCCTGGGGTTAAAGGAATTCCTCCTTAGTCAATATTTCAGTGTGCAGTTTCTTTAACACAAACGAAATACACCTTGGATTAAAAAAAGAATTCTCTCAGTGAGGCAGATTTTTGCTGTCATGGGCGCCCGGAGGGGGGGGCAAGAGGGGGCACTTGCCCCCCCCCCCCCCTGGAATTAAAAAAAGTCAAAATTCACGATAAAAAATAAAAGGGAAAAAAAGAAAATGAAATTAAAATGACAGTTAATCAAAGGAGTAATAGTTGAGAAACTTCATTACTAGTTTATATTGTAATTTTAACTAATTTTTTGAAAGGAATTATAAATTATATATATTTTTTTACTATCGTTATCATCTGTCGTCCCTTTATCCATTACATCAAACACGTCAAAATTGTTATTATTTGATACACCTAAAATGGGTTAATAATTGTACACTATTTGAGTGAAAAAAAAAAAAAAAAAATCCCTTTTTACAGGGGGGGGGGGCCCCTACCCCCGTTGTAGTTCAAAAATTTTCCCCCCCCCCTTGGGAAAATTTTTCTGCGGGCGCCCATGTTTGCTGTAAAAACTTTCAAAGATTCTTTATTTATTTGTTTATTCTTTTCATGACAAAATATAAACGTGTGCGTTCGTAGCACATGACTAACTTTTGACTTTTAACGGCAAATTCAGAAAGCTAAAGTGGATATTAATTCTGAGAAAGCTCTCCTGTCGCGACCACCCACCCCACAAAATCGAGGCCGACAGCAGCCGCAGCAACCGTTCGCCTGCAAATATCCGTAATATTCGTCGCGCGGCAGAGGAGTTTCCTCTCGGTTTTCGGTACCCACTTTTTTGTGACTGAGACTGCGACAATACCGTTCAGCCGGATGATGCTAAATTTAGAATCATACTGTGAGGGATGTTGATCAAAAGGACGCCTCCGAAGCCAGCGCAGTTCCACATCCTTCCATTGTCCTTTTAAGTTTCAGCCTTTTGTCAATTTCTCGAGGAAGCTTGATATTATTATTCAGAAGTAAAGCCGTGGTGTAACCGAATTAGGAAATATGATTTTTGATTGCGAAACGATGAGCAGTTTCGTTTTGTTATGCGTTGACCTTGAGCAAATTATGCTGGTATGCGCAGTGTTGTCGATTTGGGAATTTAAAAAAAAAAATTGAAACAAATATTTTTGCTTCAGTTCTCAAATGGATTCCAGCGAGCCGATGACCATTTACTTCATCATTATCCCGATCGTTAAGACTGTCTATAAGTTATTCTGTTGGTCGAAAATGGAAAAAATTTGGCTGTTGCTATGGTAACCATCAATAGAGTCACATTATAGATAAAGGCTATTCACGAGTAACCTTTAAATAGCGGGCACTTTAACGATGGTTACCAAAGCAACGGCCAAGTTTTACAATTTTCCACCAGTGGAATCAATCACTCATATACGTAGTCATAACGAGTCCGAGTCAAAGGATTACCTAACCTTGATTCTTTACAATTATTACGTATGATAAAAAATTATAGTATACCTAATTAAGAGACGGGGGAAAAAAGGTCTGAACATAGTGGGACACATTTCGTAGGACAAAAAGTTTCATGGATAAAATATCTAAACAGACATTAAAGAAGAGGACTAAAAATCTAGGCTAAAGTAAGAAGGACCAAAAGTCAAAGACAAATTGTCATTGCTCATTGGACTAAAAGTAATGGACTAAAATAAAATAGGTCATCAAAATAGGACATCAAGTCTTTTGTCCTGCGAAGGTGGTACCTACTAAGCTTTATTTCTCGAGTGTCTTATTGATTTTAAACAATTTCCCAACTGACAATACTGAGTGGATCAGATACAAATAGAGACCCATCACATGCTTTATGCTTCCCGTGCGCTATGAAAGCAGTGGTGGCTCGTGAAATGCGATATATCGATGTCCAATCCGCATTCAAAACCATAGAAAAGTATCGATTTCTCGGAGGTTTAATTGCACCGCCTAACGATCGTTACGTTTCTATAGTTTTAAATGGAGTAGACATCGATACATCGCGTTTCACGAGCCGCCACTGTATGAAAGTGAGGCAAGTCATAAGCGCTTCGCACACGATCAAACAGGTTTGATCAAACAAGTAATGGATGAGCCGACGTCCACAGCAAACGGCAGGTAAGCCAACCGTTGCATGTTCAGTCGATGTTCTGTTCGTCAAACAACAGGGACCAAATAATGTTCGGTCCCGTGCGTAAGCTCTCTGATTGGTCGAAACCGCACGCAAGATGAACGCAATTCAATGCTCGAGACCTAACATTATTTGGTCCCTGAGCAGTATGACGGCCCGTCAAACTGCAGAGTTGTATGAAGATGAATAGTGCGTCATCACTTCATCAGTTCACCAATTTCATTTGATAAAACTTATAGAGCCCGTTTTGAGGTGTTTGGGTCAAGTGTAGGTATATATATTTGAATTATGGAAGTGTAAAGTTGGCAATCCTAGAGTTTGATCAAACCCGTTTAAATGTGTACGAACGCATATATACGAGTTCATTTTTGCACGGGAACTCAGTAACATAACAGCCAACCGGCAACTAACAGTGAGAGGTCTTTATAAACCATGAAAAAAACTAACCTATGTCCATCACTCGCAGTCAAAGAGAAAACAAGAGTCGCAATTGAATGGAAGGCCTGCGTGGCTGCGTGGTCAACGTAGATAAGGGATCCGAACGCGGGCTGGCCTCTGATTGGCTGCAACGGGTGGAGCAAAAATGACTCGGGGTATAGGGAAAATAACACGGGATTTTCGTTCCGGGGCGTTTATCTCGAAACCCAAGCAAAATAGTATTTAAACAATTTATACGAGTCGATTCAGCAGATTTTTCCGAACAATTTGATAGGTCATAAGTGCCACTTTATTGCAAATTCGAAAAGACTGTTTCAGTTTAAAAGTACGCACAATAGTGTGATTACATGCTTGGCGTGTGCTCGAGCAGTGTTTGAGTAACTCACTATTGTGCGTACTTTTAAACTGAAACAGTCTTTTCGAATTTGCAATAAAGTGGCACTTATGACCTATCAAATTGTTCGGAAAAATCTGCTGAATCGACTCGTATAAATTGTTTAAATACTATTTTGCTTGGGTTTCGAGATAAACGCCCCGGAACGAAAATCCCGTGTTATTTTCCCTATACCCCGAGTCATTTTTGCTCCACCCGTTGCAGCCAATCAGAGGCCAGCCCGCGTTCGGATCCCTTATCTACGTTGACCACGCAGCCACGCAGGCCTTCCATTCAATTGCGACTCTTGTTTACTCTTTGCTCGCAGTAGTAAGCGATTGTTGTTTGTTGTTACGATGAGTCCCGACCAAATTTGAGCTGGAAAAAGGGACATTTGACTCAAGCTTTTTTCTGGTTCTCTATAACTATATCTACGTAGAATATATATTTAAACTTAAATACTTAAATAAAGTCTCATCCAGGGATATACTGGTCAACGCGGTGGTATGGTGTCTGCAGTGTCAGTTCAGTTTGTGGGGGAAGGGGGCTTTGGGGGCTCAAGCCCCCCCCCCCAACTTTTTAGAAAAGAGCTTTAGGTGAAAACAAAGGTAGTAACAAATTAAGCCCCCCTCTCCACCACTTTTAAATAGAGAAGGTCTTAAAAAAGGAGCAAAAAAAAAAGGTTATCACATTTTTTCAAGCTCCTTGCTCCCTCCACCACTTTTGAGCCCACAAACCGCAATTTGGGAGCCTGGCGGTTCGTGATTAAAATCGACTATCTTTTTCTAACACAAGAGCCAATTTGAATGTATCGATTATTTAGAGGTTCCTGTGACCTGATTGGAGATCAATTTTTTCCTACAGATTTAAATGTAAAGTAAGCATTGATACATCGCAATTTACTAGCCGGCATTGCTTAGTGCACGGAAAAAAAACTACGGTGAAAATAACCATACGGATACCTGATTTTGGCACCTGCTAGATGTTATGGTAATGTTAACCAGAAGTACACTATGTTTTGACTAGGTACTAGGTGATGTTACCTGATTGCATGTCGAATTTACTCAAAGTATCGGTAAATGTACCATACTTCTGGTCAAGTTTACCATAACATCTAGCAGGTGCCAAAATCAGGTATCCGTATGGTTATTTTCACTAATCTTTTTTTTCCGTGTGGAGGATCTTGCGATTTGGCAACAGTGTTTACTCTTCATTTGATTTTATGTCAAAAAATCGATCCAATAGAGAATCAGCACTGCAACAAAAATCGATTATTGTTCATAAATTCAAATGGAGGAAAAACATGGTAGCCTCATTGAACAGCCCGCCACTGAGACGGTTGAGTTTTCCTCGTTGCAATGGACTCTTCGAATAAAGAGCATGATGCATACATTTGAACGCTTGTTCCTAATTCATCCGTTTTATTATAATGATACATGCAAAACGCATCCACAATGAGTTTTAATTAATTTATTGGTTAATGATTAAATCATCACTAGAGAGCTCTTGCATCGCGCATCGAGCCGGAAAACAGTAAAGAGCGGTTTGAATTTATTAACTACCGATAAAATTTGACGTGGATTGAAAAATGCGACTGAACCACGATTCACCCGCGGTAAAAATACACTATAATAATTATATCTCTTCAGTTTTCGCAGAAATGCTGGCCCGCTCTCGATCACATGATGGATGAGCTTTTGCGGTCAGATACCACCCGCCCTTTAAACGATTTTACTCGTATATTAATACTCAAGCATAGTTTAGTCACATAATTATTGCCTCTCCGTCAAAACTAAGGTATGTACATGGTGTTTAAAGAGTAACCTTGCTTACTATGGTTTTCTCAAACACATCACCACGAAAAAACTGAAAACATTGGTTTAGGGACATTCGGACCAGAATTTTCATTTAAAAATAATGTCAAAACTCAAAATTTGGTCATAGGGGACTTCTCAAGACTTTCAAACTTCAACTTCCCCTATCTCATGATACCTCTTTGAATTTGAAAGGGCATTACATATTTCAAGCATATTGGCACAAACCGTGAGTTGGTTGCTGTTTTCCATGTTTGAAGTATCAAAGGTCAAAGCTCAAATTTGGACCAACCCTTTAAAAATCGCAAATTCTTAAAAAAAAAAAAAAAATCGTGAAACAAAATACTGCACATGCAAAATGCTCGACTAGTCAAATATTTTCAAGAAAAAAATACCAATTTTGAAATTCAGTAAACTATAGGCCCCTAACATTTTTAGCCGCACAATCTTTATTTATTTCTCAAAAACCATATGGTGAGTACATTGGTGGATACATGGAGGGGCGACATGCGACCTCCCTCTCGTTAGACCATAAAAGGTGTAAGAGAGGGGGAGGGAAAGGGGGGGAAGAAATTTTAATGAACAGGGGGTGAAAATCCCAAGTTCGCCCTCCCCGTTCGGGGAGACTACAATCCCAGAACGCAATCGCGAAACACCCTGTATATGTATTAATGTTGAATCCGTTCATACTCAAATAATGATTGTTCACTATAATTGATAATAACTTCGCCGTTTGCACACCATCTCTTTACTCGCGCATAACATTAAAATTCATATCATCTAGAGGTTTTTGTTTTTGTCCTCACATACTGCACTTCAATAATACTGCAAACTTTATACTGCTACACTTCTTCAAACCCATTCACAGCTTGATGATGCGGGTGATTGACAATACATTGGTTTTTACCTCTTAATTACTGACCGATCATTTAATTTTCTGCGTATCGATCGTCAATACTAAGTATACTTGTGAGCGTGAGCGATTCTATTGGTCGAGTGCAGATGTGACACGGTAACTATGGTAATCATCTTCTTGTTCTGACTGTGCCACTTCAGCAGCCTGAATAACGAGTGGGTAACTTAACTCGATAACTCCATGGTAGGAATAGCCACAGTGTCTCAGCTCTAACCTAGCAGCGCTCATAGGTAGTTTGAACGATTGATGTACCAAAAAACTAAGAAGGTCACCAAAATGTCATGCGTTTCGGCAGCCATCTTGGATTTAAGAATTTGGAACAACAGATGGCATAAATGAATTCAAGGATAAAAAAAAAAAAAAAAAAAAAAAAAAAAAAAAAAAAAAAAAAAAAAAAACCCACAACCCAAATTTCATACATACACGTTCATTATTAAGGGTTCTCATCAAATTAATGGAGCGTCAAACCCCATTTTCAGCTCTTTTTGAAACTTTGAGCGGCTATAAATTTTGAACGAAAAGTTTCCCTAGGACACCAGACCGCAGTTTGCGCCATGAGCAAGGACGTTAAATCATCTTTTTTTTTTTTTTTTTTTTTTTTTTTTTTTTTTTTTAACGACGGTTTTCGTTTAAATTCAAGCGTTCTGCAGTTGCTAAATTTCCCAAAAGCTTAATGGTAACTACCATAAACGTTACCGAACATACAAGCTACAACAAGCTACGACGTCAAGTGAAAGGTATTTTTATTTTCTATCGATTAAATTAAAAAACAATTAAATTGAGGTTGAGTAATAAAAAATTCATGTGCAGATAACTATTCCGACTTTGAAAATTGGCAACGCAGCTTTTTTGAGGCATTCGTTAAAAAACGACCAAGATTTAGATGCATCAGATGGTCTCTTGTCCATCCTAAAAGTATCTCACGATTACTCTTACTTTAGTACTCTCCGGGTGAAAAACATCGATTTTGAATAAGGTCCTTTGCAAGAGCCAATTCAACCCCCGGCAAAAAAATCTCCTTTGACGATCGGAGCCAACGCGACCACTGTCTGACCGGATTTCTGATGGGTAGGGGAGCCCGGGGTCGGTTGTGCCACTTTTCGTAAATTTGTCATAAAAAGCTAAAAAACGCATAAATTGTTTTGAAATTTGGCACACAGTTTTCTTAGGTGGTGCTTAATTCAATTTGATTTTATACGCTTTTTGTCTCGACTGAAACTTTGATATATTTAAGTTTGAAAAAAGTGCAAAAAGTGTCACAACTGCCCCGGGCCCGGGGCGGTTGTTCCAGTTTTTGGGGCAGTTGTGCCAGTCCTCTAAAATGTATATTTTAGGGACCGAAAATATTTTAAATGCAATACTGCAAAGGCAATAGACAGAGGAACATTAGGGGATAGATTTTGAGGCAATAAATCGCCGCTACCCCTAACCCCCCTTCTTTTTTCCAAAATTAATGAAAATTCAAATAACTGATTGAAGCCAATTGAATTTGCTGGCTTTTTGGATTTTAAATGTTTTAGTTTTTATTTTTATCATAATTTTTTATCAATATATCCTTTTAGGCTTTCAGTCTCATGACTTCTATCCCCGTTCAACCTCCCCCCCCCCCTCACCCCACATTTTAAAGGACTTGGCCAAAAATTAGCTATTTTACTCAACCTTGCTGAATTTGATAGCTATTTTTTTGGCTTGGATTTTTTTATTTGTTTTTTGTCACTTTATTCCCAACTATTAGCTGATTTTTGGCTTAGAATCTTTTAACGCCCTCCCCTTCTTTAAAAAAACCACTTAGGATCCACTATAGGATCAACTAACCTTAAAAAAGTCGAAAAAAGACTTGGCACAAGCGCCCCTGGACATCTGTCACAATCGACCCCAAAGACGTGATGTTGGTAAATAAAAGAAAAAAATATTAAGACATAACCAAAAACAATGATTGCCGCAATAAAAATGTGCTCCTGGGTATACTAAATACATATATGTAAACATTCATTGGGTAAATGTCACTGGAAGAGTACCAACATGAAAAAACTTTTCCCTCGATTGAGCCAGAACGACCCCTTAAAACCGCGAAATTTTCTAACGGGCTCTTAAACCCGACGAATTCAGTTGAAATTGCACATGGTAGGTCATCATGACTTCGTGCATCAGCTTGATTTTTATTTTTCATATTCACCGACAGGTAGCGCCAGGAGACGGCATGGAACAACTGCCCCGTGGCACAACCGACCCCGGGCTCCCCTACCCTTTTGGGAGCCAAATCAGTACTGCCCTCAATACGTATACCGTGTTTGCATTTACTTTAAATTCTGATTAGGTATAATGTTCAGACTGAATATTGCATACCCAGCGTGACACCTGTCACTATGACAAGATAAGTAATTAATTTTGTTTGACGAGGCTCTAAATGCAAAGAAAGAGCTTTTAATTAAATTACTTTCAGGCTGAATCTTGCAGCAAGCATGGACGCAAACGTCTGCCCTACAATGAGGAATGGAATTTAAGAGAGTCATGAACTCAAATAAAGTAAGTTTCTTTTGTTGATGAGGTGCGGTGGAATATGAATAAATTTTAATTAAGAAGAAGCTAGAATAAAAATACATGATAATGTTGCTTTGTGAAGGGTAGCGTTTTTGACTGTTCCCTGAATCTTACGACTGAAATGATTGTTCGCTTTTATTGTCTCCAAATCTTTCCGCGTAAAGCTTCAAGTGTACAAATCAATACGTATACAGTACCGAATTTTCATAGCGGCTGCCATCACCTGAACGAGGAGAAACGTACATTTTACAGTTCTCCCAGTTTCTGTCAAACTTAAATTCCCCTCAAATGTTGGCAATTTGTGTGCGAAGGAGGTAGAAGAGAGCATTTTCGAAGAAGAGGCGTCGAGTTCATTGAAGGGATGAATCCCTTTCCATCTCCATTTCCAATTAACTGCCTTTGTTACATTTTTTCAAAAGAATGCCATAGAATTCATTTTTAGGTCAAAAAGCTAACATTATTTTTGCATTGCAGGAAAGAGTCAGTGACTTTTCCAAGAATGTATTCAATAGGTATTAGAGCTCACGCAGTTTGAGTGTCACGTTGACAGATTTTACAAGAAGCGGTGCTAGCTTTCGAAATGCATCGGTGAGTGGTTGGCTATAGAAACTAATCGTAACTCTTTTCTAAAAACCCGCTCACCGATCCGTTTTTTATGCATTTCGGAAGCAGGTACCGCTTTTTGTCAGAACCCAAAACTCAAAATGTGTGAGCTCTATTTTTCGAACACACGATTAGATTCATTCAGTATCTCAACGAGAAAACCCTAGGGATGAGGGCTCAACATTTGTCTTAGCTCGTTCTAGAAGGGCAAGGGAATCACTTGAAATTAACATATTTTTAGAAAATGGGGCTGTTGCAAACTTTCTGCTCACCTTTGTTTTAATTTTAGGAAATTGAGAGGGACTTAGCTTGGCGGAATAGGAACTGTATACAAATTGAACTACCAGATTCTTAAGAATATTCATTCACACTCCAATACAAAGATTACTTACACATGCAGATATGGCGCAAGCTATACCTCGTCCGTGTAAAGTGAAAAATGGATAAAACTCCCGCCGTGATACAACCGAGCATACAGAGGGATTCATAAAGATTACAGAATTCTGGTTCGAAACTATTACTTTTACCACTTTTCCTGTATGTTTGTTTGCGGAACTAGAACAAACATGGAACATGTGAACAGTAGGACGTGGAACACGGCAGTGGCGTAAACTTGGGATAATTATTGGGGGGGGGGCAAACCAACTTTTGAGAGACACACTATGGGGGTCTGGGGGGACACCCCCAGTGAGAGGGGGGGGGTCCGGGGGTCCTCCCCCGGAAAAAAACGAAAATTCAAGCTCTCTCAGACGTTATTTTAAGCCATGTCACCGTATAAAAAATGCCACCAAATGTAAACAAATTAAAAATAGATTTTACGTTTATTTTTTCATTTCTCAGGCAAAAATGTAGTGTTCCGCTCAGTGGCGTAAAATTTGAGATTCTTTTAGAGGGGAGGGGGTAGCAAGTAGTCCGATACTTTGGGGAATCTGAGGGGGACACTTTTCAGTAATAGGGGGGGGCTGGGGGTATTCCCCCAGAAAAATTTGAACATTTGTGTTCTCTCAGACTATATTTTAAGCAATTGAATCTTTCAAAAATAACCAACCGACAGAATTGAAGTTAGTAGACTCAATGTATATTTTCTTTATTTCATTGACAACAGATAGGAATTTTTCACTTTAGATTTACTTTAGGCGCAGTTTCAGGGTAAAATAGAGCCACTTATTCTTGCCATTTCTTGCTTCTCGGTTCCTGTAATTATTCCTTTCTTTCTTTATTTTTGTGTATATTTCCGTCTTTTTCTTTTCTCCCTCCCTCTTTTTCCCTCCTCTTTTTCATCAAATTATTGGGGGGGGGGGTGGGCAAAATGATACTTTGCCCCCCCTCCTCAAATATTGGAGGGGCAAAAAGGCCATGCCCCCCCCCCCCCTAAGATTACGCCACTGGAACACGGAACAGTTTTGTAACAGACAAACATGGAAAATGTAATCTTTTCTCTGTAATCTCCTCAGTATGTCCGGTTGTATCGCAGCCGGAGTCGACTTTTCAAAATTCGAGCATAAGCCATATCTGTATGTCTAAGTAATCTTTGCTCCAAAATCCCTTCAGAAAAAAGAAGACAAATATGCGTTCTATGCCGTTCTTATGTGTAACAGTTGAATCAATCGTCCGTTATACTTCATTTAAATTCGTCTGTGAGTAACACTAGATACAGTTCATACGGTAGCTGGAGGGTGATATTTAAGCTATAGTTCCAACCTCTGCTCTGCAAGTGTACACGGAGACCGAGCTACTTCCCTCGCTGCGATCCATCTTAGAGAGTACAGCCGCAAGAGATTGACTGACACGATGAGAAAAGACCAGCAACCAACCAACCAACAGTTGATTGGCGTGTTGTCGAGTTCTTTGGACAGCGGGTCATCGAACCCGAGCCGAGTCCATTCAGTCTTGAGTCAGTCTGCGCGGCGGTCGACATCGTGTCGCGTCGCACCGTAGGTTATGTTCGGATTTCCCTCAAATTCGGAATAAATCGATTTCTAGATCGAAAAACTACTGGAAAACTCCCGGGTTATTCATACCCGCAATCCTGTGCTATTTAAACCTTCCACTGTCACTGTTTTTGAAATTTAAATCAAACAAAAAGAGATAGATAGAGAGAGAGAGACAGAGAGAGAGAGAGGGAGAGAGAGAGAGAGAGAGAGAGAGAGAGAGAGAGAGAGAGAGAGAGAGAGAGAGAGAGAGAGAGAGAGGAGAGAGAGAGAGAGAGAGAAGAGAGAGAGAGAGAGAGAGAAGAGAGAGAGAGAGAGAGAGAGAGAGAGAGAGAGAGAGAGTGAGAGAGAGAGAGAGAGAGAGAGAGAGAGAGAGAGAAAGAGAGAGAGAGAGAGAGAGAGAGAGAGAGAGAGAGAGAGAGAGAGAGAGAGAGAGAGAGAGAGAGAGAGAGAGAGAGAGAGAGAGAGAGAGAGAGAGAGAGGAGGAGGCATCGGATCGAATTTCAAAACATTCATTGTGTTTTTCTAGAAACTTCTTCGACTTGAAACACGTGCCATTTGGCATACATGAAGGGTAAAAAAAAAGTATGAGGATTAACTGCGAGAGAAGATTTCAGAATGCAGTAAATGTAAATACGGAATTGTGAATTATTGTACCATGTAACTGATGATGAAATACACGTAAGAAAATTTTAAATGTTGAAGCAATTGGAATGGGGAGGGCTCGTTAAAATTGAGGTTGAAAAATGTTGATATTTGGAGGTGATCTCAAGGCTAATCCGGACCAACCTTGAGATTTCTTCCAAAACTCAACATTTTCTAAATTTTGAAGGAATCTTGTCATTCTATTCTTGATTTCTTTCTACAATATTTAAAAGTTTCATAGTGATTTTCCAATTTTTTTAAAAGAAGTAATGCGAGGCAGATCGAGAATAATAAAGGGTTGCGTTTGTCAGTATTTAGCGGTAGATTGAGGATTTAATTTGGCAAAAGAAAGTTGATAAATTCTGAAATTTTCTTCGAGGAGATAGTTATAATATCGCGATGTCCTCTCTTAAAAGCCTATTGATCTGACAATGGTTTTATTGCGATCCATATCCCTCGAGATTTTTTAGAACGACCTGAGATAGATTATTTTCACCTGCTACCTCAACGAAATCTGACTCACTAAATCTTAGCATTCGACATCTGTTAAACGGGAGAAAATGATATAAAAGAAAAGAAGTAGCACTTAACGTAATAAATGGTAAAAGCGAGCTGTTGTTCTCTTTTTTTTCTGTCTAAAATATGTAGGGAATTCAATTTGGAGGACATGACACTCACCTGAAACAAAAGACGGAGACACAAATATTAATTAACAATAAGAAAATTAAACATCTATTCAGTCGGTAATTTTTTAAGCACAACGCAGTCACATGGACTTTAACATAAGGACGTTTGACCCTTTCATGCTCGCATTTTGGGATTCGACTTTTTTTGAGATTTTTTTAGACTATTCAAAAGAGGACAATTTTTTAAGAATTTTCGATGGGTCACACAATTTTTTGCAGAATGTCCATTTAAATTCCATTGAATTCCATGTTACATAAAATGGTGCACATGTGTACCACTTCACGTGAAAGGGTTAACATATTTGGTCCACCTCACAGGCTCCTTCACCATGTTAAGTGTGAGGTGTGAGTTGGCCTTTTACATCATAACCTCGAGTCAAAAAGTGTGATTCAATAGTCGAGCGAAGGCCTATAGTCCACGTCGGAACGTGGGTGGAATGATCATTATGACTTTCAAGAAACTTTTCAGGGGGATCAGTAATTTAAGTACTTTTCTGTGCAAAGTCATGATTTGGTATAATTGCAATTTGATATTTTTTGAAAGAAAATATCATTTCAGTTTAGAAATTCGAAAAGGTCTGTTCAAAATCAGTAGCCTTCTTTATGCGAGAGATCTCAATCCGGGTTGGTTTTGAACCTGGGTCCAACTCGGATTATAGCGCATAAACACTCGCGGATTTGAACTCGAGTTGAAAGGATTTATTTATTCTTCTTTTCTGCGTTTGTTTACATTTTTGGCGAAAATGGCGGCGATGCTTGGTGCGGTAAGGACAAGTGCGGCCGCATAAGACGCCTGTTTAACCTCGCTCGTTTTGGTGGCATTGATGCCGCGTGAACCCGGGTTCGGAACTCCGAGGTGTTTATGCGCAAAATCTCAACCCGGGTTCACCGACTCGACTCGGTTCCGAATTGGGGTCGAGTCAAACCCGAGTTCAGCGAAAACCGAAGAGTTTATGCGAGCATCCCAACCCGGGCTCAGCTGAACCCAGGTTCTAGAACCCGGGTTGAGATCACTCGCATAAACTAGGCTAGTAATTTCATTGAAAAATTGCATGATTTCACACATTTTCAATGCATAGTATAAAATAGGAGAGTTCGCAGTTGCAATGAATTATCGTCTTTTTGGCAATAATCAGATTTAACAAACATTAGACTTCACTATACATGTAGCGAGGGCCTAGAACAGCGGTTCCCAACCGGTGGTCCGCGAACCGAGTTTTGGTAGTCCGCGAAGACCTTGCCAAATTTTCTCCGTTTTTTTACTTCTTTTCGCCAAAAGTGGCAACGTTGAATTTGTGACTAATAATTTTTTATGTAGCAGGAAAAAAAAAGTTGTATTTGCTAGGGAAGTAAGCTATCATTTGAACTAGTCACAACCTAAAATTTAGCTTACGACCGCAACGCTCCCACCAGGGCCGGTTAGTTTTTATTTCCCCCCTCCATTGTCCAAAAAAAAAAAATGCCTCCCGGCAGGCCGGTAAGACGAAGTAGATTCCATGCTTGGTTAAATCATTTTTTCACAAATTTAAATATAGGTTATCATTTTTGTTGAATTTTTCTCTGAATTTTTCTTTTTTATTTAATCAGCTGCTCAAAATCCAAATATTATTGTGAAAAAGATTATATTACCAATAGAGAAATGTGTAATCTTTACAATGCAAGTGAGAAATAAAAGCTAGGTTATATAAGTTTTTCACAAATTTCAATAAATAGGTTATGTTATGATTTTCTTTGAATTATTCAATTTTCTTTTTTTTTATCAGCTGTTCAACATTTAAATAAAAATGACCATGAGAAAAAGATTATAGTACAAAGATTGAAAAATGTATAATCTTTGTAACGGTAATGAGGAATAAATCTGAATAAGAGCAGCTGATAAAACAAGAAAATAAATAAATAACGTACCTAAGCAACAGTGTACGTGTAAAACAAAGAAAGAGCAATTATACCAATACGCCATCCTTGTCTTTCACTTGTAAAATCCCATAAGAAACTAAATAGCTCGTAAAACACGTAAAACACAAGGAAAATTCAAGGCAAAGAGCATATGAACTAAAAACATCCTCCACGATATATACTAAAATTTTTGAAACAAAAAAACAATTTCTTCATATAAAAACACTGCCAAAAAACCCGAAAAACACATCGCTATAACTCGCTTGCAATGCAAAAAACAAAAAAATGACTCGAGTAAAAAAGCTGCGTAACAAAACGGCTAACATAAATTTTCCCAAAAAAAATACTCAAAACAAACACTCCTAAAAATAAACCTCAAAAACACATTTTACGACTCAAACACGGCCCATAACGCGAAAACTAACTGTCGGATTTACACCATCTTCGAACTCATCCAAGAATTAAACCCAACGAATAGTTGAGACAAATTTCAAGAACAAAAACCAAAAATTACGAACAGGATCGTGGGACATAAAAACGGTAAAACTAGCTGAAACATACATATAAAGATATATATATATATATATATATATATATATATATATATATATATATATATATATATATATATATATATATATATATATATATATATATATATATATATATATATATATATATATACAATTTTCAACGAGTGGTATTTTCTCACTCAGGGGACCATGAAACGTGCTCATTTGATAAAATTTCCCGAAAAATCCAACATCGCACCCTCCGCAATAAGTAGATTCATGGAATCTACTTAAAAATCATCGACTTTTCATTTTTTCAAGTGGTGGTCCGCAGCATCCGCCGATCGTCCGATTGGTGGTCCGCGACCATAAAGAAGGTTGGGAACCGCTGCCCTAGAAACGTTTAGCTGCTGCAGAAACAAAGGCTCAACATAGATATGTAAGAAGAGCCCAAGATAAAAAATCGTCTCAGTTCTTCTCTTTTCATAAATATTGGGAGGAACTCTGCGGTTGATTATGTATAGGTTTAGTCAGTTAATTGATCAAATTCGGCAACTTAATTCAGCAGTATTGCTCCCACAACCGAGCAATGAATTCCGATCACCGGATCACGAGTGATCACCACACGGTTTACCGGAATCTTTTAGTACTTTTAAGGTAATCAAAGAACTCAGTCTTTGGAAGGTTAAAGAAAAGGAGGTAAACAAACAACCACCAAATACTGGCTTTGAGGACCAGGGGGAGGGGGACGGGGTTGCTTATAACATTCTTAGATTCCTCCATTGTTGTGGTTCGTTGAGTTGGACTCGAAGCGGTGAATCGTAGAATGACGTCACTCTTCAATCAGTCAATTTCCGAGATTTAAACCTCTGTGCGATCACAGCACAGTGAGTCGAAACGTAGAATTTCCCGGACACAACTTTATAAATAAAATCAAGACCGTAAATGATGAACAGAAAAATAAATTTAAAATGTGTGACTTTATTTATTTGTAAGAGCTTAACCCTTGTAAGCCCCAGTGGCTGTTCGTGCAATGTGGGAACAACGGAGTCTCTCTATTTAAACCTACGTCAAATAATCGATCTCCTGGGGATTCACTGAATGCCCGAGAAATCGATACTTTTGTAAAGGTTCAAATGGCAAAAAACATGGTTGCAAAATAGCAAGAGTCGTCACTGGTGAGCCCAAGGTATTTCGACCAACGTATGGTACCAAGAGGGGTCTGAAAAACTGCCAAACGGTTTTACACCGTAAATACTTTCTTTCTTCAAATATATAAATAAATAAATAAATAAATAAATAAATAAATAAATAAAATAAAACAGTAGTTCAAGTATGATGGAGTACATTTTAATGAATTTTTTAAGACCAATTTTTATAATAATCTATCACCCATTTTGGATATTTGTGGTTTTATATTTTTCGAAAAATTAATATTCTAACAAAATGCAACAAATTGGAAGATTTTGCAGTTTTTTGTTTCCCTTCTAACTTATTTTGCCATTAAAATGTGAAAAATTGAACCACCGGTCCTTAAATGACATGAAATTTTCTGGAAAGCATTCATTGAACCGGAATCTATCCATAACCTAAAGGTTTACAGAGCCTAAGAACCCTAATAACAAAGACAATTATTGTTATCCAAAAAACTTGAAAATTGTCATGAATGTCGGCTGTATTAGTACCTATCTAGAATTTCTTGAAGTCAAATCTTATTAATTATATAAAAAAAAAACAAAAAAAAAAAAAAAAAAAAAAAAAAAAAAAAAAAAAAAAACAAACACACACAAAAATGAAAGTTTTAACCTGAAAGAGTTTACCTGTGGTCGTTTCAGACCCCCCTCCCCCCTTTGGCTCACGAGAGTTAAAGCAAAAGAAAACAACAACAACTTTTCATGGCTGGAAAAATCCAAGTTTTCAATCAGTGTGCGTCAGTCACGTACACACCACACATTCATATAGACTCGCGGTGTTGCGGTGTTTTTGTTTACCTGAGACCTGAGATCTGAGACTTGAGCCTCGAGCCCTGGCCCAGCTGGATTGCCATTGTTTACCGTAAAGTAAAGTAAATACAACCCGACCCCGTCTTACATCAGCCTTACAGAGTGCCGTAGTTGTAATTGTAGTTGACGACCTCACGACTCCCCCCCCCCCCCCACTCTCTCTCTCTCTCTCTCTCTCTCTCTCTCTCTCTCTCTCTCTCTCTCTCTCTCTCTCTCTGTCTGTCTCTCTGTCTCTCTCTCTCTCTCTCTCTCTCTCTGTCTCCCTCTCCCCCCTCCCTCTCCCCCCTCTCTCTCCCCCCTCTTTCTCTCTCTCTCTCTCTCTCTCTCTCCATCTCTCTCCCTCTCTCTCCCTCTCTCTCTCTCTGCCTTTCTCTCTCTCTCCCCCCTCTCTCACTCTCTTCCTTTCTTTCTTTCTTTCTCTCTCTCTCCTTCTCTTTCTCTTGCGTCCGTTTGAATGATGCCGGTGCCGATCTGTCACTATGTTCCTTCCCGTTGCCCGTTCGTTGCTTCGCTCCGTCCGCTCCATCTATCCAGCATCCATCGGTCCATCCATCCATTGATGGCAGGATCAAAACTTGTAACAGTCGTAACCCCGTAACGGGGAGGACTGAGCCGAGCGAGAACGAGGAAGTATCATCGGTGATCGGGGTTGCCATTTGGCTTGAACGGAAACGGAACGGATTTGACAACGAAATTCAACAAACAACGATCAGTCCCAGTCCATGGAAAGATTATTGGAAAAGATACGAAAGGGGGGGGGGTGGGGGGGGTACCCAGACCTGACTATCACTGGGTGGTGTCCACGAGACCTTTCATTGGGGTTCAACAATTATTTCGCCCCTTTCTGGAAAGTTTTCTGCGGGCGCTCATGCTTTGCGAGCCAAGTATTCTCAGAGAAGAGTGAGTTTTGGATTTTTTGTTTTTGGTCTCGTCGTTGTTTTCGCAGTATTTTACGTTAGAGATGATGATGGTCTATTTGCTTACAGTAACAAACCTTTGTAAGAGCTCCCCATTCTATTAAATTCAAGCAAAGCGGCAACAGTGGAAGTGAACTTGAAAAGCCATAAAGCGTGACACAAACCGTTTTCGAAGTTGAAAGATAGTCTATCTCGTACCTGATTTTCCCTGGATTGATTGTTGAGAGGAACTCATCGGATGTACCGACCGATCCAGCGAAGATCCGGTATCGGATCTTCGCTATCCTAGCTACGTGATGAGGTGGGGGTGATTTCACAGTAACGGGAATGCAGCTTAGTTTTTGTTTCCAGAGGCTCTTGGGTTGGAGGTTTTAGACAAAGAATAATGGCGGAAAAGTAATTTTTTAATGAAATATTTGCTGTCTCTCATGAATTTTTGAGTGAAATTTTTTCACCCCATATCACTTTTCCACCTACATTGTAACAAACACAAAGAATATAAAAATGATTTTGGCCTGGAGCCTAGTGTGCAATTATTCGATGTAAACCCACGCTAAATGTTGAATTTGAGAGTGTCTTTCAAACACTCAAAAGTTCGACCTTTTTCATGCGTTTAAATGGACAGAATGCAAAGTTGCTGAAAATGGCGCACGCTTCACCACTGATTTTAGGGCAAACCATCACAGGTCTACATAAATTGCCATTTATTCTATTGAGGTCAAAATTCGATATGGGCCGTTTCCAAAAAAAAAAAAAAAAAAAAAAAAAATTCGTATCATTCTTCCAAAAGATCCAAACTAAAAAAAAAATTTTTGGTCAAAAATTTTTTGCGCGCTAGCTCTTATAGACTTTTATTGAGTTTTGAATTTCCAAGAAAAGGTATGTACATTGTACAAGCATAAACGAGCGTGGTGACTAGTTTTCAGTATTACCCCCAAATTAATCCACAAAATATATCCAAACAACAAATTCAAGAGAGAAAATTGAGCCCTTATAGTCGGCTCGTATATTCAAAAATAACTAGAAAAATTGAGCGTTTTCCGTAAAAAACAACGAAACGATCCAATGCGTGATGAAACGATCAACCAAATATCGATATTCTTAGGTAGGTAAAGCTCTTTTTTACGCAGTGTTGGTCGAATTATGTGTTTTGACCGTTAATTCGGGCCGAAAACCGGCCTTTCTCTTATTGCACCCCCATTTTTATTCGAAATATTCTTCTGATTAGGTCCCTAGTGTACATATTCGAGGTGCATGAAACTATCATACCTCAAAATTTCGATCAAAATTAATGGCAGCCACTAAAACCACTGGTTAAGTTAGGTCCACTCTAGTGCGAAGGTAAAGGTAAGGTAGGTGCGGTGGGTTCTCTTATAAAGAAAATAATCCAGTAGTCAGTTGTGAGAGGAGAAAGCGCCTTCAAAACAAGAGAAATGCAACACCATCGTCAGCATGTAGGAATAGTTACATAACTATCAAAATAATTGCGATAGCTTAGGACGAAATAATTCCAATGGAAAGACGTGCCATATAACGGGTTTCAGTAATTTGAAGTTCTAATCAAACCATCACTTCCGATTTAGGCGAATCTTCGATGGACTGAACTTTGTTGACTTGAAGCCCAAGTACTTTACAATCTGGTCTCCCGCGCTCAGTGCTGGGTTCCAATCTTTGCACTTTTGTTTATTGATGATCGGGAGGAGGAGAGGGGGGGTGGGGTCGCATTTTGGTAGCACTAGCCCTTCTAAACTTAAGATATTTGACCAATGTTCGAACCAGAGGGAAGGGGGGGGGGGGTCTGTAAAGACCCCGGACGGTTTTTCACCGAATAGAGATGACTTATATAGCTCCTTATATTTTTAAACATTGAGTCTTTTAAGTTGTAAAGTAAACATCCTTCTCCATGTCGTAAGACCATTTTTCATAATATGTCACAAATTGTTGGACATGTTCATGGCTTTTTTCGAAAATATTTGCGGTTCCAAATAAAAAACAAAAACAAACAAAATGCAACTAATTGAAAATATATAGACTTTTTTGTTGCTTTTTTTTTTTTGTTACTAACCATTAAAAAATGGAAAATGAAATCAATTTTCCTGATCAGCCAAGAAATTTCATGGAAAGAATTTATCAAACAGGTTTCCATCCATAACCTGGAATGTTGATGAACCTAAAAAACTAAATGTATAAGCACAAAGAGCCTAGTAACATCTACAATTATTGTTGTTTTAAAAAGTGAAAATTGGCATGAATGTCAGTATCACCAGTATCTTGAATGTTATGAATAAGTCCCAAAATTTAATTGAAAAAAAAAAAATAAATAAATAAATAAATAAATAAATAAATAAAACATAAAAAAAATAAAAACAAAATCAGTGTTTTATGCGAAAAAAAACAAAAATAATAGCAAATCTAACCTATGGTTGTTTCAACCCTCCTCCCCCCCCCCCCTTGTGCTCCCAAAGGTGAGAGTATCTATATTGCCTCGGGAAAATTCTTCTTGTATATAATTTTTTATTCCACCCCCTTCCTTTTATTCGTTTTTTCAAACATCAATAATAATTTATGAGCGGACATTAGGATACTCGTATTATCTCGCTATTCTCATTCTATTCAGTGGCGTCGCGTGCCATCTGGCAACGATGCAATTGCTCCATTTAAACTTATTAAATATATCGCATTATCCTTGTGCACTGTGCACCCCCTGACTTCGATCTTTTACATTAGTTTAATGGACAGAATACATTGTTGCCAAATGGCACGCGACGCCACTGATTCTATTTCATGATGAATCTCAACTACTCGACGCGACGCGACGCGACGCTATAGCCACCAGCGACTCTAATGACTTGGTTTGTTTGTATAGTAAGCAGTCGTAATGCGTCCTTAGACAAATATTCTATTTCAGTCGGTCATGCCAGACGCATGTATATTCTCGGAAACGAGCTCCTGGGTCATTCCTCTACACCACTACCGATGACTTACTTAATAATCCTTACATCATGTCAAACAGCCTTACTCGCCAATTTTCACCTCGCACATGGATGGTCTTACAATTGCATTGAAATTATAAAATGTCCCTCTAATGCATCCTTCCCTGGCTCACTAATTATCGTCTCCTACCGTCGAATTTAAGAGTAGAGCCAATGACTCCTCCTGGAATTCTCATTACCGTATATTTCGTCTTCGGCAATTTAGCATATTCCTTCCGGTTCACCGAAATTAGAAATCTAGACAGATCAATTCAGATATTCTGAAAAATACTGGCTGAGGATTTATTTCCGCAAATCGAGGATTCCTCAAGCGTGATCACCGTCACTTTTTGGACTACAGTGGTGCCATTGTTTCCGTGGAAAAAGTAGAGAGTGCGAGTCTGATGTTTGATATCGCTATAGAGAGGGGCAATTCTGGTGAAAAAGCCGTTGAAAATACTTCCGTTACGGGAGCATCAGAAAAGTCAAAAATTGACTCTTGAAAACTTTATAAATGCTCCTCTAAACAAACTTCCTACATGGCGATTGAATTAAGGGGCATAGCAGTGATTGGGTCCTGTTTAATCGCAATTTTTTCGTTATGGAAGAATCTTAAATGTGACGGGACTTCCTAATTTTCACCCGCTCATGACTGCGCCTTATTGGATTTCTCTTGAATTGCCTTTTATGGGCTTATGAGGGAATGTTGATACTTTTTCATATGCTTGAAATGTAATTTTCACACGATGATTTGATATAAGCATCGACCCTTCATTTTGCTGTAGCAAAAGTTTTCAATAGACCCAACTAACGAGTATTTAATGACCAATTCAGGTAAAAGCGCAAATTCTCTCTACCACTCCGTAAATTGAAACATCGGAAACTTATCCGACGATTCATAATCGCACTGTTTTATTTTTTGCTTCTTAAATGCGAATAGAAACAGATAAAACTGTCTCTGATACCCTCCTCTTTTAGATTTTAAAATGAGAAAGAATTCTCTTATTTGTTTTGAAATTATTAAGATGATACTTTCAGCCACAATGAACCAAGCTCTTGCCAAAGTTCCTTCCAAGCCCAAGCTACGGCAGTATATAGCTATATAGATTTCCTTAATATCCTTTTGTTTTTTTCCCCCAGAATGACCGTCAGCTGCAGGCTGAATACTTCCGCGGTAGTGAAACTGGTGTTTGATGAGCTTTTAAAATTGTGTGCTTCGTTTGTATCAAAATGAATGTAATTTATAATTCTTTCCTTTTTCGTCTTCTTCATTTTAACCTAAGTAATGGATATCGTTCTGTACTGCAAAAGGATATTTACATTTATAAATAGGGTAAGTAAGTAATTTGAAATATTCGAAATAACAAGCTAGATGGATTGGAATAAAAGAATTAAAGGAAAAAGAAAGAAAATGAAAATAAATTCTTATCATTTATAAGGGGAGGCTCAGAAGTCGTCGCCGCCTCCGATTTTGAAAACGATTGAACGAATATGTAGCTAAAGTAAAACTACTAGATGCGTGTTTCTCACTTTTTGCCAATGGGCCTTCCTAAAGCGTCAGGAATTTTTGAAAGTTGCCGAAATTCACGTAAATATTCGGAACGCTCGGGTTTTTTTACGTGAATTTCGGCAACTTTCAAAAAATTCCCGACGCTTTAGGAAGGTCCATTGGCAAAAAGTGAGAAACACGGGTCTAATAGTTTTACTTTAGCTACATTTTCGTGCAATTGTTTTCAAAATCAAAGGCGGCGACTTTTGAGCCTCCCCTTGTTAGCCCGTATTAATAATTAAATTACTCATTAGGTAAGCCATAAGCCTTTTAATCCATGATCATCATCAGTGGCAACTAATATGTTTAAATAAATAAGAGTCACAAAATATAATTATTTTTTTTTCTTTTATAAATTGGAATGGGTTCAAAACGATGAAATCAAGTATAGCTTGTTTTTGCATTAAATATTTGATTTGATGTCTTGTGTTACTTTTCCAGAAGGAAAACAAAAATTGTTGGAAAACTATTTTAAATGAACTAAATAATCAACCCATGCATACATCTACGAGTGTAAGTTGCACACTTGGAGGCAGCGGCGCACAGTGTGTCCTATGCGGCAAAAACCCTATTTATCCAAATCCATCGAAACTCTTCAAAATTAAGGTAATTCTACTCCTTAGGGTATAGACTAATAGGTTTGGACGGTTATTTCGACTTTTTTTCATTTTATTTGGAGATATGAGGCTTGGAATTGGAGTTTTATTCATAAAACCGAAATTTGCTGTATTTTTTGGAAATTTTAAATCGGTACTTTTAGACTGTTTAATCGTTATTTTTGAAATAGGAGGCACTTTTCTGGACAACATAAGACCTATTTAATAAACCTTCATGGTTAGTTTGAAAAAAAAAAAAATTATCATGCATTGGCAAGACTTATATTGCCAACTCCTCGAATTAGAAGGAACTTTTGCAAAGTTATAGACTTTCAAAAGCTAGCTCCGGTGAGCTCCGGTTTCTCGTTGGCATTTTTGGCATGCTGGATATGTGGACAAACTACCCTGAAAAATTTGTAACCGGATTTCATTGGGTTTGGAAGATATGAGCCGTTGAACATAGCGAAGCGGGGTCGTGCGCGGGGCTGCAGAAAATTCAATGAAACTATATATCTGGCTTTTTGTTTCATATCTCAGTTAAAAATCACTTAAAGGAATAAAACTTTCAATGAGAAGAAAGGAAATTTTATGGTCTTCAATTTTGGTCTCTAGCAATTTTTTCGTAGAAGCCACGGGAAGGGAGAAAAATGAGGGAGAACGGCACAAGGTTTAGTAGGCTCGAAAGTTCCGGCGGACGACAGCACAGCAGCGTTGCCGAGACAAGTTCCAACCTGTCGCGTTGCGCTGGCTCCCTTGCTCACTCCACTGCACTGTCGCACTGAGTTACTTCGCTGCGATCCTTCGACTTGACAACACCGAAATCGCACACAACCATTTATGTCCTCTCTCCACATAGCTCATCATTATATTGCTACAACACCCACTTGATAGGTAATCACTTTCATAGTTGTCTGATAACAGTTTTTGGAACAAACTGCACCAATATAAACTGTCACCGAAAATTCTAAGTAAACAATTTTTAATCTCCCAAAAAGCACTGATGGCTTGGTTTTGGGGTGCTGAAAATATTTTCTTTTAATTCCTTGGGGTAGATTTATAACGTGAACGTTTGGTCCACTTTTTACTATCTCCAGCTGCTATCTTAAAAAAAATTGAGGCTGAGTGGTTTGGTTTGAATTACCCTGTATAGTAGCAAAGCCAAACAAAAAAACAATTGAAAACAAAGAAAACCAACAAAATCAACATCACAACCTCCACTACCACTCCCATCACCATCAAGAGCAACAATGATAAAGATAGTGACAACGACGAAAACATTAGCAAATCAGCTATGCGAAATATCCTCACCAAAATGGGACAAAAGCCGAGAAATTGGAGATTGTACAAATCTCTCCCCCCCCCCCCCCCACGGGTTTTAAAGAAATCTTGTTGAGAGGCTCACTGCATGTTTTTTGGTGAACCAATAAACCTTTACCGCCGTTTTTACGTATTTGATTTCAAATTCAACGAGGTTCTTGCATCGTATGAGGTTTTTGCCGCATCTTCCATTAAGAGGTCACACTGTGCGGCGTCGCGTGCCATCTGGCAGCAATGTGACTCCTCCATTTAAACTCCTTAAATATATCGAATTTTCTTTGTGCACTGTTCACCCCCTGAATTCGATCTTTTACCTGTGTTTAAATGGGTAGAATGCAGTGTTGCCAAATTGCACGCGACGCCACTGCTTGGAGGTCTCTAGAATTACGTAACATCGGGTACGTACAATTTTAATCGTAGCCCCGCGGCTCCACGAATTTAAGACTCTACAGCCATAACGCACCCGCACCTGATGTGCACTTCCTTTATGACGAAATATACCCTTCCTTATTTATTGAAAATTTCAACGATTGAATTCGATTATGTGAAGAAAAGTAAATGTAACATGTAGATAAACAGAACTCGCCTGTCTTCAGTAATACTGCTAGAGGCAGTTCCGACGCACTGGGTCTATATTTCTTTATACAGTCTCCACTCACAGGGTGTTAATTCGACTAAAACCCTCGAGCGAAGATCTGTACTCTGACAAAACATCGCGCGTTACAAAATGTGCATTTCGTGACATTTATTTCCAGAAGCTTCTTAAAAATTACCTCACGTCCATGCAATGTACCCGCCGTTGGTCAAATGGAAAAGGAAACTTTGCGCTTACCGTCGTAAATTTTTGAAACCTGAGCCTGCAAAATAGCGCGACTGCACTTGGTATTCTCTCGGGGGTTTTGCATGGGACCTCCATTCAAGTACCTTTATAACTCGGAAAGACGGTGGATGTGAAAAATCAAAAACATGCTTGAGCACCGATGTTGCCAGATTTTCTTGTAAACGACTGACTTTTCCCCAGTAGCGTAGCATGCAATTTGGCAATTTTGAAATGGGTCCATTTAAACCCATGTAACAGGTCGAATGCGAAAAAACCCGGTAAAACGATGATTTTTTTCACGAGTATAAACGGACAAACTGCAACGTTGCAAAATTGCAAGCTACTCTACTGACTTTTCCTCTAAATTAAATGGGAAAATGGAGCTGTTGCAAACTTTTGCTACAGGCTTATTAATAGTTGATTATGGGGTAATACCCTGTAAAAATAACGATTAGCGCACTAAAAAATCACCAAATCCACTCCTAAACTCACAAAATGCTTTTAAACGCGAGATCGTAATGGCGGTCGCGGGCCGCGGTTTGCATTGGGTTTCCCTATCTTCAATCAGCGCCATCTACAGGAGGTAGTCTCGCAACACCACACAAGAAGAAGAAGAAGCACACAATTTCCATAAGAAAACCGCGGCCCGCGACCGCCATTACGGTCTCGCATTTAAAAGCATTTTGTGAGTTTAGGAGTGGATTTCGTGATTTTTTATTGCGCTAATCGTTATTTTTACAGGGTATTACCCTATATTCAACTGTTAATAAGCCTGTAGCAAAAGTTTGCAACAGCTCCATTGGATAGACGGTCAGTTGTAAACTTTTATGCTGCAGCGTTGTAAAGAGGATTGAACCCGAAATCGTGTGAAAATCACAATAAAAGCATGCATCGAAAATTCTCAAAATCCACTCAAAAATTTAATAAATGCGTTCAAAAAAAAAAAATCCAGAGATGGCGCAGTAGAATGAGCGCGGGTCATACGAGTAATAGGGGAGTCCCGTTTAATCGCAACTTTCTATGCTTATTGTTTAGAAAAGGGATTCATCATAAAGAAAGCTGCAATATAGATGGGACTTCCCCTTTTGTGACCCACTCGTTTGACTGCCATTTTTGAATCAGAACTAACGGGTTTATAGAGTTTGGGAGCGTTGGTTTTTAGAGACTTTTTGATGCGCGTGCAACGTAATTTTCAAGCGATTTTACAAGGGAATGGACCCGCCTGTTTATAACGTCGTTGTAGCAAAATTTTGCAGCAGACCCATATTGTTGAAAAATTGTAACGCTGGCGGGCAATGCTCTGTGATAGAGGCTACAATTTCGAGCAAGGTTACCAAAAGTCCTGACTGTCTGACTTTATCTTGATCTTCACTTCAAAAAACGTTTTTCAGCTCTAAATCATATCACAAGAAAAACATGATTAATGAAATACACAATGCTTAGTGGTTGGCTCTTTAAAGATAGCAGAAGAAAATTAGAGAAAAAAAAAATCATAAAATTGTAAGTACCCTCACTTTTGAATTTACGGGTCACTCATGGGAGGGAGTAGGAAAAAAAGCTTCTTGATAAACCTCGCTCTTTTCATTAAGGTGCTCAATACATAAAATCGCCCCTCTGACTTTGAACACGATTCGCTCGCCGTAGGTTTTAAGACCCTGCTGTCTAGCCCTTTGCTTTGATCGTACTCTTGACAAGCCCTTTGCATTAAAACCGGTGTGGGCAAAACATGTATGTATGTATGTATCTATTAGAGGGCTGACACAAATTGCTCACGTATTATCTCAGATACTCTTATAATCGAACCGAGCTCCTGTTGCAGCGCAGGTAGGCAACTCCAACACCTCTCATGAATGACAAAAGACCATGGAGACATTATGGTGCTCCCATGGTAGGTGGAACAGCGGGGGAAGGTGGAGGTGGGGTGTCACTTGCGCCGACTAGACTCCGCGACACTCCGCGACTGCATTTTTATTACTAGTATTCGCGTCCTTGCGCCGAGCGAGAGAAAGTCTTTCGCGTCCAAGACTTCGCCACCACACACAGCACTCAGCACTCAACACAGCCACCACTGCTGAGTATTGACCCGGATATCCTTAATTCATCAGCCGTGACGTCATGCGTCAAAGACTTACGATTCGATTTACCTTGGATGAATATCTCTCACTCGTGCTCTCTCACTCCAGCGAGTAAGGAGTGACAATCTCGCTCACTCTCTCGCTCTCGTGACTTGATGGTGTGGAGTGGCAAATAACAACTCATTACGACGATTCACACTCACACGCAACATAACACACACACGGACGCACCCTCACAAACACAGACACACCTCCACACACAAACTCACTCACGCTATCGATTTTCATCGAGCAGTAAAATCATCTAACGATTAACAGGGCTATGGAAAACAATTATTAGTTAAAACGCGCGGATGATCGAGAGTGGGGGGCTCGATCTGTATGTGTGTGTGTGTGTGGGGGGGGGAGGGGGGGTTGCAGCGGAGGATCAGAGGAGTGGAGACAGAGTTGTAAGAAGGAGTCAACCTTGAGCGAAGAAGGATCATAATGAACGAAGAATACAATTCTTACGTCACAACGAACACCGAAGAGCCGCGTGAGGGAAGCGTCTTCCAGTTCAGGTCTTAAGCTCGACCCGGCCATTCCACGAAAAAACGAATCAGTTCATTCATCTATCTATCCACAGGGTGATCATGAATGATCCGGCCATTTAGGAAGCTCCGATTCTTCAAAAATGGTTTTACATGCTTGTGACTTTGTTCGCGAGAGTAGATACTTACAGGGTGTAACAAAAGTCCTTCCTCCTAGACTCTTGGGGGGAGGGGACTTTTGCTTCCACCCAATGGAGCTGTTGCAAACTTTTGCAACAGGCCTATTAATATTTGATTATGGGGTAAAACTCTATGTGAAAATAACAATTAGCGCACTGAAAGATCACGAAATTCACTTCCAAGCTCATGAAATGCTTTCAAACGCTAGACCGTAATGGCGGCCGTTGCCGCCGATTGCATCAGGTTTCTCTATCTCAACCAGCTCCATCCTCACAAGGTTTTCTCGCGACATCTCACGAGAAGAAGAAAAAGCATACAATTGTCATAAGATTCAGGCGGCAACGGCCGCCATTACGGTCTCGAATTTGAAAGCATTACATAAGTTTTGGAGTGGATCTCGTGATTTTTTATTGCGCTACATCGTTATTTTTACAGGGTTTTACCTCATAATCAACTACAAATAAGCATGTAGTAAAAGTTTGCAACAGCTCCATTCAGCGTACGTATTCTACGAGATTCTCTAGGCTTTCATGTCGCCAATGGAGCTCTTACAAGGATTTGCTGTAGACAAAGGAACTATAGCTTCTGTTGTAAAATTATACTGTTCGAACATAAGGCTTAAAAAAAGCAAAAAATCACTCCTCGCAGAGAAAACTTAGCTCAAAGTTCAAATCGGACCACCCTACTTGTTTGTATACACTACGCGCAATAAACACCCAAAAACAAGAATACGTTGAATTAAAATCTGTCTTTCTCGCTTATTATAGGCAACGTATAACTTTTTCGTTGGTATTCCATCACCATTTCATTCCTCGCGTCAAAATCTGTAAGAATCAACCTTCAGTGTTTGGAAATCAAATGCAACAGTGTTATTGTTCCAGTTCGTTGGTTTATGTTCTTTTGTATGGGGTATGTGGAACTCACGTATTGCATTTGCACGGAGGGTGGTCCATCTGAACTTGGAGCTTAGTTTTCTTGGCGAGGAGTGATTTTTGAAATTTTTTATTGGTCTTGTCGTTAGTTTTCCAATATTTTGCATGCTGAATATTGACAGTCAATTTGCCTCAGGCAAAACCCAGCAAGTGCCCCGTATTGATGGTAATAAGAAGTGATCGGCCCTTTGCGCTCATTTGCGCGAATGATTCTCGGATGAGGCAAAGTCACGACTCACGAGTGAACAGGTCAGGCCGCTAATTTACTTCTGAGAATCATGGGAATGCCCACTGTGAAGGATCTGAGATGCGATGGGGCAACGTGCTACTATTGCGTCCTGTGGTCATAATCACGTATGATTATTGCGTCCCGGTGCGGCGCGGTGAAACTGCCGAGTGCGACTTGCGTCCTGCGCCTCCTGTCCGCATTTACGAGCATGGCGGCTCGCACACAGCACAGTGGCGTAGCGTGCAATTTGACAACGTTGTATTGTGTCCTTTTAAATACCATGTAAAAGATCGAATGCGAAGGTGTTCACCGAACACCCAATACTTCGATATTTTTCATGGATTCAAATGAACGAACTACAACGTTGCCAAATTGCACGCTACGCTACTGACACAGCACACTGCACAGTTCACAGGGCTCCCGCTTAGAGGGATGGTAAGTAGAATGGGTCTGTTGCGCACTTTTGCTCTAAAGAAAGAACTTCCTGATTCTAAAGTAAACTTTTTACGAGAAAACCATCGGAAACAACAAATATTCATCAAATGTCCTCTGTAATATATGTAGACAAAAAGTAACAATTAGTTAAGCAAAACAAATTTGAAAATGACAGTAATGGAGCGAAACTGGATGACGTCATAGTTTAGGTCCAAGTCGGTGTAGCAGATATGGTAGTGCTTTTGCACTGTGGCACGAAACAATAGTAGAATACGAGCGATATACGGCCTCTTTTTCTTTTCATCAGTATCATAATTTCAGAGGAACGTGCAAAGATTCGTCTCCGCAAATCGCAATGGCACGCGAACGGAAGACTTCCGGTCACCGGATGTGTTATACTATGACGTCATCGAGTTTCGCGCCGAAACGAAACCTTTTCAAATCGCTCAACATGTTTGCAACTTTGAAAGCGTTTTAGTTCACGATTCCATGATAAGAAAAAAAATTATAGAAAATACTGTGAGTTCCCTCTTCAAGAAAATGCAGTAAAAAAAAGTGCGCAACACACCCATTGTTTTTAACTCACCGATAGACCAAAATATTTTACAGTCTAGACAAGCAGTATGACTGTAACGCACGAAAAAATGCTGATTTGTAACAACTTTCAAACTGCAAGATGAAGATCATCGGTGAATTAAAATATACCATCAAGCTTTCATTAAATCAACGGTGCTTTGCTGCTTTCGTCGATGGCTGAAAAGATTGCAGATCAAAGTATTTTCGTGGGTTATAATCACGCACTGACTCACGTGGACTGTGTGATCTTATTGTAAACCGGTCAGTGGCGTCGCGTGCAATTAGGCAACAATGTATTTTATCCCTTTAAACTCATGTAAAAGATCGAATTCAGGGGGTGCACAGTGCACAAGAAAAATTCGATATATTTAATGAGTTAATTTAAATGGGGCAGTTGCATTGTTGCCAGATGGCACGCGACGCCATACTGAAACCGGTGGAATTATTGGTGAATGAATCTTTTCGTTTTATTAAACATGATATTAGACGCACTATTTACATTGATTCTTACGAAATTTAAAAAAAAATGTGGGCAGGAAAAAGAAAATCATATGAGAGAAAGTCATCCGATTCTCTATGACAAAGGTCCAATATTTGTGAAACTACTCTTTCATAATCCAGCACTGAAGGGTTAAAAACTTCCAACCTGCCAATCGTTCTGCTAGATGACACTCCAGTCCGCGCAATCTTATCAAAAATGGCGGTTAGAATGGCTTATCATTCGGTTAAAATAATTTTCACCTGAATAAAAGTCACTGAAGAAAATGCTCTCCTATTTTGATTTATGGCAAAAATCGATCACTTTCATATTTTATAATGATTTGAATTTAGATTGGGCGGGAGACACATTTTAAGCAGCCGTACTCGTCAGTTTCACCTCAGGCCGCAGAGTTACCAGATTTACCAATAAATTAACAGCTTTTACTTTGAGTTAAATGGATAAAATCCGACAAATGACAACACTGCCTCCAGGACGCAAAGTCGTATTAAGATAAGTATACTATTCTGACCGCGGGACTAAAGTCGTATATATACGCTGTTACTACTAATGGTCAGATCTTCGCTGAGCTTGACCGAGGAGCAGTGTTGCCAGATTTGAGGTTAAAAGCCGTATAAATTACATTGAGTATTATGAAGACTATTAGTATAAGACTAATATAAAAGCCTCCGTGCGTGCGTCAACACTGTCGCAAAGCGAGACGCGCGAGAGAAACCCGAATCATGTGCCTATTGAATAATTCAAGGCTAAAGATACTATAATCGTTTTCTGCATGTAGACTGTGGGGCCAGCGACCGATCCATTCAGCAAAACTATCGATATTTACCATTTAAAAGGCCAAAAGTCTCTCATCTTACAGTCAAATGGATACGTTGTTGTTTACTGAGTGAACCTTGCAGGTCTCTAAGCTGTATCTCTCTGGGCAATTATGCGTATAATTAAGTATCGAGCGTGTTCGCGACGGATCAAGTATATCCGACATAGTCGTAGCTATAGGAATTTGTCTTTCTTTCTCTTTGCCCGTCTGACTGCATGTGTTAGAGAAGGATAGAAATAGAAGCTGAAGTCACGTGACAGCCCCAATATCCATCCTATTATAACACACGCTGTTCAAGGGGCTTTAAGAGAGAGAACGACAATATGCTGGCTACGGCTATGATATTCGAGGCTTCAAACTGGATTGGACAGTTACTATAGGCACATGTAAAATAGATTTACGAGTTTCGATGCGTTTGGTCTCAAAACTTTTAATGTTGCGTTCAACAGTTTAAAACTTTTGTCGGACTGCATAAATCGCGTCATTAATTCTGTCAAAAATTTTAAAAATTTAAACAATGAAGCCTGTTGCAGCTCATGAACAATACACGGAAAAAAAGACCGGCAGAATTTACCATCTGCATAGCTGATTTCGGTGACTGTAAGCAAGTATGGCAAATTTTACCATAATATGGTAAATGCAACGTACGTTGTGGTAAATTAAGGTAACGAGTTGGTACATTTTACTATAATCTTGTGAAATTTACCATTCTTGCTAGTTGCTGGCAGACTGTAAAATCAGCTATGCAGGTGGCATAGATTCTACCAATCTTTTTTCCCGTGTATTATTATTTATGTATCAATCTCTCAAGTTGTCTGAATGATTTTAATACTTCAACTTACAAAATTATAATTTATTTATACAGTTAACTGAGAGCAGAAACTCACATTCATACATAGTACGTGCTTGGAGCCTGGACTGCATGGCTCTCATGATTCCCGATTAAAAGGTCCCATTTGGGAATTATTTGTCTTATTGAACCAGAAGAGAGGACAAAGACCAACTGGAGGAAGATTTGAGGCAGTAGCGAGGCGTGAAATTTGACAACGATGTACTTTCTCCATTTAAACTCACTGAAAGAATCGAATGCTTCGGTCATCGGCGATGACCAGATGTTTCGACCTTTCTAATGTGTTTAAAGGGAAAAAGAGAAACGTTGTCACATTGCACGCCTCGCCACTGATTTGGGGAGTATCGGGTTATATTAACAGAAATAGGAATGGGTAATGGGTGTTTTTGATGAGGAAAGTAAAATTTGAATTGGAAAATGTTAGAACTGGAAGAAATGTTAAGGTTGGTCCAAACTATAGCAATGAGATCACCTTTGGTACATTCATTGTCTCTGCACGGAAAAAAGTAGTATGTGTCGTAGGCAAGAATTTGGGTTCACCGGCCAAAATTTGGATTAGTTCTGTGCATGGGACACAATAAGATTGTGCCCCAAACACAGAACTAATCCAAATATTGGCCGGTGAACCCAAATTCGTGTCTACGACGCAAGCTATATTTTTTTCCGTGTGGGTCTGCTCCCTCTTGGGTGGAATGGAAGGGGAGGGGGTTGTTTTGTGAGTATATTTTTTAAAACGCAATGTTTATTATGAACAGTATAAGTATGTTGAAAAGTTTTCTAGATAACCTCTAACGTCCCTAACTTCGTTTGTTTTTTATTTTCGTTTCCTATATGGAGACACAAAAAAAGATGAGTTGAACCGTGAACTCTGAGAGCTCGTGGCGTATGTATATTGATCAGCCGGTATCATTAGTCACAGGGACCTGGTCCCAGACCGAGTCCCAGTTTGGCTACCCGCACATGATTCGAGTTGAGTCGCGATAAAAACCGCATACAACGAACCTGCATCAAAAACGGAGAGGAGGAGACCTCCATCGCCATCGAAGCCGACGCGATCTGCGCGCTGCGCCGGCGAGCATAGGCACAACACAACACACATCATTGCAAGATGATGATTGATAAATGGAAAGGAATCATCATGCTTGCTTGTTTCCGCAGAATTTCAAGCTGTGACCGAAGCCAAATGTCGACTGACGACTGTCCCCCGTTCCCCTATCTACCCATCCCCCACCCCCACCCCCATCCCCCACCACCATCCCCATCCCCCACCCCCATCCCCCATCCTTCATCCCCCATCCCGACCCCCTTCCACCATCCCCTATTCCCCGCCCCCTCGTCCCTTCTTTCATGCCCAGCCTGAAACAAACGACCGCTTTGACTACAAACCAAATGCAGGCGGTATAGATTTATTCGCCGGTGGAAACAGCCCTGAAACTACAAAAGCTTAGCCCGAAAGCGTTTTCCAGTTTGCAAAACGAGCAAATATTTACGCCGAATCGGAGCTTCTAAATTTCGGGGAGTTTCAGGCGCAGCCGTTTCGTCCATTATCAAGATTCAATGGTTCCGTAGTTAAAGTAAATTTGCTTCCTAATTCTGTGCACATGAATTTATTTGAAAAGCCTCTACGAAGGAAGGGAATAATCAACTTTCGAAAGTGAACAAAAAATACGCTTTTATTCTCTGACCGTTGTCGTTTTTAATGCTGTGTAGACCTGGTTTTCTTTTTTTAATTATTTGACAGTATCGTAGCTTAAACTTTAAAGCAAGACAGAGGCGGCTCAAGCAACTTGGCATTCGCGTGTTTTTCCATTTAAAGTATTTAAACCTATTCGAAAGTATCGATTTCTTGGGTGTTCAATGAGCCTCCTGAAGATCGATTATTTTATATTGATTTAAAGGGCGAGGATTCGTTATTGTCAAGTTGCACAAGCCGCCTTTGACTCAAGGCAAAGGCTCAGCCATGAAGTGGAGAGACTTAGGCGTGTGTTCCAAACTGCGGAGGGAGTTGAAACGTTCAAAAAATACATGCGCGCCCCCTCTGCGAGTAATTTTTCTCTCTTTCGTCAGATATAAGCTCTTCAAACTAGCACCTATAAAGGTCGGGTCACCTAATTAGTGAAGAAAGGATGGTTAAAATGTAATCTTCTGATTGAGAATATTTACTGCATGACTATTGAATACTAACCACATAACTGTGAATAATACCTGAAAGTCCTGTATTAATTAACCATCGCGCGGTATTAATAAATCACCATCCAAATTTCTTCGCAACAAAGACACCTTATAGAAGGGTAAAATTTACATTTCGAATTTTTTCAGAGCAAAAAAAGTGTTGATCTCGTGGTATTTCATTCCACCGGAACTGTAAGTATAAATTCTACTGAGAATTTTCATGAAGTTGAAAATGTAATTTGTACTTGAACTCGAACAGAAATGTAACTTCTAGTTAAAATCGAAAGCATCTAGAAGTGCTTCATTCTTTCATTCTTGCCTCAAGCGGAATGATTTTGCTTTGGCGTTTCGCCGCAAGAACGAGAATAAACTTGCAAGATTTATTTGCTTTATGTCTGCACTTTTGTTAAAAATTCAATGACTCCGCGGAAAAGCGAACACGTACCGTGCCAAGACGGCGCGAAAACGTGCGAATCCAGCTTCTTTTCAAAAGCTCTATGCAAGGGTGATCCTGTCTGCTCATTCTTTGGATTTAAAATTTAAAAACTCTCGTCTTTTTTTGAAAAACTATCCAATTACTTTCTCCAAAGTTAGAGATCAATTTGCTATCTATAGCAGAGACTTCAACCCTCAGCGGTAAATTTTTACTGTAAGCCTCAGGAAACTCGCGACTGAAACCATTATAAAGAGCTCTGGCGGTATTCTTTCCTCTGAATCGCAAATCCATTTTTGTGATGCGGGGATCGAAAACGTCTAACCAAACTATTTTGAACTTAAGTGCGCAAGGGGGGGGAGATAACAACTGTATCTCTCTTTTTCTGTTGAATTAAAACCCCTCTTTTCTCTAAATTGGATCCAAGTCCACGATGTAAGTATGAGGTTTCAATTCGCATCGCTTCATCATAAGCTTTTGAACTCAGCCGCTTCTTTCTAACATCCAGTAGCGGCCCGTGAGATTTGGCAACCATGCATTTTTCCCACTTAAACTTGGGTAAAAAATCGATTCAAGCGGAGGCTGGCAGCCTCCTCGAGTTTCGATTGTTTTCCATGTATTTAAATGGGATAAAAACACTGTTGCCAAATCGCACGAGCCGCCACTGCTCACATCTACATTTTTTGTCATGAATAAGTAAAATGAGGAAATAACATTTGAGGTGAAAATGCAATGCTATATTTCAAATCTCCGGTTTTTCCAGATTTTTTACATTTTTTATTTTATTTTGTTTTTCGCGCTAGAGTAAATGAACTTGCTTCCAAAATGCATTCATAAATTAAAAATGAAAAAAGTATGAGCCGTAAAAGCAGCTGTCTTTCCTTGCTGATCTAGTATTTAATAACTCAAACCATTAATCAATTGTTGTTCTCATATTTCAATGCAGAACAAACACACACAGTGCTCAAAGTAAGATTCAAACTCGCAACCGTGGTCTATGAATTTTAATCCAACCCAACGCTTACGATTCGATCCGTTACTGGTTTATAATGAGCACGTTTACAAACGTATGTTAAGAAAACAGCGTCGCTAGATTTATCGAACCAAAAAAAGAAAAAAAAAGAAAAAAATAAATAAATACACACGGAAAAAAAAAACTACGGTGAAAATAACCATACGGATACCTGATTTTGGCACCTGCTAGATGTTATGGTAATGTTAACCAGAAGTATACTATGTTTTGACTAGGTACTAGGTGATGTTACCTGATTGCATGTCGAATTTACTCAAAGTATCGGTAAATGTGCCATGCTTCTGGTCAAGTTTACCATAACATCTAGCAGGTGCCAAAATCAGGTATCCGTATGGTTATTTTCACTAATCTTTTTTTCCGTGCATAAATAAATAAATAAATAAATAAATAAATAAATAAATAAATAAATAAATAAAAGAAAAAAAAAAAACATCAGATACGAAACATTTACACTATAGAAATACAATCTTTCCGCTTCGTTTGGCAGCGCGATAAAGCACGGAGCAGTTTTGCCGATTCAGGCATTATTATAGGTATCATTAAAGGCAAAATAAATACGGTGTTTGACTTATCTTAAGTGATGAAGCAATGATACAACACCTACAGAAGTTATTTTCCGTGAGAAAGGACTTTTCCTATACGCTGAAATTTTCATAGAAATTGCGTTATAAAAACGTGTTTAAGCCACCAAAATAATTAGTATACTTCTACATTATAGGTGATTCTTTCAGTAGGCTCTACAATAACGGACCGTGCGAATGAATCTTTGATATCATACAGCAATTCTTAAGAGTCAAAACAAGTGAAATGACTTAGCAGAATGACCTTTATTTTGACCTCAAAAGAGGTGGCTAAAAGTATAGCTCTTTTGACAGAGAGGATTTATTTTTTGGTAGCTTTAGACGTTTTTATAATGTACCTAATTTCTATTCCATTCTCCGCAGCGTCGAAGGAAATTTGGAGTTAAGTATGTCTTCAACAATCGGGTTTTTCCCTTCTTCGACACGTGACGTCAATTGAAATTCGTCCGAGATACGACTGACGCGTGTGCTTTAAGGGGGTGAGATAGGGGCTCAGTCTCTTTCATGGTATCTTGTGCACTAAAAAAACAAAGTTTTTATGTACAGCCGAATCAGCCTTTTAAAATAGCTTCGCAGAGCAAAAGTTCAAGCAGTCCAGGAAAAAGTTGCAGGTGTACCAAAGCACTGCTTCTTTCGAGTAACGGCCTCTTTTTTGCTTTGGCTCTACCGAAGTAGTGCTTCAATACAACCGCAACTTGCTGCGGTAGAGCTAGGACTTTTGCTCTGCGAAGCTATTTTAAAAAGCTGCTTCGGTTGTACTTAAACTTTGTTTTTCCAATGCATAGTGTCGTATTACTATAATACAATTAGGTCTGCCGTTTCGCAGATCTCCGGAAAGATGAATTCAATTCTCCGATGCTTCTTCTAGCTAGATGACGAAAAGATTACGCAGTCAAGATCAGCAGTGGAACTATAAACCACGAAGATACTATATGAACTGTACCTAATACTTTCGTCCGTCGATGGAAAGACTGTTAATTGACTTAAAAGTTTATGGAATTTAGATAATCGCCGATGGTTTCTTCGGTTGGAAAAACATCATAGATTAAAATATTTCTGTGTGCTCTAGTCATACTGCTGAACTGGACTGCATGTGTAATCTTTTTGTCAACCCGTAGAATCATCTGTGAATTAAAAAAAGCTACGTAAAATCCACAGAACGACAGCTTCGATCACATTGGTCAGTGGCGAGGCGTGCAATTTGGCAACGTTCCTTTTCCCCATTTAAACACATGAGAAAGGTCGAAATGTCTGGTCATCGCCGATGACTGAAGCGCTCGACTTTTTTGGTGAATTTAAATGGAGGAAATACATTGTTGCCAAATTTTGCGCCTCGCCACTGACATTGGTAACAACTTGGATCTTTATAGGATCGCTATAACCAGTCACTCTTGACACTCTCACGGAAAAAAAAAACTACGGTGAAAATAACCATACGGATACCTGATTTTGGCACCTGCTAGATGTTATGGTAATGTTAACCAGAAGTATACTATGTTTTGACCAGGTACTAGGTGATGTTACCTGATTGCATGTCGAATTTACTCAAAGTATCGGTAAATGCACCATATTTCTGGTCAAGTTTACCATAACATCTAGCAGGTGCCAAAATCATGTATCCGTATGGTTATTTTCACTAATCTTTTTTTTTCGTGCATTTGCTTAAGGAGTGTTCATAGTCCATACCATCTCTTCTTTTTCACTGAGACAATGCGATAACTGTTTTTGTTAGAGACAAGTGTGACCAGGAATTATACCTGCCTGCGATATTTTTCTCTGGCTATAGAAATCCGTCAAAGTGGCCACCCATTTGAGTCATATCTATTTGCCCTCATCATTTTGTTTTCCTCCCTAATTTTAACCTAAAATGAAAAGTTTTTAGACCATCCATTTGCGAAATTGGTTTGAAATGGAAGTGCGAAAGTCTCCTTTCAGAGTGGCTATATCTGAGCAGAGAGGTTCTGTTCCTTTTGGAAGGATTTACACGTTAAAGAAACTGACTCGTGACAGAAACAAGCAAAATTTTCTCACCTGGATGGTTGTATTAAAATTTGCTGTGTCCAAATAGCCACTCGAAAACACTTGTTTTTTTCGTTTAAATGAACAGTTTCAATTAAATTAATAACAAATTTTGATTTAATTTTTAAAAAAATAAGAGGCAAACAATGGACTTCCGTCCATGTTGCCTCAATTTGGGATAAAACTTTGTACGTAACATGCGGCGTCATCTCTAAACAGCTATAACTTGTTGGCTTCATTCGTTCGAACCCCTTGTCACCCTCGCCAGAGTCGTTCCGGGAAACCATATCAACGCTCTGTTTCATACATTTGCAGTTATGAAAACAACATTTGAACAACATTTGAAGTTGAGTGTTGCATACCTCCAGATTTTCCAAACGTTAACTACTAATTGAGGGTCTGTCTGCGTTTTGTTGGTCTGTTTTGTTTATGTAACCGATGTTGCGAAATTTTGTTAATCAGTCCCTCTTCCAACTTGAATGGAGTGTGCTCCTCGTGTTCTGAGTATTTTGTTTTTATTTTTATAATTTTCCGATCGATATGGGTGTGCTGTGAGTGCACCGAAACGTCTCGGAAGCTTTTATTTATTGTTGGTCTAGTTCCCATTTTATAATCCTTAGTCTGTGATGTTTTTTTTGCCATTTAGTTTGTAAGTATTTGTTTTAATATGTTTATGAAAAATATCGATTCGAGGGATTGCACTGTGGTGCAGTGTGCAGTGCTCTCCCAATAGATATCGACCCTTTTTATGTGTTTAAACGGGAAGTCCAACAACAAACAATATCTGACAATTTCCTCTGAAATACGATACGGCAACAATGGTTAAGGCTATTGACCCGGAGGCCACCGCCGCAATTTTGTGGGAATCGGCACAGTCTCAGTAACCGGTAAGTGAGCACTGTATGCACCATATTGGCCCGTATCTCCGCCCGCGCCACACCGCAACGGAATATAACCACTCGGCCTTTCATTGCGGTTCACCTTCATTTTCTCTTACCCGCGCGTGTCTTATTTACTCCTTCGCCGCGGTTATTGTAGCAGATTCGATTCTTTCTCACAGAATAAATGGAGCTCTGTTCGTAAAAGGTAACTAGTGTGTGTAATGAGCGAGACTGTTTGAGTGTTCTTAAAAAAATCGACTTCTCCAGCTCAGCGCAATAGTGACGAATTGTTTCTGCCAAGAGGGCTTGGGTTAGTTTTTAACTTGAATTCTGCAATAAATTTTGATAAAAGTATTTTATGCGGATCTATTGTTAAAATAGACGTATTTATAGGGCCAAATTTTAACCCGAGTTCTGCAATGAGATGAAAGTGTTATATGCGGATCTCGTTCAAATAGACGTATTGATATTGGATATAGGGCCGAATTTTAACACGTTATTCCTCAACTTTTCCTCGACTACAAGTGTCAGTTGAAATCAGTGGCATAGCGTGAAAGTTGGCAACGTTGTATTTGTCCATTTAAACCCATGTAAAAAGTCGAATGCAAAAGTGTTCACCGAACACCCAAGAGCTCGATCTTTTTAATGGATCCAAACAGACGAACTGCAACGTTGCTAAATCGCACGAGGGTGAAAACGGGAAAGGACCGACATGGAAGAAGATTTGTGGCGAATGTGGTAAATTTAGGGCTAACGAATGTGGTTAGCTCTACTGAGGTATTTTGCTGGCCTTACCCAAAAATTTTGTCAGCAATATACTAAAGTTTTTTTCAGGGTAGAAAAAATGAATTTCCCCTAGTATGGCTCTTTATCAGGAAGGGGAATTCTGTAACTGGTGGAGGTTTGAAGGTCATATTTTCTGATTTTTTCCTCTTTCAAAAGTATCTTTTGATACAGCAACTTTATGCCAGCTCAATAAGATACATCGGAACTCAGAATAATGCGTAATTTTCCACGCCAACCAGCTTAAATTACGTTTTTTGTTAGACTGTGTGTCTTTCCACGTGCCCTCTAACACCACATAAAAACATCAAAGGAGTGTATCAACGAAAACGAGGGAATAAATAAGAGACGAACGCTTTTAACCAAGTCAAATTTTATTCCTCTTGATCTACCCTGGAGATGACAAAAGACGGAAATGAAAGTTGGCCGGGACGGCGCGGCATGGAAACGCCTATGGTGCTCCCAAGATCTAGACACCCCTCCCCCCCCCGCCACAGTAAAATGCTTTGTTACGTATAGTAAAGTTCCGCCTATTTTTGCGCAACCCTGTGCAGATATTCATGAAAAATAAGCAAAGAGAGGGCCTATCAATGACGCGCAAAGGCGGATCTAGCTATTTGGGAACTGTAAATTGTTCCAATTTGAATGAATGAGAAACAATCGATAAGTGAAGTGCCATAGCCCCCTCAAGAATCGGTTGTTTCTCACACGTTCAAAATGGAAAGAATGCGTGGTTGCCAAATTGCTGGATCGGGGATCCGCCCTTGATGACCCGTTGCGTTCAACCTCGTCTTTATAAAGTTTCAATTGATATTCATTGAACCCCTTGCAAAAAATCGAATTCAAGAGGGTGTTTATTGCACACCCCAGCTCGATCTTTTTTGTGAGTTTAAATGGACAAAATTCAACATCGTCAGATTGCACACTACGCCATTGGATATTATTTTAATCTGGATCCGCATTGTAATAATTTAGTTTTTTGCTACCGTGATTACTCGTATAAAGTTACAGGGTTTTGAAACTATACGTGTAGTTTTGACTTTTGTCTTTAAGTGATCGATGTGGTGGAGTCTGCGAGCTGTGCGTGTTATAGATAGTCTAATAGTATACGAGCGAGGCTTGCAAGTTAGCAACAACACCATTATAATTATTACCCATTGGGCCATTGAAGTTCACTGGGATGATAATTCAATTTTGATGCAAGTCAGATGACGGATAACTTTAAAATTTTTGAAATAAGATATGTTGAAAATAAATGTGCCCGTTAAATCATCTCCCTGAGCGCTGAAAGGAGGCATTTCACCACATTTTTCTCTATAAGGCTTTTGAATATTATGAATTCACTGAAAGCCAGGCTTGAAATGCCAACTCTCAAACTCATTTTCTTCAATTTTATTATGTAATATGAGAAATAATGTTGAAAGATTCCAAAGATTATCGGTTTAGGTGCGCCTACACTTCTGAAACGACCTCTACCGTCATTTTATTGACAAACTGAGCAGTAAAAATCTTCAAATTTTTAACCTGACAAAAGACGATTTTAAATCACTCATGTCGCAGCACTGAAGTAATTTTGCAAAATTAGGACGCACATAAACGGTAGCTCTATTCCGTAGGAAACGGCTTTTATTGCATGCTGCTTTATTGACTGCAGTCGCGATTTGGCAACGTTCCTTTTCCCCCATTAAAACACATTAGAAAGGTCGAAATACCTGGTCATCGCCGATGACTGGAGCGTTCGACTTTTTTGGTGAACTTTAATGGAGAGAAGACATTGCTGCCAAATTTCACGCTTCGCCACTGCTGGACTGGGCGGCGAGTCCGTGTATAGTTGGTAGGTATAGCAGTAAAAGTTCAGGAAAAGAAAGAGAAGAGATTGGTGAACTAGACTTAGCAGTTGTTGACTCAATAAGTATAAAAAAACAACTACTTGAGGAAAAGAGCGGATTCCTGCAGCTTATGTGCTATGTAGTTATGTTGTGCGTATTCCAAAGAGTTGTTCTCGTAAGTAAAAATCCCGATAAGATTGGGATAACAAGACCATGAAGCATTCAAAGATAGTTCGAGGTATAGCTCAAGAGTTTTTGGGCATATCTCCCTCGCCGATATTTGCAGGCAAACAGACGGTGCGCTCGTAGGAGAAAATCCCGAATAAAATAACACTAACGCAGTCTCGGAATAGCGCTCGCGTGGCATTGCGCGACGTTTCAAAACCATTTGCATCAAAACAGTAACTCGATACGACGCAGGACGTGTAAAAACCAGAGAATTTATCCTAATGAGGACCAACATCAAGCTTCGTCATAGCTCACGTTTGCCTCTCTGACAAATGACAAATTAAAGGGCCTTGACTTTTTCCGCTGTATTTTGCACATTCGAACTTCTAATAATCGTCTAACGTTTCCTGGGATTTTGTCTTTACAAGGTGGTGTCGACGCGAGAAGGATTTAATCGTAAATTAAATTCGTCTTGCGCAAATACCGGAATTAATATCTGTAAGGCAGCCGCATCGAAGCATTCCTATATTGTCTTTGACGTGGTTTCTTAATTTAAACTATTTTCTTACAACAGACATTCTTTGGTCCATTAGTCTCGTTAAAAAACAAATATTTCGCGTTCTCCAACTTTGAGAGATACTGTAAGAACCACCTCTCCGCAATTTTTTCTCCTCGTAGCCATAGCGATAAACTTTTTACAAGGGGGAGTAATTCTATGATTTTCAAAGTTTCCGCACGCTACAAAGACCGCTCTGCTTCTAGTGAGTTCCGTCGAGTTCAAAAAGCTACTTTCCTCCATTTTCTTTTCTGCGTTGAATCCAATAAATCTATGTGTTGTATATTTTGAGCGACGCTGAAAGTTTAAAGTACTTCTAGATGTTGAGTTTTAAACTGGCGAAGTTTGTAGCGATGAGCAATTTTTATATTGTTTCCCTGCTCCCCTCTCTTTTTTCTGAAGATATAGGAGATAATTTATTTTTAATCACGCATAAAAACATCGAGGAATCCAACAAGGAAGTTTGCATGCGATTAATAAAGCGTTTGCGGCGAAGATTCGCTTAAATCTATATCCATCCATAGTAATATAATAGTGCAGTTTGTTTCAGTCCAAATAAATGTGATAATGCAATGCTCGAGTTTAGGTTTATATCAATCTCACATTTTATTTTATAGTCTTCCTATCACAGAAAACCTTTATCATTTTAGAGAAGCAGAAAGGAAGTCTATATTTATGTTTTTGAAAAAAAGCAAAGAAATTCAAGCAGGTTTGATCAGGTTCTCTCAGGTTCATTATTGGTTCATTTGGGGCAACTCAGATCATTTTCATTATTATTTCATACACTTATAATTTCGAAAGAAGCTGACGCATTTTCCTCATCAGCATCGTTTAGTTGCGCGTAGCAAGCAAACCAGCAGTGTTTTATTTTGCCCATATTTAAACTCACAAAAATGGTTCAGTTCTAAGACGTTCGCTATGCACATTTTCAAACTTTTTTCTTGATGAGACAATATTTAAGTAATTTGTGCGAAACCCTCTCTTTGTTTTCAATTTCTAATATGCGCAGTGGTATAAGCTGTTCGTACTTATTCCATTGCTACGATTCATAGTCGTAGTACCGTGGCGAACAGTGACACAAGCAGGCAGGTGCCGAAAAGGAGTCGTCTCTTGCTGGCCACTTCTTGATGGAGAGGCAATGTTATTTGATAGAGATCTCCCATTACATTATTATTGCTCACAACAGCAGCATTATACGATTGAGCATTTGAAAGCATTTTATGAGTTTAGGAGTGGATTTAATAAGTTTTTGGTGCTACCATCGTTATTTTTGGAGGTTTTTACGTGGCTGGATCGACCCATAAATTTTTTGTAGCAAAAGCTTTCGACAGCCCTTTTGGAATTATTAACCATCTCGTTCATGGCAAAAAAAAAAAAGAAAGAAATGAAAAAAAAAATTAAGTTAAATGTACGTGAAACCTTTGAGGGTGTACACTGGAGAGCAATGGCGTACGCAGGAATCAGTCTCTCTGGCTCTTTTCCCGTTTGAAAGTATGTACTAGAAAAGGAAAGAGATTGGGGTTGAAGACACGTTCAAGCTCCTGTTTCTGTCCTTTTCCTACTCACGTGTTCAAATGGGGAAAGAGAAAGAAAGAGAAATATATCTGTTTACATTACTGCTGGAGAGAGTCAGGGCTGCCATTTTGCCTATATTTATTTTCATCATGTTCCCATTTAACTCAAGGTAAAATGTTTGAATTTACTGCCAAATTTGGCAGCACTGCCGCGGGGGCCCAGCAGCGATTCGATATTTTCCAAGGAATTCAACGGTAAGACGCAACGTTGCCTAATTGAACACTTCGTCACCATGCACTGCTCGTATTAACTCTAATGTGAAATAGGTAAATGTTTTCTACTATCTGACAACCCTGGTATTCAATTGTATGTACGAGTATGCTCTAATTCATTCGTTTCCATGAGAAAGGAAATAAATGTATCTTCCTGCGGTACCAGCGCGGCGACGAGTATCCAGCGTCGTCAATGGCGGCTCTCAGAGACGGTGGGTCTAGCTGGAGCACGTCTGGACTCTGGAGTGCGGACTGCGCGCTCGCAGCAACGTTGCCATAAGTATAGGCCTAGAGACTAAGCCAAATACTAGAGACCACTCACTAGCCACGATCGCGTGGTAGCTAATTTTTTTTTTTATTATTATTATTTTAATGACTCGTAACAGGATAGCATGGGGAGAACATATTTATATACGAAGAATCAGTGGCGTACCGTGCAACTTGGCAACGTAGTATCGTTTCTATTTAAACCCATGTAAAAGGTCGAAGTCGAGGGTGTTAGCCGAACACCCTATAGTTCAATATTTTTAATAGGTTTAAATGGAGAAAGTACAATGTCGCCAAATTGCACGCTGCGCTACTACGAAGAATAACATATATTTTAGTAAATTAAGCGTGTGACAAATTGACTTATTCTTTCAGAATATTATCACGTATTTGTTTTTGAAAAATTATAAATCGTCTAACCACAGTGATCGATAAAACTTTTTCTAGAAACCCAACAACCCAAAGAGGGGAATTTTTTTTTGGGGGGGGATGCAGAGGGGCAAAAATGTAGCCAAGTGTCTCGTGTTGTTTTGTTGAGATCCCGGGGGGGGGGAGTTGCCACCAGATTTTGGGCAAGATAAACATGGTGCGTGATCTCTATCATATACTGTCTCTGTGTAAAATATACGACTTTTAACCTCAAATCTGGCAACATTGCTGCGGAAAGAGCGCGCCGCCCGCCCGGGCTCGGCTTTAATGTATTTGGAAAGAGTCACCGCGAACAGATGAGAGCGGAGCGGCATATAGGAGCAGTTGGGACTTGGAGACTTGGAGAGGCCCCACCATTACAACCGCCGCAGTCACTTTCACCGGGTTCGAGGAATTCCATTGTGGTGGGGGGGAGGGAAAGAGAGAGAGAGAGAGAGAGAGAGAGAGAGAGAGAGAGAGAGAGAGAGAGAGAGAGAGAGAGAGAGAGAGAGAGAGAGAGAGAGAGAGAGAGAGGTGGTAACTTGCTCGAAGCGTCCGCGGCGACACGGTGCGGTAAGTGCATAGTGTGCTGTGCACCCAGCCAGTGCCAGGTGAGCCAGATGACTGGTGAGCACCGAAAGAAGACCAGCACAGCACAGCATGAGTATTATGTGTATTGTGTATCAGTGTATATTGTATATTGTATATTGTGCAGAGGATATATCACGAGGCAGGGTCCAGAGATCTTACGAGGGAACACCGCACTACCTTGCTTATAGTTTAACGAGGCAGAGTTGGTGCGCACATTATAAGCCTGTGCTATGTTCGATGCATCGATCGAAGTTTCGATGTTTTCCTGCCAGCAAATGGATTCGATGCAAATGTTGATGTCAATAGATGCTCAAAACTATAGCTATTTTGCGCTAGTTTGACCTAAAACAGACCTAAGAGTCGTTTTTTCCTCTTATACGATTTCTGAAGCATTATAAAGTATCATGATTTCCTGTGATTTCTCATTTTTGAGACTTGTTAAAATTTGTTTCAGTGCAGCGATAAAATTTCGATGTTTTTCGGACATCAAACTTCGCTGCACAAGGCCTGACCTAGCGTGACCTGACCTAACCTAACCTAACCTAACCGAAAAACACGGCCAGTGGCGGACTTCACTCGGCACACCCCGTACAGCGTCCGTTACCCGTCGTTTATGCATCCCTCTCTATTTACCGTACCTACCGTACCGTACACCACATACGTGGAGATAAATAGAGTGTTTTTTAGTACAGCGATATTTCGTATCGATTGCCGTTTGGAGACCTCTGGCTACAAACAATCTCTGGGTTGATGTAATATTCGCCCAAAGGCGCATTTTTGAGCATATACATTTTGGATAGTAAACCATGAAATTAATGCTACATTTTTGCGATTATGCATTCTCCGTCCTCGCGAGAATGCTTGATTATGCCTACGACTAAAACTGCAGAATTCAACAAGATATTGCAGGTAAAACGATGCATATGAAGGGTAGAATCGATTAAATTCTCGCCCATCCCACAACAACAAAAGTAACATTTGGGTGATCCCAACCTCCAAATGCATCGTTTAATGGATGGCCCTAGTAGTAGCAGTGTCCCATGAGAACCCACGAAAAAATTCCCAGGGGCTCCCCTGTGAATTTGGATATGGGGTACCCATGGGAAATAGCACGACCATTTCCATGGGAACCCATGTGAACCCAAGGGAACCCATGGGTACCCAAGAGTTCCCATGAGCGTACCTTAAGGGTTCCCATGGGTACGCATGGGAACTCGTGGGTACCCACGACCAAATTCACAGGGGAACCCCTGGGAAGTTTTTCGTTAGTTCCCATGCGACACTTCTACTAGGGGGTTGATTCTCACGGAAAATGCTGAGAAAATTATGGTCGCAATCCTCTCCTAATCCGTTTCAATCCGATAATTTAGACAAGTTCGCATGAAAATGTTTTTTCATGGTACGTCAATCATATCCTTATCAAAAATACAGACCCATTTTACACGCTCGCTCTAAAATAATGAAGAATGCAGTACCAGAAAGAGCTTCAACACCAAGTGCGTGGTGCATCACTCTGATAGTGAGTGATGCAAAGCGACGAGTTAAAAATTCTGTCAAGGATTGACGTCATCAGAAGCGCAACGGAGAAGAAATAATCTATCTCTCTTCCCTCCATTGAAACTCGTATGTTAAACAAGGATAAACACGAGGAAACACCCCATTTGTCCATCCTTTTTCTACTTATTCATTGAAGGGGAAAATTAGAGAGGTGTCACAGATCTCGATTGCGCAACTGCCATGACGTCATAAAACAGCATTTTTAAACGATCATACTTCGATCAGAGTCGGCATAAAAGTATCTACTGCCGGTATGCGAGCCCGCAACTTTACCGCCTTCCTCTGGTGCCTATCTCCCTCACCAGTCACCACCAAGAAACAAGTGGCTTCATAAGGTACACTTATATAAAAAAAAAAAAAAAAAAAAAAAAAAAAAAAAATGTGACCCCTCTTGCATTACAATAAATAACCCTTTTTGGCAGTATCTGAGCAAGGAAAAGGCGCGGGAAGCATTCGTGTATGGTTAATTTGCTTGGGCCTTTTTTTGTTCAGCGATCTCAGGACAGGGCTGCCGTTTTGCGTATAATCAATGCTATTTTTCAATTCACCGATGATTTCACCGGTTGAGAAAAGATTACACAGTTCAGTTCAGTGAATGATTGTAATATACTAAAATACTCGCATCTGTAATCTTTTCTCAACCGGTGGAGCCGTCGATGACTTTAAAAAACTTGCGGATATTTTAATTAATCAACGGAGTTTCCACCGATTAAGGAAAGATTACAGATCAGAGTATTTTCGTGCATTACAGTCATACACTGAACTGAACTGTGTAATCTTTTCTCAACCGGTGGAATCATCGGTAAATAGAAAAATATAGCATTGATTATACGCAAAACGGCAGCCCTATCTCTGGAGGCAATCAGTAGCGTAAATAACGCCCTCGCGTCGCGGAAAATATGGGGGGGGCGCAACATTTCGAAGGGCGTAAAATCGAGGGAGAAAATAAGGGATGGACCCCTGCCAAATATGTGGATCCCTCCATATCTTAATCAGAATGTTTCGTGAATTGGGTAAATGCTAAAATTTCTTGCGACAAAAAAATTAAAAACCATAAAGAGGGCGCCGCGCGGCGGTTCAGCTAGGGGTAGAAGCGCCACTTTTGAATTCGCTTGAGACCGCTAAATTCTTATTTATGCCCATCTATAGAGGGGGAACTCAACCTGTTTTTTTTTTTTTTTGAAAACTTGTTTTAAATAGGAACCAAATTCAGTTGTAGTTCGTCTATTTGAACCCACGAAAAATATCGAACTATATTCATGGTGTACGCCGCTAACTAGAATTCGACATTTTTCACAGATTTAAAGATAGAATATGTTAGGTCTCCAGATTAGACGCTTAGCCACTGAAGTAAGGCCTTATTTTGATTATAAAACCAATCCTTCTCAATGAGTTTGATGTTCACTTGTATTAAATCATAATGACTAAGAGAATTATTTTTTTGATCCAATGTGTATTTAGTTTGTGCTAAAGAAACTGCAAAGCGAAATATTGACTAACAAGGGTAACAAGGGGGGAAATTCCTTTGACCCAAGGAAAATGTCTGCTGCTGCTACAAGTAAAAGATTCCTTGTTGTGCCAGTAATTCTCCTTCATGCAACAGCACTTTGTTTCGCGCAAGGAAAACTGTCACAAGTAAAGTGTTTCCTTGTTTTTAAAGAAGTCATTTCTCTCAGTGACTCCTCGGGTCTACAGATAGACATACGCTCTAGGAGTATGTTTCCCAGCTCCAAGCAAATCTTGGTCAAACATTTCCCAGCGCAGAATTTTCACACAAGTTTTCAGAGTTTCAACAAGAAATAGTGCGACCCATTCGTGGAAATAAATTCTGCACATTTGAAAATAATTTCCAAGGCATATTCGAGATTACAAAGCGGAAAAAAATGAAAAACAAAACAAAAAACAAAAAAATTAGATACTATAGAGTCCATAGTTTCCAAAGAGTCTAGGTTAGACCATCCGTCCTCGCGTTCCCATTATCTTCCCCCCAGTGAAACGTTATTCGATTGAATAATGAATTCATTTAGCTCAAGGTTTTTAAAAATTACATTATAAATTTAAATTTTCTCCTTTTTCTTCATACCCACGCGGTCGTTGTTATCGGGTGTGACCAACTCAGGAATGAATCGGGTTTAAACCTGAACAACAGATTGTTACTAATTGACCGAGGTATAAATTTGGTTCGGTCGTATCGTATAACCGAAAACTATTATGGGCTTCGATTCCTAACAAATGTTAGTGATGGTCGAATACAATTCCGCCAAAAGAGGCTTTTTAAATGTAAGTACCTACTGGCAATCGAACATAGTAAATGGTTGGGCTGTTTTTCTTGCATTCATTGCTTCAATGTTTTAAATTTTAAACTTTTTGAATGACCAAGACACCGATATGATTCATTACAACTGTATATTGTTTTGTTCACAGAATAATAAGACGTACCTACTGTTTTTATATTTATTTGGGCAATTCGAAAATTAGCAACCAATAAGTAGGTATGAAATTTTGAGAGCGCGTCAAAAATCCATCTTCACAAAAAGCAAAGGCTACATTACTTTTTCCCTAGAGGTGTCAAAAGTTTTACATTTATTTAAAGTCACTAATAGGAAAATGCATGGCGATAAAGCAGCTTTTGATTGGATCTTTGCGGCTAGCAGTATAACTCACCCTGATAATGGTGAATATAGCATATACTAGTTCATGCATGACCAACCTTTTACATTAGCAGAAATGTCTACTCACATTAATAGCATTGATGGCCAATATCAATTGACATTTTACTATCATAAGCAGAAAAAATCCCTCCGATACAAATACAAAATTTCTTCAATATAAAAGCAGCGATTTCTAACCACCATTTTTACTTCCCTACTTATTACTTCCAGCGGGGAAATTTTGAAAAAATCATATGATTTTTTTCTTTGTTTTTTTCTTTTTTATTCAGTGTGAATGGTTTAGAAGATATCTGTCTGAGACATTCAAAACGAGTGAGAAATTGTGTGTTAATATGAGTGCGGGATTTCTGATCCTTGATTAATTATCGGCGAGTGTCAGTAGCGGCTCGTGCTATCTGGCAACCGCGCTCTTAGCTATTTTATCTACGTAAAAAGATCGATTCTTGATGAGGCACAGCGCCTCACCAAAGAATCGATTGTATTACATAGGTTTGAATGGGGGATTCCATTGTTGCCAAATTACACAAGCCGGCCACTGGGGAGTGATAGTTGTACTCGTGTACATACCAATTTTTACCAGGGGTCTGTTTTAAGAACCTCTAAGTTCGTACTTTTATTTGATTCAGTGACGTCGCGTTCAATTTGCCAACACCGCATTTCATTCATCAAAACCTGAAACAGATCGAATTATTGGGGTGCACACTACGCAGTGCAAGTCCTGAGATCGATATTTTACGAAGGTTCAAATGGACGAAATGCTGCGTTGTCATCAGATCGTATATGCGACCCCAGTGATTAGATTGTAAAACCAAAAAGAATTCGCCTCAAAATCTGGAGAGGCACTTTCGACGAAGTCAAGGTTCTAAGAAGAAAATGAAGCTTTTCCGGGCTTCTCTGACGACCTATCCCCAGAAGAGCTATAAAAATAAGGATGAGGTAAAGAAAAAGAAGGTTGACATTTCGTATTCGTATTAGATTCATGACTTCGCGACTACATATATTTCGCCTGTATCCTCCCTTAATTGGTTTCGTTTCGTTCATTTCGTGAGTTACATTCATAATGATCATGATTAATTTAATTACTCTTCTCGTTCAAGCAATTAATTACTTTGAAAAGCTGTTGCAATTTAATTTCTTTACCTTCCCAGTGACTCCTGTTTTTTTTTTTTTTTTTTTTCTCTCTCCAGACATGCAGTAATTAACGTTGATTAGAAAAAGTCCGTTTCGCTCTGCGCAAATTTAAACCCAAATTACGATTTTGATTCTCAATTTTTTAGGAGGAGTGGTAGTTGTTTTCCCTCAAAGATAATTAAATGGATATTCCTTCTAATCACTAGTGGATCTAACATTGACTTTTTCGCTAAACCAATCGATAAAATTAATTGATATAGATCGATAGACGCCAATCGTTATTCAACTGGTGACCACAGACTTTGCCATTTGGGCTCTAGATCGATAGCTCATAAAATTAGCCAAAGAGCTATATTTTTAAGTGACGAACGAAAAAACGATTTTCAAATCTTTTCAAATCAAAAAATCAAATTTTCAAAAACGGTGACAAAAACGCATTTAATAATCGATAAAAAAAAAAATTATTCGACGGCGAAGCGAAATATTTGAAGTGCAAGGTAGAAAAGTCAGCGTTTTGTTTTTCGTAGCTGGCCACGGCCTACGCAAGCTAAGCAGTGTTGCCAGATCGAGGGTATAAAGCCGTATCGTCCCCATTTAAATCAGTGTAAAGCGTACGGCTTTTTCGACCGCATCTGGCAACATTGAAGCTGAGTGAGTAGCCGACGCAATAAAGCTTAGTAGTCGTCTCCTCCCTACCGATCACCGCGCCATGTAGACTGTTATAATGAGAAAAAAAGAAATTCAGTAGTATGGCGGGTCAAAAGCCAACCCCTCCCCGCCCCCTTCTGGTTGCGTCATTGTATATATGTAGACGTTTTTGAAAGATGGTGGGAAACATAAGCTCGGAAATTGCATTTTCATTTAAGTTCGAGAAAAATTTGAGACATCTCCCAAACTTTTATAAGAAACCGTAAAATGCAAAACGATGATTGAATCAAATTGAAGGACTCTTCAAACTCTTATTTAGGGTTGGTCTAAATGGTGACTGCGTATAAGTACTACACATTAACCCCTTTATATGACCATTGACCAGTGGCCGTATAAAGTTCGGACTTTTCGGCACTTACGAGCGGTCATCGGCAGTCATGCACCGGTAGATGCGGCTGGTGTTCGCTGACGAGGGATTTAAACCCCTCATAAGCCACTCGTAAGTAAATACCGTACATCAATGAGGAGAACCGAGACGTCCACACATTATACTGGCCCCAGGTTAAGAAGACAAATCAATGTTCGCTCACTCAAATTAAGTGGGTAGTTAAATATTCCTACGCCACGGTGATGGTTTTGCATACACACTTTATTGAAGGCGCTTGGCAAAGTATTATTATAAAATTTTAACAATTCGGATTTGCAATTATTGTGATAAAAAAAAACTCGAAAAACGAATGTGCTAGTGCGTGGTATTGAAAGGGTTCAGAGCCTCCCAAGATTTAATATGATCGTAACGCATTTTCATACAAGTTTTATTATACTCCCTGTTTGCTGTATAGCTTGCAATCTGACAAAGCTGCGGTTTGTTCATTTAAACGCATGAGAAAGGTCAAATCATATGAGGTGCAACCTGCACAGAACACTTTTCCAGATAGATATCTTGCAGGGGTTTAAATGGACGAAACACAGCGTTGCCAGATAGCACGTGACGCCATTGGTTCGAAACCTTTAGGAACCAGAGGCCCTCATTATCTAACTTTATTGAGTTTTTTAGCCGTGGCCATTAGCCATTACGTGCATCGGTTTCGTGAAATCAAGAGCAATCGCTATTTTGTCTACATTTAATACCTGGGACACCAATTTCTGGCTAATTTTTTGTACTTGTAGGGAGTCATGTTGATTTTGCTTCCAAATTTCAACTTATCTTTCAATATTTGAGTAAATATTATGGGGCTCAATATTTTTAATTTCCGGCCTTTCTAACCGGTGGCGGCTCGTGAGACTTCGATTATATCGCTGTTCTCTCATTAGGACCTATACAAAATTATCGATTATGCTGAGGTTTCAATAAAACCGCATGAAGATTGATTACTTCCCATTATTTTAAATGTGAGATACACCGCAGCTATTAACGCTGGTTTTCAGAAAAAATAAGATGAATTTTAAAATAATACACGGTTGCCGTTTTTAGGAAGTTTTTAACAAATTCTTTGATGATTCCACCTGTTTACAAAAGTATTACACATTCCAGCTTATATAAGTGGGACAGTCCGCCGGTTTAACAGTGACTATACCTAAAGAAAATGCTCTGATCTGTAATATTTTCAGCTTTACATACACAGAGAAAAATACTTCGGTATAATTTGATCAACGAAGTTTTCGGTTGAAGGAACCAAAATGTTCGGTCCTGAGTACCGAATGCTTCATTTAGTAGTACCGAGTATTCGTTAGGGGCATATATATCTTATACATGTATAAGATTTATGGAATTTTGGTAACTGCCAATGATTACATTATGGTTGAAAAATGATAACAGAGTATTTTCGTGCGTTCCAGTCACTACCGAACTGGACTGTGTAATCTTTTTGTGAACCGTTAAAATCATCGATGAATTAAAATATTCCTTTAAAGATCCGCCGAATGGCGCAGCCCTGAAAAAATGATACCTACTTCTATAAGGCTGCATGTTGATAGATCTCCATTATTTTTTCTCCTCTAAAAGACAGGGGCATATTTTTTAGAGTTTAAGAGATGTCCAGTGGCGAGTGGCGGCTCTTGCAATCTGGCAACGGTTTTTTAGTCCCCCCGTTTAAACGGATGTGAAACAATCGATTCTCCGGGTGGCTGCCATTCTCACCAAGTATCGATTATTTTACCTGAGTTTAAATGGGAAAATTGCATAGTTGCAAAATTTCACGAGCCAGCCACCACTGAGGTTTCCTCGCCTCTCAAACACGTAGGTATATATCATCAAATAGACAAACTGCTGGTAAATAGTTGGAAAACTTCTATCGGTTGAACGTTCGCGAATTTTACCTCCTCGTAGCGTAGACTATCAGGGTGCATCATACCCCGCTGAAAATGTTCCAGCGATGTTTTTGTACTCCGAGATTCGCTAAACCCGATTATTTCCCTCGCCTGAAATGTATTTCTATATAGAATAGTCAAGGAAAAGGAAAACCTCCTCTCAAAGCGAACATTTTGTCTCGAACTTTCTTATTGTCTTGGTACGAAAGAAAAGAATCAGAACGACTCCTATATAGTTAGGAAATCGATAGCCTCCTCCCTTGTCCTCTTTCCATTTTACTGGATTAACTCTAAACGGTACTCGTCGCATGTCCGTTGAAGCCCATTCATACCTTGGATTAACTGCATTGAATACACTCGATAATCTGAACCAATCTGTGCAATGGGGTGTTTATGCATTGTGTAAAAATAAAAAAAGGGATGCTCTTCCTTCCCTCGACGCATGTCATACTTCGTTGCGGTTAAAAAAGGGCCCACACCAAAAGCAAATGATTGGAGATCCTCCCCCCCCCTAAATTTTCTATGTAAACCATCCTGTCCGTATTCCAGTGGCGGCTCGTGCAATTTTGTAACAATGAATCCGCTCTATTTAAACCCATGCAAAATAATCGATATTTAGGAGGCTCCTCGACATGAGCCAACAAGAAATCGATACTGTTGCATAGGTTTAAGTAGCAAAAGGTGGAAAAGGTTTCAGGTGGAAAGGCCTCTTCAGGCGATCAAATTTGATCCTCAAAGAGACTCCCAAGTGATCATCTATACCTTTAAGATCATCGATAGAATCGGGTATATCATCATCAATTATGGCGCAGATTCATTCCCCATCACGTCAATATACGCAGTAGTTTACGTCAAAAATCCGTTAATTTGCAAGTAGACCTCCGCACACGCTCAAACGGGTTTGATCAAACTGCATAGTTGCCAATTTGACACTCTTAAAATAATTGAAGCAAAAACTTGATCAAAATACCTCTACGGGTTCTATTGGTTTTATTGATTGAAATTGATGAACAGATGACGCACCATCCTACTCATAGAAGAAAGATTACCAACACTCCGACACTTCAATCACGGTATTAAAGTATCAAAAATATCCGTAGCGGCCAATTTGCAATTTGGCAACGTTGTATTGTGTCCACTTCAACCCTTGAAAAAGATCGAACAATTGGGTGTTCGGTGAACACCTTCACATTCGACCTTTTACATGGATTTAAAGGGACATAATACCACGTTGCCAAATTGCACGCTACGCCACTATGGTAGCGGCTCGTGCAATGTGGCAAAAGTTCTAGTTCAAAAATATTGTTGGCAAATATGATCGTGCACATATGTTCGCGGCGAAGTGTGAAATCTACCTACATTGCAATCCGTCCATTTTTACATGGATGCAAAAGGTCGAATTCGAGGATGCCAAATTGCACGCAACACCACTGGGTTGTCTGCAACACTACACTGCATATGGCCAGGGCCTGATAGGTCATTCAACCAATCAGAAAGCCTCACCCTCACCCTCACCCTCCGTGAGCGCCGGACTGCGCTGTAAATACATACTAGGAGTATCAAAACATCAGTGATGGCTCGTACAATACGGAAACAACGTATCCTTCCCATTTAAACCTACGCAAATAAATTTATTTTTAGGAGGTATAATTTCACACCCAAGATATCGATACTTTTGCATAGGTTTAAATGGCAAATAATCATGGTTACCAGATTGCACAAGCCTACACTGCAAAATATATACTTGTAATAGATAATAGATTTTAGCAAGGAAAAGTCTCTCACCTGCAGAGTAAACATAAAATAGGGTCGCAATTGCCAGCCATTGTCGTCGCATAGTGATGATTCTATTGGTTATCCTTCATTAAGAAATCTTAATCACATAACTACCACTGATCTGCTGCATGATCTCATTCCCTTTCCACTTTACTCCTTTGATTTTGTAGAATAGATCACACGAACCAAACACAAAATTCAACACTGAACTTCCTTAATCTACTTATTTAAGTCACCATCGCATGCTGTAGATTAAAAAACGCCGTTTAAAAGAATAAAAACTTTCGATAAAACGAACTCTAAATAAACTGAAAATTATTATAAAGGTGACAAAAATTATTTCACTGCTATAACGATCCGAAAAGGAACTTTAAATAAAACCGACACGCACGTTAACTACACAGTACACACACACAGAACTGATTATTCAGTTGAAATTAGCTTTAATGGGGGAGGCTAAGAAACTTTGACAGATTCAATGACCTGAATTTTCCATTTTAGAATTTTCCATAAAACACGGTTAAAAATCAAATCAGTTGTGAAACGAACTGTAGGTGAACCACCTCCACTCACGCACGGAGGTTATTATTGCGTGGACACGGTTTCTTATTTTTTTTTTTTTTTTTTTCCCAAGCAACAAAAAACGTTTTTCTTGAAAGGATTTCAATTTCAAAGCCCTTGGAAACAATTTTCTCTCAAACTGTTAAAAACAACACTTTTTCGCGATCGTCGTTAGCTATCCGCACTTGAATTTTAAATTTTGCCTTCGAAAAATAGCACGGTCACGAATCAAAACAAATAGAGAAACAACAATATCGACCTGTTTTCGATCTCGTATCAGCCATTTTTAATCTCTCGACTGATTTTACACCTAGCGGCCTCCAAGACAACTACGGACGACTTCATAACATACTTTCACATCTTTACCTGTGGCTGTGGCTAGCCCCCTCTCCAAAGCATAGAACTGGCTCTCCCCCACCAGGTAAACATGCCTGGGTTGCTTGAGTCCGTCCTGCCTCTGCTTCTCTCGGTCCGACACTCTGGCTGCAACAGCGGCTTTCTTACCTTTCGCCGCGCCGTACTAATCACCAATCATACACAGAAAGAGAGAGGATACACTGTGAGCTGATCTCTATGTTCAGTGATTCTGATTCCTCATTGCGCTTTCCTGACTGGCGAAGAAAAATCTAATTATCTCAACCATGTCTCGATGATGTAGTTTTGCAAGATAAAATCCGCTCCGCATCTGACGAATAATACGCTTGCACGTAAAATTGATATTTCGCTGGGAAATTCCATAGAGTGATTATTATTACTATATATTATTATTATTTTTTGTAACCATGAGAAACACATTCATAATTTGTTAATTATCCATCAAGATGAAGTCATTATGCATCTCATCACGAAAGTTAAACCTTTACTTAAGGCATCTCTGGTAAAAGTGTTCCATGAAGTTCCATGACCAAAATTCTGTGAGCAATTATTTATACATACACTTTTATGGAATTACGTGGGCCGTTCACGAGATTCCAAAGGTTTTCCAACTTCATGGAATTCCATGAAAGGCCCACTGAAGTTTGGTCATGAAACTTTATGGAACACTTTTACCATTGGCGGCGGCCAACGATGCAATTTTGTCTTTTTAATGTCATGAAAGGGCTGACATATTGGGGTTACACTTTTACACACTGTTTAGTGCACTCCCTCGGATTGAAATTTTACACGGGTGTAATAAATGGACGTAAGTAGCGCTGCCAGATTGCAAGTGACGCGCGCCATTAAATTGATCAGTGATTCCTTCCACGGTAAGGAATTAAGGATTGACGTCGAAAAATGTCATCGAAATTGTACCATTAAAATATTTAAAGCTCCCGAAGTGGAAGTATGAATAATGTCTATTAAAGACGTTGCTTTCAGCAAGTTTAACATAACAGACCACCATTGAATGGGTCTGTTGCAAACTTTTGCTACAACGATAAAGATTGTTTCATCGTATGTAAAATTGCCCGAAAAGTCTATTGGTGGCATCAGAAAGTCATGAAATGCGATAATAAACTGACAAGAGACGTATAATGAAATCCAAGATGGCGGTAAAATATCGAGCAATCTGTATGCATACACCTTTAACATCCAAGGATTGCCAACGTTGACAACCTTACAGCTTCAGAGGTTATGTGTTTATTTACGTTGTGATTGGGTGCGATCGAGATTGTGAGGTTGGTCGTGGTGCATGCATACAGGTTGCTCAATATTTTACCGCCATCTTGGATTAAACGTCTCTTGTGAGTTTTACACTGCATTTTATGACTTTCTGGTGCCACCAATTGACTTTTCACGCGATTTTACATGAGATTGAACACTCTATAGCGCTGTAGCAAAAGTTTGCAACAGACCCATTGTTGAAGTAATAAGTACAGCTTGAATCGATTGTTTTATATTGATTTAAATGGGAGGAGGAAATTGTTGTCAAATTTCACGAGCCACCATTGGGAAGCAGGGTCCGAGCCTCCGGCCAACGTGTGCACACTGAACTCATTAATTTCTTTCCTTTTTTTTCAATCTGTAAGTTTTATGTAAATTTTTTTCAAATAAATCGAACAATGTAAAGTTATACCTGATGCCTGAGCGACACATGCAATCTTAAGAGACAAAAGTTTATTCTGCCCTACAGCCATATTCTGCTGTGATCGTTCCAACATGTTGACTCCTAAAATCTGTTCAAATTTCAACGCTAGTCATATATAGATATAGTACGTGATTATCAATCATGCTGAAAGCAACGTCATGCATTAACGTAAGGGGTTATTTATTTGGTGAATAAATACGAGGGTCGTTCAGAAAGTAAGAATCCCTATTTTTTTTCTCGACTTGTAATTAAGCTACAAAAAATTTAAACCCATCGTTAAAACCGTCATAAACTTACGATTCCAACGCTTATTAAAAAATTTAAAAACGGACCAATAGTTTTTGTCACAATTTTGTTTTTGTGAACCCACCTTTTTTAATTTCCGTCCACCTCCGATGCGGTGCGTGCGCTTCAATTGTACACTAGATTACCTTAGTTCAAAAACAAACGTTTTGATCAAAATCGAAACATGTGATAAAAATTTAGACAAAAAATTTTGTAACCCTTACCTTTTTTAGCTTTTTTTTCCCCGTAACCACCCTGCACCCGATACATTTGTCGCATCGCGGAATAAGCCCTTTATGCCCTCTTCAAAGAAACTTTTTGGTTTAGCGCTGAAAAAAACCCATAACCGCAGCCTTCAGCTCAGGATCCGTTGCGGATCCCAAATCTGAGGTTCATGATCCGTTATCTTAATAAAGTTAGTCCGTCAAAACTTTTTATCTCAAATGCCGAAAGTTTTTCTCACACAGTGGGCATGAGTGAGCTCGTTACGCAGCGATCTTTTTGCGGGAAAATCATCGTGGAGGTGGACGGAAATTCAAAAATTTGGGGTTTCAAAAAAACTAAGATTGTGACGAAACTATTGGTCCGTTTTTAAATTTTTTAAAAAAAGCGTTGGAATCGTCAGTTTATGACGGTTCCGATGCTGGGTTTAAATTTTTTGTAGCTTAATTAGAAGTCGAGAAAAAAAAATAGGGATTCTTACTTTCTGAACGACCCTCGTATGTTTTGAAGATGTAGTTTCTGCGAAATTTTTCGGCATCATTAATGTCGGTGTCTTTCTTTCATTTTATAAAGTAATTGCACCTAAACAGACATACTCTGAAACTAAGTCCTGAAAATGGTGTGAACATTTTTCGCAAATTTTTCTCCAATTTATTCCGCTTTAAATAAAATTTGAGTGGCCTGAAAGTGAAAAAATCAGAATAACTATAAGCCGAAAATTAATTAAATTAAATTCCGTTTATATGACATGAAAAAGCTTGAAAAGCTGAATTTTCCCGCAAAAGTCGCATATCAATTAAATGATTTACGAAATGTTATGAAAGTTTGAAAGCTTACACCCCCCAGACTCCCCCCTAATTATTTTAGAAAAAGCATTTTTGATTAATGACCCCATTTTCATCAAGTACTATAAAAATAGGAAGAATTTACAAGAAATCTGAGGGACTCGTGGAAAACCCCAATTTGAATCAAGATGTTTGGCCTAGGAAAAAAAGCAGAAGGTAAATATGTAAAAAAATATGTAATATTTAAATGTCTATTCTCCTGTTTCTTGTTTTTGCTGTTTTTTCAGGTTTATATAGGTTTGATTATTGAAAATGAAAATATCAAACTCACCTGGCTGAGACTTATTTGAAGGGTGCACGAAGACTCGTTACAAGGCACATTTCCTTGCTTTGAAATTTTCTTCCGTGTCAAAAAGAAACTACGGGAAATTTTCTTGCACGCTGATTATAATAAAAGTCCTTGAATTATCAATAACTGTTTCTGCAAACCATCCTCACATTTTCCTCTTTCGCACGCGTAATGAATAAAATAGAAAGTTGCAAAGTTATATTGCGACACGGCGAATGAATTCACGTTTCTCCCATGCCCGCTTCGTTTGAGCAGCTCTTTTTCAACCGATGTACTTTTATTTACTTATTTATTTTATTTTTCCTAAAGAAATTCATATTAAACAACAACATGATACCATGCATAAGAATTACGTTCAAGTGAAACATAATAATGTTAGTAGGTATATGGTACACACACATATATAATACCAGAGAATGTTCTGAAGAGGACTTGTCAACGTAAGTCTTCCTTTTGATGTTTGATGAATTGTTTTTATCGAAAAACGAAAGGGGTCCACCTGGAATGAAACATCGCTCGTTCTTTCTGTATAGCTCGTAAATAATTACCTACTTTCAAGTCAGTTGTATCCAGTTCTAACGTAATGGAACGCCTCAGAGAATTACACTCCACTCTGACAAAGCGAAGCATTTTCCCCCCGCTTACAGTTTTTAAAACTTGTTACAAGTTTTGATCCAGAACTAAGTTGTGAAGTCAAAAGGACTTTGATATACAACACTGCTGGAGGTTAGTAATCATAAAGTACCTTTTCTCCAACGTTCCGCGGAAAAGTCATTATTCATGATCAAATCTTATTTTCACTCTTATAAACCGTCGAAACACATCCTTTCGAAGAAGAAATATCTCTATGCATTTTGTGCTTGCTTACACTGCGTATAATGTTATCGGCTTTCATAGTTTATGACACCGTACTCCACATTCGTTTCAAACCTCACCTTTAACCGGCTGAAAAATGAAATTTCATTTTATACTTAGAACGATAGCACAGTAATTATCTAAAGATATAAGATCCCGTTTAACGGGGTACAACAAGATTCCACGAATGAAATGGAAAGAAAATAGGGAACTTCTTGATTGAGTATTGCTGGATTTGTTACCCCATTTTTTTGGGTGTGAGGAGTGCTCGAATCAATAAAATAGAATTTTTCAGCGGTTTCAGTAAGCTGGCGTCATAGAGCGTGAGACTGATTTCATTCGTTACGAATTTTTCAATTTCTTTAAATTAATTATTAATTTGATCGAAAATGGGTCTGTTGCAAACTTTTGCTACAGCGATAAAAAGTGTTTATATCAATGTAAAATTGCCTGAAAAGTCCAATGGTGGCATCAGAAAGCCATGAAATGCAGTAATAAACTCACAAGAGGCGTTTATTGAAATCCAAGGTGGCGGCAAAATATCGAGGAATTTGAATGTATGCACCGTGATCATCCAAGGATTGCCAACATTGACAACCTCACTGGAGGTAGAGGTTATGTGTTTGTTTACCTTATGATTGATTGTGATGGATATTGTGAGGTTGGCTATCCTTGAATGTTCGTGGTGCATGCATACAGATTGCTCGATATTTTGCCGCCATCTTGGATTTCATTAAACGCCTCTTGTGAGTTTATTATTGCATTTCATGGCTTTCTGATGCCACCATTGGACTTTTCAGGCGATTTTACATTAGATTGTTCACTCTATAGCGCTGTAGCAAAAGTTTGCAACAGACCCATTAAGGGAGAAGCGTGGCAGTGTTTATCACGGTAGCATTAAATGTCAAATATTTTCTCGAAGAAGGCATCTAGAAGAGCGCTTTTGTTTCAAGCAAAGGTGCGGCGGGCGTTTCGTGCAATCTGGCAACGTTGCATTTAGTCCATTCAAATCCATGGAAACGATCGGTCAATAAAGAGTGCTCTCAGCATTACTTCGAATCAATATTTTACATGGGATCAAACAGACGGTAAGCAGCGTTGCCAGATTGCACGCGGACTTCAAAAGGACTTTTCCAAGTCATCGATGATTCCACCGGTGGAAAAAATATTACAAGTACTACCGAACATATTACACAGTCTAGCTTAGCCGTATGACAATAGCCAACAAAAATACTTTGATATGTAATCTTTCGGCTTCCGATAGCGGAAACACCGCCATCACGTTGGCTTTCACACCGTTTGAGGGTCAGTGGCTAGCAACACAAGCCACCTTTCATTATAATGGGTCTGTTGCAAACTTTTGCTACAACGATTAAGAGTGTTTAATCTAATGAAAAATCGCCTGAAAAGTCCATTGGTGGCATCAGAAAGTCATAAAATGCAATAATAAACTCACAAGAGGCGTTTAATGAAATCCAAGATGGCGGATAAATATCGAGCAATTTGTATGCATGCACCACGAACATCCAAGGATAGCCAACCTAACAATATATATCACGACCAATCACAACATAAACAAACAAATAACCTCTACCTGCAGTGAGGTTGTCAAAGTTGGCCATCCTTGGATGTTCACGGTGCATGCATACAGATTGCTCGATATTTATCCGCCATCTTGGATTTTATTAAACGCCTCTTGTGAGTTTATTTAATGCATTTTACGACTTTCTGATGCCACCAATGGACTTTTCAGGCGATTTTACATTAGATCAAACACTCTTAATCGTTGTAGCAAAAGTTTGCAACAGACCCATTTTCTGAGTTGCAGTTGTACCATTCTAGGACCATACTATTATTGTAGATGAACCGATTAATGTGTCTACTGTAACACTATACCCTTTGCAGTCGAATTTCAGGGCATGAAAAAAAAAACATAATGTGGATAGTGGCGATTGCGCTAGCCTTTGTCCCTCACAGGGTAGAAATGTGATGGAATTTTGATATTAATATATTCATTCATCGGTGACTGGAATGGTTCTAGATCAGAATATTTTTGTGCGTTACAATCATTCTGCTGAACTGGGCTGTGTGATCTTTTTGTCAACCAGTGAGCTCATTGGTAAATTAAAAAATCCTGCTCAACCCTTTCGCTCACTGCGTTCTCTACCGTGGACTATCATGCAAAAGAATCCTTACGAAAAATAAAAACAAAAATTGATGTGACAGAACAGAAGAAATTGTGATATCAATAGGTGAGACAAGTAAATAAAAACACTAACGAGAATGTCGGGAATGAAGCCAAAAATAATAAGTATAGCTAATAATGTTGTTGTTTTTTTCTCAGGTGAGACATTTACGTCTCGATCAAACATGATGGTAAAAATTTTATTTTTACCTGTGAAATGGTATTTTGTACTAAAAGGGTTAAGAATCCGCAAAACGGCAGCCCTGCTTTGTTTACATATGCCTCTCGTCAACAGTTTAGCCGAGTGCGAGTGGATATTATGCAGTTTGTTCAGAAATGCAAATTCGTCGGAGCCTATATAGGTATACGCGGATGAAAAAAGTTCTATCTCACGGCCCAGTTTAGGTATAAATATGAAACTTTCAGAGAACATTCTTGAGAGTACGAGGAATCGATTACACGGATCGCCGAGCAGACCGCATTTTACGCGCATATGCTGTTTATCGGAGAGGTCCTCATTGGCCTCCCTCAGATAGTTTGTTGAGTTCGAGTGCTTGGGCAGGCGAAAGTTGGAAAGCCCTTGCACCACAGAGGGGGCTGAAAGTTTCCACGAACACTGATAAGCTGGATTTTAGCAATAAACCATCTGTTCACGCACTCGTTGAATCTTCAAGGCAGCATTAGATGCGTCAGACGGTAACTTTTTCAAATTCAAAGTTCTTATTTGTAATGAAAGTAAAGAAGAAGAAGAAAAAATTGGTTGCTCTTTAATTAAAAATGCTTGAAATTCTGCTTGAAACTCTGAAAGGAAAGGTCGTGCTGTGAGAACGAACAATTTGGGTGACATCTAGTGTATACACCAGTATCGAACGTGTTTTTAGCATAAGCTTACTTCAAATAGTTCTGGCCCAGGACATGTACATTATGTGCAACGTTCGTGACCCTGTCTTGGACCCGAACTATTGAAGTTAGCTTATGACTAGATAACTTTCGGTACTGATGGTGTAGGTGCATGTTACGCGCAACACAATCCGTGAAATGGCGCGATTTTTGCACAATTCGCCAACTGTGCGACGGTGCTGCCCCAAATCTCGGAATACGAAAAAAAATTGCCCGGTTCACGAAATAGAGTATAGGATAAATTTGCCCAGTACACTAAATGGGCAAGTGATTTTACTGAGCCTGCGGTAATGAGCTTTTATACCAATCATACTTGTTTGAATAAAGTTATAAATCAGTGAAATGTTGCAAAAACAATTAGTATTATACTAAACATTGATATAAAATAAAGAAAATAAGGGTAAGTGTCAATAGCTGTGGCCCAGGGACCAAATAGTGTTGCGTCCTCACGGTCCCGCACGCAGATGATGATCGGTGAGCACTTACGGGGGGTATAAACTACACGCAAATATATTTACGTGCGCACCATCCAACGTCTTTCGGAGGACACCGTCAAGCCGTAACACTATTTGGTCCCTGGGTCTCGAAAATCACGAGCCGGCCGCTCGGGTTGCGTAGAGATACGTGATCTTTAAAACGAAGTTGATCACACCCCTGTCCCTAATTGTACTCTGACCTGTGACAAAATAATGCGCATTCTCTGGTTGAGCTAAATCTGAATTCTGGAACACCGTGCGCCGCGCGGAAGCGTTCAATTTTCAAAAGCGCCTTCAATTATTTGAGTATGCAATTCCACATCCCACGAGTAGGAATAGTTGATTACTTGTTCCATGGAGACAAGTATGTATCGCATCATGGCATTAACCTAGCGCCTTCACTAGAGACTCTCTAGAGCGCCGAAAATAAACAGAGCTGTTGCGCCGAGATAACTGTTCCTATATGATGGTACGGATTTCGCATAACCTGTACATTTCAGGCGCAAGAATACTTGGCGACCGCATGTCCACCCATCCGCGCGCGCTCGAGGAGCTCGTTAGGTGTCTGCATTTCCAGATCAGACCCCGTTGATGAGCATTGTAATTATTAATCCAAAGCACTCACACATCAAGAGAAGATACGATGAATGATAAAACTCACGATCAAAAAACTTTCATAATGTATTAGCCCCCGCTAATCAGCATTGAGCGAGCAATAACGGATACCCCATTCAATAATAAGTTCGAATGTGTGTTACGTGCTGTAATCCGTTTTCTTACAATAAAAACTAAAAATGCGGTGAATTAGCAATTAGTTTTTAAATATGGTAATTCGGAACAACAAAAAACAAAAAACAAACAAAAACGAAAACGAAAAAACAAAATCCATGCCTCTACGACCGTGAATATTTTCCAGATCGACCCCCCCCCCCCCCCCCCCCCGGTACCATACGTTGGCCAAGTACCTTTGGCTCAAGAGGGTTAACTGCGAGAAGAATCCGACAAATGAATGTGATCATCAGTGGCGTAGCGTGCGATTTGGTGACGTTGTAGTTCGTCCATTTAAACCCATAAAAAAGATCGAACTGCTGGGTGTTCGGTGAACACCTTCGCATTCGACCTTTTATTAGGGTTTCAATGGACACAGTATTACGTTGCCACATTGCACGCTACGCCACTGGTGATCATATACCGCGCCATCTTATCTCAATCTTCCATAATATTTGTGCAGTTGTTGATTCAGCTATATATTCGCGCAAATCCTTTTTCAATAGTTTCACACGCTCTGCGTCATGCGCGGCTCATAATGAAAAATTTTCCTCCATGTCCATCATTATTTATCAGATTACTTGAATCTTAATTGATCCGCTGTCATTTAAATACGAATAGATAAAAGAATAGGAAATAACGAACCTTACTTTGCTAACGAAGCTATCAAAGATTGCGTATGACAGATTATTCCGTACCGTTTTCATATAATTAAATGACAGATATCCGGGAGTGAATGGGTGTCGAAGCTGCAATTGATTCAATCATTTCTATCGACAGCGTAGACTTGTCGATGCACCTTCACTGTATTAAAAAGATGCTTCCCGAGGCCGGGACGTTGCGCCGTGCAACTCTTCCCACTCTCAAGAAAAGGAATTGCATAACTCGTCAATTGAAGGCATTTCAATTCTTGAAGGATGCTTAGTATTCATTCGGGAACGTGAAAAGTCATTGTATTTCAAATAGATTTTTAGTTTGTGGTTATGGTTTTAGTTTAAAAACGGCTCATGAACCGTTTTATAGCCGGTCTCTTGCCCACACTGGAGCTGTATCAAGGTTTTGCTGTGCAAATGGACTATCAATCATGACGTTCAGTGCTGCGAAAATAATGTTAAGACTAGTTAAAGAAAGTCCAAAAGTCACTCCTTGCAGAGCAAATGAAGCTCAAAGTTCAGATGGACCACCCTTGCTTGCTTTATTGTTTTTACCCGCGGTACAGTCAAATGAGTGACATGAGAGATGACATGAGAGATGACATGATTTCTAGTTGCGCTACCGGCTTTAGTTTGAGTATATAAATACGGAACTTTGTTGAGCACAAAAATTAAATAAGCACCCTGTTTTTACTTGGTCGGCACTATTTATTAGTTACGACAATCCTTAATGCAAACATTTTATATTTTACTGGCTCAAAATCGAAGCCGCAGGTTTATTGGCTTTTTGCGGCGACTTAACCAAATCAAGTCTCTCGTGACTTTAGAGGTAATTTAATATAGTAAACGATGGTCCCTCTCCATTCTCCAATCAATAGTCATATCGCTTTAGCCTTAACATTGTAACGCAAAGGAGCTAAATTTCCTAAGGGAGTGATGAATGTAAACATGTGTATGTATGACGCGTCACGCGAGCGACGGATTTTTATTACTTCACAAAGGTCTTATTTGCAGTTGAAATCTCTGGGTTTTTTCTTCCATCCTTATTGTTTTCAAGGTGAATTTTGCGGCGCGCAGTATTGATGCATTCACCGTCTACGAATAAATTCATTTTTTGTTTTTACTATAAAGAATTAATTCATGCATGGACGTGGACGATACCAGTGTGTGTTTATAGATATTTCGATATTATTCTGTGCCATGCAGTGGTGGCTCGTGAAATGCGATACATCAATGTCTACTCCATTTAAAGCTATACAAAAGTATCGATCGTCAGGGGGTGCAATTGAACCCTCGAGAAATCGATACTTTTCTATAGTTTTATATGGAGTAAACATCGATACATCGCATTTCACGAGCCGCCGCTGGTGCCATGTATCTACTTCAAGAGCCATACTAATCCTCTGCATTGATGGGCATATAACGTTATGATCTCTGGCTTACCTTGATGAGATTGCATCCCCCTTAACCCTACAAGTTAGAATTTAGTGCCCTATTTAGGCCACCTCCAGCCCCTTTCCCTTGCCTCTCCTAAACTCACTCCCTCTCCCGGACCTCTCCGTTTTTACTTAATCTTAACCTTCTTCCCTCAAATCCGTTAATAACATGGATAAAAGTCAAGAATAATGGAACAGAAATGTTCTTAAAGCACATTTTGAATCTTTATTGAAAAGTACCCAAGTACATAATAAATAATACACTCAAACAATAAATTTCGGCACAACACTGTATAAATTTCGGAACGAATAATTCTTAGGTAATAATAATAATATTTTCCTCGAAATTTTCCTTTTTGAAGTTCAAGTCTCTGTTTGTCGACTCGAAATTAAGTGGGGTTCAAAAGTTGGTTCGACATTATTTTCCGAGACCTGCCACTCTAAAACAACCTGGTGAAAATTCGAAGCTTTGCCTCTTTTTCTTCTGTTTTTCTTTCCCTTCTTTTTCTTCTTTTTTAACATTTTCTATTAAGTTTGATTTCGATCAAATTGCGTCCCCTTGCAGTTGCTACTTTGCTACACCCTAGCTACGACACTGGTTATGATGTTGAGCGAATATTTCATTAAATTCATTATTGTCCGTAAATGTGGAGTAAGTTTAATGAATATTGTTATTGGAAAGCTGTTGCTCCTGGAATTTTTGAACTATCGTTCAATTCTCGTAGATATCTGTACAGTCAATTAGGACAAAAACATTTGTTACTCTCTCTCCCATCATCAGTGTTTACTATTATTTCGACTGTGTTCTTCAAACTTTAACCATAAAACCTGTCGTAATGTTCAAAGAGAATCAAATGAGTTTTCAAGCTTCACGATAGCCTAAATTTTTTATATCGTACGCAGTTATAGTGCAAAAGTTCGAATTAACGTCGCATGAGATTAACTAATAGCATGGAAAAATTGAAAAAAGTGTTAAAACTCGTGTAGTAGATACTAAAACTTTAAAACGATAAAAACTTATTTTGACCTTTAAAATAACATTACCGCACTGTCTCTCAAACTAGAGACGCGGTAAGTACTGTAATTAATATAACAGGCTGCAGTCAACACTTGTGGTATACTCCAGTTTTTTCGTCGGCAATAATTCAAGTCGGGAGGATGTAGCAATAAAAAACTACCTGTCTCTGTGAAGGCGCAACTTGCTTGAACGTGAAACAGTAATTGCATACACCGATTTTAGAAGGCGCATCTTTCCTTATGAAGTAGCGACGACGCGACGCTTCGAAGGACGTATTTACAGACTACCCATAAGACCCGTCACATCGCAGAACAGGTTGTTCAAAATCAATAAAGATCTTGAGGCACCAAGAGACTTTTTCAATAAATAGAAAATGTAACCCGTATATGTTCTATACGAGCTGAAAGTATGTGACAAAGTCAAAGTTTCAATTTTCGTTAGATTTAAGACTGCGATATATAGGCTGGAAAGGAGAACCGCAGCGGAGGCAGTGTTGCCAGATTGGGGCGAAAAAGCCGTACGTTTTACATTGATTTAAATAGGGACGATACGGCTTTTTACCCTCGATCTAGCAACGTTGAGCGGAAGCTTGTCAATGGGGCTATTGCACACTTTTTCTATAAGCGATTTAACAGTCGATTATGGCGCAAAAACCTCAACAAATAACGATGGCGGCACTAAAAACTTCCAAAATCCACTCCTAAGCTCAATAAACGCGCAGTTATTTGCGGGAGCGTAATGGTGGCCGAAGGCACTAACAATGGGAGATTCCCATCTAACAATTCTGAAACTCCATCAAGAAGTGACCAATAAGAGACTACTTTCATTTGACACCGGTGTCACTAGGTGTTGCGGCACCATTCATCGGATGTGGATCATCACTCTGATGACTAATTACTCTGTGAATCATCCTTGTCAACATAGAAAGAGTGACGAAATTAAGATATCTCCCATTGTTAGTGCCTTCGGCCACCATTACGCTCGCGCAAATAACTGCGTTTATTGAGTTTAGGAGTGGATTTTGGAAGTTTTTGGTGCCTCCATCGTTATTTTTTGAGGTTTTTACGCCTCAATCGACTATTAAATCGCTTATAGCAAAAGTGTGCAATAGCCCCATTATTTCCCTAATAGTCTCAATGATACAACTCCTCGCCCTCCGTATAAGGATGTCAGTGGCATAGTGTGGAAGTTGGCAACGTTGTATTCTGTCCATTTGTACCCCTGTAAAAGGTCGAATGTGAAGTTGTTCACCGAACACCCAGCAGTTCGATATTTTTCATGGGTTTAAATGGACAAACTGCAACGTTGCCAAATTGCGCGCTACGCCACTCAAGGATGTCACTTTGAACTACCAGTTATTAAGAAGGATTTCGCACTATATATAACGGAAATTATACGTCACCAGGCCGGGCAGGGACTCTAGACCAAATGTGAAGGATAAAAAGTTAAACAGTAGCAATTTTTCATCGGAACTTACTGTCTGATAGAGAGGAAAAATAACAGGGAAAACGATTATCGTTGCCGTAGAATAATGTTACACTTTTTCAGGCGCAATTTGTACACTACGATACTGCAGCCGGAAAATAATCTTAGATTAAAAGGTCATGTTTTCTATACGAAAAACAATGAAATACCTTTGCTGCCCCAATTTGTCTTTTTAGTTTGCTTGAATAGTTTCTTAAACGGCAAAATTGGACTTTGAATGAGTTTCGGAGCGGAGGAAATCATAATCAGAACGGGTGGCAACCTCTAGTGTAGAGGAGGGTCGCCAATACTGGACCGGTACCCCAAAACCGGACCGCCTCGCGTTTCTCCGCCATAATGGTGCTGTGCTGTATCGACAATGGCGTGGAGTTACTCTCTACCCGTAGGTGTCGCTCATGCATCGAAACCTCAGGTTCATTTATTGTTTTTGTCGTAAAACGCATTTAAGGCTAAAATTCGGCGATTCGTGACTGTCAAAATTTCCAAGTTGGTTATTGTTGGGGCCTAAAATTTATACTTAAGATAAAGGTTAGTGATTTTTTGTGATTTGATGTTATTTGGTGACACCTAAGGTTTGTAAATCTGTCTAAGTTTAAACTTTACTCCCATTCATTTTACCCTAGTGAGGTTAGGAAGTTCTAGAATTGAAATCCCCTAAACCGGACCGCCTAGATTTTTGGCCTAAATTAGGAAACTTTGATGACATTCTGAGTATTGTGGGCTTATCTAGCTGTTATATTGGTGGTTTGCAGATGTTTTCATCCTTTTTTCCAATTGGTTTTCAATTTTTGCTTTTTTTCCATTTTTATCACAATTTCTCGCATCAAAATTTTTACGATAAATTTCATTTTTGGATTTTCCAAGGTACAAATGCTGACTTGTTTCGTTTCCTCTCATGGCGTGCCTTAGCCATGGTTACTAAGGTAAGAAATATGCATTTAGAGCAAAAAAATCTGTGATTATAAGTGAAATTTACCCGGCGGTCCGGTTTTGGAGCCCCTTTTCTCAGACGGTATTTTTGACTTCTTCCGCAATTTTCTTTCTCACAAAAATTTTAATGGCTCGAATTTTAAACCAAGGCAATTTTTTAAAGGTAAGGGTTCTATGTACATGTTGATATAAAGTTTTTTAAATTTGATCAATTTTTAGCTGATTTACAGCCCAAAAACAAAACAGCGGTCCGGTTTTGGTTCCCTTCCTCTAAGCTTTGTTACGCATTAAAGCTGTGCTGTGATTCAGGCAGTGGCGCTGGTTGTCATCCTTGGCATCTAATCGGCGCTAAAAATCCAACAAAATTATAAAAATATCAGCTGGCACCAATAAGTAACACTCTGTTGTTAAGTGCTGAAATTTGATCATCTTTTATTTCTCAAGAGTTGAAAGCTCAACTATTCCCGTTATCGTGAAATCACCCATAAGTAAACGTTGGTTTGTTCGGAAATTAACTTCCTATACTTTTAGAGTCAAAATTCAGTCATTTTCACAACTGAAATTTAAATTTAAATGTTCTTCGCAAAAGTACATAAAAATCCCCGGAGATAGTGGGAAATTACTTTGAAGCTGAGCCCTAACGAATTTAACTAAATTTCTGGTCACAAGATAAGAAAGAATAAAAATACACACCTTTTAGACGAATCAATATCAGTCTAAAAAAGCATTTCAAAAACGTATACTTTTTCGTTTATTTTTCTTGTAAAATTTTCTGGACATTGACTTACCTCATCCTGCAGCCTACAATTCACAGACTCTATACCGTGGAAACCATACTGTAGGTACCTTGTAATCTTATTGTGGGTTTATCTATATTCCTAGCTAAGAATGATATATGGACCTATATAAGTAGACCACATTTTCTGCATCATAGTTCCAAAACTTTCTACAGCTACATCTCTTGAAACTGTCCATTGACATCGCCGTTTTTCTCGTGAATTTCGCTGACAACAGACTCATACCTTCAATTCCATTTTTTTGCTGTGTTCAACCGACCTATTAGACTGAGTGCGTTCGTAAATTAAGCTAATGGATTTTTTCTTATATCTCTAGTCGGTTACTTCAAAATGCATCATTTAATTGTATGCATTATTTATTCCGATTCAAAGTGTTTGCTCCATCAACTAATGCTTTTCTCTCCGGCAAATGTATTTATAGAAGAATTCTATTTGAAGTTTTTAAATTTCTACTAAATAACTTCGTTTCTCCTCCTCAAGTCCTCCTGTTTCTATGCAATATTTTCCATTGTTAGTTGGTTTATTGGTTTGTTTTTTGTTTTTTGTTTTGTTTTTCTTTTCTTACTTATATCTGATACGTTTATTTTTTCCAACGCATTTGAACGTATCGGAATTCGAAATTATCAAGGGGGAAAAAAGAACTAGTAGAAATTATAATCTGCACTGCGTAGCTGATTTTGGAGTCTGCCCGACCGTATGATAAGTTTCACTATAGATTATGGTAAAATGTACCAACAGGTTAAATTAATTTACCATAAGGTACGTTGCATTCACCATTCTATGGTAACATTTACCATACTTTCTAGCAGACGCCAAAATCAGCTATGCAGATGGTAGATATATTTGTGCCAGTCTTTTTTTCCCCCGAGATACCGCAAATAATGATATGGATAAAACAACGGACCGTAAATTTAATGAATCATTGAAATTATACTGTTATTCAAGAGTCATAATGGAGCTTTTGCAAACTATTGCTACAGGGGATTGAACAGTTGAATCTTGCATAAAAACCTGTGCAAATGACGATAAGTACACTAAAAAATCACGAAATTCACTCTCAAAAATTGGGCTTAATGGCGGAGAGACGCAGGTATCATGGGAGATTCCAATCTAAATTGAGATATATCTATGTGTTTCGGTAGAGAAAGTGACATAATAGACAGGAATCTCCCATAGTACCTGCGTTGAACCGCCATTACGAACTTGCCGTTGTAGCAGTTATGTGAGTTTTTATTACTGAATTTTAGACTTCCTCAGTGTGATTTTCGTGATTTTTGCTGGTGTTTACATTACATTGGACTGTGCATTCACTCACAACAAAAGTTTGCAAGAGCCCGTTAGCGGAATGACCTGGCAAAAAGATCCCTGACTTCCACAAACAGAGTGATTTCAACGCATCATAAAATTTACACAATTACTCTTAAGAATGTGCAGTGGCGGCTCGTGCAATGTGGCAACTATGCTTCTTTGCCATTTAAAACTATGAAAAAGTATCGAAAACTTTGAGGTGCTATTGCACCTCCTAAACATCGATTGTTTTACCTAGATTTAAATGGAAAAAATGCGTTGTTGCCATACTGCACGAGCCGCCAGTGAGAATGTGCGTTTCAAAAAAAGAATAAAAATACAACGAGGACTTTTGACGATTGAGCTTTTTATTTAATTCTTCTCTCAAGTAAAAAATAAGAGATCAAGTAATAGGAATTTTTTGAAATGAGGTAGAGTAAATTCTAGGAATAAGGGACACAGTTGTAGGTATAGTTTATACAGATTATAAAAGAAATAAAGTAATTGTTCATGAATTCTTATTTACCTACGAGCGGAAAACAGATACGTTATAAGTGTGAGGCTGCCTCACTGAGGCAAAACATTACACATGGTTTTCCATAAGATTAATAAGTGTACACTCCGGCAATGTGACTCAAGATTCAAATATAAGGCAATTTATAGTTTGTCGGCAAGCAATATAGAGATACCTGGACGCGCACACATCAAATTTCACAAGAGCTCACCAAGAATGTAAATTTGCCGTCTGAGTGAAAACTATCCATCGATGGGATTAAAAGTGATTATCAAAAGAAAGGCTGAACATTAAATTAGTAGTCGTGAACTTTGGTTGTACTAGAAGTAAAAAACAACTTGAAATTAAAGCTAAGAACAATAATCAGAATTCTTAAATGATTCTAGAAAGGGTTTGTAAACATTCAGTCAAAAGCTTAGGTATAAATTTAACAACAAAAAAAAAGTCATTGACAAAATTAGCATGTAAGTAAACAATTATAAAACGGATGAGGTTTCAGTGACGGTCTTCCTCACATGCGTATATGAAACATTTTTATGTCTGTCATTGCATAAGGCACCTTAGCGGGCTCGTTTATCCAAGCTTGGGGCGAAGACAAGATGCAGCTGATGAAAAAGAGCGGTAGAAGAAGCCATTTTGTTGGTAAAGTTGAAAACACAGAGCAACATCTGAAACAAAAAAATGTAAGAAATTTCTTTATAGTTTGATTGTTCATTTTGTATTTTATTTAGGAGACTTTTCTCAAGAAAGTAAACATAAAATTGTATATCCAAAGAGGTACCTAATTATTTCTCTTGGTATCTTCAAGGTACCTTGAAAAAGTCAAGTCGAGATCGAATCAAGGAGATTTTTTTATTAAGAGTCTCCAAATTACATCCTTAGCTGCAAAGGAAGGAATTGAAAATCTGGAAAACACACGGAAAAAAACTACGGTGAAAATAACCATACGGATACTTGATTTTGGCACCTGCTAGATGTTATGGTAATGTTAACCAGGAGTATACTATGTTTTGACTAGGTACTAGGTGATGTTACCTGATTGCATGTCGAATTTACTCAAAGTATCGGTAAATGTACCATACTTCTGGTCAAGTTTACCATAACATCTAGCAGGTGCCAAAACCAGGTATCCGTATGGTTATTTTCACTAATCTTTTTTTTCCGTGCATGTGGCCATTCAAAAATTGCGACCAATTTTTTGTTATTATTATTATTTATGTTTACCATGACCGTGCTTATTAGTCTATGATCGTCGTCACAATCAAAGTTACAATGACGTCAGGTGGTGGTTTGTTTACATGCTATAGGCGTTTCCCAGCAGTCAGCGTAATTTCCACAGCTATATAACGCTTGCGGTTTATTTGACGTAACCTAGAGCTCTACAACTCAAGAGGATTCCCCTGGAATGTGGAAGAGTGGGAGACGACCCCCCTCCCCCCTCCCGCTGCGCTCGCTCCTCCGTCATCGGACCGAGAGACAAACTCGCCGATGCCTGATGACGAGATAAAAATAGGCTGACGGCGCGCGGCGGGTGGAGGCTCACTATGACGGACAGGACGCAGGACGCAGGACGCTGCCGCGGTCGGATCGTCAGGCGCTGGTAGACCAACTGCACAACACGCATATGCTTGACGACTCCAGAAGGCGGAGGAAAATTTTACTTCGGCACTTTGAATTTGCACCATCGTACGATGGGTCACTATGCGGAGCTTCTCAGGATGTGAAAAATGTCAGAAAGATTGCATTTATCATTAAAACGTTCCAAGCTACCAAGTGAATAAATATTTCTGTAACGGACGTTTTAAAACAAAATTTCAAACTTTCTCTGTGTGATTTTCGTGATTTTTGCGACAGTATTGACTGTTTATTTGCTCACAGCAAAGGTTTGCAAGAGCCCCATTCCTTCCTTTTCTAATACACTTATTCAAATGGCCAGAGAGGGAGATAGACAAATTCCTGTATCCGCTCATGGCTCACCATCCATCTGAGCTAGACCGTCCGGGTCATTTTTTGGGCCCGCGCGGTATTCTTGTCCGCTAAGGATTTTCTCCTCTCCATATATCACACAATGAAAAAAAAAAAAAAAAAAAAAAAAAAAAAATAGTTTCATAGTATGAACCTATTTTTTTTTTCCGAACCGGAATTGTAGAAGTTGGTTCCAGGTTCGGTTCGAGGTTCAACAACTTTAGAAAAAACGGATCGCGGTTCGGTTCACGGTTCAGAAAATTCGCGGTTCGGAGCGGTTTTCGGTTCACGGTTCGGTCCAGTTCAAGTTCCTGTTTCATACGCTCCAATGTGCGAATGTTGTTGGCGCATGAATAGCAAATGATCACGGATTTCAGTTCTCAAAGCAAAGCATGATAAATATATGCCACGAGGGATTCTCCTTTTCACTCTTCATTACGCAATTTTTCCCGGTGCCCAATTCGTGCGTGGTGTTTCCAATTTGAATAATTCAGTTTTGATGCGGATAGAGGTATTATTGTCATTTGCACGACGTGAAACCACTAGTTTTTGCTTTTAGGAATGATTCAAAACCGAGTCACGTAATATTTAGGTATATGCTTGTTTATTCATCACTCTCGTATCGCATTTTTTTCTTCATTTTTTTTCTCTCTACAGAAGCAACATTTTTCTGGAAATATTTTAGATGAAATAAACTTATGATGAGTGCAATGATACATTTCCATTCTTCCTTCGCTGTGAATTTATATTAAATTTTGATCGGTTTTAATTTCTCGTTAGCTGTTGCATATCTATCAAGATCAAAGTCATCACTGCATGATAATATATTCTTGTTACCTAATCTCAACGAAGTCAAATAATTCTGTGCGCACTCTCTCTCACAATTTAGACTCCATTTAAAATAATAAGTAGTTATTAATGTATTCATACTACGTTAATAATGAATCAAAACTATCGTGAAATGGTTACAAGTAGATTTCTTTCGTTTCATTCCCAGCTTGTAACTTGTAGTCGTCAGTGCAAACGTAAATTATTTACTGATGTATTTTTAATGGATTTTTAAAAATCCACGTGATCTATTGCAGATGTGTCTTTTTCCTAAGAATGTCGGATGGTGCTTAATGGTTTATCTTTCATTTTGGTCTCTGGTGTTTTGGAGTGATTCCGAAAACAAAAACTGTTCTTAAATGCGTGCGGATAAATGGAACGAATGATCAAGAATGAATAATCACCATATAGTACAGCGGCCTATGCAATTTGGCAACATTGAATGTTCTCCACTTCAACCTATCTAAAATAATCGATTCCAGGTGATGCACATTTCATCATCTAGAATCGATTATTTTACATAAATTTCAATGGAGAACTTCCGATGTTGCCTTTTACGAACCGCCATCGACAATCACCCGCTTATTTTTATAACGATTTCAATGTTTGTCAATAACCGGATATTATTATAAAGCTCATCGCGATTTTTATGAATTCATTCCGGAAACCACTTACCGAACGTCATTTTAGGATGATTGATTAGGACTTTAAAAAAAATGATTATGGGACGAAAAAGGAAGCGCATAAATTATAGAGAGAACGAAAATGTCAGATGCCTATAAATTAAATCGGGTACCTTGCGAGACAGGATTCGGCGGAATTCACATCCTCAAAGTATATAGTCCCCCAAACAATCGATACATGTCGATAGTTTTGCACGTAGTTAATGTAGAGCTTTCGATAACATGATGATCAAATTGATTAAGAGTCTCTGACTTTTTAATTCTTGTTCGATATTTACATTTTTATAACTTTTCCGGACTTTAGTTATTTTTAGTCTTAACTTAATATTTTTTATGACTAGAGTTGTTACGCAGCAAGTGGAATATTCCCGTGCTCTTTATCATGCATGCATAATTGATCGAAGAATTGATCAAATTTCTATTTTATAGAATTTCCCAGGAAAAAGGGCATCCACCCAGGAAGACGCATATATTTATGGTCAAACATGAATGAATTAATGAATTGTATCACAATTGATCGGTCAAAGTAGACGTGTTGTACTCTTTAGCGCGGAAGGTAATTATATAGTCTTGCCCACACCCTGTAAAATCGAGGACGTGTGTTAAGAAGGGCGTTCAGTGATATGCTTTTTTCGCGTGTTTCAAAATAATACCCCCCCCCCCCCTCCAGGCCACCATGTCAATGCGTTTATTAGATTTTGAGTCCCGCCGAATCGATAAAAGATTTCACCGACATTTTAATTTTAATTCTATACCTAATTTTTTTTTTTTTTTTTTTTTTTTTTTTTTTTTTTTTTTTTCAGAATCGAGGAGTTCTTAGAAGAAATGGCTTTTATAGTAAAAAATGAAGTTTCGATAAAAACGCAGTTAAAGAGCTGGAGGACATACACCTCTTGAGCAATAGGAAGTGTGCGTTGCAAGTATTTTTGTTGGAATACAAATTGATACAAACAATAAATTCAGAATATGCGTTCTCCAAAAAAAAAAAAAAAAAAAAAAAAAAGGGTACAATTGTCAATTTCACGGAGTCTTGCGTTCATCATCTCGCTGACAAAAAAAAAAAAAAATCACTTTATTAAAAGCGAATGCTCAAAGCTGCAGTTTAACTTCTCGAGTCTTTTCTGAGAATTTGTGGATGTTGCGACAGTATAGCTAGCTTTCAGTTTTTAAATAAGAGATACGCTAAGTTTTAATTTTAATTACCAAAGCGGAAGGCATGAATGGAGTTCATTTAAATTAAGCTCGTAATATGCCTGCGCAGCTCATTCAAGATCAAGAGTATAGTTAATGTCAGCCTTAGACACTAAACTTATGAGGAGCTATCTCGCGGAATCACTGGACAAGGTTAACAACTCTAACTCTGCATACAGTCTGCATCACATTTCTCCTCTAATAAAACGAATATGCGTTGGTCTATTAATAGAGAGCAAAACACCTCACGAGAAAACATCCAGAAGAACGGTTAATGGGGCTGTTGCAAGCTTTTGATTTGATCGATCTCTCCTCCAATGGCTATTCACTCAGTGAATCTTCCTTCCCAGTGTAAAAATAGAGACAACATTAATACAAAGAATCTCCCATTATTCACCCTTTAAATACCAGATTAGTTCGTAAGATCGCTACTCATCCCTTTATAGGGAAGGTAGTTAACTGTTCGTACTCTAGAGAGTTGGCATTGCCTATACGATAAATTGAAGGCTCCCGACGAAATGTTATCTTAAAAGGGTCTACATCCAGAATCGCGTTTATTCGGAATCGTGAGACTGGAGCAATGTGGAAAAGACTGGAGAAGAAAAACGAGTTAACTCGGGCTTCGTCCTTTAGGGGTTAAAACCCACCACCTTCATCACGTTCGCGCATTTAAAAGCATGTTGGAGTGTTTTAGGAATCAGCAAAACTTGTCAGCGTGTCCATCGTTATTTTTTCTGATTTTTACTTCTAAATCGCTTGTAGAAAAAGATTGCAATAATTCCATTTAGATTCTCTGAAATCTAGGAAATAAGATGGAGGATGGACAATGATGGAGGAGTCCCATCTATTCGCAACTTTCTACTTTCTACTTTCTTTTTTCTTTTGAGGAAAGTGATTCGTCTCATTGTTAGAGAAAGCTGCAGTTAGATTGGGACTTCATCATTGCGACTCGCTCATAATATGACATCAACCTTGGAATCTCGTTTAAAGTCATTTGTTGAATTGATGAGTCAATTTTTGAACTTTTCGGGGCTATCGACGTTTTTTACAAGTGATCTATTTACACTGAAAACGACCCTTTCGCTAATTGCAGCAGCAAAAGTTTGCGACAAACCCATTGAATTTTTCTGAAACCTACAAAATGAGAGTTCTACCCGTCTCTGTCCAGGGACTGTCTATTCGGTATCAATTATCATGTTGTTCTGTCCGGCATGCAGGATTCGATTTTCAAGTCAGAAATGCAAAATTCGTAATAGATCGAAAAATGGTATTTTCTGCCAAATTAGAAAACCGAGAGAGCTTGGAGGGGTCGCGAGGCGGCTCTCTGTAGGAATATGGGACCAGTGTCGTCAAATTTGGAAAAAATCATGAAATTTACACTGAATAAAAGGAGAAAACGCATGTAATTTTACTCACAGCGGCAGCCCTGGATAGGTCACTCATACAGCGGATAGGAGGCGAAACCCACTTATTATAACTTAAATTTTACATTAAATGCATTTCTTTCTGAATTTATTTTCATAGGGAACGCCGACTTGAAATCCAATTCAAAGATGCTTAAGCCATTTATCCTTGGAAGCGGTCATGAATGATTCCTAAGACCGGATCAATTATCTCGAATAGATTCAACTCAACTTTGCGCCGTGCTTTGCAATGTGATTTTATTAAATGAGAGATACATATGATGTAATCCCGTTCGACTAACAAAAGAATCGTTTATATGCTGTCCTCAAAGAATTTCTTACCAACCCGCCGCCGAGTCGTCCCGTCACTGGTATTCCCGATAAATCTCTAAGATATAGCAAAATTCCATGATATATGTGGTTATTTTTTAAAGCTTTGTTTGCGACTTAAGTTTAATGTCAATGTCAATTTTCTCTCTCCCTTCGCTCAAAATTTAAAATACCGTCCATGTATATGAAACATAACATAACAGCTTCGTCTTTCTTGAGATTTTATGACCTATTCATTTTTGTTTGGGTGTGCATTTGTCTTGCCTTTTTTATGCCTTTATGGTTTTATTCAGAAGAAAAGACATAGAAGGGCATTACCCGCCTCTTTTAATGCTTTCAATCAGATTGGAAAAAGTAATAAATGTGAGTTTTATAATGAGACAGTTTCAAACTTTCGCTACATTATAAACCCCCAAATCCGTTTTAAGAGACATCCAAGATGTCGCTGTCAAATGAGCGAGTATTTTAAATTTATTTCAACTCAAATTCTCTACATTTATTTTCGGAAATAAATGTAATCTCAGATGCGATTTTAAATATTTTGAAAAAAATGTAATTTAGGGTGTAATTGTAAAGATTTTGAAAAAAGAGAAGCAATTTGGGAAAATAAAAACCGAGAGACTAACAATGAAATTGAAAAACAGACTTCACGAACGCTACTTGAATATGATATAACAGACAGAAATGAGTTTTCCCCCTTTGACTTTTATTTTAATTTTCCATTTGATAAATGCGACCCGTTGAAGCGAGTTATTGTCCCCATCCCTTATGCTGGCATGGTTGCTGTTTCATTTTTAATGTTGACCTCTTGTAATTCATGGGCCTTATTTCTTTATTAGTAGGTTTTTGTTTTTAGCATTTAAAGTTTCTAGGACATTTATTTATGATTTGGACTATTTTTAGGGTTGGACATGATTAATTTGTAGACATTTGTATTAGGGCATTTCCTCCCAGTCCTTAAGGTTTCTGTGTGGACGCAGTTATGCAGAAAGGAACCGACTGGTTATAAAAATCAATGTTAGTTGAGGAATGTTTATTTTTTTCTGCGGAGAACCGTCCATTGAAACTATCTAAATATTTAGGCCCACGCCATGCACGATCACACCGCCAAACAGGTTGTATACAAGTGAGAAACGAAGTACTCACAGTTTGTTTTTAAGCAGATTATGTGATGATAATGGTGGGTAAAGTGATGCGACGTGCATAGGAGCTTCTTACGACGCTAATTACGTCTGCTCAAAACGCGGTAATTATAAAAAATGGCCGACCCACTCGTTAGCCACCAGGATACTCGCACTGAAGTTTGGAAAGAAGGAGGGCGAAGGGGATAGGAAAGGATTCTCATACGTCAATCGTTATGGACCTTAACTAACATGCCAATCGGCCGAATCTTTACTGCGACAAACCGTTTATGCTTTTAGCAGCGCGAACGGCCGCGGTCGCACAGTGAAGGAAATATGGATTTTTCCGGAGATACAAAGTTTTTAATTTATTTTTATTTTTGTTATTCAAAAAAATTTGAGTGTTGATATTTTCTTGGGAAAACCATATTTTTTTACTCATTCCAACACAGAAAAATAATATCTAAAATAATTTTAGATTTAAAAATAAATATTTTTGAATTATTAAGACGAAAAAAAACGTGTTTTAAAATTGAAACTAAGTTTTTTTAATTTAAAAAAAACTTTTCATTAGATCAAAATGCCGATTTTTTAATTCAAAAACAATTAATTTTACTTTAAAAGTACGTCTTATTGTCATATAATCCAAAACCTTTTTTTTTTTTTAAAATAGAAACAATTTTTTTTCCCCTGTGAGGCTAATAAATGAGTGACTGAATGCAGCAGTATGAAGAGTTATCGATGTTTTATGTTCATTGTCTTGATTTTTATTCTTTAAAAACTTTAATAATGAATAATGAATTAATTATATTTTGATGATAAACGTTTTGATGAAAATTAATTTAAATTTAAATTTAAAAAAAAAAAAAAAAAAAAACAAGAACAACAACAACAGCAAAAACTAGTTGGAATTAAAGATGTGCGCTGAATGATAACTTAAACTACTGATTCAATAAACAAAAAACAAAAACACAAAAAAAATTGTAAAGATGATTGTTGTTCATAATCTTGATTTTTATTCTTTAAAAACTTTAATAAAAATAAATTAAGTATATTTTAATAAAAGTTTAGTTAAAGTTTAGTTGAATTTAGATTTAAAAAAAAAAAAAAAAAAAAAAAAAACAAAAAAAAAAAAACAAACGAAACAAAACAAATAAACAAAAACTAGTTGGAATTAAAGATGTGCGTTGAATGATTATTTAAACTATACCTACTGATTATTTAAAAACAAAAAACAAAAAACAAAAAGACAATAAAAATTGTAAAGATGTTTGTTGTTCATAATCTTGATTTTTATTCGTAAAAACATGTCCGGGAAATTTCAGGATTTCGAGCTACTGTGCCGTGCAGCGGTCAGACGATGGAAATGCGGAGGGAAAATTAAATTACGCGTTGGTATATCTGACGACTGTGGACTACCTAGCAAGTTATGATGGTTGATACGGCGCGAACCACGAAGCCGCCACACCGCATGCCATCATGCAAAGTTCCAATCGCGTTGCTTGTAGTGACGCTTGTACCCATCGAGAAACCAGCGAACGGACGCAAGCACGCACGCGCAAGTAAACAAAGCGCCAGAGCTTGATGACCGCAAAACATACCCGTTTGTTTACATGTATGACGTTCGTCCGATCGGCTTTCCCCGGTTCTTATAAATCCCACAGAGACTTCTATGACGTGGTGCCGCGGGACGGTCTAGCTTTGAAGGTGTATTAGAAATGAAAATGTAGTACCGCCTTTTGTTCCTCAGGCAAAGCTCAAAGTTCAGTATTAAAGGGGCCGAAATATTGGATTATGAAAGTGATGGAATACATTGAGAAAATTTTAAATTGATAACATAATGGAATGGATGTTTATTGAGGAAATTCTAAATTGAGCATGGAAAATGTTGAAATGGGGCTCTTGCAAACTTTTGCTGTAGGGGATTGATTGAACTGCAGTGATTCTTACATAACAACCTGTAAAAATGACGATGAGTACACTAAAAAATCACGAAATTCACTCTCAGAATCGGGCTTAATGGTGGAGAGACGCAGGTATCATGGGAGACTCCTATCTAAATTGAGACATATCTCTGTGTTTCCTTAGAAAAAGTGACATAATAGACAGGAATCTCCCATGATACCTGCGTTGAAGCGCCATTATGTGAGTTTATTGCTGAATTTTAGACTTACTCAGTGTGATTTTCGTGATTTTTACATCAGATTGGATTCTTCATAAGCTCACAGCAAAAGTTTGCAAGAGCCCCATTTAAAGGAGATCTCAATGCTAGTCCGGACCTACCTTGAGATTTCCTTCAAATTCTAACATTATCCAACCTCAATTTCAAAGTTTCTGGAATGATATTCATTCAATATCTATCATTTTAACATTATCTCAATGTATTCCATTTTTTCCATACAGTTCAATATTTCACGATTTCACCCTCAGTATCTCCAAATCCTCTTATCCTCGTCCTCTTTTCTGTCTTTACCTATTTCCAGTGGTGGCTCGTGCAATTTGGCAACCATGTTTATTTGCCATTTAAACCTAATCAAAAGTATCGATATACTGGGGGTGCAATAGCACCTCCTAAAGATCGATTGTTTCACACAGGTTTAAATGAGGAGAATCCGTTGTTGTCACATTGCACGAGCCGCCACCGCCACTGCCTATCTCACAAGGCACTATTTATTCAAGCCAAGGAGTTTTTGAGATAAAGTCGAGAAAAAATGTTGGCCTAAAGACGATCAAGTACTCGATTTAGTCCCAGTAAAACTATATGTCTGTGATTTGATCGAAATTTGGATCGTCCGTTCGAAACGAAAGACTTCAAAGATTTTAAAGTATCGATTTTTCTGGGGGGGGGGGGGTTCCAATTGCACTCCTTCAGTATCGATTATTTTCCATAGGTTTAAATAGAGGATGCATAAATATTTAGAGCTTTACGAGCCGCCACTGGTTGAAACTCAAAGAATATCAATAAGCCACCTAACAGAGTGAACCACGAAGTTACATGCATTGTTATAAGCGTCACCAATTAGGTATCAATAATCCGAGTCAAGGTTACCTCCAGCTAATGTGATTTTAAACAGCTAGCATCTAGTGATTAATGGTATCCGATTTTCGTTTTGTTCGCTCAGGATTCCAAGAATAGCAATTGAGTGTATCTTCACTCTTCAGCTAGTGCTTGAACATCAAATAGACCTAGACATGGGCATCAGAGACTATTACGTTCAATTTAATTCTAACGGTAGGTAGCATGGAGAGCTATTTTAAATCGGGGTATGTTCACCGCCGCTTTGGTTCTCGAACATGTGTCCAATGTACCGACGATGAATGTTTAAAAGTGAGATTTTCATCAAATGAACTGCATCGAGACTTGAGCATTTATTTATTCATTTTTTTTCCAACGATAATTTTATTTCTCCTTCATCTGGGAAGCATTATCGTTCAGAGCGAGCTACATAGTGCATACATACATCAGATTAACCCCTCCTCTCTCCATCTTTCTGCAGAATTTAAATTTGTAATCCCCGCATAATAAAAAAAAAAATGCTGATTCAATTCTAGGGTCCTGCTTCGTTTATGTCCATTGTCCCTCCCGAGTTTTTATATCAAATGGACTCATTTATTCATTTAATTATTCATTTATCATGGTATTTTTTTACCTCTCTATTTGACAGGGTGGAGTGATACACATATATGTATCTAAATAGATACTATCCGTATCCGTGCTCTTTGTATGTGAATTTTTAACAACATCTACGCCTCTCACAGTGTAAATCATGCAAGTGGATTGTGGCGAAAGTTCAATATTTGAACGAAAATAGAACATATGTTCTATCCAAAAGCGTTACACAAAATAACGATTAACAATAAATTATGCTGCACTGATCGATTGCAATCAGCCACAGTGGCGTGGGGTACCCGCAATCAATACAGGCACTGTCTGTCCTAAGATTTTCTGCATTATTCAGAATTACCTTATGTGAATACCAACTAATTTGTCAATAATTTCTGTCATTCGACTTAATTATGCACTTAAAAAGAAGAAAACATCAACATTTTTCTCAGGAGGAGTAGTTTTCAATATCTTTTTCGAGATATTATGTATTGCCTGCTCTAATTGCATACTCTCCACGCGCCACTACAATCAGCTGCTATCAGAACCGTTATTCTGTCTAAAAACGCCGATTTTAGAGCAAGAAGTAAACCCAACTTATGTCCACCACTCAACTGTAGGCGCGGACTGTTGGTTGTTGTTTCGATGCGAGTCCCGACTAAAATTGAGCGAGAAAATTGGATACCTGTCGTAAGTTTTGTGCTGGGTCTCTATTTGTCTCTGTTTTACCTAGAGTCCCTATATATGAAAGAGTCAAGACACGTGAACAGAAGTGAAGAAGAAGAATGTGTCTGAGAAGCGTGGAGGCGCGCCTCTTGTTTACATTTTTATCCAACGATCTTCCCGCCAAAGATTACCAATACATATATTCGTGTGTAAGTAATCTTTTTTAGGTCAACCTAACCTCCAATACCCGTTGGCTTCACTACCTGTTTTAAAAGTAATGCGTGAATTTTATTCTGTTCTGAACACATTTTCATCAATTTCTAATTCAAATTTCATCAGTACAAGCTAAAAATGCCGAAAGTTTCCTCAAAGCAGAGCAGCAATGAAGGTGGCTCCATGAAGATGTAAACAAGAGGCGTGCCTATAGGCTTCATAGACCCTTCTTCTTCACATTTCAGCAGCCAATCAGAGATGGAACCTCGTATGGCGAGACTCTTTCATATATAGGGACTCTAGTTTTACCATAACCCTCGTGTTTCAATTTGTTTTCTTGTTGTTGTTTTTTTTGTTGTTTTTTTTCTCTCTCTTTTTTTTCTTTTTTTCTCTTTTTCCCCCCATTGCGCAGTTATCGTAAAATTTATTGATTGATGTGAATTATTTGAATCGATCTCACTAATCTTATGGAGGCGTTTGATGTATGCATATTGCATGTAGCATAGTACTCCGGCGCTTGCGGAGTGGCATGGGGATAGCTCGACATGCGCTGAGCGATGAGACGCGACGCGACGTCACAAAGACCCGTGAGAAGAGATATTCAGAGGCGATCTACTCTTCAATTGATACCAACAGTCCATCCTCTATGAGTCCAATTCAACTTAATTGACCCGTTTCATTGGATCCAGTGTAACAGTCAATTTAACTAAAGAGTCGCGCGTCTTGTCAAATGAGCTCCTTGAGGCCACGTTTCAGAGGCCACATTGGCAAGCAAACTGCTGCCTTGGGCCAACTCCTTCCGAGTCTTACAAGCTTAAATTGGATATGTTGTTTAGCGGGAAGGGGGATCATCTGCGGAGATTCGATTTTCTAAAAAGTTTTTTTAATTTTTCAAGTTTTGACGTTGATCTGGTTTTACTTGCACCTGTTCATTTATATTCCTAGATTTAGGGAAGCATTTCCTTCGTTTAAAAAACAAAAAATTAAACAGCTCACAAATATGAAGTATCTAACAATGTCGGTAAATTGTTTATCCAATGTGAACTTTTAGTACCCCCCCTTACTAACAAGATTTTGAGCCCATTAGGCTCAATGGACGGCTGCGACTCTCATTTCTATGCCGATCTTGTAAGGAAGAAAAAAAGAGGGAGGACGGAACTTAACAATATTCTCTCTTTATTTTGAGAAAAACGATTTGAATCGATGACGTCATAAACACTCCCTAATTGGTTGCCAAATTTAAAAAAAAAAAAAAAAAAACACAATAGTTCACATCCTAACTCCTAAGCTGTGATGTTATCAAGTACTCTCAGCAGACTGCCTTTAAAAGCTTCGGAAAAGAACAGAATTGGAGAAGTCTCCAATCTTACTCAACGGGTCTTCTAAAATTCAGACTAGATCGAGGGCTTTTATTGAGTGAGTCCAAGAAAAGTTTTGATTGGGCCAAAATAACTCGACTTTCAGATCCCGGAGCCAGTTTCTCGCATCTACTAACGAGTTTCATCGCGAAATTGACTATTACTGAGTGCAATCACAGAATACCGGTGCATTAAATGCTGGAAAGAACTTCTCTTAAATTGGACGGAATTCCCCGGGAATTCAATGACAGCGGAAAGTTTACCCTCACCGTCGCGCGTCGCGGCCGCGCCGGAACGTCTCGCCATTACCATTAATAAGGTAGCAGGATATGACTTTATCGGTTGATTGAGGGATTCGAACACGCGTAGACAACAACAAAAACAGGCGGCGTCTTGAAAAGCACAATTTGCCGCAACCAAATAACGGACGAGTCAATGCGATTGCGATCATGTTCATGTAATAATACTAATAATCCAAGATAGATAGATAAATACATATACGTAGATAGGTATACTACATAAAAATAAACACTGAAAAAACAAAGTTAATGTGCAGCCGAAGCAGCCTTTCTAAAATAGCTTCACAGAGCAAAAGTTCAAGCTGTACCGGAGAAATTTTCAGGTGTACTAAAGCACTACCTCTTAGAGTAACATCCTCTTTTCTTGCTTCGGCTCTACCGAAGTAGTGCTTCGGGACAATCGCAACTTGCCCGGTAGAGCTAGGACTTTTGCTTTGCGAAGTTACTTTAAAAAGCTGCTTCGGTTCTATACTTGCGAACTTTGTTTCTTCAGTGAATATGGTGGATTATACAAGGATGTTGTGAAGCGACTTGCACCACAAAGTGTCGAGCTGTGATTGGTCATCTTGCGAGGCCGATATGCATAGTACAGATGTATGCGGAGTATTTATTTGATAGAAAACTCAGTTTGCTGGTTTACGCGGTCGCTGATTGGTGAACCAGTTTAGAAAAACCAATGCCAACCTACATAATAAGCTTCAAAGATAGAAGTGCATATTGTACTATGACTTTAAAAAGAAAGTCCTTTCATCAAAATTGTTCCTGATTAATTTTCTTTTCTTTTTTATAGTTTTAAATATGTTGAAGCACAATGTCACAAGTGTCAATACTGTGAGACTCTGAAATACCTGAAAACCGTAAAATTTCTCAAATTGGTCGAGAAATGAACGAACGAACATTTTTATCAGGATACTTTCTTTTGAAAGCCATAGTACTACCCTCCAAACAGTCTAATGCATCTACTTTGTAATAGTACTTATAACCATGCATGCGATGTTTGTTGAATATACGCATTTTCTTAGAATCACGAAGAGCTGGAACAGACGTTTTATGACAAAAGTCTGAAAACAACCGCAGAACAACTGCAGCGAGTAAATCTTGTAATGGAATACGAATTGGAGAGGAAGCAGGTGCTATAATTAAGGTTGATACTAATTCTAAGAATTCATTTTGGGAACAGTTTGTTCTATTCGCCTACCCGACCTCAGCAACGCGACCGAGCAGAGAGAATAGCGTAACTGACAACGACAACAATAACTAATGCGGAACAGGTTCTTTGATCTTTTGACTTGTCTTGACTGCAGGGTGTAACCTACCACCACGCATTGTCGCATATGCATGCATGTATAGATTTTTAAAATGATTTCCCTTTTGGTTGCAAGATAAATTGTTTTTCTAACACCCCTTCCCCCGTATCAGTGTTGTCAAACGTCTTAATGGAGCTCTTGCAAGGTTTTGCCGTATACAAACGGACCATCAACTCAAATACACGTGTAAGTACAATGCTGTGGAAATTATAACGTTGAGACCGTAAAAAAAAGTTGAAAACTCACTGCTTGTAGAGGAAACTTTGTAAGTTCAAAGTTTAGATGGAGCATCTACGTATGTCCGCACTTTGTACGTTTCGGTGAGCTCCGAACAAAAATTAAAACCTACGAATTGGAACAATAAGATTGTTGCATTTGCGGTTTTCTAACGGTTATTTGAGGGTTGTTTGCTATACCGATTTTTTCGCGGTGAGGAATAAGACGATAACAACAGAAAAGTTCTACGTCGCGTAATAAGTCCCTTAAAGCTAAAAAACGTCAATATTCCCTCATCACTCAATTTAGATGAACTGCGATACGGCAACATTGTTGACAATATTTGTCGCATCAAGCTTGAAAATATACAAGGAAAAAAAAGTATGTATTTAATTTAATTCGTAATAGAAGCTGGTTCCAATTTGGAAGTTTAGGAGCGTTCTCCTAAACCTTCTCGTTTCAAGATTTCCTCCAAATGTTAGTAAACAATAAGGGCACCAATCATAATTGGACCTTTCCTTTTTCCTCGAGTCACGGACTCGCCGCGTCGTCCCAGTTTAAACTATATCCGCTTTGAAACGAGGAGTGTCTTTCCAAGTCCCTTCATGAAAAAGAAATTTATTATAAAGTTCTCTCTTTTTTTTTTTTTTTTTTTTTTTTTTTTTTTTTTTTTTTAACAAGTGAAGCTCATCAAGTCATCACCAAGAGAACACTGCATCGTGGTCTTGACTGAAAAGGCTGACATGTTAGACCTGGGTGGTTGGCTACATCAGAAAATTTCCAGGAAAAAAATTGTCAGAGGAAAATGGCTTTTAATGAAAATTTCCTCTGTATTATGTATTAAAATAATTTTTGTCATCACGATTAGATGCGCAACTGGCTGGCTGTCCGAGTCCGAGCATTCAAGTTTTATTAATATCCTCTAATTGGCTAGTCAGCACTGATTGCTGTATTTACATCACACGTAACCGCGTCCGAAGTATCTCTAGTGCATATATCACGTAAAAAGTGTAAAGCTGTGGAGAAAAATAAAAACAGCACTTGCTCAAAAAGCAATTATTTAGATTGCATTGCATGAGATGCGCTGCGTGGAAACTTTGTAGAAATTGCGCCGTTTATTATACTGCAGTTCTTCTTTCTGAGACATTATATTTGAGTTAATAATTATATTTTTATTTTTTCCTCACCTTTCGGCTTTCAATCTCACTTGAGCCAAGATTTTTAATGGAACCAACCCTAATCACATAATCACTTGCAAGTTGAGAGAATAATATTCCTAGCGTTGCGAGTGAATCTAATTAGTGAAAATTACATCGCCAAGAGACAGCATTTTCATCGCTTACTCCTTAAAACTCACCAGATCAAGAATCATCGCGAAGCCCTTTATTCGATATCGTCTGAAGTGGATCACTTTCCACTAAGCTTCAAATGCTTTGATTTGTCATCCCTCTTCTTAAAACTTGCTTACTCCCCTGAGGTAGAAAAAGCGTAATGTGATCATGAAAAAAAGCCAAATATTGAGATCACACCATTTAATGTCATTTCATTTGTTTTTCTAAAGATCCCTGTCTTCTCTCTTTATTGGATTCCCTTTCTTTTTGTTCTCCAGAATATCCAGTTGCTCATTAGCTCATTAGATAACGAACTTTTAAAAGAAAAAAAAAACTTTCAAATAAACTTACCAAAGAAAATTAATCAGTTGTGAACTTGTGGGTTCTTTCTTTTTCTTTGTTCACTGGCAGAATTTATATGGAAGCCGGGTATGTTGACATGTCAAAGGTCGAGCGAGAATCCAGAATGCCTGAAAAATGAGTTCAAACATCAAAATTAGAAATTATCCTTCGGTAAAATTATATGATTATGGGTGAACTTTAGTGATGCAGAAGAGATGTTGAACTTGATGATTTTACTCAAAAAAGACCAATCATTCAAAGACTCTGGATTCTAAGATGACATTTAAGTAACTACTTTGTAATTTGACTAGTATTTCATCCGTAGAAAAACTGTCTTTATCAGTATTCAAATTAAAGGTGGAAATGAGAAAATTGCTCATAATTTATGTGATCGGAATGCGAGTAAAGCGCATCATAGAACCGAGAATTCTTTGCTTCATAATGAGTTTAAAAGCTAACTATTTTCGTAACGTCTCATTCACTATGTGACCTTCCTTTCATGAGCTAAAAGAGGTCATTGATAATTTTTCTGAAATATTATTAGATAGTAGGTATAACTTCAGTGGGGGTGAGAGGCATAAGAAACTTGCTGATTTAATTTTTTTCTTCTTTTTTTGCGTTGTTATCGTTTTAAAGCATAATGTACTAGAGTTGCCAAACATATACTTTAAGACGCAGTGCTGCCAAATTTACCGCGAAAGTAAACAAATTTACTTTGAGTTGAATGGGAAAATTTGTATAGTTATATGGGCAAAACGGCAGCCTTTGAGTTAAGAGGGAGCTCGAGCTCCACAATCGTAACCAATTTTTCAATAAAGGTCCAGAGATAGCTAATGCAAAATTAAGTATGAAAAGAAAATCACATCGAAGCGCGCTCGAGAATCAGCTCTTCAAGTTGAGCGGAGCTCTTGATTATAGAAAACTTGACGTTATCAATGAAATTCATGCTCTCTGAAAACCAAAGCGGCAATATGGTGTCAACATGCACTGATAATGTTTTTTTTTTTTTATTATTATTATTTTTTTATGACCCACGCAACCTCGTGAGAGAGAAAGAAAGAAAATATTGTTCGCCAGCGCAAAATTGCTTAGTGCAAAAAAAAAAAAAAAAAAACCAGAGCTTTTTTATGATTTGGAGTATAACTGAGCCAACTTATTCTCCCACACCCAATACTATCTCAAGTTTATATTTGATATCCAAATTATATTCAAGCAATAACTTATCTTTCCTAGTATTAACCTTTAAATTTTTAGCAAACTTATGATCACTTTGTACTAATTATTGAGCGCATCTGAGAAAAAAAAGAAGTTAAAAACAAAAGATCAAAAGTGTCGTATAAGCTCTTAGCGTGATTCCGCTGTGCAATGCATCGAAACACGAATTTTCCCGGACTTGAAAATATTTGGTTTTTTGTTTTTTGTTTTTGAAACATTTTAAAGTTAGTGATTGCCAGCAAAAACCATGTAATCTGACTCATTAAAAAATATGAAGTCGAAAATTTGACTAATTGTTTAGTTATTTTGCCATTTTCCACAAAATTACAAGATCACATTCTTGAGATGGTTTTCGTCATTTGAGTCTACCCATTTCCTTTATGCTGACCATAACAAAAGATTAAGTTGAAAGGTTTGGACAGTTTTGCCTCAAAAAACAAATCATAAAAAATTGCCTTAAATGCTTCAAGTATACCATACCAACAATGCAAGTGGAAAATGTTGAAAAGTTATAAGATAATGATGTTTTTTCTTTAGGGTAGAACGGCATTGTTTTTTATGCTGTAGGAAATCAAAGCCAGGTGGAATTTAATACCTATAATTTATAAACAGGCAATATTTATTTTCCATGACACTGCCCCACTCTACAGTGGTAGAGATTGCTTAATCTCAGCAATAAGATCTCAAGTAATTCCTGTATTCAGTTGTATATTCCGATTCGTCAACGGAGTTCCGTGTGAAAAGGAGCATGAGGATTAAATCCCATTAAAGAAAAAGGAAATAATAGTCAACAAATGAACTCACCGTGCTATAAACAGCAGCTTTATTACGATGGACCGAGGCAACGCGTCGACCTTGAAAGTAGATCTGAAGTCAAATTTTGTCGAAGAATATTCCGCCTTGGTGCCGAAGGAATGAGGATCGTTGACCTATTTTTGCGGTAAAAATCAAGTAGTAAACATGGATCAATCACTGCGTGGCTGCTAATTTGGTCGCAAATTTAGAAGCAGAGCCGTAGTTTCCTCTTCCGTCACTGAAGATACTTTAGAGAAACGTCGATTATCGTTCATTTCGGCTGTTCGGGAATGAGGCTCGTAAAACTCAGCCGAGGAATGAACTGAATTTGGACTGAAATTTTGAGCCATTTAAGGAGAGACTTCTGTCGTGTTGAAAAATAATGAATAACAATAAACGGACGCCGTCATAACTTCCGAGTAATGCTGGAATCCTGCATCCATGTGATCTTTGAATAATCGACTATAAACGTGGGTAGGTATGATGAGTGTTTTGCCGGGTTAACAAAATGGTGGGGGGGGGAGAGAAAGAGAGAGAGAGAGAGAGAGCCCCGATAAGTTTTAGGATGGGAAGCTCTTGGTGCATTTTTACGACGAAAAAAGCGCAAACAAATTTCTGGTTTTTTCGGTTAGCCATCCTTCTACTTTTCAGAGATTTCACTAACTTTTTGTTTGGACTCAACCAAACTGAAGATCTGTCGCGAAACATAAAACAAGAGAGCTCGATAGAGATGACATTTACCGTGACACTAGGATCACCCTCTTTAAAATCAAGATGACTTGAATACCTTTTCCAGTACAGCAACGATAAAATTTCGTGTCAGCATGTTAACTTTTGAATCATTGCTGAAGTGGTATTTAAAGACTCTCGAATCACTGTCTTTTGTGACGACCAACAAGCGAGAGATATCAAAGGTAAATGATTCATACGGTTGCGTTTCCATGACCTCCGAGTTCCGTCAATCAACGGGGTTGAATCGGCAAATATAAGAGCAATGCAACAACCACTACACCTGTCAAGAGAGTTGTTTTTATTCATTTCTCCTCCGCGATTTACAACAGCCAAAGAAACGGAGACTCGAAAAAGACATTTCACTTTCCGATGAAGCCACTTTTTTCCGTTTTCATCTTGTTCAAGTTGCTCTTTGACTTCTTAATGAAGGCGCTTTTGAATTTGTCCATTATTTTGTTTTTCTCGTTGTTGTTCAAGTCTGGGTAAAGGAATCTGTCGATCACTTGTCGGAATGAGGAATGCTTTCGGTTTAATGGGTTTGGATACATTGTTGTGTATCTAGTTGTGTATCTAGCGCAAAATAAATAAGTTCAAAAAGTTGAGGTCAACAAGTTTTATAGAGGATCACAAAAGCACTGAATAGGTTTGATCAAACACAAATTGACACGCACGTGGTAAGAGAATTTCCAATTTTAAATTTCACGGCCACTTTTGTTTACTTTAAGTTTATCCGAACTTTTGGTTAATTGATTCAAGTAAAAATGCACACAAATTGAACGAGTTAAAATGGAGAACAAAACTTTCAAAGAAAACGTTTAATAAAGCTCGAAACTTTCACTATAGTTTTTTAAGCACCGATTTGTAAACAAACAATGAATGTTTGCTTGAAATTTCTCATACACAACCGTAGAAGCACAAATTAATCGATTTTTAATGGTACAAAGTCACTTGAATAGGTACGATACGACTGATCAAACTCGAGTATCACCAAAATTCACTGTCAATGATTCAAGCGATGAAAACAAATTGAGAGTTGCGCGCGAAAAGGTGCTGAACGGACTCACGTGGAATGACTTGTAAATGAATTCAAAGCTAAGCTCTAAGTCGATTAGATCTTCCAATGAATTTTCAAGATCAACTGTTCCTCGCAGCGTAATAGAGGACGGTTTTATACCGGGCTATTCCGGGCAAGCTAATCTAACTGTCGTCTGAAACGACTTGCGAACTGGTATCTGGCGAGTATTGGTGGCTATAACAATTAAGGCTCAACCGCTTTAACTCTCGACTCGACAGATCGGGAGACGGATCCGCGTATTTTCTTCTCTTCGCTTTCAAACGGTCAGACGAAGACATTCAGTTTTCCCACCCGTTGTGGTTCGCTTTACGCGCATTTTAATGAGATGCAGACTCTAGTGAAGAAAAAATTCAACCGGGGTGGGTTTTTTTCTCTCTTTATTTTCTTCTTTTCGTTGAATGATCCTTAGATCAGGAATTTTCGACGGTTTACGTTTACTCATTCCATTCGCGTCATTCGGGAATTTTAACTGCGTGTAGAAATTGGAGGTTGTTGTTATTTTTTTTTTTTTTTTTTTTTTTTTCACTAGGGGTTTTTTGAAGAAAATTTGACTCATTTTTCTGATTTTATTCTATGAATAACCATACAAATATAGATTCTTTTTTCTATTATTATTATTATTATCGTTATTTCATACCTCTAAATAATGAGTAATGCTTTCCGCAAAAAAAAAGATTGTCTACTTCTAGTTTAAAAGCAACAAAACAAATAAACAAAAACAACAACTGAAAAACAAAACAAAGAATAAAACCAAAAAAAAAAAAAAAAAAAAAAAAACAAAAACAAAATGAAAACGAAACAAAACGAAAAAAATCTTCATCCATAGAAGAAAAAAAAATGAACTAATACATCACGAAATGTTGATGCAAGAGTTTTGCAACATTTTGTGTAAGGGTGCAGTTTAAAATTATGGGCAGCAATAAAGGATTAAGGGCAGTTTCAATTTTTTTCAGCATGCTGATTTACATTTAATATGTTCTCTCAATCAATGCCGGTATCATCGAAAAATCATTTGATACCGTGGTCTGTGGTACATATAGGATGCAGTGGGGTAGCCAGGATTTTTTCTAGGGGGGGGGGGGGGGTCGGAGGTCCGAAAATTGTCAAGGGAGGGGTCGAAAGATACAAATTTTGTCAAATTTGTCTGAAAACGCAAAAAATTACCTTTTTTTAGGAGAAATTTTGGTTTCAAGGGGGGGGGGAGTCCAGCCTCCCTGCCCCCCCCACACTGATATGATGATTTACAGTGGTCTTTTCCTGATAAGTTATTGTCATACATCCCGAGAAACCTTAGTTTAACCATATAAAACTGAATTTTCATCCTGAGAACAATAACGTAAAAGTAAAAATATTTTGTTCAAATGGTCTAATGCAAACTTTTGCTATCACATGAAAATCACCTGTAGAAAGCATAGAAAAGTCTTCAAATCCACTGATAAATTAAAAAAAATATATGTTTCGCAAAATTCAGAGATGGCGGTCAAATGAGTCGGCCACAATGTCCCCCATATCTGCCTTCAGCTTTTTCTATGACAAAATAATCTCTTTTCTCAGCATTAAAAGTTACGATTTAATGGGACTTTCTCATTGTGACCCGCTCATCTGACCGCCACTTTTGACTTTTGTTAAATTTATATCTTGAATTTGCGAGTAAATTTTGAGATTTTGATGCTTTCACAACGTAATTTTCACGTAATTTTAGGCAGACATAACGCAGTCGCAAAACAGTGGCGTATATAGCGTGCAATTTGTCAACGTTGCAGTTAGTCAACTTAAACCGATGGAAAAGATCGGATTATTGGGTGTTCGGCGAACACCTTCGCATTCGACCTTTTACGTGGGTTTAATTGGACAAAGTACAACGTTGCCACATTGCACGCTACGCCACATTCCACGCTACGCCACTGTCGCAAAAGTTTGCAGCGGACCCATTTCTTCATCATTTTCTTGTTCAATGCATCCAGGCGTCGCATGCAATCAGACAACGCTGCATTTAGTCCATTTAAACCCATGACAAATATCAATCTATCAGGATGTGCATCACAGTGCACGTTTCGACTAATCAATATTTTGTACGGATTTAAATTCCCGAACGCAGCGTTACCATTTTTGACGAGACGTTATTGCGTGTTCTTCTTCAATGGAATAATTTTTTTTCCCCCGAGCGCTCTCACAGTCTCACCACTGATGAAAGATCGTGGGATTTCTATTAAATTATTATAAGACCAAGTGAAAATTTAAGAAGAATTATTTTAGAGGAATGACTCATTTTTATAGTCAGAAAGAGAGAGAAAAGAAAAAATCACAGGTGACTAAAAGTGAAAAATTTAATCCTGAAGAACAACTTTGGTATACAATTTTACATTTTACAAGTAGGTATACATGTATATTTTCTTTATATTTTTATTTTAATCTTTTGAGCATTTTAGACACTATTGTTCTATAACTATCATATATTATTAGACAAACAAAAATCCACATTGATCTAATAATACTTTCTAGGGTGAAGCAGTCAGAACCTGGAAACTAATAGAAATAAACAGTCATGCTCCTATCAAATACTTGCGCAAATATAAGCTCTAAATTTTATAAGACGATCCGTGAATCTTAACTTCAAAGTATTGCGATCAATTTAATACTCGTTTCATATTTCAAATTGATTAAAACCACTTGACTATACGAAGGGCGTTTCATTTTTTGGGGGAGAGGGGAAGCTATTACTACTAACGTAAATATGACAAAAAAAGAGAGAGAGAAAAAAATCGGCAGCATGGACCTCATGATTCAATTGAGTCCTAGAATTACAGAAAGTCAATATGGATCCATTATAGTTTTATTTGTCCAACAACCACGAGCATACATCCCGCATCGCTTCAGCGTAGGTCGAAAATTCCACGACACTGAGTCTTTGCATCAAAAGTATTGTCTCCATCTCTTTTCCGGTGCATCCTTAAACTCTGCGTCGAAAGTTTTCAATCGAAGGGCGTATACTGAAAGGATCATATACCTCAATTTTCCAAGAATTCTCATCTTTTGTTCAAGTATACTTTTTATACTTGGGTATCAGCTTCCTTCCGTCATGCTGATAAGAGCTCCCTGTGACTCGTAAAACTTTAACCACCAGTACTGCCAGATTTGATGAAAAAGATACAAATTTCCCACAATACCTTTTTCAATGACTTAATGTAATATATTTTTTTTTTGCCAAATGTGGCAGTAATGTAAGCCAACAAGATCTTACTCCAGGCATGGAAACAGATCAACAAATCTCACCGTCAGTGGAGTATGTGTGTGACGGGGGAAGTGGGAAAGGGGGAAGGGGGGTCCCTTAAGTTTCTGATATGAGAAACTACCTTAGAGGCGTATCAGAAGCGTAGTGTGTCGAGCCGTTGGTAAGGCAAAGTGGGTCCGGGTAAAATGAAGTTCCAGTTGTGCAAGCATTGAAACACTAGAGCTTAAAAGAGCCGTGAAAGTATGTCAATGAAGACTTTCCTTTCAGATTCGCTGAAGCATAAATTCTGTTGTAAAAGAAGAACGAACGAAAGAAAGAAAGGAAGAAAGAAAGAAAGAAAGTAGAGAAAGAAAGAAAAAAAGAAAGAAAGAAAGTAGTAGTAGTAGTAATTTCGATTTTTATTAAAGAGGTGATTTGTTGAGAAATTAAAAGGTAAAGACGATATTTTTTTGTTATTTTTTTTTGTTAAACAGTGATGGCTATTGATTTGAGAAAGTTAAAAATGTTTTTGATGTTTTTAGTTCCTGGAAGGTTGAATTTTTGGCGAAGGTTTTTGTGAGCCGGGCAGTCTAAAAGAACATGGTTGACAGTTAGAAAAGATGAAGAACAGGAAGAACAAAGTGGTTTTTCTTCTCTCTTCATGAGGCATCCATGAGAAAGAAAGAAAGAAAGAAAGAAAGAAAATACGCTTACTTTAGAAACGCCCCTCGTGCCCCCCCAATTTTATAATAAAGGTCTGAATATGGCAACTTCGCTTTGGCAGCTTTCTTCGCACGACAGGAACTCTCGAAAAAATTCGTTTAATAAGTGACGTAAAAATCGACCCTTCCCCTGGCACGGCTCTGACGACAAGCGAGATTATGAGTATCTATTTTAATACTCCCGGTTCGAGAGATTTTCAACCTCCCCTTCTCCGTTTTTTACACCTTCCAGATATTAAGTTAGGAATATAATGGAATTTCTTCAATTTTCAAACACACTTTACGCGTCTGTAAATCGATGAAATGGGGAAGGAAAATATTGTATTTTTAATATACTTTTCAAAAAGGTCTGGAGAAGTAATTGAAACACAAAGAGGAAATAATACGCACGTATCCTCAAAAAATAGCTTTTGCTTGACAAAACTACTCAGTTTTTTTCTCTTTTATTTTATTTTTCTGTTTTACTAGCTCAAGACATTATTCCAATGGTCGGACATTTTCCTTGCAATGAATTGGTATAGTGGCTCAAAAAATTTGGCAACAGTGCTTTTTTCCTTCGTTTAAATCTATATGTACAGCAGTCGATAGCTGGCGAAGCGCTGTTTAACTATCAAATAGATTGTTAAACATTGAATAAAATGGGAGAAGAGCATTGTTGCCAAATTGCGCAAGCCACCTCTGGACTGAATCATTTATAAAATAAGCACAAATATTATGATACAAAATGAGAAAAATATCGATTAAATGCTAATATGCACACACATTTGAGGGTAAATAATTCAAGTGCTGCCTCGTAAACAATAATATATTGGTCACAAATTCCAGCAAGTTTTTTCTTCTTCTTTTTTTTTAAAAAAAAAAAATGACGTTAATATTTTGAATTAATTGTTTTGTTCATTATTTAAAAGCTCGAAGGATGTCCAAGAATTACATGCAAAGGCTCTCTCAGAGAACTTATATGCTGCTATGTCTCATGTCTATATCCTTCAAACGCATTTCCAAAGGACATTCTTAATTTGGTTTTTTATGTATATGTCAGTACAACGACTAGTATCGAATCAACGCAAGACATTCGAGGGACATAAGCACGAGAAATGAAATTATGAACGTCCCCTGTAAAGAGAAAGCATACTTCAAAAACTGTCTGAGAATATCTCTTAGATTAGCTAATCATCATATTTTCTTATAACAAGGTCGTGATAGGTGCCGCTTTATCAAAACTTGAAACTTTGAAATTTCAAAAATTTCATTTGTTTTGATTTCAGACTTTCAAATTTTCGAATTCCCGTCAAAATACACTGTGATATGATACGCTGAGTAGTGAACAGAGGAGCATGGATTAAGTTAAAAGGAATGCATCAGTAACTTTATAACCAACTACGTCTATGATAACTAATTAATTTAACTTAAGACTAACCAAAAGGATAAAGAGGATTCATCCAATGGCGGCGCATGCAATCTGGCAACGTTGCATTTCGTCCATTCATATCCAAGTAAAATTATATTGATTAGAGGGAGTCCTTTGTGCCCCCCCCCCTTCTAATTGTGCTTTTGTTCATTATTTCGACCCTGTCCATGACTTTAACCCCTCTGAAGGCAAGGTTAGTTCAAAAGAACGCTACTCTTCCGTTTATGTACGAAGGGTAGTTAACTGTTCGTACTCGGGGGAGTTGGAATTGCCTAAACCATACATTGAAGGCGCCCAAAGAGACCTTATCTTGTAAGTATTTAGAATCGTCTTTATTCGGAATGAATACTGAAACAATATGTGAATTAGACCAAGGAGTAAAACGAGTATACTCGAGCTTGGCCTTTAAAAGGTTAAACGGACTAAACGAAACGTTGCCAGATTGAACGCGCTGCCATCGTTTAATACGCTGTGATTAAAAAACTGCAAACCCAACAGTGATTCCGTTTCACCAAAAAATTAATTCGTTGAGTTTTACATGGTGACTTCTTCTCACATGGTGAAAATAAGATAGTAATACCGTCATATCATTTAGTTTTGATTTACTATATTACCATTTGCGCTTGTAGTTAGGTCTATGTCGGCTAAAAATTAAGATTTGGACGTAAACTCGGGGATTTTTTTCTTTCTTTAAGGCGATCATCTTCTGAAGGTCAAAAGAAGGCATTTCAGATTAATTAGGAGACTATTTCAAAATTGCCTTTGAATGTCCTTCAAACACTCTGAAGACGTTGAACGCCCATTTTTTTTGCCAGTATACGATTGACTAAAGCAACGATCGATCGAAACGAAATTTCTCAAAAAATTCGACATTTCGAAAATGTTGAAAATTTGTAGATTGAAACTTGCTAACTCTCCTAAATTATTATGATTTCTTAGTCAAGACGTAAAATACGGAAATAGAAATAGAAATCAACATTTTCCGCGACCGATCAAAACTTCGACATCTTTAGAACATTAAGTTTTATTTCGATCAGATTCGATCATACCATTTTCTATTTTGCGAGTTTCGATCTACTAAAAATTTACGAGGCCTATTCGTAGTCCTTTTGAGGTGTTCGGCCTGCTAGCCACACGACTACAATGTGCTAGTTGAAATGGTTTTTGGAAGAAGGACTCGGATAGTACTATACCATCGGCCATCGGGTTTACTTCTTTCCATTAAATCCTATTTTATCTGTACAGTGATGATTATTTGTAAAAGAGAGCTTACGATTGGCCCGAGAACAATAGAACATATTTGTAGGTCTCTCTTCTGGAAAACTCTCAGTGGCGTCGCGTGTATAGTATGGCAATGCTGCATTCTGTCCATTTAAGCGCATGAAGAAGGTCGATATATTGGAGGTCCTCAGTGCAGTCCTTCAAATCGGTATTTTGCATGGATTTAAATTAGAAAAGTGCAACGTTGTCATGCTGCACGCAACAACACCGAAACATTTGAAATTATGATAACGAACGTTAGCTTCACTGTTTGAAAGTCCTCCGAAACGGTTTCAAGGAGGCAAATCCTATGGGATATATGAGAATGTTTTTTTTTTTTTAATCGTTGATTTTTGGCTGAGGCATGACTTTGTTGAATGGATATAAAATTAATAATTTCAGTCTGATTAAAAACCAAGGAGTTTCCATCTAAATTTTCAAAATAAACTCTGAATTTTGATAATCGGGTATTAACTTTTCCTGATTTTTGCTTACAACTCAAAGATCATATCACACGGTTGTTGAGTTTACATACAATTCTAAGAGAGCTGAAATAGGGGGGGGGGGATGAAAAGTTGTTGGTACGACAGATGATATTATTCGCATTCATACATAAATACATGCATTCCTACTTCCATTTATACAAATTTCTACAATAACTACAAACGATAAGTACCTACATAATTTTTGATCTTGGTCACATTTTTTTTTTTTTTTTTTTTTTTTTTTTTTATTATTATTTATTTTTTTATTATTTTGTTCAAATGAACTAGAGCTCAACTGAGAACATAAATAAACCAGTGAACTGCACTGCAATGATATCTTTCTCCGCAAACTTGTTTGCATAATTATGAGTTACCGACAAGGACGCACAGACGGTAAGACTTTTTGTTTTGTCGATCATATAATATCGACTCAATATACTCATCGAAGAAAGGGCTTACCTTTAGGTGAGCAACAGTTCAATTGATATGAAAGACGCGGGAATTTCAACCCTTGTGCTATAACCCTTGCATCTCTTTTTCCCCCTATTGAGAAATCATGGCTGAAGCTTTAGCTATTTGCGATTTATGACTGATGTACTACCATTGCGCATTTAAATGCGGATCACTGCAGTTTTTCTGACGAACTGGTTTTATCCTATCCTCTATGCGACAGTTTGCAATGGGGTAGTTGCAAGGGTCTGAAATGTTGTGTTTGTTGTAGATAAAATGATAGTACTTGATGAGCTGAGAACAATGGTGACTTTGGTTTTTTCCTAAGTGTCCCGGTTTTGGAGATACACTCGTGTAAAGTTGTAAGAAATCGTGTGCGTAGTGACGTCACTACGCGAGATTTCCATTTGAAACAATGTATTTTGGGCCAATATATCATCTCCGGAACATTGGGACTTAATTAGAAATCGAAGGCATCTTTGTTCTCAGCTCATCAAGTACTTTCATTTTCTTCATAAAAAACACAACAATTCAGACCCTTGCAACTGCCCCTTTCGCAACGATAGATTAATCTACCTTCGAGGACCGAATTCCAAACATTCAGGTCATCGGTAACCTGTGCGGTGGGTTGAGGGACGTGCTTAAGTACGAAATCACGACAGCCAGAAAATAAAATAAAACAATTTTTAATCTAGGCTTATTAAAAATTCAACTCGTTTTTAGTAGCTTCTAAATGGACGGGTGAGGGAGCGGGCCCATCTTGTCGGCCATATTGAAAGAAGTTGAGCGTGTTGTTATAAGTGAATATGTAAGGTCGTTCCAGTGTCGGACATAAGAATCTCTCCATCACATAATTCATGGCAACTTCGGTTTTCGTACCCAATGGCTCCAGCAGGTTATTCCAAAGCAGATTCGCAGCTATCGGAAACAGGGAAAAATATCAAATAAGATAAGCAAATGAACCGTATCATAGAATAAAACTTACTTTTTAATAGGAAGTGTCACTGCCTTAGGGCTCTGTCAGTATGGCTCTTTTTGATGACCTTAATTGGTCAAATAGATTGACCCGCGAAGATTCAAAATAAGCTAACTGGAGATTGGGACCTATAAAGTAAGTAATCCGCCTGCGCTGCGCTGACCCGTGAAGGTTCAAAATAATAAGCTTGCTGGAAATGGGTCTGTTGCATATTTTTGCTACAACAATATAGAACCTTAATTCTTATGTAAAATTCGGCAAAAACAACGATGCGCACAGTAAAAACGTTCAAAAATCACTCATTAACTTAGGAAATCACTTCAATTTCAAACAGCCCGCGTTACACTAGACACTATTTGCACCGGTATACTACTACATAGACGGAACCACCGTGGATATGTAAACAACCTCGTAACTACAGAATGGTGGACTTTCTTTCTTAATACGTGAAATATAAGCTGCATTTGCTGCCTGGTCTTTTCGGTTTATTAAAGATTTAAAATAGTATAAGAAATGTACGCATCTAAACGAAACATTCCAATGTTTGTAAGTTCTGTTCATGTTTACATAAGCGAGATGGTTCCATCTATGTACATGTAAGTCGGTGATATAGTGTCTAGTGTAGCGCGGGTTGTTTGAAATGGAAGGTATTTTCTGAGTTAATGGGTGGATTTTGAAAGTTTTTAATGTGCGCATCATTATTTTCGCCGAATTTTACGTTAGAATCAATGAGTTATATTAATGTAGCAAAAGTGCGCAACAGACCCATTGGGACCTAGTATTGTAAGTGATGCACATGCGCTGGTTATGGTCAAATAATAAACTGACCATGCGCAACCTTTTTGGACGCGGTGCTAAAATTAGGTAAGAAAAAAAAAAAGCTGTTTTGAATTTTTTAAATTGTTTTCTTAACAATTTTTGTCACTAACACCCTTATAAAGGTGACATGTTTACAATTAATAAGTCTTAGATAATTTTGATGACATTGACATGCGCAGGATATCATTTGAGAAAATGTCACTTGATTAACCACCATAAGTCTTACAGCGGTGCATCTCTTTCATAACTTGAGACTGAAAAGAGGGTTTTTTTGCTTGCTTTTTTTTCTTTTTGCGCAAGTGGCTGATTTTTTTTTCTTTTTCCGGACAGTGAGGCTCCCCACAGACCCTATGGTCTATATGTATACTTTACACCTTCTCATCGTGGTGAATATGCCTATAGAATATGGACAGTTAGCTTCACTGACACCACCGAAGAGAACAACCAAACATTATTTTAAATTAAAATCTATTAAATTTTCTTCCTTACCTAGTGCGTGCCCTTTTTGACTAAAATGAAAACAGTCATAGGTCACATAGGAAATATCGATGACTTCTTTAAATTTCACCTTCCCATTAGCTTTTGGAGGTGCATTGAATAACTTAATGAAAGGTTGGATGACAACAGTGAAATCCTCTTTTTTATTGTAGCGGCCACTGTTTACCTATGAAACAAAGATATTGGGTTAAAAAATCTTTCAAACCAATTGTAGACGCTGACAAATTTTTGGAAGCCAAGATAGTCGCATTTTTATGGGTTTGATTCTTTTCTCCCTAATTCATTGGCTTTTCCATAAAATGGGAAAGAAAGTGAATAGCTAGTTTCCTGTTAAGATATTCTGGAAAAATGAGTGAAATTCAAAAAACAAAAAACAAAATTTCGCTATTTGTTTTTGCGCAAAAACCTCACTGAAAAAATTTCCTGTTGCCGTAACAAGAATTCTGTTCTGTACTTATCGACCTGAAATTTTGGTAACCACGAATTCTAGATGCTTCTGGTTGAAACAGGAAATTTTTCTCACTGCTGTTTTCAAAATCTTTATTTGTTGGCAACAGTGGCGTAGCGTGCAATTTGGCATCGATGCTCTGTGTCCATTTAAACTCATGAAAAAGATCGAACTGCTGGGTGTTCGGTGAACACCTTCACACTTGACCTTTTATAAGGGTTTAAATGGACATAGAGCAACGTTGCCAAATTGCACGCTACGCCACTGGTTGGCAACGTAGCGTCGGGACGTTCCTGAGTTTTTAGGTCGCGATTTTGACACCCCCCCCCCCCCCCATACCTACATCTATGAGAGACGAAATAATGGGAAGCAACGACCGATATGAAGGACAACCTATTTGAAAAAAGCCGCACGGATCCGGAATAGGGCGGATGCTGGCCAATTCCGAATCAGCCCCTTTATGAGCACACGTCACCTATCCAAGTGTCTGATCAAAATTATTCTACCGACAGCTCAAAGCTGTCAGCTCATTAAAATTAATATCAGACGAGTGAGAGAAGAAGATACTTGATAGAAGGAGGACTTACGCAAAATAAGAAAAACCAGGAGGAGGAGGAGGAGAAGAAGAAGAAGAAAAACAAAGACAACAGAAAAATGTAACATGCATCATTAGAATTCAGAATTCCCGCCTCAAAGTTGTAGGCGGATGCTAACATCGACCTACAAAGGAACTCGCGGTCCGTTTAATAATGTAACGCAGCTATTTATAGTCAATTTGACGAATTTTATTCCATCAATGAGAAACGCAAGTTTATACGTGATGTAATATTTCTTTTGCCGTTGATCTGATCAATGAGAAACAGAATCAACTAATTCAGTATACGGCGCGGAAACTGGTTTTATACTTTTAGAGACGGATTATCGACCGATGCACTTTATGAAATATTGATTGAATTATGATCGAGCGTTTTCTGGTCTCTGTTATAAAAAAATTGCATTAATGAGAAAAATTTTAAAATGAGGGGAAAAATTGGGCATTATGTAATAATAATGATAATTATAATAATAAAATTTAGTTGTGTTCCAAAAGCTCCGCAACAGGACAGCATGCCTGCGGGCTGATTCTCCCTGTTTGGACGAGACGAGACGAGATTGCAAGTAACGATGAATCCCATTGGTTTAAATGGCGTCACGTGACAGATTTGAAGTCATTAGAGCGCCTCCGCGACGTCCTCCGAGTCATGATTTTGAAATAAATGACTCGGAGGACGTCGCGGAGGCGCTCTAATGACTTCAAATCTGTCACGTGACGCCATTTAAACCAATGGGATTCATCGTTACTTGCTATCTCGTCTCGTCTCGTCCAAACAGGGAGAATCAGGCCCCAGGGTCATTTATCGTTATATCTAATTACATCAATGAGTGAATAATTTTCCTTTAAAATCTCAAAGTTTATTTCTGTTTTGAGGCCTGAATAAAATGTAAGATGGTCATTCTAAAAATAAATCCCCCTTTTCCCGTTCTTGGCCCATTATTAACCCTTTCACAACCGCAGGTTACGAAGTCAAATCAATCTTCGCTCGCTCAAATTAAGTGGGTATAGTTAGATGTCTCTGCGCCGTGGTGCCGTTTTTGCGAACTCAAGGGATTGAAGGCGCTCAAGGAGACGTTATTTTTCAAATGTTAACCATTCGGAGTCGTGATTATTACGAATGAAAAACCGATATTGTGTGAGGCAGATCTTTTCACTGAAACGAGTATACTCGGGAGTGATGCTGAAGGGGAAGCAAGAAAAATCCGATAACATCATTAGAGCCGTCATAAACTATAGCTTGTCCCAGAAAAGATTGGATTTGACACTTCCATGGTTTTCATGAAAACATCAGCTTCTTACCGCTCCTATAACCAATCAGGTTGCTCTATCTGAGGATGGAAGCTGATGTTTTCATTGAAACCTACAGTTGTCAAGTCCAATCATTCTTGGGACAACCTATATAACTCAACAGCTTTTACTGTTTTTTTGTTTTTTTTTGTTTTTTTTTGTTTTTTTTTTGTTTTTTGTTTTTTGTTTTTGTTTTTTTTGTTTTTTTTTGTTTTTTTTGTTTTTGTTTTTGTTTTTTTTTTTTGTTTTTGTTTTTTTTTAATGAAAGTTAAACCTATTTTTTTTTTTTATTTTTTTATTATTATTTTTTTTTATTCCTCCTCTTGCTTTCTTATGGTGTTTCATCACTTGTATAAAAAAAAAAAAAAACAAAAAATAAAAAAAAAAAAAATAAAACTTGAAAAAAGAGCATTAAGAACGGAAAAGCTGTCCAAATATTTGTTATGCTATTTTTCTAATATATTACCCCACTACCCAGTGGAATATAATATCCACTACCCAGTGAATTGGAACCCCCATCTTTGGTTGAAAAATAAAACAAAAAAAATCCTTTGCAGTGTAGTGTAGGGTTAACGTTCCGAAATGGAGAAAAAAGAGGAACAAAAAAGGGAATCGCTCCTTTGAAAACACTTCTCCTTGAGTATATTGGGACGCCGACTACATTCCGCATTGCTAGAACTAAAGAGAGCTTTGAAATCGAAATAAGAACTGAAAGAAAATGGGGTCTTTGCTTCGATGCACATGCCATGCACGCCACGCCACTCCACGTTCGAAGAAAAGCAGTTTACGATTTCCTCCGTGAGACAGGACAAGACAAGAGGCATTTACTTAGATCAATAAAAGCAAGTCCGATCAAAAAGCCTGAGGAGAGATTAAATTCGTTTCTAGTCCACTGAGGCACTGAGGTCTTTGTGTCTCTTTTAAAAGTGTCGCCGCTGCGCTGTTGTGGTCATGATCTCGGCCGACCCGGCGGCGCGACTCGGAGCGGCGTTCACTTGCTGCACCCGTTTCGAGTGTCGCATCGTCGCGTTGTGTTCATACCATCATCAAGCTCACTGGCGAACACTCGAACACACTGCTGCCATTTGTTAGTGGGTAAACAATGAAATAAATGAAAAAAAAAATTGGCATAGTGCACACAAGACTAATAATTGGTCAAAGCAATGATTATTCTTAGTGAAATTAGCGCAATCTAATTAATTGGTTGTTTTTGCCAAAAAATTTGGTAATTCCAAACAATAAGTTGGTAATTTCAACAAATAAGTTGGTACTACGTATGGATAATTGGTATTTGTTGTACTTACCCACACGGAAAAAAACTACGGTGAAAATAACCATACGGATACCTGATTTTGGCACCTGCTAGATGTTATGGTAATGCCCGTTAACCAGAAGTATACTATGTTTTGACAAGGTACTAGGTGATGTTACCTGATTGCATGTCAAATTTACTCAAAGTATCGGTAAATGTACCATACTTCTGTTCAAGTTTACCATAACATCTAGCAGGTGCCAAAATCAGGTATCCGTATGGTTATTTTCACTAATCTTTTTTTTTTCCGTGGCAACAAAATCTGTACTGAATTGGTACTCGGTACAAATCGATGGGTTAGATTATCAACTTTTTGCTTGAAATTACCCAATTTATTGGGGTAACCGATAAATTAGACTGCACAAATTTCACTAATTCGTCTGGCGTACCAGTGTTTTGTTTCTTTTTAAAGTGAACGCCAATCTGATTGGACACCAATGGCGTCATTCTCAAGTGATTTCACATCAGAATTGACGCCGTGACCCTCTTTAGTGCTCTAGCAAATGTTTGCAAAAAACCCATCCGACTCTCGGGTGTTTAATTTTGCTTCCCCATTGACCTGACAACATTGCAATCAAGTCCCCTATTTTGAATCACATTCGATCAGCACGCTACCTCTCAGTTCCCCGCGAAACGCTGCACCCCCTCCCCCCCCAAGCTGTCTCTTTTGATTTGCCCTGCTTTCGTCGTGGAGCTTTTATGTTCTAGAGGCAGCAAAGCAAATGGAAAGCTGAGGAAAGAAAACCGCCGCCGCGGACTCGAAAAACTGCAAACCATTGCAGAGCAGCGGCTGGGGGGGGGAGGGGTTTAGCCCTATTCAATACCAAAACCGAATGAAATGAAAAGAAACAGAGCACGCCTCTCTATAAAGGCATGTCAAACCAACCAATTCTGAGATGTCAACAAAATTAAAAGACTAAATGGCTTTGATTTGTACGTAGATGACCTTTTCAAAAGTTAAAAGAAATAGAGTAATTGCGATAGCGACTGAAAAATATTTTGGGAGGAGCTGCTCGGCTAAAGCAAACGAAGACCGCGAGAATTTAAAAGTCTTCAAACAGAGTTGTCAGATTGCAAGATAAAATTCGATTACTTTACGTTGAGTTAAATGAGAACAGTGTCGATTTTTCGCCCACCATCTGGCAGCTATGCTCCGAAAACAACTCGCCTCTTTTTCTGTATGGAGTCACATAAAGAAAACCTGTATACAAGGAGTACAAAGATCTGCTTAGTGAGTTCTGATTGGCTGTTGATTTAACTCGGGCTATTTCATAAGAGACCACACCATCTGGCATCTGACATCTGCAATCGTAAAGGCACAAAAGAGGCGCGATTGCTTTGAAGCCTTAACGTGATTGGTTGCCTATTTTTAAGCGGAATAAAGCGAGATAACTATTCTCTTTATCATTTTTCATCCAAGGGACTCAATTTTTTCGGTGCAATGTAATAATATTCAAAGCTTCATCTACATCCATCCATGCTTCTGAGAAATATATGATTGACATTTTTAATTACCAGGTTTTCTTCGGCACGTTGATAATCCCTCACCAACTGAGTGATAACAGCCATTTCATCGATATTCCCACTTTGATGAAAACAAGTGCAAAAGAATCTGTGTAAAAATCGGCATATTAGAGATCGTTTTACCCTCATACTTACTGAAACATCTGGAAAAAAAGGAAAAATAAAAGAACGAAAGTAACAAAGAAAAAAAACATAATTTTTAAAATTGCAAAAAAAATCCGTAACCCGGTTCTACACTTTTTTTTGGAAAAATTGATGGAATGCTAGTTCAGCTAAAAATATCGCTGATTTTCGCAATATAGTTTGCTTTATTAGCAATTATGTTTTTCACAAAGTCATAAATTACTGTACGTATGTAATCAGTACCGCAACGATAAATTCTCTATCTCTATGTTTTCTCCATTGAAACACGTATGCTAGACAAGGATGAGCAAGGCCATAAAACCCCTATTTCTTTCCTTTTTCAACTTATACATTCAAATGAGAAATGAGAGAGATAGAAGAGACCCTGATCGCCATTGAAGGAACGAGTACAACATGCATGCTTTCGAGCTGACTGTGAGTTCAAGAGTATACCTCTGTTCGGTATTTTTTCGGTGTATCACTGTTTTAGAGACTTCCTCGTGTAAAGTTGCGAAAAATCGTGCGGGTTGTATAACGACACAACGGGAAATTTCGATTTTGGGCCGAAATTGCATCTTCAGAACAACAGAGGTTAGAAATAAACCAAGCGCATCCTTGTTTTCAGCTCACCAAGTACTTTCACATTCTTAATTAAAAATACTAATGTCAGAACATAAATGCACCTACAGGTACGTTGATTGGTATCAGCGTTGAGGACGAATTTTCTAAGTCATCAGATTTGCATCATTTTCGAGGTCAGACTTTTTTCTAGCTAATTTCTTTCAGGCCACGAATATTGAAGATTAGAAAGAAAGAGGAAAACTATGTTTCATTCTTTAAGGCCCTTGCTCGTTTTTCTTATTCCTTAGATTTAGAACACTCTAATTCCCATAGAAAGAAATTATTTTAAGATTTATATTTTGAGGTCTAATGATGTCCGTCACGGCGTATTTTATTCTGAAATATGTAGTTTGTACCTACAACACAAAATTCTTGTATTATTTTTCAATTGCAAAGTAAAAATCTTACAGAGGATAAAAAAAGAGAAAAAACCGTAGAATTTCAGCTACTCACCTAAAACTGGCACTAAGTTAACTAATGTACGAGGTAGGTTTTCTTGTAAATAATCTAAGGCTATTTGGAGCTTTTTTTTGTGCTGTAGGGCAGACGTGCCTTCTTTATCATAGCATGTCCCTGAACACAAATCGTTGGCTCCGAAAAACAAAGTGATCAGCTGTGAAATGAAAAAAAAAGAAATGTTATAGTGTAAAAATAATTTTAAAATCATAAACAAAAGTAAAAAGTTAAATTAGCAATTTCACATGTTTTGAAAAAAATTAAGTACAAGTAAAAATTTTAAATTTTAAAATGAAACGAAACACAAATAATAGTGTGAAACTGATTCAAATTAATGCAATACTTGCAGTAGGTACAAACTACGAGGCCAAACTTTTTTCTACTGAAGACTGGCTGTATATTTTTCGGGGAGTCGTCTTTCCCTATTTTTTGCTGTGTGAAATATGGGCATATTTTGAGAGCACTATTCTTAGGAACCAATGCAGAGGACAAACATTGTTTCCTGAAATTCTGCGAAATACGTTTACCGTGAGCTTTTAAAGTTTAGTCGAAAATAAATTGGTAAGAAATATATTTTGACATCGTTTGAAAAATTTAGACTTTTATATGGAAAATTTAAAAAAAAAAAAACCTCTTGTATATAATTATTCTCATTAAATAGACAAATCAATAACAAAAACAAGTTCTTTGACTTATTTTTAATGGCTTCCAAGAAAAGTGTATCTAATTATGACCATGTTTTTACACGGGAAGGATAGAGACGGACGTCGTGCTCATGGGCGGCGCGTGGGGTCAAAAAGTGGGGGGGGGGCTAAAATTCAACAGTTTTTTTCTTCTTCTTCACCTTTTTCACAATAAACGTTTGACGCTGGCGGGGGGGGACAAATAACCTTTTTCCTTCTTTTTCTCTTTTTCTTTCTTTTTCCCTTTTCCCTTTTTTTTGGGGGTCTAAGAGCAGGTCGAGCTCAGAGGAAGAGTATGCGTCTTATATGCCCTGCCCCCTGCTTTGCTTTATTTTTGCTTTGCATGGCTTGTGCACTAGCCTCTACCTTCCTAAGACCGTAACACACCTTCACGTGGTGACCCTATCCAGCAGAGTTGCTACGGATCGAAAGTGCGGCGGTACTGAACGGGAGTGGTCAGTGTTAGTAACGCAGTAGAGTGTCGTATAGTTTTGTACAGTGTAGTGTAGTATAGTGATGTACAGTGTAGTGTAGTATATTGATGTACTAGCGGGGACAAAGATACCTGGCCAGGCGTTTTGGATATGCAATACGCAATGGCCAGGCGTTTTGGATATGCAATACGCAACGCATGCTTGATACCACCCGTCAAACACTGCCAATGCGTTGTTACGTGAGCAAGGCCGGACCTTTCATTGTGTTCCACACTCAATGAGCTGGAGACCGAAATCAGTGGAATCAGTGCAAGTGTGGTGGGGGAGGGAGGAGGGCATTGGCGTGAGTGTCGGGCTATGGTTGTAAATCAAATCAGTCAGTAAAACTGCTGCGGAAACCTTTCTTTGCCTTCGAATTCGACAGTTTTGGTTTTCGGACGCTCAAAGCAACAGCCTAATAGCCTCATAGCCTCATGCTTGCTTGTGCGCTCGTATTTTCTATTCAAGCCTCTTATTTATAATGCGCTGTAATTATAAATTTTACTCTCGGTCATAGCATTGACATCTTCATGTGTATTTGGAAGTGCCATAGTTTATTGGAGGATCTGATGATTCTTAATTTGTTACGACTCAACACCCCCCCCCCCTCCCAATCCTCATGAAGAGGACGAATGTTCACAGATTTTTAGTATGTATTACTAAATGTGTTAATGTCTCCTCGGTTTGATAATTGACATTGACCTTCCGCTTGCTTTCCTCCAGTGGCGGTTCGTTCTATTTGGCAACTCTGTTTTCGTGCCATTTAAACCTATGCGAAAGTATCGATTTTTCTGGGATTCGGTGAATCTCCTGAAGACTGAATGTTTTACAGGTTTGAACAGAGAGAATCCGTTGTTGTCAAATTCCACGAGCCACCGCTGCTTTCCTATCATAAAAAGAAGTTTTTAAAAAGGGAGAAAGAGGCTTATTCTTCCTTTCTTCTTGCTAGAAAACAGATGTTGTCGAATAATTGAATGATTCTTACGGCTCCCTCAATAAACAACTCCAGTCATAGGAGACCTCTTGAGCCTTGAGAGTTTCAATATAATGCAGTAATTCACGAAATTTATGAGCTAAGATTTTTTAGATTAAAAACGTTTTTCATGAAAAATGTTTTTAAGCTCTTCACTCTGAATCTCCCACGATTTCGTAACACTCAAGGCTGTCATTTACTGAACAACAAAATATCACATTGAATCGTTCAACATTGCTACTAAAGAGAGCCCGGGCCCCGTATTTCATTTTACCCTTCTCATCTAAAGGACTTAATTCCAAAAAAAAAAAGAGAAAAAGAGAAAAAGCAAACGAAGCAAAAAATAGAGAGGCTCGCAAAAACCAAAAACGTGATCCAATTGAAATTATAAAAATCATGTAAATTTGGAACAAAGCTCGCGAATTTAAGGCCACTACTCATGACTTTGAAGAAGACAATAGACGATGCTAGGCAAAGGCATGATGGGGAGAAATTCGTTCAGAGAGGATTTTTTTTTTTTTTTTAAAACCCCCCCCCACCCAAGAAAAGGCTGTTATTTTTGGGAAAATAATTTTTCTTCAGAAAGCCATAGTTTCTTAATTTTCCAAGAAAAAGTTATTTTATCGAGAGCTATGTCTCCCAATTTCGCAAGGTATAAACGAAAATATAAGATAAAAAATTTTAACACGCATGCAGAGTCTAGGTTTTTTATTTCTTCATTTATTCATCTTTCTATCAGATACCCCTAACCCTTTTTTTATTTATTTTTCTATCAATTTACTTATTTTTTCATTTATTTTCTTTAAATGGTCATTTTATCACATCCCTTTTAGCGTGATGTCCCGCCAAATGGAGACGATATAAAATAATTTACGAATTGAATTTACGGCCCGTAAATAAATAATAGGACAAATGCAATTTTATTTAAACCCTCTCTCATTTCATTTGTATGCCATTTTTAAGGCTTTCAGAAGAAACTAATCCCCATTCGATACTTCTCATTCAAAAAAATAAAAAAATATCAACTTTTAATTGGTTGCATAGTGAAAGAATCAACTGTTTGTGTTTTGAAAATGAATTGGCAGGGGAACCATCTATGAGTGACAGATGTTTTAATTGGAATGGATGGGGTTTTGTTCTTCACGTGACTATCTTCCATCATAACAACTAATGTGGCTAAAGCAATTTTATGGCATTCAAATTCTCATAAGACTACCTATCCAATAGGGCAGTTGCAAGTGTCTGAAATGTTGTGTGTTTGTAATGAAAATGAAAATACTTGATGAGTTAAAAACAAAGATGCCTTTAGTTTCTCTCTAAGCCCCATTTTTCCGGAGATGAGTTTTTGGCCTTCAATACATTGTTTTAAAGGGGAATTCCGCGTAGTGGCGTCACTACGCTCACGATTTTTTACAACTTTCCACGTGTTTTTCCCCAAAAACCGAGCCCTTTGGGGAAAAAAACCAAAGGCACTATTGTTTTCAGCTCATCAATTATTTTAAATTTTTCTTCATTAAACACAACAATTTTAAACCCTTGCAACTGCCTCATTCGTAGTATTAAAATTTGGAGATTAATCCTAATGGGCTGAATCGTTCCTGCGAAAAACTTTTTTTAAGAGAGGGGTCTGAGGCAGTGTTGCCAGGTTTGGACGGGGTGGAATAGCCACGCGTGGACAGTTTTCGAGTTTGGGTTTCTAGCCACGCTGCACGCTGTGGATAGGGACGGAGGATGCCGGAGGGGCACGACGACGGAGGCGGAAGGTGGCTAAATTCTCATCAAAATAGTCCCCGTGTGGTCAAATCTAGCCACTATTGGCAACTCTGGTCTGAGGTCAGTCGATCGGGAGTAACGAGGGCCCAAACTTCGTCAGAAAACAGAAGCATTAGGTTTATTTTTTTGCACTGTTCCATTAAGACTTCATTGCACTGTAATGGGACCAAATAGTCGACAATTTTTGGGTTCTTAAGAGGAAATTTTAAAGGAAGCCCCCCCACAAGCAAAAAAAAACTGGGAACTAGATTTTTACAAAATTAAAATTAACCTATTTTTTTTGAAAGGTAGAAAAATAGTAACCCTTGACGAAAAATAAAAAAAACAAGCAGCCAGCAGATTTTGTATCGCAGTCTAGCGATACAAAGAAACATGCAGTCAATCAGTGTAAGCTGCTTTGACTGCGTTGTTATTCTTGTAATACCGCTTTTCATTAAGTTTCATAGCATATAGGGGGTCAATTAAAAAAAGGGGCTAGGCCAAAAATCTCGAGAACGGCTCCGGATTTTGAAAAACACTGAAAACGTGTTTAAATGCTTGAGGGGGACATCTTTATAGGGGGTTTCCGATTTCGGGGCCCTCTCCCGGGGGCCCCCAGGGCGGATACCACGTCCCTAAATTCAATACTTCAAACGGGGACCCCAATTTTTTATTTTTTAATCGAAAAGAGGGTGAAATTATCAGATTTTTGGTGCGAATCGAAGTTCAATATCTTTTTTCGTTTTTGATACATCAAAGGTCAAAGTTCGATTTGGACTAATTTTAAAAAAATCATTACTCCTCTTTGAAGAGTGGGAAATTTTAAAAAATCAAGGACACAAAATACTCTAATAAGTAAGCCCTTTTCAAAAAAAAATTTAATTATGACAAACATTTAGTAAAATTTTTGGGTTTTGAAGCTCCCAAAACTTTTAGACGTTTTTGGCCCCCAAGGAGGGCCATCTGAAAAATTCCGAGGTAAAACCCCCTATTGATTGATACATAAATAGAAAAGGCGTAACAAACTGAGCATTTCGGTGCAAACCGGAGTTCGATATCTTTTTTCACAATCGAGTTTCGCAATCTGTAAATTGACATTCGATATCTCAAATGTATAAACGATATCCACCCCCGGTTTGCGCCGAAATGCTCAGTTTGTTACGTCTTTTCGATTGATGTATCACTCAATAGGGGTCGTGATTGGGAAATTTTTTCAGATGGCCCTCCTTGGGGCCCAAAAATGTCTAAAAGTTTTTTGAGCTTAAAAACCAAAATTTGAATAAATGTTTGTTATAATTAAATTTTTTTTCTGAAAAGGGCTTGCTTTTCAGAGTATTTTTGTGTCCTTGATTTGTAAATTTCCGACTCTTCAAAGAGGAGTAAGTAATGCCTCTTGAAAAGGGGCCCCAAAATCGAACTTGGACCTTCGATAAAATCGAAAACGAAAAACGATGTCGACGTTTAACTTGTCCCAAAAGTCTTAAAATTTTTCCTTTTTTTGATTTTTAAAAAAAAAAAATTTGGGGGCCCCATTGAAGTATTGGATTTAGGGAGGTGGTACCCCCCTTGGGGCCCCCCCAGAGAGAGACCCCAAATCGGCATCCCCCTAAAAAGATGTCCTGCTCAAAATAATTTAACACGTGTTTCAGCGTTTTTCGGAGCCGTTCTCGAGATATTCGGTCTGGCTCTTTTTAATTGACACCCTGTATACATGGTGATCCAGAGCACCTGTACCAGGCATTTTTCTTGAGAATGGCTGATTGAAATGTTTTGAAACATGGAAGTCGCATAGGGAATCAACCCTAAATTTTTCATTTATCATATTATCGATAGTTTCCCAAATACTTCCCCTTTGGGGCATATTTGAAAGGGGAGGCTCAATCACATCTATATCTCAATTTTTTTTCAAAAAAGCTCTTTTAAAGTTATGAGAAAAGCTCGTGTCCTTAAAGTTCAGGCAATTTCCTACATTTTTGCTCTCAAGGACATTTACCAAAAAACCTAAATTTTTTGAGTTATGGCGGATTTTTGGAAAAAATTTGAATTGGCTTTTGTGGCCACCCTGTTGAAATTCTTCAAATACATAACAGCTTCTGATCAAATGGTTGGAACCATTTTGATTGATGTGAACTAGTTTGGTCCCTTTAAAGTAAAAAAATTAGGTGTATTTCTTTAAAATTTAAAAATTTTTGGGCAGTCCATGTCTCAGACCATGGAATCGATCCGATTCTGCCCTTGAAGCCCCAAAAATTTTTTGATTTGAAAAAATACACCTTATTTTTCTCCTCAAGGTAACATGTTGCACATCGATCAGAAGGTTTCGATATATTTTTTCAGAATCTGTCAAGATTTGTGAGAAATTCTCAACTGGATAAGCAAAAGGGCTGATTCAAAAATCTTCCAAGTCCCTATAGCTAAAAAAAATCTGGGTGTTTTGGTAAATGTCTATGGGAGCAAAAATGTTGGCAATTGCCTCTGCTATGAGGATATGAGTTTTTTTCGTACTTTCAGAAGATGTTTTTTTGAAAAAAACTTGATAAAAGTGTGTGAGCTTCTCCTAATATGAACGAGGAGCTGATGAGGGCTTTTGAAAATATCAAAAATAAAAAATTTTGTGTCCATTCCGTAACCGTTTTTTTTGATTCAAAACATTTCGATCAGCCGTTCTCGAGAAAAATGCCTGGTGGTATGGTTCCTCTCATCTTGAACTCTAGGCCACTGTCTCTTATTTCGTCATTTGTGAGTGTCTATATTGAAAGTTCTCTTTCTTTTGGGTTTTTTCTCTTAAAACTCTGTGCAGTGTGCTGGTTCCTCTTATCTATATAGTTATCATCGCTGCATTATGTTCTGTATAATTTCAATGGGTATGCAGAGTTAGTGAGAGTGGTGATTTTTTTTCTATGTGAAACTTCTGAGAGCAAGTGCTTTTGTTCATTTTCTTTAATTTCTATTAATTTCATGTCACAAATTATTTCACCAAAACTTTCAGCTAAACCTCAAGTGATTGCGGCCAAGATCCAAAATTTTTCCCCCCAAACCAGCTCCATTTTACTTCACCTGCCCCAAACACTTCTTCATAAAAATTTGCTCGTAAAAACTTTTTTTCAAATATCTTCCTATATTTATTTCCCTACACCCGGAGGACGTGTCGTTCTGATTCAACTTGCAAGTCATGTGATATCAGAGCGACCAAGTCTTAAGTTTCCTCGATTAGGTGGCTTCAGAGCTCCTTCAAAAAATTTGATACTTCTCCTGATCACATTTTCTATTTTTCGGATAAAGCGCCTTCAAAAATTTTGATACTTCTCCTGGTAACAGATCTTCCGTATGAAGCTCCTTCAAAAATTTGATACTTCTCCTGTAAACACTTTCGTCTGAATAGCCGCATACAACCGAAAGACATGGTAGCTCTGATTCAACTTGCAAATCATCTGATATAAGAGCGACCAAGCCCTAGTAGCATCGACTCCTATTTTGTTCAAAAAAAATGGCAATTTTATTTGAAATGTTATTGATATTTCCAAGAAATTTTACTTGAGTAAATCTCAGATAAATCTTAGTTAGGTTGACATTTTCTTATATTTTATTTGAATAAATAGCAATTTATTTTGAATAAATTGCAATTTTGTTTGAATAAAGTGCAGTTTTAATTAAATAAATTGCAATTTACTCCTTTAAATTGAAATTTATTTTGAATAAAAAAGAAATTTTTTTTTCAAAAAAACTTGAACTGTACAGAATTTCGTACTCTTCGTGAGGTGCTTTGCTTCATGAGAACTGTGACTGTTAGTGTAATTTGCCTTAACATTTAACGTTCAGATCCCAGGTAATCTCGGATAAAGCTTGAACTTGTCTTTAGGTTCCTCTATTTACCATTTTACTGGTGTGAGTAAAGTTGGTACAGAAGTGCATCAAAAATCAGAGACTAGGAGAAAATAAAATTAAACCACAAAATCTACACCTGAGGTCACACCTACCTGCGATTCAAGTTAATCTGCGCGTTGACTGGTTGTTGAGTTCCATCGTTGATTGTACTTTGAACTGACTTTAGAAAATTTATAATAATGTATTTGAAATTAAAATTTGCAGCAAATCTGATTTCAAAGTTGAACTTCAGTCAGTTTGGACATGAAGATGCAAATAACAGGATGACTGACTCATTCGTGGTTCTGAAGTTTGCACGGACCGAACGGAAGAGTTTCATTTCATTGAGAAATTAAGAGTATTCTTCAATAAGAGAGCGTTTATAGTTGAATTGAAAGACTAAAGTACCCACTTAGCAGAAATAAGAAACTACTGTCATCATTATGGCAATAATGGTGCAAGAAATCAATCACAACACTGACTTAGAATTACCAGTATTAGGTTTACGGTACTCCGTAGAACTCTGAAGTGACCAAAATACAGTAATTCACAGAAACCCTTTTTATGAAAAAAAAACCAACCTAACTTTCTTTTAAAAATGAAGACAACACCAGGTCGTGCGATGCACGAAACGGGGTACCAATTCATTATAATGTTATGTTCTTTTACCAAGGGTATAGGTGTGGACAAGAAGGCTGTAAAACGGTGCCATACTAAAATTTTGCTGTAAGGTTGATCGGAGAGCATCCATCTTACTCCACTCATCTATTTTGCCCAAGTCAATTCGATTCATCCTAGTCAATTGAGCCACTTGAGTGAATGTTAGCATGAGATTCGAGTGAAGTTCAGTCACAACTTCGTAACCACTTATTTATGCTTCCAAACAAGGGGGAAAGTTACTTTATCCTACTTAAGAATCTTAGGTGGATATGCCGCTAAAGTAGTCGACAATTTTATCGCAACCGATTGGACCCAAGGATTCATGATTTACTCACATTTTTGGGAAAAATGATTTGATTGGTCCAGGTCAAGATTTGTTTCGACTTAGGTTACATCGAGTAGAATTAGACAAATCGAGTTGGCTTTCCCCGATTAGATCTAATGTGTCCAAATTAACACTATCATTTGTACTTGGCTTCTAGGTTTCTCTCTTCAGACTTTGTAAGATTATTGACAAGATTATGACCATTTTTCCCCCATGCCCAGAGCCAAAGCCTGGCATCATAAACTGTGCTGTTCAGTGTCGAACACACTTCTTGCACTTTTTCAGCGTAGCTTCAGATAGCTTCATAATGAAGCTTTTTTTCATCCTCGCAAAAATATCCGTTTGCAAGTAAAACATGTCGAATCATCTTTAAACAGTTTCAATGAAAGATGAGTCACTGTAACCATTCTATTAGAGGGGGACCATTTTGAGTATAGGGTTCTGACAAACAATGGTGCCTGTTTCCAAACCCCATCAAAGCGCATTGATGAGCGCTTGATTAGTAACGAGTTGAAACTCTGCGCAAACCAACTGCTCTCCCATGCGCTCTGATGCAGTTCAGAAGCAGGCACCGCTTCTTGACAGGACTCGATACTCAAAATGGTCCTGCTATACTAAATAATCTCCTCCGCTCATCTCCCCAATCAATGGCTGCTCTTCATGTGAAGAATCTGCATTCATGAGCGGATTTCAACTTTAACATTGTTTAAACCGTAAGTTATCATAATTTAGATATGAATGTACCACAGCAGAAGCATTTTGGGATCAGGTTCTAACAAGTAGTGGTACCTGCTTCTGCATTGCATCAAAGCGCATTCTTGAGCAGGTGATTATCAATTAGTCAAAACTCTGTGCTAAAAAACCCCTCACGGATGTGTGCTGGTGCGATGCAATGCAAAAGCAAGCCCCGCCACTTGTCTAAGCCTGATAGTTAAAAAGCTTTAGTTCTAAATAAATATTTGGTAGGTATTACTAAAAACTCATGAGTAAATCATGAATCCTTAGGTCTAATTAGTTACGATTCAATTGTCGACTTCTTAAGTGGAACAGCCCTCAGGCTATATTCACCTGACATTCCATTGTAGAACAATGTGATTGTAACTTTCTCATCTTGTCGGACAGTTGTACTTAGGTAAATAAATACTTAAAAAAATTCTTACCAAACTCCAACCAAACCTCGTAGTAAAATTCACTTCACGAGTGGCTCAATCAACTTGGGCAAAAAGATGAGTCAAGTGAAATGGATGCTCCCGATCGACCTCGCAGCCCAGTATTTCAGTCGACACCATTTATCATTTGGGTGAATGCATCACACAACTTGGTGTTGGTGCTGACAATTAAATAATTCTGCTCTCCATGACTGTCATGCAGGCATAGGTACAATTGGTCTGAAATGTAAAGGTCCACCCTTTGCTTTTTCTTTCCCTTTTGGTACCTAACTTCTCTAGACCACTGCTAGGTTAACGAAGTTATCTACTTCAGATCACTCAACTTAAGAGATGAACATGAGAAAAACTGTCTCAGGAAGAGAGAGTTTGCTGAGAGAGGTCAAACTACAAAATTTTTTAATAAACCACCACAAACATACCACTTTCACTCGTCGAAATGCCAAGAAAGGCGATGAGTTACGGCATTACGAGGCAATAACACACTGTAGAATCTGACCAATTAAATGAAAGCTATGAAGAACTTGAGTAATTTAATTCGTAAAAACTGAAGTTTCGGCTTTGATTGACAGAAAACACGCACAGTTCATAAAGAAAATTTTAATTTTAAAGTCTCTGATAGAATTCGAAAACACGCGAAAATACATTGCGGGGAACCTTCGGTTTGTTTTCACAACACACATCTCTAACCTTAAAATCTCCGAGGCGGTTACGCATGTTTACCTGAGTTTCCGAACTAGATATAGCTCGTTAGTAATCACAGACAAAATAATGAAAGTACCAAATTTATTCATAACGGAGACAATCCTTATGAAAAACTTGGGTCAATTCTCAGTCAAAACCTCACTCAAACATTCAAAAATTTCAATCGGCGCACGATGGATCCAAATCGAGTCCTAAGTGGTCAAAAAAACAAAGACATGAGATATCACAAGAACTGTCGATCCATCAAATGATATTCTCCGATAAATATGGGACAAGCCAGGATAGAAAAAACCCAGCCAAATAAACCCCTTAAAATCAACTATAGTACCCAGCTAAAATACTAATTTTTCCCAAATTTGAAAGGATCGAATTTGGACCGCCAAAGATTTGATTTTTGTCCATTGTGCGGCGGACCGAAGAATATCGCGGATTCGATATGGCGCGCGATTCGTTTAGTGACTGCTTAAAGGATAGGGAGACTTTTCGCGTTGCCGCTCCGCAATATATCGAACGAAAGGAATCCACCGAAAAGCAGTACGCGATCATTACGCGCGGAAATCTGACAACGCACGTTTGCGACCAAGCCGAAAATTGTCGATTATTATGCAGGAAGTTTATGGCCAAAATCGATACGAAACCATAACAAAAAAATGCAGTACTTACTGCATGTTAAAAATGAAAGAAACTTCAGTTAAATTAAGAAAAGTAAAGGGCTGTAATTTCTTGAAAGCTTTCACGAGATCTGGGAAGAAATCGCCGAATGACCCCAAAGTTAAGTGGAAAAAATTTGATCAGTGCAAACTCGACGCAGGGTTCATGTAGCCGTGTACTCCTTCCTTTGCTTTCTTTATTATTTTATTTCATTTCTAATGGTGTATTCTGGAGAAACACTTGTGTAAAATTCCGCAAAATCTTGCGTTTTGTGGACGTCATTTCACAACAGAAAGTCACAGCAGAAGTCAAAATTTAAACAATGTGTTTTTGGGGCAAAATCGCACCTCCGGAATCATGAGACCTATACTTAAAAACCAAAGCATCTTTCTTTTCGGCTCACAGAGTTCTTTTATTTTCTTGCATTTTACTATCTCGCACATCCAAACTGCTTGTTTGGCGACGATGGAAGCCACCGATGCAGTACCCTAACCATGAAAATTGGTGCCCGTTTCGCAGGGTGAGGACGAAAAGAGAGACTTAACGGTGAAAGACAAAAATGGACAAATGAACAATGCACCTGATTGGCTGAAGCGCTCCGTACGCGCTCAAAAGGATTTTATCAAACTGCAGGATTGCCCAACCTGGCACTTCCAAAATTCAAACCTATATACCACAGAATAATACAATCAGAACGGAAAATCCCATAAGAGCCAATGGAAGCAAGTTTGGAATTTAACGGCACCAATAGGCAACGCTGTGGTCCTATATCCCAACATGGCGGACGAGTGTAGTTTGTGTTGAAACTCATTTATTTCTATAAATTCTGGAAAGAATTCTTAAGTTTCCGGCCTCACTTTTATTCTAATGGCATTTCAGAATGAAAATTTCGCGGATATCTGATGACTATAATTACTCTGTGAATCATCCTTGTTAGCATAGAGAGAGTGACGAAATTAATGTAGGAATCTCCCATTGTTACTGCCCTCGGCCACCAATACGCCCTCGAAAATAAAAGCGTTTATATGAGTTTAAGAGTGGATTTCGGAAGTTTTTAGTGCTGCCATTGTTCTTTTTCGAAGTTTTTACAGCAGAATCGAATGTTAAATTGCTTATAGCAAAAGTGTGCAAGAGCCACAATGTTTGACGTCATGCGTTCCACCTCTCTTGAAAAACATCGAAATTCTGGGTATACGGCGAACTCTCTGAAATAAGATCTTTCTCACAGTCGGGTTTTCTTCTTTTTCTAATTTCTTTACCGGTGGCGTGTTTCCCATTTATTTGGTGATATTCTTCCTAAATTACTGTATAAATCGTGTCGTTTCAATATAAATCGGAAGAAATGAAAAAAAAAAAAAAAAAAAAAAAAATACATCCACGGCTTTGAATAATATAATTTGGAGCCAATCGATCAGAGGCAGCTCGTGAACAATTATTGATTGCTATTTTTATCCTTTATGAATCTATGCAAAAGTAATCGTGCGATTACGTAGAGATTCATTTGAGCCTCGCTTAAAAATAATTTTTTTTCCATGTATTTAAATGGAGGATTTATATACAGAATATACATATGTATCATCATTTACGAGCCGCTACTACTTACGATATAACGCAGCGATTATTTTGTTTCATTTCAACAGCTTCGATTATTGAAACTATGAAATTGCTGCATATGACATAGTTCTGAATTTTCAAACACTAAACTAACTTCCTGAGATAGTGAAGGAGGGAATAAAAAAATGGCCAACAGGCAGTGGCGCGGCGTAGCCAGGGGGGACGTCCCGCCCCGGGCATCAAGTCTCGGGAGGGGGGAAAAATTTTTCTGCGGCTAGGTAAAGAAATATGAAAAAAGACGGGAGGAAAGCCCCAGGGGGAAAGGAGGAGGAAAATTGGAAGAAGGTTGAAACCCTTTTTCTTCTATTTCTTTTAAATTTTTAAGAAAATACATTATAGAAGCCATTATTTGCCCTCCTCTACTTTTCAATTCGACACTTCGATAGAAAAAAAAGATGCCGTTAGGCCCTGATTTTGCAACGACCGATTTCTCTTGAAAATAGGAATATTGTTGGTCCCGCTTTTCGACGTTTTCCGAAAATTATGCCCCCCCCCCAAATTTTTGAATACTTCATTTTGTTTCCAAAGAAAAAACCCCTTGATACAAAGTCTAATTCTTGTCTCAAATTCTCAAAAAATTTCCCCTTCTATAGCTCTGCCAGTTTATTTGTTGGTACGACAACATGTAGAGGAAGAAGTTGGAATTTTAAATCTAAACGTATAAAATTGAGAAGGGGGGGTTAAAGTTCCTTACTCCCAAACTGACTCATTCACGTCTTTGTTTCTATCTCTCTTTGTTGACTGTATTTCAATGCACTTCGTCAGTATGGCTGAAATTTTCCTCCTAAATTGTTTGCTCTTTTTGTCCGTAGGTGCTCATTTCCCTTTAATCTACAATGATATCTTAAATAGCAGCAGAAATTTATTATTCTGTAAAAATTTTTTAAGAGAAAATAGTAAAATTTAATACACAAAACACGAAAAAGAGAAATGAAAATGGTATGAGGGGGGGGGGGGTGGTGGTGTTAAAACCCTTGTGTAATGCCTCGCTTGCAATTATAAGGGGGGGGGGGAGTGGCGGCTCGTGAAATGCGATATATCGATGGCTACTCCATTTAAAAATATAGAAAAATATCGATCGTCAGGGGGGCAATTGGACCCCCCAGGAATAGATACTTTTCTATAGTTTTAAATGGAGAGGACATCGATATATCGCATTTCACGAGCCACCACTGGGGGGGGGGGGGCAACATTTAAAGGCCGGTCCCGGGATCAAAATCTCTTGCTACGCCCCTGCCAAGAGGCAAGAGGTATCAAAATTTTTTTCAAGTATGACGAAAATATTTAACCAAGAGGAGCCCACGATGGCCGATCAAAATTAGAGCTTGAGACATTTTATATCTTTTAAAACGCTTCAAACGACAACTGTGATGACAATGATCGCCAGCGCCGCGCGCCCGGGGCCCCGGGCCCAACAGCCAAACGGCAATAGTGAGAGAAATAGAGGAAAAAACTGGAAGAATTCATTTGACAAAAGAAAAGTGTTTACAGCCTCATGCAACGTAAGCAGCCACCGTACCGAGTCGCCGTGCACCCCCCCCCCCCCCCCTCCTCCTCCTCCTCCTGTTCCTCATTCATTCTCTGCATTGCCCGATACACAATGAAGAGCCCCGCTAACAATAAGTTCATCACAACGAAAGATTAGATGTGCTTGGCGGGTGGATCAAGCATGCGACGCGTATTGCATATCCAAAACGCCTGGCCATTGCGTATTGCATATCCAAAACGCCTGGGCCCGGTATCTTTGTCCCCCCTAGTACAGTGCAATGTAGTATAGTGATGTGCTGTGCACTCTAGCATAACAATGATCAGTGTAATATAGTGATATGCTGTGTAGTGTAGTGAAGTGTATTGGAAACTGCTGCGGTGTTAGTTTAATTAATGGAAGGCAGTTAGCCCACAGTGACTCAGCTTCAGCGGCGTTATACTAAGAGAATGGGTGTAGAATTTTACCTAGTAGTTGCGCTCAATTTCTCGTGAAATGACAAGAGATGAAGAGATGTCAGCCGGGGATCAGTGCATAGTGGAAATTTGATTTATTTTTAAAGTGATTTGTGCTCTGCAGTTCGCAAAAAAAGGTTAAACTGGATTTTTTTTTCCGTGGTAGAAGAGGCGGACACTGGAGCATCTTTTTGCGAAGATGCTCCTGATGATCACCCCCAAAAGGAATTGGATTAATCTAATGCAGTTAACTACCCTTCTTTTATTATTAATTTTTTTTTCTTCTTCCCTTTCCCATGCTCCCCTCCCTGGATTGCTTGTCTCTACACACCCTTAATTTCTATGTAAAAACTCTCCTTTTCTGTTCTCAATCCTTGTTACGGTATATTATTAACACTTTATTTATCGCACTTCTTAGATGACTCTTGCACCGCTTGATTTTTGGCTCTGCAGACACCAGCATGTCCCTCTTAACCGAAGGTTTGCACTCTTGCAGGTGTGTGCAGACTCCGGCACGCGCATCATAACTTTTTCTGGTCTTTTACTTGCTTTCGCTTTACTAATACTTGTTCTTTTCTGTTTATAGGATGTGGTTTGTTCTTGCACGCTAGTATTACAGCACTTGTGTTGTTATTATAACTATTTTTGTCGTAGCTGAGTGGAACTCATTGTTCATTTATAGAAATTGTTGCAAGCTTTACAGTAGAAAAATGCCTGGAGATGGAAATTGCTTGTTTGAAACTTAAGCACACCAATGGTTTCTTTTGCATCCTAATATGCCTAGTTTGTCTACATCCCACCTCAGACGAATAGTAGCAGATTATCTAAACAACTATATTGAAAAACCAAGAATATTCTACAATGTGCTAGAAACAGCTCAAATGGGCACTGATTTTACTCGTATGAAGAATCACTCTAAGTTAAACGATTCTGTGAAAGTTTGAGCCTTCCTTCAGATATTAGCACATGACAAAAGGTGTTTTGGAGGATCTGAAACTATTTGACCTTCTGTGAATTAATGTCAAGCAGCATATAGATCTTTAATGAGGATGGCTCAGACTACGCATCATTGGTCGCAATGCTCCTGTATTGAAAATCTGCTACAGATTATCTCAAAATTCTAATCAAAGAAATCGCTTGTGGTTTTTTTTCTTTCTTTTTTTTTTTTTTTTCTAAAGATTACATCCGAAATATAAATGAGCAGGTATCCGATAAAATCATCATCACCTTTGATTACTGTTAGTAGTTGTATTTTTATAATGGGGTCCATGTAATTTGGGCGACGGTCAGTTTCTCGCGAGGAAAAGAAGGGTCAGTGCAACCCTTTTTTAGGTGCGCCGGACAAGTGCCGAGCACATCGCCCTGCGGAGATCAGTTCAAGTCAGGGGCTCCCAATTACGTGAAAACTGATGGAGCCAAATCTACGGAGCATGGTGTTCCGCGTACTTACCTTTCTTAATTATGATTTAATTTTATTCGAGGACCACTAAACAGCTACCATAGGGCATAAATAACAAACAAATAACTGCGAAAACTCGAATCATTGTAATCTATTAATAACCGAACCTTACCTAACAGTAACCTAACCTCGCGGGTTCCTTGTCCGTTTGGCTGTTCCTCCTACTTAACCAATATTTCAGTGAGGTTAGGTTAGGTCAGGTTCGGTTATTGATAGATTACGATGATTGCTCAAAACATGCTATGGCAGTAAAGCAAATGTACTAATCAAACTGTTATTTTTTGCGTTTCCGCAGTTATTTTCTTGTTATTTATGCCCCAAGGAAGCCTTTCAGTGGTGCTTGAATTAAAGTAAATCATAATTGAGGAAAGTGCGGAAAGTAAATAATTATCATTTGGGTTGATGCATGTCCTTGTAATCCTTTCATCAGCTAGACACGCATCACGATGCGGTTAAATTTTGGGAACCACTTAATCAGGGATTGAGCGCGCTACCTGAATGAGGAGCTAGTCGCACAGTATTCCTCGGCCGAGTGGGACCTTTTTCGCCACTGCAGAGATTGACCGTCGCCCAAATTACATAGAGCCTTATAATGAGTTTGTCCTTTTGTTTTTGTTTTTTGTGTGTCTTTTTGTTTTTTTCTCTTTTACTCTTCGGTGTGCCGTGTCCTAGTTGGTGTTGTATGTTTATACTCTTGTACAGATACAGATATACATACCTGTTTCTAATTGATTTTCTTCCCTGTAGATACACAGTGCCAGCAGCAGCAGTGTTCTTTTTTTTTTTTTTTTTTTTTTTTTTTTTTTTTTTTTTTTTTTTTTTTTTTTTTTAAACTTTACAGAAGCAGTGTTCCAGTTTTCCTACACCCCTTTTCCAACAAAGAACATCTCGAAGTGTCGGAGTTCTTTCTTCCTTTCCCAGCAACCTACTTCCCCCATCCCTATGTCTCAATACATAGTCCAGCCGTTCGCTTTGAGGTATTTGTATTTATAGTGAATTAAATTGTGTTATCACATTTATTCTGAGGTAAAAATACAACAAAGCATAAGAGCTATGGCAAGCAGCTGTGGGCGGTTGGACTTTCTACTTCTACTTCTACTTCTACTTTTTCCCTTTTCCCTTTTTTTGCTCGTTCAAAAATTTTTTTAGCCCCTCGTTCCCAAAAAAGTGGGATGCTACAGCCCCAATAGCCCCTTATACGCGCCGTCTAAGGTCGTGCTTAAAAGCTTTCTCCAGAAAAATGTTTGTCTTTAGAGAAGCATCGTCGTCGGAAGTAATTTCAGGAAATCGACATATTACTATTCCAAAAAAGACATTTCACCAGGAAGAATACTTCTAAAAGTCACTTCCATCGGTATTATTAATTACTCAAAAACTCAGTGACAAACGTGTGTTTATTGAAATGATGGGGGATGAGCTAGCATCGAAGAGTAAAATTTCATTGAAAGTTTCTCTAATCCAAGCGCAGCCCTCCATTTATTTCCAGGGCTAGACACACTTTACTCGCTGTTTATTTGAGTTAAGTGTGTTGATAGCTCATTCAGTTCTGAATGATTTAAGCAACCATTTATAAGTGAATTAAACTTAGAGGCGAACTTTATGAACCGATTATACTCCATACGTGCGCTTCTTAGACTAAATATCAGTCGCCGTGTGTATAATACATTCTGTCGGTGCAAAAACACGGTTTCGTATTTGAAGTGAGCTGAGATTCAGCTTTGCCGCAAAGACCAAAGGAAAAGTTTCAATCTTGAATCCACGAAAGTCTTGTGCTGTCTATTGTAAGCCGAGAGTTGGAGATAAGGAGAGGTGACGCGACGCGGTCGGGAGCACTGGCGGATCCAAGAATCTATCCTTCTCTCTTTTTTTCCCATTAGAATGCATATGTTAGAGAAAGACAGATCTGGGGCAGTCACGTGATTTTCGCTCCCTCTTTCATCCTTTTCTAACATATGCGTTCTAATGGGACAAGAGAGAGAAGGAAAATTTCTTGGATTCGCTAGTGGTCGGGAGTGATGATATTCTCGTGAGCTTCTCGAATGAAAGACACAGAACACCGATGCATATTCAGTGTTGCCAGATTGGGGTGAGAAAGCCGTACGTTTAACACTGATTTAAATGGGGACGATACGGCTTTTTACCCTCAATCTGGCAACACTGATGCATATGCGTTCTTCCCTGCAATTCGATATTCGCACCCTTCAGGCCATGACAAAAACCTCGTATTTATTAAAGAGTCTCTGGGCGACACAACAATCAATGGAGATCATACAAGCGCGGGGGTGGCAACGGATACGATTTTCTATACACCGATTTGTTTGTTTGTGTATATTATTATTTTACATGCATATATACCCCCTTTTCCACACAGAGAGCCACTAGCGGATCCAATAAATTGTTCATCTCTCTCTTGTCCCATTAGAACGCATGTGTTAGAAAAGGATGGAAGAGGGGGCGAAAAGCACGTGACTGCCCCTGTTCTGTCTTTCTCTAACACATGCATTCTAATGGGAAAAGAGAGAGAAGGTTAGATTACTGGATCCGCCAGAGCAGAAAGCACCCCCTATTCAATACAGAACACGGGGTAGGGCAGTAGCGTCATTTGGGGGGGGGGGAAACCCCCCCCCCCCCAAAGGATTTGAAGTCAGGCTCAAAAACGGAAACGAAGTATATTAAATACATTTACACATTATACTGATGCATGAGCAAAAAATAATAATAATAAAAAAAAAGGTCATCAGATTTTTGCCCCCCCAAGCTGAACGCGAAATGACGCCCCTGTAGGAGGGGGGGGCTACACATTCACCCTTTGTGTTTCCAAGGTATTATACGCCTTCTGATAAACCAGGGGGTGATTTTTCACCCCATTTTAAAACCTAATGTTTTATTTTTTAATACTTTGCAAAGCTGCAAAAATCAACTTGCCTAGTATTCTCTGAGAAATAATAAAGTCTATTTTATCAAATTGTTTGATTTATAAATGGTTGGCAAGAGTACTATAAGTTCAAATATTCCAAAAAACTGCAACAAACCTTTCCTTTATTGATTATTTAAATTTTAAAAGGACCTTATTAAATTTCGGCCTTTTCCCCCTGGAAGTGAAATGTAAAGTATTTTCAGGGATGATAGAGGATTAAATCAGCGTTCCAAATCACGCCTATTTTTTTTTTTTTTTTTTAATTTAAACGAATGGAAAGGGAGGGAGGGGGTTCAGAGTTAGAAACTTCAGATGCCCGTTACTTTAAAAAAAAATAAAAATATGCTAATGTACTTTATGCGAAAAGATAGACCTTTTAAAGAACTTTTGATGTGTGTGTATGAAGTTCGCCTGATTTTAATTTTTAATCGATTTATCTCAACTGATTTTTCATCAGTTTTTTTAATCATGGAGGTTGCGCAATGGACGAATTATCTCAAATAAGTATCATGATAAAAGTGGACGCAATTTGCTAAAAAAAAATGGTTTAAACCACTTGCTGATGAAATGCTTCTAAGCTGAGAATTATGAGGGTTCAAAGTTGACGCTTTCATCACTTAAAAGACCGCCCCGAGCGGTGCACTATAATTATTATGTGGTATTTGTCCAATAAAAGTTGGTATAAACTATGTGCCTCCCGTCCAAATGAACTTAAAATTTGGTAGCCGAGGGTATTTTTTAACGCTGAATGCCAATTTTGCATCAGTATTTCAAAATTCGAAAATCAAAGATTACCGACAATTTTTTCGGCAAATTGGTTTTCCTTGTTGGGCTTGAACAAGAGTGGGCATTACTGCATTCTACGGTAATTTTTGGGATTTTTTTAGCACGCTGGTTAATTTGACCGTAGAGAGGCTTCAATAACCTTGAAACTTAGTTTATTAGTCTGTCTCTATCAATTATTCTTGATGCATGCTGAAACCGTTATCTCCTTTCCCACGTTTGTTTGTAGAGTTCACAGAGCATACCCTTGACCTTTTGTATCATTTGAATCCTAGTCTTTTTTAGTTCATTATCTCTGTCAATTATAATTACCCCCGCATCATTTCACCTGTTTTTTAAACATACCTATATAAATTTTTTTAATCGGATTTTCCTCTTAGCTTGTAGTATTTTTCTCAGATCTTCGTAAACCCCCTTTTGTTGTACTTTCTGTCAACGGGAGATTAAGATGATTCCAGAGTCAATTAGTTCCAACCGTATACACCACGTCGCACAGTGTTCGGAGCGACCCGGATCTCTGGCAGAAACCTCAAATTTGAAATCGGCTCAGAAGTGGGTTTAAAGGCCTTACGTCCCTTCTAAAGGGTCTAGAACACGCATTTTAACCATATTTGATGAATTTGGAAGTCCCAATTATGCCCCCATAGACATGTGAAAGTACAGCTTTTGACGCGAATTTTAAGGCAACTTGGGTAGGTTAACTTATGATTGTAAAAAAACAAAACTCTTTTACTTATATTCCAATTTAGACTTGTGTACTTCATTTAGGACATATGAGCTTACTTTTAAGCCATTTAAACATTTATTTCATGTTTATTCTGAGGGGGGTTGGACCCCTCAAAAATCGACTTTTCATGTGCACTTGCGCCCTTTTTGGAGGACGTTTAAAAAAATGCCTCGCATTGCTCCGCAAATCTAAGGCAAAGATCGTTTAGAGAAACATTTTTTCTGAACGACCCAGCAATAAAACCTTGCCCGAACTTGCCCCCTTTTCATATTTTTGTGTTTAAAAGTGGCTCAGCGGCTTGTGTGGGACTTAGTCATTTTCACGATCGTGAGATGAGCCATGTTCGCGTGTCCATATCTTTTTTGCCTCGCATTGCTCCGGAGAAATATGGCTAGGAAAGCTCAGAAAAACATTTTTTTCGAACGTTTCAACAACAATTTCCTGCCCGAACCTGCCCCTCTTTCTTATTTTTGGGTTCAAAAGTGGCTCTGCGACTTGTGTGGGACTTAGTCATTTTCACGATCGTGAGATGAGCCATGTTCGCGTGTCAATATCTTTTTTTCCTCGCATTGCTCCGGGGTAATGTGGCTAGGGAAGCTCAGAAAAACATTTTTTTCGAACGTTTCAACAACAATTTCCTGCCCGAACCTGCCCCTCTGTCTTATTTTTGGGTTCAAAAGTGGCTCTGCGACTTGCGTGGGAACTTAGTCATTTTCACAAAAATAAAAATAAAAAATTTCTTAATGAAATCTAAAATTAAATCTGATATCAAAAATGAAATCTACGACGTAAAGAACCCTCAAGTACCAAGTTTCAATGAATGTTGAACATTCTAGAGGTTTCTGCCAGGGATCCGGGTCGCTCCGAAAACTGTGCGTCGCGCTGCTCAAAAAGTCAACAGTTTTTGGCTGAAATTCATCAATATTTTTATTTTGATTTCAAAAGTGAACAGTTGAGGTGGTTGAATGAAATTAATTGAGCGAGTATATAATAGGTTGGGCTGAGTTTATTTTAAGTAGAGACAGCGTACCAGCTACCTTGACTTTGTAAAAATCGGGTAATTTTTTTTTTTTCGGGTTCGCAACGAAAGAGCTTCCAACTGGCCCCTAAGAGGCTGTCCAGTATAAAGATGTTGTTGTCAATAGCCAATGAGAGCGAAAAATCGGAGCTCTTGTCGTTGGTCATCAGCCAACGATTGTAGAGGTTGTAGGGTTATGTTGTAGGTTGTTCCCTATCTTAATTTGCCGAGTCAACAGAAAAAAAGTTTGTCATCTTGCGCAGCCGGCTAGTGCTTGGTCTCTACTCTCTAGTATTGTTCATTGTCTCTGTTTTCAAAGCACGCTTAACATGAGCAAAAACCAATACTTTAATTGCTGCCTAAAACATGATCTCCCTGCTCCGCCACTATGGTTTGAAAACCCGTATTTTTGGCATAAAATCGAAAAAATGAATTTCAGAAAACATCTTCATTGTGAATGTTATCGTAATCTACACTATCTGAGGTACTTAGAACGGCTAGTATCATCTTATCTGATCGCTCTACCGGTCAGCTATCTCATCGCAAACATACGCACCTCGAAGGTAAGTAAACAAACCGTGAACTTGGATGATGTGTCATTTACGTTTGAAGTGTTACTGTGGTGGCATGGAAAACACAATAATAACAAACAAGCATGGATCTGGAAGCCAAAAGGAAGTTCTTTTCACCTATTTTAGCGTCATTAACCTATTATTATTTCTTATCCTTGGTTTTGAGCTTCAAATGCGCTACCTCTGAGGGAAAAAAAAACACTTGACTGAAACTTTAAGTAACGTTTTAAAAAAATTGAAGATACATGAAGAGCTTTGTATAGTCTCAAAATGTTCCTCATACTCTCCTCTATTCAGATCATTAAAGACCTGCTGCAGACTGGTGCAGACTTATAAGATATTTTCACTTTAATATCAGTAAATCGATTTTTTTTTTTGTTGATAAATCAGTTCAAATGTGGCGCCGAAGTGATAGTATATAGAGAATGAGGCAAATTAAAAATGAGAGATAGTGACGTAAACTTTGCACCAAAAGATGCGTATTTTAAAGATCTTTCGATTGATGTGCTATAATGTTTAGTTTAAAAAATTTCTGAGTCTTATTTTGCCATTTTTTGATTTTTGAAGTTTTCGAAATTTGTTTTTTGAGTTTGAAAAATATGTGCAATGAAGGAATCTGAAGAAAGAACTTTTGAGAAAAAAGTTGATTCTATAAGCTTTCAGATGGCGCAAACCGCGATGCCGAGAAACGTTTCGTTCAAGAGTTATGACCGCACAAAGTTTCAAATCTAGGCCAAAAATAGGGTTTTTCCGACTTTCGATTCTACAAAAAATTTTGTTGCTCCGCCAATAATTGATGAAATTTATTGAAACTCGGCGGATGGGGGTTTTTTGGGTCGCTGGATCCATTTTTTATATTAGTTTTTCAAAATTCCCAAATCAAAGATGGCCGCCGATAAGTATGACTTCAGAGAGTCACGTCTCGTGAAATTTGGCAACAACGCATTTTTCCATCCAAACCAATGTAAAATAATCGATTTATGGTGAAGAAATCCTCTTTTGCTTCACCAAGAATCGAATTGTGAATAAAATAAATGGCAAAAAACGTATAGTTACCAGATTTCACGAGCCACCTCTCGCTGCCGCCATCTTGGATTTGAAATTTTTGCAAAAAATTCTTTCAAATTCGTGTTCAGCGACCCAAAAAACATAGGCACCCCAAGTTTCAAGAAGATCTGGTCATTCCTTGATTTAAGGCCACAAATTCGGGTTCCCAGACCATAGTGCCGGTGACGAAGCGTGCATTCTGGTACCGTTGCATTTGGTCAATTTCAACCCATGAATACAGCGAACTATTAAGGAATCGACGATTGCTTTCGGATTCGATCTTCTGTATGGATTCAAATGGACATTACGCTCTATTGCCAGGTTGCACTCTTCGCCACTGCCCATCCCCATAGTAATTTTTGTTTGTTGGCCCATCAGTTCGTTGATCGACCAATGTTTGATTTCTCAATGTTTTTGTTGACCGCCAATAGAATTCCACAGGCCGACCATTAGAATTTTGTTGGCATCTAGCAAATTTTAATGGCCGGTCAGCAGAATTCAATCGGCGGCCAACAAAAACATTGAGAAATGGAACATTGGCCAATCAGCAAACTGATGGGCCAAGATTTTTTTTTTTTTTTTTTTTCTTAGGATCGCAAAAGTAGAATATTCCTGTAAATGCGACAAATCTTATACGGCCTTTTTAGATAAAATCGGAGTTTTCAGGAATTTTTACTGAACTTTCGGACTTTTTAAAATGACTCTGATAATTTCCAGTAATTTCAAGGCGAAGAAAGAATCAACGACTCCGATGAATGAAAAACAGTTAGTACACCATAGTATAACAGGGAAAAAAGTTATTTTTAGGTGATGGTTGGTAACTGATATTAAATCTGTTAGAGATTGACTTCGTAAATGTTTTTTACATGTTTAGTATATTTATCTTGGCGTAACATTATAACTTTTCCAACATTTTTGTTTCTCACATCCGAAAAATAATAAAAGTGACCCACTGCTCGACATCCGCTTTTTTTCAATGATGAAGAGTTTTCTATAGATGAGGAGAGGAGCTAGCTTATCATTAACTCTCGGCAGTGCTTTGGAGTTTTTGCGCTTCAATGCTTGCTTTGGAAAATGACGAGAGGGGTTAAGACTGGAGGAGCAAAAAAATACTAATTCACCATCAGTTCTAATAACAGGGTTTTTTATTCATTTTCTGTTTCTTTCTCTCATACGTTTGCCTGATTAACTCGCTTATTAAACAGAGCTGTGAGCGTTATCTTCGGATCATCCATCCGCAATTTGTATTTTTATAATCTTTGAAAGTCCCTTGGTATCTATGCAACACTGAAAAAACACCACGGACTATATGCAGATTTACCGAAGCACACTGGTGGATCCAGAAATCTATCCTTCTCTCTCTTTTTCCATTAGAATGCATGCGTTAGAGATGAACAGATCTGGGGCAGTCACGTGCTTTTTGACCCCTCTTCCATCCTTTTCTAACGCATGCGTTCTAATGGGACAAGAGAGAGAAGGACCATTTCTTGGATCCTCTAGTGCCGAAGCATTCTCGGTCTTGAAGTCCGCTACTTTCTGTGATAGAGTCCTATCCGTAATTACGGGTTGCACCTCCGAAAATTACGGGCGTCAGAACCGGAGTGCCTTGATAAACCTACATATATAGTGTCCATAGTTTACGGTGTCCAAGACCGTACCATTTTTCAGTGAACAATGACTATCTCACGGATATCCATAACGGAATTAATACAATGTCCAAACCCAAAAAATCTCTGGGAATGAAAACAAAATAAAGTTAACCCTCTAAGGACCAGGTTTGTTCAAAAGAACGCCACTCTTCCGTTTATAAAAAGAAGGTAGTTAACTGTTCGTACTCGGGGGAGTTGGAATTGCCTGCACGACGAATTGAAGGCGCCCAAATAAATCTTATCTTATTGTAGAGGTGTTTTCCTCGATAATCGCATTTATCCGGAACTGAAACGATGTGAAATAAACTAGAGGAGAAAAACGAGAGTACGCGGGCTTGGTCCATAAAGGGTTAGATAAAAACCAACTCAAATAAATTTGAAATTCAGTGAATGTTTGAAATACATCATCAGTAATGACAAAGAAATTATGAGAATCACTAAATGTTTCTTGGATATTCCATCAACTTAAAATCCAACTTTATCTGGTTTTCGTATTAAACGTCTTCATAACGTCCCAAATCCATCAAATATCGGCAGTTCCTTTAAGTATAGATATAAAGAGTGTAAACTTTTCTCAAATAAAACTTCTAATTAAACTTTGAATTTCCTCGGATTTCCAGGCACTTGAAATTTGAGAATCTCTTCTTCTTTCTCATTAGGAATGAGAAAGAAAAAATAAATATTTATTCTTAATGATTCTTTAATTAGATTCCCCCGTTTTTCACTCATCAGAATCGCATCCGATGCAAGCGTAGTCTATTCTCCGCTTAGCTCTACAAGTATCAAAGAAACTCTTTAGTTATAGGTTCGATGAGCATTTTGCGTTGGAGTAGTATAAAACTGCATTTCTGCGGGGTTGCTTTTAAGATAACCCTTTACAGACCAAGTTAGTTCAAAGTTCAAAAGATCGCCACTCTTTTGTTAATACAGGGAAGGTTTTAACCGGTTTGTACTCGGGGGAGTTGAAATTGCCTATACCATACATGGAAGGCGCCCGGGAGAAACCTCATCTTGCAAGAATCTACATCTAGAATCGCGTTTATTCAGAACCATGATACTGGGACAATGTTAGATAGACTAGAGGAGAAATACGAGTATCTTCGGGCTTGGCCCATGTGGGGTTAACAGTTTGTAGGGCAAGGTCATCAGACCTCCATCTTTGATGGCTCTTGCTCAAGACCCTTCAGGGATACTTCTCAGAAAAGTGCCTGCAGGCTGATTTCGCTCTTTCAGACGAGACGAGACGAGTTAGCGGGAATCGATTAATCATATTGGATGAAACGGCGTCACGTGACCAAGTAAACAAGACTCGGAGTACTTAGATCTGAAATCTGAACCTGAAGCAAACAACTCCGAGTGGTGCTTACATGGTCACGTGACGCCGCGCCTTTTCATCCAATGGGATTAGCCCTGGTAGAAATGATCCACGCAAAAAGTCCAACTTTGCATAGGAAATCATGAGTTCAAGCAAAATTCATGTAAACGCATGGGAAATCATGACTCTCCATGGGCTCCTCATGGGAACCCATATGAAACCCATGATGAGCTCCTCTGATTTCCTATGGGGTCCCATGCTTTTCCCTTGGTTTCCCTTGGTTTAAACTGCTCGTAGAATTACTGTAAAATCACGATATTTTCATGGGTTCACAACGAGAAATTCATGATTTCCCATGCAAAGGTCATGATTTCTCATGAGTCATTTCTACTAGGGAATCGATTCTCACTATCTCGTTTCGTCTCTTATATTATGTATATCGGCCAAAAAAGCGAAATCAGCTTACATACTACAATCAGAATGAAAACCTTTGCAACTCTCATTTACTCTTTGGTAGAGACAGCTTTCGCGCGGGTGGGGTGGTCTGCGGCGCTTGGTTGAGAGCCACCGCGCGATCTATGAGGGACTGCAGGGGTGCAAAATGTGCCCGATCCAGCGATCCGTGGATCGCGTGAAAGTGAGGAAATTTGTCCAATTTTATTTTATTTTTTTTATTTATTTTTTTTTTAAATTTTTTTTTAAATAACGGCAATAAGGATTCCCCAGGAAAATAGTGTAAAAAATGGGAAAATATCGGTTATTTTGCGAACATACAGTGTTGAATTGTTAAAATGACCAAAAAAAAGTCATCACTTTCAAATTTTTGTGAGGAAATTTTTTAAAATCCAGGAAATAAGTCATGGATCGCGTGAAACTTCCGAAGTTTTGGAACATTTTGCACCCCTGTGAGGGAGTGGTGGGCACATTGTCATTTCAGTCTGCTTTTGTCACTTTAGGGTTAGACATCACAGTTTTAATGGACACATATCTGTATTGTGCAGGTGAAATGACGCACGGTCGCCGGTCGCACGTACGCTTTTTGTTGCGTTTATATAAACCCTAACATTTACACCGATACACGGGGATAACGAGTCTGGTGTCTGGTGTCTGGTCCCTAGACTCTGCACTATGAAGTCACTTTCACGCATCATCCCTTGAGGGATAAACCATTTTCTCCCCCTCCTTTCCCGCTCCGCTCGCCTGAGTCCAGTGATCACCGTCAAACCTCACGCGTATTCAAAATGCTCGCCTGAACTACGGAAATACAAACTTTATGATTTGCATATAAATTGCCACTCGTGTTGAATGTACGAATACGTGTATTATTGTGTATGCAACGGAAGCGAGCTCATGAGCCTTTTTCATTGACTTGCAACGTAACGAACATAGCGAAGTGTATCATACGTTCCACTGACCGGTGAGAATTGAAATCAATAGAGGTTATTGGTATCTCTCCGTTCTCTGGCTACATACTCGCACATATTGATATAAAATTAGAAACGGGAAAGGATGAGAAAACAGGACGGTTTTACCTTACACAAACAGAAAAAAAATATTATTCGTAAAATTGCAAAAATATGCTGAAAACCGGGAACACACTTTACATTGCAATAACGACATTTCATGAAATGCTAGTTTAGCCAAGTATCGCTTGCTATGATTTACCATTTTTTTGCTATATTATAGCAATTTTATTGCTAAACTTCCAACATTCTTTGCTAAATTAGCATTTTTTAAACTATACGCGAACAATTTTTGAAATTTAAAGTTTATTCCCGGTGTTTTGCAATCATATTGAAATTCGAGGTAAAGATTTTTATGCGTGCAACCTTAGCTGCCGTAGCTACGTGTTTTAACCCTTGATGTGAGCCCAAGGTATTTGACCAACGTATGGTACCGAAGAGGGGTCTGAAAAGACCCCAACTAACGGTTTTTCACGCAGAAGAGGCTTCGATTTTTCTAAAAAAAAAAAAAAAAAAAAAAAAAAAATCAGTATTTGAAGTAACTGAGTAACTGAAATATTTGAAGTAACAACCTATTGACTTTTTTGAGACCGCATTTTTAATCATACATCACCAACTTTTGAATACTTAACGCTATTTTTTGGAGAGAAAAAAAAATACGATTCGTAAAAAATGCAACAAAATGGAAAAATATGTTCTTGTTTTTTGGTTTTTTCCCCCCGTTATTTGCCGTTGAAATAATAAGAATTGAACCACTGATTCTAAAAAGACATAACATTTTCAAAAAACAATTTGCCGTACCCGGTTTCTCTCCATAACCTAAAAGCTCAATATGCCCAAATGCCTAATAAAAACACAACAATCCTACCGACATCTAATAATGCTGTCCAAAAAACGTAAACAAATGGCATGCATATGTCAGCTGTACCAATACCGTTAATGTCATATGGAGTTCCAAAATTTAAGTAAAAATATGAGTTTGCCGCAGAAAAAAAAAATAAATAAATAAATGAATAAAATAAATAAATTAAAGAAAAATTAAAAAAAAAACTGGTCTGGGGTTGACAGACCCCCCCCCCCCCCAATAAAAGGGAGCTCAAAAGAGTTAATGGAAAAAAGAGGGTGATGGTGAATTTCTCAATTATCTAGGTGGCTGGAAGGAAAAAATAGCTCAAAACACTTTTACAAGACCGATAAAAAAAAATGCATTAAGTCTATGGATTTGAAAAGATACGTCTCTTAGCATTAAGGCGTCAATCGTCCCCTTTCCTTGAATGAAGAGAAACTTCTTACTGATTATTAAATGCCTGAATAACGTATAAGACGCTAACAAAATCCTGGCTTAACGCTACGGGTGGAAATAGACACGGCCGTGGTACAGCATTCTATGACGAATATTATTTTTTGCTCTATTTATTACGCCCGCTCTTTTTCATCTTGGATTTTATCCGCGGAACATCAGTTCAAAAGAATCTCACTTCTTTGATACGGTAATATTATTATCTTTTGTATTCACCCTTTTCTCAATTTCTCACCAAGAACAAAGTGAAAAGTTAAGAACGTATAGCGATAACGCAGAGATTTCAAGGTATTTTGTCTCGATTGTCGGCCTCTCAATAAATTCTCAAGACGGAATTATTCATGCAATCATTGGCGGATCCAGCAAGCTGGCAACTGCGCACTCTTCCCATTTGAATGTATGATAAACAATCGATTCTTGAAGGGGCCACGGCCCCGTGACAAATCGATTATTTGGCATGGAATCAAATAAGACGAATACACTGTTGCCAGATTGCTGGATCCGCCTATGCATGCAATGTACAAATTAGCTGTCTCCCATTCATGCCTAATAGAAATGATATCCGAGGAAACATCCACCAATAGATCTGTTCAGTGTGACGTCACGAAAAAAAATTGGTTCCAAACAAATGCTCCATCTCACTCGCTCTCGTGGGTTTTTCCCATAAGAAACACGATCCAAATTTTCAAATACAAATTTGTGCTAGTAAACAACAAGTTCTCTCAGATTTTATTACACCATTGGATTCCACGTACCTTAAAATATGAGCACGCTACAACCAACTTTCTGAAACATCGCGCATTAATGTACAATCACAGTTATAAGGTAAGTGACCCAAAGGTGGCCATACCTATGCTTGGGGCCAATTTGCACGTATAAGGCATGAGAGATGAAAAAAACTAAATATGTCAATTTACTATTTGGACAGTTGCCTATCATATGTTAACTTCATTTTTTTTAAATTTCTCTATCCCTCTCTTTCAAGCCATCGAAATACGTATATTAGACAAGGATGGACAAAAGGATAAAACAACCCCTTTCTATCCTTTTTCAACTCATACATTCAAAGGGAAAATAAGAGAGATGAAAGAGATCCTGGTTGCGCCACGGTTTAAAACAAGAAAAAGTTAAAGCCAAAACGTCTAACGAATAACGGAGACCTGTGGGATGTTGTCTCGATTGTCGGTCTCTCAAAATTCTCATGAGGCATTTGCCTTGCAATGTGGCAACAATGGATTTTCCCCCATCTAAAACTGGAAAAAACGTTAATTGGTAGGCAACGCCTCAACCCAGTACGATCTTTTTGAACAAATGTAATCGGCTAAAGTGCACGGTACCGGATTGCACGACCACCTGAATACGGAAGTATTAACAATGTACAATTCTTATCATTAAACCTAATACAAATGATATAAGGAAACATCCACCAGAACTGTTCAGTGTGACGTCAAAAAAAAATTGGTTCCAAACAATCTCATCTTTACTGCTCTAATGGAATTTTGCCATAGCAACACAAAATTTTCAATAAAATTTATGCTAGAAACAACAAGTTCTCTCAGATTATCACACCATGGATTCAACGTACCTTAATGGAGCACGCTCAACCAACTTTCTAAAACATCGCGCATTAATGTACAATCACAGTTATAAAGTAAGTGACCCAAACAGAGGCGCACCGAAGGGGGTTTAGGGTTAACCCCCCCCCCAAGCCTTAAAAAAAAAAAATAATAGGAAAGTGAGAGAGAGAGGAAAGAAGAGTGGTAAGAAGACGAGAAAAGGAGAGAGAGAGAAGAGAGGAGAAGAAAAGAGAGGAAGAGAGAGGAGAGAGTGGAGAGAGAGAGGGAGAGGAGAGAGGATGTGGTTCCTGCACAAATAAATAGAAGGAAGAGAAAGAAAGAATCGTGATCAGCTAGGAAGGGGTCCACGGAGAACAAATTCCATATTATCCGCATTTACTTAAGAGTTATTCACTATGGTTGGGGGGGGGGGAATAAAATCTAACCCTAAACCCTCGATGAACCTTCCGTGAATATTCCATGGCTCCTTCATCCACATTCCTTTTGACTCTTCTCCCCCAAAATTATCATGAGTCGAGAGTAACGATTTCACGCAGGCAAAATCGAAAATATATTTGAACATTCAATTTACTGTACATGAAAGTATCGTAAAATTCAATCTGAAGGTCAGGAAAATTGAAAAAATTTCGGGGAGGGCCCCCGGAGCCCCTCCCCCCCTCTCGGTGGACCCTCGGGAATATTCCATGGCTCCTTCAACCATACATTCCAATTGACCTTTCCTCCAATTATGAGTTAAGAGCAAAGATTTCATGCAGCAAAATCGAAAATATATGTGAGCATTTCAATTTTGCAGTACCTGAAAGTACCGTAAAATTCAATCTGAAGGTCAGGAAAATTGAAAAAAATTTCCGGGGGAGGGCCCCCGGACCCCCCCCCCTCTCGGTGGACCCCTCGGTGAATATTCCATGGCTTCTTCAACCACATTCCACTTGACTCTTCTCCTTCCAATTATGAGTTAAGAGCAAAGATTTCATTTTTTTTGTTCAAGATTTAGGCGCAAAAAATGCGCCTAAGGTGGCCACCCCTCATATTTTTGATGCGCCTTAGGTGGACACCCCCTCTTAAATTTCATTAATACGTATTCAAATGCTATTATGTGTCGTTCAAAAAAGGAATCTAGACCCTAGTTACACCAGAATTATAATGATTATGATGAATTGAAAGTCAAAGGTGGAATCAATTTAAGGTCTTACCTTTTACGATTGTTTACTTCCGTGAAAATTAGCTGATGACCTACGAAAATGGACGTTGCACTGTTCCGCGCCGACTGAATTGCCTGATGCTCTTGATTTTTGGAGTGGGGGAAGTAATCGCATCTTGTTACTCAGCACTAAAGCCATCTATCGTCAATCCATGTAATTAACTTAAATAAGCTGGGGTGGGCCACCTTAAGAGCCGGGCCACCTTTGGGTCACCTACCGGCCTTATCGAAGAAAGTCCTACATGTTTTGTCCTTGTCACACTCACAGTTTCTTATGGGCACAAAATTCTAGGATATAGGCTCATCAGCACCATCACACCATGTGTTATATCTCGAACAATAGCTTCGATACGAAGAGAAGTTAGAATGATTGAGTGTCATGGCGGTGATACTCCCATAAGAGACTGTGAGTAAGACAAGGACAAAACGTAGAACATCTTTCGGTATAACAGTGATTGTAAATTCGCTTGTGATCATATGGGAATTATGTTAGAGTGAAAAGATACTTTAAGGTACGTGGAATCTAATGGTGCAATAATATTTGAGAAAACTGTTGGTGAACTAGCATGAATTTGCGTTCGGAGATTTGGATCTGATTTCTTATGGGTTAAATCCATGAGAGTGAGCGAAAAAATTCTGAGCTTTTTTTTTTTTTTTTTTTTTTTTTTTTTTTTGAGAATGAAAACTCGAACATCCCACATTGAAAAGAAATTCTTATGCCGGAAGTTCTGCCGGCTTCAAAAATCGAGGCGATGCATCTTTGAAATCATCAGAAGTTTTCCTGTTTAAAATGGAATTTTGTCGGCGTCATCTTCAAATATTCCTTTGAAAAATGTCAACGCAGAATTGGAACGAGAGGAATAAAGGAGCGTGAATGAGACAGAGTCTGACTGTGTGAGGAAGACTCGATGTAGTGCTCGGAGGAATCGTTCATTTTCCAATTGTTTGAACGGATATTGTATTTTCATCGTAAGGATCCTGATCAATTGATTCGTTCTATGACACTCTTTTTGACAGATGAAATGAATCGAATAAGGAACAGTTCATGTTATTGGAAAATCTTGAGAATCAAGGATCATATGAATCGATTGTGTTTAAAGAACGATTCTTCCGAGCACTATAACCCGGTGAGTTATAGCGAGCCTAGAGGGAATGAGAGGCAGATAGATAAGGAGGGGAAGAAAGGGAGTGTGTGTGGGAGAGAGAAGGTGAGACGGTAAGAGAGAGAAGAGGGAGCGAGGGGAAAATTGGATGGTATACAGAGCTGCCGCTTTCAGTACATGTAACGTCATTTTTTAATTCACCGATGATTTCACCGATTGACCAAAATATTGCACTGTTCAGTTTAGTTTATGACTGTAATGCACGGAAATACTTGCATCTATGTAATATTTTCTCGATTGGTGGAATCACCGTTGAAGAATTGAAATATATCCGCAATTTTTTTAAAGCCAATGTCAAATGGAACTTAACCTGCAGGAAAAAAAAATACAGATTAAATTATTTCCGTGCATTATATATGCATTTTGAACTGAACTTTGTAATCCTCTGGTCAACCGCGATGGAATCATCAAAGAATTGAAAAATGCATAGGCGGACCGTATCAGGGGCTTGGGGGCTATATTCCCCCCTCTTTTTTCGAGCGGAGGGGCTAATAATCGGGAAAAAGTCATCAATTGAGTCTTGAGAAGCAAAAAAAAAAAAAAAAAAAAAAAAAAAAAAGTCATAACTTTTTAACCTCCCCCCCTCTTTTTTTGGTCACGGTCCGCCGATGGAAAAATGTCAAAATAAATGCAAAGCGTCAGCTTTGTTGTATGGTGCATGAAAAGCGCTCTCATTCACATTTTCGGTGGTTTTCTAGGGAAACTAACAAGTCATATGCGCCTATTTTTCCCAGAAAAGTGTTCAATTTCAAATTTGGTTTTGAAAAAAGCAATATATCAAACGTTAAACCTTGCAATAATAAATAACTAGGATAGGGACTTTTATCAATTCGAATAAAAACTAATAATGCGGAATTGACGGGGGGGGCACTGCACATAACGTTTTTCATCGAAGTTGCAAAGTTGGTCTAGCCAAATGCTTTTATTTTTCCTCCTCGCGGTTTTCATCTAAATATTATTTGTCACCCAATGTTTATTTTGCTGTCCGTTTATTTAACGCTTGTTTTTTGTTTTTGTTTTTTTTTGTTTTTTATTTTGTTTTTATTTACCTTCCAATCGTTTTCAAAGTCTACACTGGAATCTGTTTTCATTTTTTTGACTAAAAGTTGAGCTTGGCGCAGGGCGTCAGCATCCGCTGATACCGGGAAAGCAACGTTCATATGGGAGTTGGGTGCCAGCCACTCTCCTTTTCCCACAGAATAACCACGAACGTTTGGGTTGAATTCCTTTAAAATGTTCGGCAGCGTCATAAATTGTCGCCACGTACCTTCACCTCCTGTAAAATCATTAAAAACACCGAGTTACGTCGCAGTCATAAATTTTAGTATATGAAAATAAAAGACAGCAAATGCAGAATGAAGTAATGTCAGAGTCGTTAATATGATGTCAATAAAATTGGTTCAACTAAGTATTTTATCTCATGGAGGGAGACCAAAGGGTAGAAATCTAGAAATCACAGAATGCCGCGATTAACATATTTATATCAGTTTTCGTGTAAGAATTAGAAAGGGGCTGAAGAACCAGACAGACGAATTGGCAACTTCCCCTATACATGAAAAAAGTAGGAGATTTTATTCCTAAAGGGTGTGTTGTGTAGCAATTTGGATGGTTAAAAAAGATAACAATATAATCGTGAATATTGGCCGAATGAATGTAAAAAATTACCGAAAAGTCCTGTATAATTTATTTATCATAGCGTTGTAAACACAAAGCGTTGTAAGCGTTGTAGCGTTGTAAGTATATCCTTGATACCCATGATACGTTTTTCCACTCGTCGCGTCGTTTTTAACCGCTGATTGCTGATTGATGATTCGAGAGAACGAATGGTTGTATATCAAGTTTTTGTTTTTAATTTATAGCTCAAATTGATGGAAATCTTTTATGGGAACTTTTCGAGTAGAACAGTGACAATTGAAGCCATATTCGGAAAAAAGAGCTCATCAATTGGTTGGTGTGCTCATCTGTGTGATTTCTAATGAAATCGCAAGGCTTAATTTCTGAATGGAGCACACTTGCTGTTTAATGGGCGGCTTTTTTTTCCAGATATGGCTTCAAATACAGAATCGCACAGGAACTAAAGATTTTTAGGACAGTAGCGTTCATTGCTCGCTCGCTCTCTGCAGACCAATCAATTTTTTAAAAGTGGAAAAGTTGTGGAGATGATATGCGGTCATCTTTGAATCATAATATTTGGAATGCGGTTAAACAATAAACAATAAAGAAAACATTGTTAAGAATTCTCGACGGCAATAGATTTTTATGAAACTATCGTGTTAACAACACCTGTTCCATTTATATGAAGCAACCGTAACTTTTCAGTCTCAGCTCGGGCTGTAATTAAATTTATTGCAGTGTGTTCATGGCACGTGACAAAAGTTTATCGAACGCTACTTTGCAAGTTCCGTTCATGAGCACTATTTGTGCGCATTCAAATATTTTTCTACCTGACTGAGCTCAATTAAAGTCGGTACGGTTTACTTAGATATGAAAAAGAGGAAGGAGTTTCCGGGTCTGACAGTTTGACGGTCTGATCATGACGCTAAATTGATTTGTTCAGTTCACGGCAAATGCCTTCATCTTCCTAGGCGAGAGTTGAGAAGGCACACTGAGGGTAGGTCAAAACAAAAAGTTTCAAACTCACTGTTGTTTGTAATAAAAGTTGTTCTGTTGTTTTCTTTTTTTCTTGAGATCAGACGAATATTGGAAGATTTCATCGCGGAGTCTATTCAAAGAGTAAATTGAAAATTCGCTCGCGAGAGCACCTTCGAAAACCTTCCTCTTACCTCCCTTTATCTTTCTGTGCCCTGATGAGCATCGTATTCCACAGTGTTACCAAATATGGCAGTTGCAAGTGACTGAATTTTTGAGTTTTTTAGTAAGCAAATGAAAGTACAAGATGAGCTGAGAGAAAATGTGCCTTTGGTTTTTTTTTTCGAGGTCGAGTCCCGGTTTTGGAGATGAACTCACACGCAGAAAAAAATTATTATTGAATATGAACAGTAAAGAAAATTCTTTTAGAATTACATGGAATTCTCAATAATTCTCACAATCAAAATGAAATTCCCTTTGGAATCACCAGAATTTGCATTGGTCCAATGGAACGTTTTGACAATTCTAGAAAAAGAATCGTTAAATCAATAAAAATTCTGCTTCAAGATGGATTTCTTATTAGCCATCCATATTTAATAATACGTTCCGTTGTTCCAGCCAGACATTATTTTCCGTGCGTGTATGGTTGCAAAAACTCGTGCGTGTAATGGTGACCTGAAAAACATGGAATTTCCATTCAAAACAATGTATTTTGAGCCAATACCGCATCTCCAGTACTATGAAACCTGTAGTTAGATAACAGAAGGAATCTTTCAGGACTCTTTTTTAGTGACCAGAATCGGCCGGTTCCGGTTCGGTCATACTTGGTCTGTATATTACACTAGATAATTTGTATAGTCAATATAAATTGTCAGTTATGCTTAGTTAATAATTTTAACACTATTTGACATCATTCCATACCATACTAATAGTAAAACATATTAGATAAATATAATCAAAAATAATATAATATAATGTATATAATTTAATGCAAATTGAAAAAATTAAATTAACAGATTATTACGATTGACCCGGTCACTATAAATTAAATTTGCCTTTTGTGTTCAGCTCACTGAGTACTTTCATTTACTTACTGCAAAAATGCACCAAAATTCTGACCCTTTTGCAAATGTATTATTGCGGGATATTATGTTAGTTTTCATTTGACTCAAAGTAATTTTTTGTAATTTTAGACAAGAGGTGGCAACACCTGTTTTCAATAAAGTCTAAAAGTACAGCATAAACTGAATGACAGCACAGATAGATGGAATTGAAAATATATCAAATGTACCTTTAAGGATATTTTTCTCCTATGAGCGCAAATGGGTCGCCCTTTTGACTTGGCGTTAAGGATATTTGTGATAACGAGAAGTCGCGTGAAAAGTACTTCGTATCTTGAAGGATAATTTTACGCCGTAATCTTGTCTCTCTCGAGGTGTTCATCTTTTGAGCAATCAGCAACGATCCGAGGACAGCAAAGATACTTGGTTGCCAGTTTGTATCAAAAATCTCAAATTATTATTATCAAATAATGATGAGAATATGATATATGTTATATCCTGTTTCGATTTTACTACATCTCAATCTAGCAAACGTACATTTGCTGAGAGTTTAAGCATTAGTTTTAATTTTCTAAAGACAAGGCCAGCAAAGCTTGGGTGACTATCAAACGAACAATTTCACCAGAGCAAGAGCTATTTTCGCATCTTCGAGTAATTAAGAAATTCGTTCTGAGTCTTAGCCTAACATAACAACTCGGGAAAAGCACACATCGTCGCCCTTCCGTCCGTACCGATGAATTCATTATCTTGGTATGATTGTTTCGGGTAAATATCCAACATGGCATAATGGGTCTGTTGCAAACGTTTTGCAAAATCGTTATGGATGGTCGTTTAACAATGAAAAATACTATCACATTAAAAGCATTGAAAAGTCCCAACATTCTCTCATTAATCCACACAGGACTTTTGCGAACTTATGCTGTGAGCAAATAAATAGTCCAATCTGATGTAAAAACCAGCGAAAATCACAAAAATCACATAAAAAAGTCTAAAATTCAGTGATAAACTTGCAAAACTGCTATAACGGCAAGATCGTAATGGCGATTTAACGCAGGTATCATCGGAGATTCCTGTCTATTATGTCACTTTCTCCACAGAAACACAGAGATATGCCTCAATTTATCTATTCTTATTGAATAAGTTGACTTTTGAACACAGGAACTTTTTCTTGAAGTTTGCATCTGATAATATACTGAGAAAATTCAGAGAATATTCTGAGAACATTCTCAGAATGTTCTCAGAATTTCCTCACAGATGTAAACTTCAAGAAAAAGTTCCTATATTCAAAAGTCAACTTATTCAATAAGAATAGATAAATTGAGACATATCTCTGTGTTTCTGTGGAGTAAGTGACATAATAAACAGGAATTACCTATGATACCTGCGTTAAATCGCCATTACGATCTTGCCGATATATTGCCCCGTCATTTTTACAGGTTTTTAAGCAAGAATCAACTCTTCCATCCGGCCCCTGATGGAGCAAAAGTTTGCAAGAGCCCCATTGGTGCGTTTTAAGGGAGATCAGTCTGATTTAATGGTCAAATGAGCGGGTCACAAGAGGGGAGTCCGGAGTCCCCCTATCTATAATTGCAGCTTTCTCTATGATGAAGCTTTTTTCTCAGCGTACTTTTCGGTTACTTATAGATGCAATCAGATCCCCCATTGTAAAACCCGCCATCTTGGGATTATCTGACACGCATTTACTAAGTTTGTGCGAGTAAATGATGGATGTTCCTAATTGTCATTTTCAAGTGATTTTACGCCAGAAAACCGTAATATTGTAATAGCCCCTATTGTATGTCATGAAGTTCCAAAATTCAATTTTTAAGAAAACGAAAGTTTTACGCCAAAAAACTGGTATGTGGGGTCGTTTGAGACTACCCCCAAAGCTCAAGGGGGGGGGGGGACCTTCGGCCTTAGGGCTCACAAAGGTTAATATTATAATAAGTACCTAGTACCGCTATAGGTCACGCGCAATCTGAAAATCATGCATTTCGTCCATTTAAACCCGTGTAAAATATCGATTCGAGGTAAGGCACAGTGCAGTGTTCACCCCCCAAAGCACCAATGGCCTTTCACACAGATTCTTAAAACAACGAAATACGATTTTCCCAAATTGCACACGACCTGGGAGCACGAAACAATGTAACATGTCAGTCATCTGATCTGCAAGCAGAAAGTATGATAATAAATATTGAAATATTACGGCCCGGGGCCATGGTTCATTTTGGCAAACCCCCAAGTTAGATAATTTGGCTATTTTGCGGAAAGCTGTACTTTTGGTCAATTTCTGCACGGAACGTCCCTATTCGGGCTTTTAAAAATTTCCAAAAAGGATCCGTATTTGGGTAAAATCTTTTTTGTTGGTTGAGGTCCCCGGTGTTGGGACGCCGCGAAAGAGCGGGATTACGAGCTTCTACGACTAAGGGTTTAAAGTTAAAGACGGGAGTTTTAAATCGCCTTGGGGGTCAGGTGTCGGCCGCACGAGCGGTTACACCGAATTTTGGGCAGAAATACTGGGAGCTGCCGGGGCATTTGTGAGGGAAAAGCGGGGATTGCTAGGTATAAAGTTCGCTGCGGCTTTTTGGGTCCAAAATTTTTGTGATTGTTAGTTATAAGTTGGAGATTTGGACTAATTAAAATATAAGGATTCTATAGTAATCAACAGTGCGTTAGAGTTAATCAAAACAACCAAATCCCAAGCATAAAACTCCAAGGGACATTACAATATTAGCATAGCTAGCACAGGTACTAAAATAGGTACTTATTGAGTTTCAAATAGAACAGAGAAAACGTATTCTCGTGGTAGTGCTGCGCCGTAAATTATTGTATGAAAAACCTGCTATTTGTGCCATTGAGTATCGATGCAACTTATCATCTTATCTGAGCTGGGATGGTCTACATTCGAAATTGAAGGCGCTTTTTAACACATTCAGGTGAAACTGCCGTCCGTCGCGCGTCGGGTCGCGCACGAGCGCAGCTTTATTACATCGAATCGTGGTTGTGACTGTCTCAGAATAATTATGTACTTACATACTCAGCTTTCTGATTTCGTATCCTTCAATGAATTTCACTGCTTGTGTCGTCCATCGATAATTATTATTATTATAGGTCCCTTATGCGGTATTAAAGCACATATATGGAATAAAGGTATGGAATAAGTTCTCTGCGGAACATCATTCCGGGTAACTTGGCGATTCGGTATTTTTCTCGCACAATAATTGATATAATTCAGTTTGGCATTCTTACTTTCTTATCATAAAGCAACTAAATTTTTAAACATAGCCTTTGTGACTGCTCGCAAGAGTAAAGGTCAGGGCTCGTCGAAACAACAGCCGCAAAAATCGCCTACAATTTGACTTCTTCTACGACATTAATCTTTAATCATGGCAACTCGAATTTTAAAGTCATCGGAGGTTTTTCCAATGGTAATCGAAAAGATTACAAATCAGTGTATTTTCGAGGATGATAATAACTTCGCTAAACTGGACATTGCAATCTTTTCAACATCCGGAGTAAACATTGATGAATTATTAAAAAGTATACTTAAGATTCGCAAAACAGCAGCCTTAAGCTATTTATGCTTACAGAAGAAGGAACTTTACGTAGTTGGACGAGAGTTTCTCACAATCAATGTGTTTTCTTTCAGATAAAATATCTTATATTCCATTATTCCATCCGGCCCTCAAAATTTGAAAAGTCTCTTATGCGTCAATTTATTTGCAATATCTGCGAGTATTATCTTTTATTGATGTTGCTTCCATTCGTGAAAACTGCGTCCAGCATTCCGATAAAACTCGCTGGGAGAAAATTGAATTTCTAAAATCACGGAAGTACGAAGATGCATTCAATAAGGATTGCCGGGTTGTGCGAGATGCTGGAATCTCTGCTTGTTTATAGTTAAGGTATGTACAGTTAGTATGTTCCGGATTTACAGAGTAGAGCCCCTTGATGAACAATGAGTCTACTGCTAACTTTTGCTACAGCGTTATGGAGTGACGACTCCTATGTAAAATTGCGTAAAAATCACATTGAAAGCATCAACATGTATCAAAACCCACTCGCAAACTCAACCTCCTCCACCCCCAATCGCTCAAAAGGACCGTCGAAATTAGGGGTGTGCGGTATTGTATACATCATACCGATGAGGTTCGGTGCCTTGAAAATAACGAAACTCGGTCAGTATACTCGGTAAATCGGCACATACCGAAAGACCGAACTTTCCCGAAGACCCGGAAAGTACAGAAATACCGAACTTTACTGAAAACCCCGAAAAATACCAAAAAACCGTAATATACCGACAAACCGAATATCGACCGATGTTTTCCGGCACTTGTTCAATAACGCACAGCTCTAGTCGAAATCTTTGAAAACCATTAAAAATGAAAAATTTAGGGTCAATTTCCTTCCTGTCTATTTTATCTTAAAACTGTTTAACCAGCCTGTTTCTGAGAAAAATACCTGATCCGGGTGGTTCTATGACACTCTGTATACATGTACATATATTGTATACCGTGAGATTGAAGGGTTTTTCTGACAACGCGGCAAATCAGGATTCAACAATATTCGCACATGCTCATCCTAGCCGTTACTTTGCATTTCCTGTTTATTTTCTTCGGCATGTCCTTCGTTGAATCTCAACTTTTGTCAGGCAATTTGAGCTTTTTTTAAAGAGCTTTTCACATTTCCTCATAAAGTATCACTTTCCTTTGTCCCCCCCTCTTTCGATGCATGAAAAAGCCACCTCTACTGTTTCCACCTTGTAAACAAGCGGCTATCCTTCGCGGAAGTTTTCCCCGCGACGTTTTCTGGCAGTGCTTCTTTTTTAGCGTTATAGGTCATTGGCTCTGCTAAACTACGTTTCAAATGTGGCGGCCCAAAAACCCAAATCTTTTCAATTTTGGAACTTTCATTGGCTTTAAACATTTACCCGAATTTTTCATGATTTATTCTTTCGTGTTTAAAATCTCGCTTCTGTTGAAAATTTAAAATTTATTTTTATTATTTTTCGGAAAAAAAATAACCGGCCCGCGGCGGGCCCCTCATTCGAAAAACCTCTACCTACACTTTCAAGGAAACGAAAATTTTTTTTGGGAATATTGGTAAATTTAAAATCATGATTTTTTATTTTATTCCCGAGCCCAGTTTTTTCAAAAAGAGTAATTTTTGGGACAATGGCCCGCGCGGCGCTCAATGTTTTTGTTTGGGAAATTTAAGTTCTTTTAAAACACAGGGAAATTAACCCTTTTTTAAGACAAAGTTTTTTGGTTGGGCGGAAAAAAAAAGGGGGGGGGGCCCTTCCCATGGGTTTCCACTGCCAGATCCTGGCCAAGACGATCATTAAATTTTTCTTCAGATTGTTCGTTTCAAACTAAGTATGAGCTGAAGCCAATGAGCTATAACTTTAGAGTGGCAGCGGGCTGGTCCACCTTGTGCCACACAGGGTAGAAGGAATCCCGGGAAAAAGCGGAATTTGGACGGCAGATTCTAATGTTTGAAGTTAAATTTTGTAGGTCGTTCCGAATTTGGCGGGAATTTGGACGGCAGATTCCAAGGTTTGAGGTTAATTTTTGCAGGTCGTTTCCGGCGATGCCCGAGTTTGTTTACGAAACGACCGGAAACAACCTACAAAATTTAACCTCAAAATCGATTTTTACGGCAAGATGGCGGCACCCTAGGTGACAACAATGAACCAGCGGAACGTTCCTTGATGTGCCACTCTAAAGTTATAGCTCATTGGCTGAAGCTGCCGTTTTGCGGATGGCAACCCTTGTTCGCCAAAAGAGTGAGAGGAGGGAGGTTGGTATGAAACTATCGAACGCCAGGTTTTGTTTTGTTTTTTTTCTGCGCACAACTCTCATTTTCATTTTTATAAACCAAATAGGAGTTCATGACCTTCAATGTACTGATATAGCTGGCATTCATGCCGATTTTTACGTTTTTTGACAACAATAACGGATGTTGTCAGATTACTTAGGCTTAATGAACTTTTAGATAATAAATATTAAAAACCGATTCAGTACCTAGGGTCAGTGGTTCAATTCTTCATATTTCACTGGTAAATAACAAAAAATACAAAAAACTAGAAAATATCTGCCCCCTTTTTAATTTTTACATTTTATTTTAAGATAAAGGTAACGTTGGTTGTATATGATGAAAAATGGTCTCAATAAATTCAGTAGGATCTACTCACTTAATAAAAATACTAACAAGTTAAGAAATAATAAAACAGCCTTTCTATTGAAAACCCTTTCGGGGGTATTTTCAGAACCCCCCCCCCCCCGGCCCCGCCTTCCTTGGTATCATACACTGGGCAAATACCTTTGGCTCGCTAGGGTTAAAAAACGTCTTTGAGGCCCTCCAAAGTTACTACTTTGGATAAATAATTCTCGGATCTTCAATTAACCGTGTTCCCTCCAAAGTTGGGATCAAAATCCATCTGTTAACATCAAAAATTGGGTGTAAATGTATTACGCATATTAAAAAAAACAAAAAACAAAAAACATAAATTAAACAGTCTTTCCGTTAAAAAACTGTTTGGAGTCTTTTCAGAACACCTAACCCCCCCCCCCCCCAGACATAAATACACAAATCTAAATGTTTCTATATTTGATGTTTTGTGATTGCCTTCACTCTCTGTAATTAAAGTGCTTTAAAAACCTGAGACTCTGATTCTTCAATGTGAAGATCTCAAATCCTAACCTGAAAGAGTACATACACTGAGTCGAAATATAGATCTTCCCAAACACGATTTTTTTTTTTTTTTTTTTTTTTTTTTTAATAGAAAAAAAACGTCTATTGTTGGTATTTTACTGGCGAAAACTATGTTATTGACACATATTAAGCTCTAGTGTGGATCATTTTACACATATTCTAGTTACCCTGTTATTTATTGTTCTTATAATCTTGATTTATACCTATTAGTAAAAGTTATTCCCGGGAAATTCTATGTTTTGTTCCATTGTTTGCTGGTCGATAGTTTTGACGTCTCCAAATTTCAATCAACACACCTTTTATTTCTAAAGTGCTTTCGTTCTTCGGCTCGGCCTCTTTGTCGTTTATTTTATTATTTTCAAGTTTTGATAAAAACCAGACCAACCTCTTTCAGCAGAGGGAAATTACAAGCTATGAAAAGAGAAGCAGCCATCTTACATAGCCGTTGAAATTACATATGCAATTTTCCAAGAAACGAGGAAAAATCGTTGGTTTCAAAGGTTAAGATAATGAAAGAACAGTTACGCCACGTTTAATGCGAAAGCACATCATTTCGTCCATTTAAAGTCATGTATAATATCGATTCAAGGGAGTGCACTAAGGCAATGGAGAAATGTAAAAACCTAATGTGAGTGTTGCAAACTTTTGCTGCAGCATTGTCGATTAGTGACGAAATTCGCGTGAAAATCACATTAAAATCATTGACAAGTCTCACAATCCATTCATGCATGAAACCACCAAAGGCTTTTGAAGAGAAATCCAAGATGGATGTGGTGATCACAATGGGGGAGTCCCATTCTAATTGCAACGTCCTCTATGAAAAATCACTTTTCTCAGCATGGAAAGTTGCGCGATTAAATGGGATCCCTCCCATTGTAACCCGCTCATAATTCCGTCATTATGAACTTGGTTTAAAATAGCATTTATGAGTAAATTTTGGGCATTTCTGAGGCGCCCAACGGAGTCTTTTTCAAGTGATTCTACACCAAAACTGACCCTCTCCATGGCTATTGCAAAAGTTATTAACAGATCCATTGCTTTAACTTTTTCACGGGTTGAATAATAATAATAAAAAAAAAAGAATTGCGGTTTGCCCGACTAATTTGGTGAAATTTGGGATATCAAATTTATTGGCTGTTCTTATCCAAGAAATAAGAAATTAGACTCCAGCCAATAACTTGGTAACCAATACCAATAAATTTGCACCGGATACCAACTCAAATTGGTACGGGGCATCCGATTTTATCGGTTGTACTAGCTTACCCAATATAATTTGTATCAGTTTTACCACTGGGACTGTTGCACGCTTTTGCTGTAAGCGTTTGTAAGAGTTGATTCCGATGTAAAAACTTGCAAAAATAACGGTGATAGCACTAATGACTCACAATATCTACTACGACAAAATTAAATAGGAATCTGTCCATTATTATTGACCAACGCCACCATTACGCTCGTGCATATAAAAAACCTTTTTTATGAGTTTAGGAGTTGATCTCTTGAGTTTTTAGTGCAACCATCATTCTTTTTGCAGATTTTTACAGCGGACTTTTTAAATCACTTGCAGGAAAAGTGTGATACATCCTCATTATATTGGTTCCATAGTACCTAATTTCTTGGGCAAGTCTAACTAATAAAGTTGATTGAGCAGTTAATACAATAATTAGTCGTGTGAACCAATTTATCTTTTTGCAGTGTCAAACGATGTTGCCAAACTGCAATGCCTTTGCGAGTTACCTTTCCCAGCAGTGCTGCCAGACTTGGTGAAAAATATGCAAATTTCCCACTAAACTCAATGTTACATGTACATATTTTTACCAAACCTGGCAGCACTGTTTTCTGGTGAAAATAGCTCATCATCCTTCCAGTTCCTCTGCAGTGACAAATCAATCCAATTCTGGAGTTTGAAAAACACACCGAATAAGGTAATTAGCAAAATAGCAGAAAGTTTTGTTTGTTTTCGTTTCTGTTTTATCTAACTCCATTCCCATGGATCAGCCTTATTTCAGCCCGAAGAAACTTTTTAAGCGTGAACATGGTTGAATGAATTAAAATTTAACTGTTTCAATTATTACAAATTATTTTCGTTCAATCCATTTGTTTCAAATCCCTTTTGAAATTATTATAATGGCTCGCCGCAAGGTCCCCTCCGATTTCAATGGTTCGTATTCAAACTGAGAAAAATAGAACGAAACAAATTGAAAATGATTAATCGCCTATTCGTTTGCGCGTATTTATTAAAAAAAAAAAACAAGTTGGAACTTGCAACACTGGAACAGTGTTAGCAAAGAGAGCATGAGTGTCGGCCGTAAATCATTGTAAGTGTGGAGTTCCATATTGATAGTACAAAACTGCGACAAAGTCAATCGCAACGCTGCATTTGTGTTTATATAACAGTGATCGCTGTAAAAATAACTTGATAGGTCAAAGTGGGAATGAAAATTTACTTATAGCGTGTTGAAACAGTTGTTCACGAGGCGGGGTGAATACTGTGGTTTTGAAAATCGATTTCGATAGTGATAGTTCCTTTAAAATCGGATGACGCAATACCAATCCTAGCAAGCCGCAAAGTCTAGTTTAGTTATTTGGGACTTTTTTAGATTTCTCTCGCCTGAACCAAAGTCATCAGGAAGGAAATTCTTAATACCAATCCTAGCAAGCCGGAAAGTCTAGTCTAGTTATTTGGGACTTCTATAGAATTTTTCTCGCTTGAACCAAAGTCATCACGATGGAAATTCTTCGTATTTATGGTTTCAACTCTTTTTGTCTCAGATTAAAAAATGAATATTAATATTGATCAAATGTCATCCGACACTCATCAAGGCCCTTAAGGAACGTAATATGAACTTGAAAAAAGCTCATTCGATTTTAAGGGAGCTTAAACGGTCCATGAGAGACGAAATTCGCGGATACAGAGTATCCACAGCTTATTTCAATGTTCGATCTGACAAGACCGTGCGCCTTTGAAAATCGATATCTCGATAGTGAATCGATGTATTGCAATTCGGTTTGCACCGGTCGAAAGCGCTTGCTTGTGACTGACAACCTCGAAAATTTCAGATCCATCCGAGTTTATTTAATGACCTCACAGGACCTCTCGCGGCCGCAGTTAGACATTTCTTGTCAGAGTTACGCTAAAACGGGGAGTATTTCCCCCCTAAGATGATATTTTTTGGCTCGAAACTGCATTGGGCCCTCTCGGGACATCATTGGGACCCGAAAAAAAGCGGAACCGATATAATACGGCACACGACTGGTTCGTGAGAGACGAAATTCGCCTTTTTCCAGCCTCCAGCGCCCCTCTAAGGTCGATCTGACAAGACCGCGCGCCTTTGAAAAATCGATATCTCGAGAACGAATCGATGGATTGCGCACTGCGGTTTGGATTGGGCGGTAGCTTCAGCTTTTAGATAATTCTTGAAAAAAATTCAGATCCATCCAAGTTTTTAAACGGATCTTATGGGACCTCCCGCGGCCGCAGTGAGACATTGTACGTGAGACTTACGCTGGAGTTGGGGCCACGCCCCCCCCCCCCCGATATAGACTTTATCGGTCCGACATTTGTCAGGGCCCTTAATGAACTTCATGTGAACTCAGAAAACTCACATATGACTTCTCACGGCGCATGCTAGGTCCATGAGAGTCGAAATTCGCGGATTTTAGAGAATCTTAGATTTCTGACCCTATACCGCGCGCCTTTGAAAAATCGATATCTCGAGAGTAAATCGATGTATCGCAATCCGGTTTGGACCGATCAAAAGAGTAAGCTTACCGGTACTCGCCGTTAAAATTTTGGATCCATCTGATTTCATTTTGAGACCTTACTTGAGTTACTTGGATCCCAGTTGGAATTATTTTTTCGGAGTTACGCTGGCAAGGGGGTCGCTTCCTCTCTTGGAAAACTGTGGAGGGGGCCCTTTGCTGGGGCATACATTCTATTTTTCACCTTTTTTTTTTTTTTTTTTTTTTTTAATTTTATATTTGTGTCTAATCTAAGTTGGGGGAGGAGGAGGAGAGTACCTGCAAGTCAACCGGCAATTTACTTTTGATAGTGGCTGCGGGTTGAGGGTGCGGATTGCGGACTTTTAACTTGTTGTGGGGTTTACAGGGTGGCCGTGCCTAAACTTATGAGAAAAGAAGGCAACCACAGACCGGAAGAACGTTCAATTTCTGGTTCAGAGACCATGGACAAAGACATGGGCACCCGCAAAACAATTGCCCGGAGGGGCAACTTTTTGAATGTCAATGGAAGGTCTAGGGGACACCACCTAGAGACGGGCAAGTCTAGAGAACCCCCCCCCCCCCACTTCCGCCCCAAATAGAAAATAAATCAATTATCCTTCCAAATGGTAGAAATTGTAAGTGATTGTAGCATTTAGTTGTATCAAAAGTAATTCTATTTTTGACGTGTTTGATATTATGAATAAAGTGACAGCATCAGATGATAGAAATAGTAAAAAGCTAAGTACAACTATTCCTTCTTTATTTTCATTGTCCTGATGAATTCTAAGAGTTAACCTATTTAAATTAACAAAACCAAAACTCTTGCCTATACATTCTCTAATCATGTAATTATCGACCCAGAGGATTCTGAATTTTCAAGGAAGTTCGCAAAATTCTCGTTGCCAACGGTAGTTGCCAATGTAGACACGTTCATACTAGTAGATTTTAAAACTTCTTTCGGCGAGGGAGATGACGGGTGGGAAGGATGATGTCGTCTGAATCAGGAGGGGGTGGGTAAAAATCAGGGGGAGGTCTAGATCTGGGGGGGAGAGGAATCCTGAAACTGGGGGGGCGAGCTGTATAGTGGCAAGGGGTGGTTGGGCACCACTGCTTAGGGGGGGGGGGGCTACTTCCCGCCCTGCCCCCCCTAAATTACGCCCCTAATTAAAATTGTAAAGTAAACTAAGAATAAAGTTTGTTAACTCTTACTCCTTTCGTTATTATTTGATCTTCGAATGTTCCGATTCTTTTTTATTGTAAAGTTTTGATTTTTCTAAATTAGGGGGGGGGGCGCCGCGCAGCCCCTCGGGGAGCGCCCATTGACAGATAAGGGAGAAAGGTAAGTGTGGGAAAGCGCACGGGAATCCGGCGTAGTGTGCCGCAAAAATTACTACCAATGGCGGATCCAGAAAATTCTTTTAGGGGGGGGGGGGCTTCACGCCTATGAATTTTCAAATTTGCAAGGAGGAATTTATGGGATTTTTTCTGTTGAAAAAAGGCAAAGGCTACCGTGAGTTGGGGGGGGGGCGTGCCTTTCCCGAATCCGCCGCTGATTACCATGTAACACTGGGCCACGATGACCGATGTCGCATAAAACCAGGTAGAAAACCCGTGGAGGGCGTGGCATCCGTGATGGCTGTGAAATTGGGATGAAGTAGATGGACACACATCATTCATGCAATCTGCACAACGCGGCAAGCAACCGTTGTAGGCGTAGGTGCAGTAGTTCATGGGGAGGGCAAAGGGGACGGGAGGTCGTCGCAAAACCATGGACGAAGATATAACTAAGGACTGCCGACTGTTGTTAGTTCTGTTTTGCTCTCGACCCCAGCGCTCCAAGCAGCGGTCAGCTGAACTACTCTTTCAAGTGAGCGATCCTGGCGATGTGTCCATGCTCACATGCTGTGCTACTGCTAAAACCGTTGTTGGAGTTGGTCTGTTATGGCATGGCTGTCAACTGTTGTCGGCGACCCAAGAGGATCAGATAACTCAGTATCTCAATGGAAGATCGAAAGCAAGGGAAATTCAGAATCAACTTTGGACAAGGTAACAGAAATCATCAGCAAATTAAAATAGTTGCTTGATCTCTACTAATAAAACAAATGTCTATGTACTCTTTCTTGTTTGATTCCGTTTTGAGGTTAACTGTGATGTATAGTATTTCAGTCCTTGATTAATCATTTTCGACAATTCAGGAATCTTTCAAGAAATACTCCAGACGTTTGCTTTTTAGCGGATTTTGCTTCCTTTTAATTCGCTGATCATTTGTTCCCTTCGTTCAATCGTGATTCAAATTACCTACACGGTATACATTTGCGGGAAGGCATGGGAGAAAGGGAGCCGGAGCGGCCACCGCTGCAGCGGTTCGCTTTTAGTTGACCCTTACTGCTGCTTGGAGCGCTGCGGTCGCGCTCGAAAACCCGCTAACAGGTTTTAACACGGGCGGAGATAGGAAGTCGGCAGTTCTTAGTTATATCTTCGTCCATGGCTCGGAATGGTCTTAAAATTTTCCTTAGGATTTGATTTAGAACGCAACGTTCTTACATTTTCGAAAAGTTAACTCTAGCTCTCGCAATTAACGATTAAAGGCGGAAAAAGCATGGTTTCTGGACCGCGGAACAGTGGCGTTATCTAGCGGATGAGAATCTTACTACAGGTCGCTGAGGATTCACCTTAAAACGCAACGCCGATCGCGTTCCCCAAACGAACTCTTTTAGCGGACCGAAACATCAACAATAACAGGATTGGAAATTTGAAATCATCTAAATGCATTTTAAATCGCAGAATACACGAAACATGGACACAATCCTCTGATATAAAACCCCAATATCTCATACAGAAAATTTCGTTGAAGTCTGACCCAAATTAGTAACGTAATTACATTCCCAAAAATGCTTAACCTCAATCTTGGCCAAAAACTCCCGCCACAAAGAAAAAGCGACAAATTGGGAGGACACCGGATTGGCGGAATCACATGGGTCAATCGGTCCTCGAGGACCCGTTCTCGATACTGAAACCAAGCGATCCCCCGAGCGGACCCCCGAACCATGCCGTTCCTATAAGAAAAGCATTATTGACCTTGTAGAAACGATTTCAATAGAGCATGACACTCATGCTCTAAAAAAAATTATTAAAAAGCAATTAAGGTGTAATCGCTTTTAATTATGCTTAGATGAAAAAAAAAATTGATAGATTTCAATTTTATCAAATTCGAAAAAAGCAGGTAGTTTGGAAACGTTTGCTGCACAGCAATATGGAGTGTAAATGGGTCTGTCGCAAAATGTTTGTGTAGCGTTATATGGGGTTGATTCCCAGGTAAAAATACCTGAAAATCACATAAAAAGTCTTAAAATCGGCTCATGAACCTACCAAAGGCGTTTTCAGAAAAATCCAAGATGGCTGTCAAATGAGCTGGTCAAAATTGGGGATTCCCATCTAATTGCACAATGCACCTTTCTCTTTTCACTTTTCTTGGCATAGAAAATCACTTTTCTGAGCATAGAAATGTGTGATTGGATTGGACCCAACCCATTGTAACCCGCCATCCTGGAATATTGTTAAAATGGGCATTTATTGAGTTTTCAGGAGACAATTTTGGAACTTTCTAGTGGTCCCAACAGAGTAATCATTTTCAAGTGATTTTACACCAGAATAGACACTCTTTACAGCTGCAGTATAAAATTTGCAATGGCCCATTATCATGGATTTTAACTGCAACTAAATCGAAAATTGATGTCTCTGGAAGAACAATGCCTGGAATGCCACGTCCGAGTATAGTTTTAATAGTAACTCAGCCTGCCGTATACTTTTTCATATTTCCTTCAATTATATGGATAGGCAAAATTAACACCGCGGGGTAGGAATATTTGACTACCCTTTAATTCTATAATAAGCGAGCCAGCGTTGATTTTTTTTTTAAACATAGGGAGTTAAAAGGTTAAAATTAGGTTTCAGAAGATTTTGTCCGATTCTTTTTTTCCGTCCAACTTTACTAAGTTTGTCCTGAAATTATCGTCCTTTTAAATGCTATGACCTCTGCTTTTTGTGTCCTTTTATAAAAAATAATCCGTCAATGATGGTCGCAAAACAAAAATATCTGATTAAGGTCCCGCTTGGGGAATATTTGAAGATTTTAAATTTTAAGATTCTAACAGTGCGCTAGCAGCGCAGATCCGAAGATATCCAAAATAAAACATGTTTCAAAATGCATTCAGGTTCCCTCTGCTCTAATTGCTTATGAAATGCATGGCTTTGCTATCAGGAGTCTGCTTGTGAATCAGAATATACTAATTAAAGACAATATAATGAAAGCGAGAGAACCGGCCGACGAACGCCAAATGTCATACAAAGCAATAAAGAAAACTTGACCTGGGTAATAACAACACGATGACTTGTTAACGAATTCGCACGAGCGACCGTATGGGTCTCTCGGCTAATTATGATAGATACTCGTTTTGTTATATAGGTATGTGCCTTGGAGAAGAAGGGAAAAAACAAAACAAAACAAAACAAAACAAAGACAAAGTTCTTGCAAAATGTACAGGCTTGCAGTGCACACTAAAATCAATTAATTTTATGGGTATTTTTATTTGTTTCTTCTTATGTTTGTATTTTTTATGATTTTATCTCTCTACCCCCCCCTCTCTCTCTCTCTCACTCTCTATTCCTTTTTTTACCTCTCTCTATCTCTCTCTATCTCTCTCTCTATCTCTCTCTCTCTCTCTCTCTCTCTCTCTCTCTCTCTCTCTCTCTCTCTCTCTCTCTCTCTCTCTCTCTCTCTCTCTTTCCCTCCCTCTCGCTTTCCATCTCTCTTTCTTTCTCTCTCTCCCTCCCTCTCTCTCTCTATCTCGCTCTATCTTTATCTCTTTCCCTCTCTCTCACTTAATCTCTCTCTCTCTCTCTCTCTCTCTCCCTCTTTGATTTATATAGACTCTTGGCCGTCGTTATTCGGTCACAAACCTATGACGCGCGGGTTGTGCGCTTGGCCGCGGTCGAGGCCATCCGCGGCCGGGGCACGCGCGTGCACTAAGTTAAGGAGGGGGAAGGGGCGCGGCGGGGCTCGCGCTTAGCAGGAGACGATGTTGCAATGATCTACACATAATAATTATCATCGTCCGGATTTAGGTAAGTAGGGTGCGAGAATCATGAAAGGGAGACCGCGAAGTATATAATTGTCGGCGACGTGACTTTGTGTTTTGATGACTCTTTCGGTGTATCCAGTATTTTTTGTTTTGTTTTTTTTTTTTTTTTGTTTTTTTTCTCGCGACACATCGAAAAAATTCAGACAATAACCCACAAACTCAGTGGCGGCTCGTGCTCTTGCTGTATGCGATTGAATAGTTAATTCTGCCGTAAAAATGACAACTATATGTAAGCACAACAAAACCACGAAATTCACTAATTGTCACACAAAATGACGTAAAAGTTAGAGGCGTTGTGGTGGAGCTACGCAGGTGTCGCAGGTACCATGGGAGATTCTTACCTATGATTTGAAGCTTCCCTCTGTGTATTTTCATAGAGAGAGTGACAAATTAGATAGGAAACCCCATGCCACGAGACCTGCATAGCTCCACCATTCAAGAGCGATAGTGACGGAGCTATATGCACTATGCAAGTTTCATAGGAGATTCCTAATATTCCTTTATAATAATTAGCCTCTCTCTCTCTCTCTCTCCCCTCTCTCTCTCTCTCCCTCTCTCTCTCCCCCTCTCTCTCCCCTCTCCCCCCTCTCACCTCTCTCTCTCTCTCTCCCCCCCCTCCCTCTCTCCTCCTCTCTCCTCTCTCTTCCCCTCTCTCTCTCTCTCTCTTCTCTCTCTTCTCTCTTCTCTCCTCTCTCTCTCTCCTCTCTCTCTCTCTCTCTCTCTCCCCTCTCTCCTCTCTCTCTCTCTCTCTTCTCTCTCTCTCTCCCCCCTCTCTTCTCTCTCTCTCTCTCTCTCTCTCTCTCTCTCTCTTCTCTCTCTCTCTCTCTTCTCTCTCTCTCTCTCTCTCTCTCTCTTCCTCTCTCTCTCTCTCTCTCTCTCTCTCTTCTTCTCTCCTCTCTTCTCTCTCTCTCTCTCTCTCTCTCTCTCTCTCTCTCTCAAGAAAAACGCAGAGTAAAGTCTCAAATTAGATAAGAATCTTTCATGGTACCTGCATAGCTTAGCCCTAATGGCTTGAACTTTAAAGTCATTTCATGAGTCTATATATATGAGTGAATTTTGTGATTCTTTAGTACATGGAAAAAAATGCTGGTAAAATTTACCATTTGCATAGCTGATATTGGAGTCTGTCCGAAAGTAAGGTTATTTCACTATAGATCATGGTATAATGTACCAGCAGATTTACCACAAGGAACCGATGTATGTACCACAAGGTATGCGTTGCATTAACCATGTTATGGTGAAATTTCCCATATACTTTTTTAGGAGACGCCAAAATCAGCGATGAGCTATGCAGATGGTAAATTTTACCAGTCTTTTATTCCGTGTATGTACTCATTATGTCATTTTCGTTGAGTTTTACGCAAAAATGAATTATTCAATCGCATTTAGAAAAAAGTTTGCAAGATTCAGATTGATGCTCCATTTGCTACATCAAAACTTTGCAAGAGCTCCATTTTGAATTTTATGAGATAGATGTTTGGTTCATTTATTCTTTACAGTATTTTCTTCTACCCAGATATGAAAGAAATATTTTAAAAACATTTTGAAAATCTTGTCAAAAAGTTTTCGGTGACCTTCTGTAAATATTTTAAAAAATATGATTTGTTCATGCCAATTAGGTGTCAAAATGTTTTTGAAAACATTTTGAAAATATTTTTGTGAAAATTTTTTGAAAATGTATTTATTAAAATGTTTTTAAAATATTGACAATATTTTAAAAATATTGTCAATGTTTTAAAAATATTTTTAAAATATTTCTTCATATCTGGGTACAGTTTAAAATGCAATGTCAGCAGTTTATGATGGATCGTGGATTGAGTAATGACTTAATTCAATCGTAAATATCACCTGCACACCAAGAGACTCCTCTATATTCGATCAACGTGCCAAGCGCATACTCCTCGAGGGCACCGTTGCCGGCGACCAAACTGTCACCCATTGCACCAACAACGTCGATGTCTCCTGGCCGGAGTTTATGCACGCTTGTTGGCCTCTCTTCTGACCTACCAACACCGAAGCTGGTCGAGTTGGCGCACGGGAATGGAAATGAATCCGAAAACAGCGGCTGCTTCCGAATACCATCATTCTGTCTTCCGGGATATATTATGTTTGTTGCTCCGGTGGTTGTCTGTAAAAAAAATAAATCAATAGATAGATGGATAAATAGATAGATGAACAAAATTTAAGTAACCCAATACGATTAATACACTAAACATTAAAATGGGGAAACAAGGCTAAAAACAAACACTGTAAAAAACGAGACGTTCCAAAGCATTACTGCTTTATTATCAATTGCTAAAAAAACAAGGATGATGGCCACCCGAAACTTCAAGTTAAGTTTTCTCTACGAGGAGTGAGTTTTAAACTTTTTTAATGATCTCATCGTTATTTTCACAGCATTTTACATTAGAATTGATAGTCCATTTGCCTGTAGCAAAACCTTGAAAGAGCTTACATTTGTCTGCGAAGAGTATTCATGAATTTTAAACTTTCTATCGGACTCATTGTTATTTTCGCAGAATTTTACATCAATATTGATAGACCATTTGCCTACAGCAGAATCTTGCAAGAACTCCTTAGCAAAACTTACATAGAATGTTTTTAATATTTTATCAGGCATCCATATACCGCTGCTTTACTTTCCCTTTTTTATCTCCCCATTTTCTTTCTCCAGCATAGTTTCTTTTATACCATTATCTGAGACGGTTTGCTAGATCCGTTCGCAATGGAAGTACCCCGTGCAGCCTGCATTCCCTATAAATTCCCGTCTCTGCCTTTTTTCTCTACAGGATTTTTAAATACAAACCGCAAAATCCGTAACCATTAATAATGACTCCTGATAATGATTCCACCAGGACGAGTAAGAGAGTAATTGAGAATTGAGACCCGCGAAGCTCAATTGCGCTCAATTTACTTCGTCTAATCACTTATTGATTCAGACCTCCCTCGAAAATTGCCAAGTTACTCTGACTGCTCAAAAGTTGACCGGGAGAAAAAAAGAGGAAGAAGAAGAAAAATTCATCGAAAACTTGATCATTAGGATTTGGAATCATGGCGTAACTGAATTGAAATCGTGCTTCGGCATAGTATCGATCTTCAAGCGGACGGTTAAAGAATACGTAATAAGAATTCTCTTTTTTATAGGATTCTAAGGTTGATTGCTCAGTGTTCGGCGAGGCGATTTCTACCCCCTATCATGGAAGGGGGCAACAGATCGCCGATACTCTGAGTAGTAGAGCTGCCCTTTAATTTGTGTAAATTCAATGACCTTAAAACCCAAAACCCCATGGGTTTAAGGAAAAACCGCCGTCAAGTCTTAACACTAATTGTTTTCACTAAAAAAAAAAAAAAAAAAAAAAAAAAATAAAAAAAAAATAAAAAGGCAATTTTTCATCGCTGAAATACTTATGATATCTGCTGCGATCAAGTCTCTGGTGTATTTTGATTTTACCTCTTAAAATCGAAGTGCCCATTCAATTTCTCGCCAAAATAAGGATGATATCAACACAGCGATCAAGTCAGTTTAGGTGCGTGTTGTCTCCTAAAATTAGCCTGACACATATGTACAGCTAAAACCCCTTCAATAATATCGATGCAACTGCACCAGCTTTACTTACTTTTGATTACTTACCGCATGTATTGACTTTGATTAGCGGCCAATTAGGCTTGGTAAAAAGAATACTGCTTCTGGCACCAGTTCACTCCGATATTTTATAGGGCAGACGAGGTTCATGGCTCCTTTGACTCCGGGTGTTTTGGCCGAGAAAATTTTCTACAAAAATTTTTTAAGAAAAAAAAAAGACTTGAGCCGGCATTTTTTTACTCCCATTTTCTTGAAATCTCCACTGGTCTGAGGTTGAAATATTGGGGCAATTAATTGAATGAGGATTTACAAGAGCTAATACCTTTGGAAATGCCCACTTATCAGATGTCTCCTCTTTCTATTCACGGTAAATTTTTTTATGTAAAGGGCTCAAAGCTTAGTAAGGAACATTTTTTGAGTCATAGATGAGCTCATCTTTAAAACTATTCACCATCAGTGGTTTTGAAAGTTAAAACTTAGGAAAAGAAGAAAAATACGTTCTTCTTTAGGAGACCGCTTATTTCTTATTCTTTTCTGATTTTTATTGGTCGGCTGGGAAATTATGTGTTTACTTTTTTAATGGAGCAGGTGAATGAAACAATCCACGAAAGAGGATACTTTCTACAAGGCAGCAAAAAATGCCGGCTCAAGTCTTTTTTTTCTTAAAAAATTTTGTAGAAAATTTTTTCGGCCAAAACACCGGAGTCAAAGGAGCCATGAACCTCGTCTGCCCTATAAATATCGGAGTGAACTGGTGCCAGAAGCAGTATTCTTTTTACCAAGCCTAATTGGCCGCTAATCAAAGTCAATACATGCGGTAAGTAATCAAAAGTAAGTAAAGCTGGTGCAGTTGCATCGATATTATTGAAGGGGTTTTAGCTGTACATATGTGTCAGGCTAATTTTAGGAGACAACACGCACCTAAACTGACTTGATCGCTGTGTTGATATCATCCTTATTTTGGCGAGAAATTGAATGGGCACTTCGATTTTAAGAGGTAAAATCAAAATACACCAGAGACTTGATCGCAGCAGATATCATAAGTATTTCAGCGATGAAAAATGCCTTTTATTTTTTTTATTTTTTTTATTTTATTTTTTTTTTTTTTTTGTGAAAACAATTAGTGTTAAGACTTGACGGCGGTTTTTCTTAAACCCATGGGGTTTTGGGTTTTAAGGTCATATCAAAGATTTTTCCATCTAATATTACGCCATGATTTTTGAAGAGGATTTAGATCCATGTGGACCTTGATGAGGCCTCGCCTCTGATTGATCGAGACACATCTAGCGGACCATGTATGGTGTATCCAGGGACCAACATTTTTGGTCTCCGTACGAAAAAGCCCAAAAATGTCACGCACTGAGAAATTAAAGGGTTTTGTTTCTCACAATTCGAAGAGACGTGGGCTCTGCGGAAACTTTCTTACGGGGCGGGGGCGGAATGAGAAAATTGGCTCGGAACCCGGTTTTTTCCAAATTCTTCGGGGGGTGGGGGTGGTCGGTCTGCCCCTTTTCTGCCAGCGCGCATGCAAAATAAAATGTATTGATAGGTAAGAAAATAAACAAACCATTAGATTGATTCTAGCTTGCTTGCCCTCGTTTGTTTCAACCTCACATCCAAAATTATGATTAATTCAGAGGAAATTGGTTTAAACAAAAAAGCAAGTGTTTTAGAGTGGTTATCTGGACACATAATTCTAGTACAACTGTCCAGGTGAGTAAATGTCGCTTGTTTCTGTCATGTGTCCGTTTCTTAATGGCGTAAAATCCTTGAAGAAACAGTTACACAGAATTCTGTGCCTACAGAGCCACTCTGAAACACCAGCACTTTCGTTTAAAACCAATTTCAGGTGCATCTGTTTTTTTTTTTTTTTTTTTTAGCTTTTTATGTTAAAAAAAACGAGGCAAACAAACTTGCCTGTATGAAATTGTCGGTAAGATATTTTCATCAATAAAATCATGGCTGCCTCCCACGGGCGTGCCGAGGTTTCCGGAGGGGGGAGAAAAGATTGCAATTTGACCGCCCTTCAAAATTATGAAATTGAATACTTTTTTTCGCTTGTAAGTACCCACTGATTTTGCTACCTTTGGGAAATACATTGCTAGAGATAACCTTTTTTTTCCATTTTTTTTTTTTTTTTACTTGTTCACCCTAATTTTGCCGCCCGAAGAAAGGGAACACCCCCCCCCCCCCCTTGGCGCACCACTGCAATGCCCCCGCGGTGCCTCAAAAGCACGTCCTGAAATACCTCACAATACCATAATTTTGTGATTTGTGAGGCAGGCAAAATGGACAACAGCTAAAAACCCCAAAGTGTGAATCTCAAGAGTCACTGTAGAAGCGTTTGATTTGTGGCTCACTCTATGAGCCTGATCGTGAACTTATATCAAGTCACGAGCCAATATTCAAAAGCAACAACAACATTATTATTTTTATTATGATTATAAACAAAATTTTAGAGGTTGGCATATTAATGGCTCATACAGTCCAAACAATAATGATGTGCTGTATTATTACTATTGTATTTTATTTAAAGATAAACAGGTACTTATTAATAAGAGTGCATTTGAGTCCCGCATGAATCACAGGTTCATCGAAAGTCTAAAATGATTGTGTGAAGTCCTATCATTTCTATGCCAAAATTGCTTGCCTGATTGAGTTATCCTCCAAGTTTAAGGTCATTGTTTTGCGTAAATAGGTACTTGATTCACTTTCATCTCTTGTTGCACTCCAATTAGAGCAGAGGATACTGTGCACAATCACAGCGGACTCCGTCTCTCCATGCGTAGTGAATAGATTGCAGTTGGAGAGAAAACAAATACTTGTCTCTTTGGTTTGCTCGTGTAACAAACAACTAATGTTCTCTTTTGAAACCTGATTTGCAGTAAAATGTGGTTTTGATTCCAAGACTATCATTTGTGTTTTTAAAGTTAATTCATCGATGAGACTCAGAACAGCGGAAACTACTTTTTGGAAATGCAAACTTTTACTGTTGGTGGTAGGTATGAGCCTTGTGGTAAATTTTAACTTTCTTATTGTTGTACTTGAACTTCCTAATTGCCTGTAGGTACGCACTGCTATTCTAAAGAGTACAGACACAGTGCGACAAGCACTCAACACAGAATGGAAAGTCTTTGTTTATAGCTAACTTATTTGACTACGCCATGTCAGGTGAAAAGGCATTTTAGCATTGTTACTGGCAAGGTTAGTAGATGAAGGGTCCACTGGCTTTGAAAGCCATTTATCTAAACTTAATAACAGTGAGAATGGGTCCATAGCCACTGACATTATTTCAACTACGCCTGACAAAAAATCTGCGCATGAAATTCATGAGTAATATCTGCGCAATTTAATTTCCACGCAGCTAGAGTTTGATTTTTAGTGGAATGCAAGCCTTGACCCACTCTTGAGGCTAAGACAACCTTTTCCAGTCCAGCATAAAATAACTTTATCACCAATGAAGAAACTGGCATGAGAAATTGGTGTGCTGGTTGCTGAGAACAATGTATGTGCAAACCGCAAACAATACCTCTGTAGTTTTTTGGATTGATTACACCCCAAATCAGGTTTCAAAAGTGAGCAATTTTTTATCAGTACTTATTCACCACAGGGTACATACCTACCAACAGTTAAAGTTTGCAATTCCAAAAAAATAGTTTCCACTGTTCTGAGTTCCACCAATGAATTAACGTTAAAACTGAGTTTCGGAAATGATAGTCTAAGACTCAAAACCACCATTTACTGCAAATCAAGTTTCAAAGTAGAACATAAGTTGGCTGTTTCACTCGAGCATCAAGAGATAAATACCTACATTCTTGCTCTCCAACTGTAATTTGTACTTTTTACTAAAGTTGTTGCATGGCCAGAAATGTCAACATTTAGATCAGATTGATGACTTACCGCAGTAATTGACGCTGTAAGCTAGATACAGCTTGAACACATCTATACTGCTTCATGAAAATAAGGAGTTGCATCTTGCAAAGGAACAACTATAAGTAAATTTTAAATCACTACAAGATGCTCACCATACCCACACTGGGAGCTTGCAAATTTCCGAAAAAAGTTTCCGCAGCTCTGAGTTCCATCGATGATTTAGCTTTGGAACTGAGTTCCGCAAATGATAATCTATAAATCAAAACCACCATTTACTGCAAATCAGGTTTCAAAATAGGACACTAGCTGGATGTTACACCAGCAAACCAAGAGCTATGTACTTGCCTACATGTTTCCTCTCAAACTGGAATGTGTACACTACCGGTGTGGAGACGGAATACACTGTGATTGTACGCGGTTTTCTTCCGTAATCATTGAAGTGTAACAAGAAATTGAAATAAATCAAAGTACCTACACAACACAAGGACATGAGAGATAATTCAATCAGGCTAGAAATTCTGGCGCAGAAATAATGGGACTCGTAGGCTACGTGGGACTGCACCGAATTATCTTACATTTCAGATAAGCCTATAAGATTCAGGTGGGACTCGGATGAACTGATGAAATAGTATCGCACTCTCACACACCATCAAATTGGCACAAGAAAATGACAAAAGTAAGAGAACAAGTTTACAATGCAAATCAACTGGAAACAACTACTATTAACTTTTGCCCCCTCTAGGGTGATAAATTGGGTTAGGTCATGAGCTTCGAACTCGAATTTCACGGCTTGAAACTGAAAGTACCGTCATCACAGAAATAACACTATTGAAGAATTTCTTGCTACTGTTTTAGCCATTTAAGTTACTTTGGCCCGTTTGACAGTCATTAATTGTTAAAACTCGAACGAAAACCGTGGGTCAAATGTCAAAATAAAGATACTTAGCCGTTGTTGATGTTATGCAGTGTTACGTGATTTGATTTGTCCCTGGTGTCAAGCGGTGATGGTGTGGACTTGTTTCAGGCTTCGGTCTGTGGCAACACTGAAGGGTGGTCTGATTGGCCCATGCTTATTTTCGAGTTTATTTCCTTACAAGTGAATGAAATAAGTCAAACTCTTCGGAAGTATCATCTCCCAGTCATTCTGAATCTATCAATATACGGTTATCTAGGGTTTTGTGCAGGCGTTTACTCTGTGGAGTGACTTATTGAATAATTGGTTTTGGCGGTCGATTCAAAATTGAACCGTAAAAAAGACGGTTTTCTAAAGATTTATTTTTGCTTGAACCATGAATCAAAAATCAATTCATACCATCTGATAGATCTTTTTGGGCCCGTTCTGGCCATATAGGGGGTTATGGGGTTTTGAGCGACGGTATAAGCGGTATTTAACCGAACATGCGAGAAATCCTGCTCAGAGCCTTTTTCGCGATGTTCGTAAAAAATATAAGTGGTCCCGCTAGCCAACTGCTTCTGGGGTTTTAAACTTGACCGGGGTGGCTATCGCCACTTATAATGACATTTTTCAATTCACCGACGATTCCACCGATTGACCGAAATATTAAACAGTTCAATTCAGGTGATCCTATACCAACTAAGAAAAGGTTGCAGATCCGAGTATTCTCGACCATTAAGGTCAACCACTGAATTGAACTGTGTAATCTTTTGGTCAACCGGTGAAATCATAGGTGAATTGAAAAATACCATTAAATACTCTCCAGACAAGAGCTGCCGTTTTCCAGTGGCATTTTTCAATACACCGATGATTCCACCGATTGACCGAAATATTAAACAGTTTAGTTCAGGTGATCTTATACTAACTAAGAAAAGGTTGTAGTATTTTCGAGCGCACCACAGTCAACCATTAAACTGAACTACGTAATCTTTTGGTCAACCCGTGAAATTATCGGTGAATTGAAAAAAATAAAAAATAAAAAAATAAAAATAAAAAAAATACTCTCCAGACCAGAGCTGTCGTTTTACAATGGCATTTTTCAATACACCAATGATTCCACCGATTGACCAGAAGATTACACTGTCCAGTTCAGTGTTTGCACAAAAAACCTCGGTGGATCGGTGATTTTTCTTAATAGGTGAAATCACCTCATTCAATGTTCAAAATATCCGCAAGTTTTTAAGGTTAGAAACGTTTGAAACTGAACTGTTGTAATCTCTTGGTCAACCAACAAAATCATCGGTGAATCGAGAAATTTCATTAAATTTACTCAAAGCGGCAGCTCTGGTGAGTATAGGTGCTTCGAAGTGAATTTATGGCGTCAACTCCCCGCACGCTCCGTCTTGTGAATTGTGATCGCCTTATCTTCAGCGAGGGTGTCCGCTGTCCGCTGACCGACGTTTGTCCCCATCCCGATCCGCTATTGGTTAAAAGGTAACTGAAGTGAAAGTACTTACATTAATTTGACGGTAGCTCCTGATATTGTAAGGAGGGCTTCCTATCAAGTGCTGGTAGGTCATTTCTGCCGCTGAAACTTCGTTATCTGTAAACTGGTGCACCAGCCAGGCAATGGACAACAATAGCAGTCGCATTTTCCCATCCTGCCAGATCTTCCCCATCGCCAGACGCGCGCTCATCCTCCCCTACTTCCGGTGCTTCTTCATTGTACAAGATTAACCAAGTTTCCTCGTCCTGCGAAAACACACACAAAATATATACATGTATAAATATGTATGCATCAGATCAGCTGTGATGAACAATTTGCCTTGCTTTGTTGGCTTTGTTGCATTGTTGACCAAAAGTGACTTCATGAGTCAGTCATAAGTACTAAGTAGGCCTCTTTAGCGACATAACTGTATGCGACAAGCACCAAACATCAGTGTTTTTTTTAACTAAATTTTAATGTATTTCGATGAATTTTCTTGTTAATTACATTAAAATTGTGCTACTGCATAGTATTTGAGACGCTGATGTCAAAAATGATCTGAGTTTTTACGTAACTCATCCTGATTTTACTCATATTCTAATTTTAGGCATTTTTCGCGATAAAGTATAAATTGTGGAAAAACTAGATAATTTCGATCAAAAGTAAGGCCAAATTCGAACTTGGCAGGTCAATTTACGTCGGAATTCTTACTGATTACGCGATTACAGGTCTAATTGTAAGAAAAAACTCCATGTTTGTGTCTAGGGACCCTTATTTCGTGTTCATAGAAGGCGGACATCGATGTCCTTAAAGCGTAAAAATTCTGTCAAATCATTAACTAACTTGGGAAAGTATCCAGTTTGAGTGTAAGGTAAGCAGGGGGATTTTCAGCGATTAGAATCGATTCCTGCCACCGGAGCGCTAGCTGGTTTCAGAAGTGTAGGCGCACCCAGATCGATAATCTTTGACATTCTTCAACCTTATTTCTCTTGTTTCAAAATAAAAATGAATGAAAATGAGTTAGAGCGTTGGCTTTTCACTGAGAAACACTTTAAAATTAAACTCAAAGTCGAAGACAAGTTTTGTTTAGTTTTGAAGAAATGAAAATTGAAAAGTCGCCAAAGATTATGATCTAGGTGCGCCTACACTTCTGAAACGAGCTCTACCGTTCGATTCATGTCAAATTCCAGGCCAAAATTAATTTAGGTATTATAAATCTACAAATTACACAGTTATGCCATAAATACTAGTTCATAGGAATTTTGCCAATAGGGCAGTTGCAAGGGTCTGAAATGCTGTGTTTTTTATGTGGAAAGTTATAGTATTTGATGACCTAAGAATCATGGTGCCTTTCGTTTTTTCTCAAGTGCCTGGTTTTGGAGATACACTCGTGTGAAGTTGCACTCGTGGGTGTAGTGACGTCACTACGCGGAATCTCCATTTAAAACAATGTATTTTGGGCCAAAATCTCATCTCCGGAACAATGGGACTTCATTAGAAACCAAAGGCATCTTTGTTCTCAGCTCATATCAAGTACTTTTATTTTCTTTATACAAAACGCAACATTTCAGACCCTTGTAACTGCCCCATTGCAGCTAAAGGGTTGAAAATAAGTTAGTAATGGGGCTCTTGCTAAATGTTGCCACATGCGACTGATTAGCTAATTCTTGCGTAAAAACCAGCGAAAATGAAGATGAACGCCATAAAAAATCACAAAATTCACTCACAGACTCACATGGTGATTTTAACATTTAGGGCGTAAGGTCTGAGCTACGTAGATATCATAGGAAATTCCTATCCATAATTTGAGGCCTCCTCTGTGAGTTTTTATGGAGAGAGTGACGGATTATTCGGAAATCCACCATGACTCCTGCTTAACTCCGTCCTGTAAGAGCAAAGCAAAGGTGGCGGAGCTATTTAGATATCATAGGAGATTCCTATTTAACTTGTCTCTCAATCTCTCTCACTCTTTATATACGGAAACAAACACACAAAGGAAAGTCTCAACTTCGATAGGAATCTGCCACAGTGGCGGCTCGTGCAATCTGGCAACCGTGCACTTTTGCCATTTACACGTATGCAAAAAGATCGATACTAGGTGAGGCGCTGCACCTCACCAAGTAATCGATTATTTTACACAGTTTTAAATGGAGTAAATCCATTGTTGCCACATTGCACGAGCCGCCGCTGATCTGCCATGGTACTTGTACTGAGCTCCTCATTAGATGGTTTAAGCGAATTTTATTGACAGTGTCGGGCAGTGGCGTAAACTTGGGATAATTATTGGGGGGGGGGGGGGGAAACAAAATTTTGAGATATACACTATGGGGGGTCTGGGGGGACACCCCCAGTGAGAAGGGGGTCCGGGGGTCCTCCCCCGGAGAAAAAACATGACAATTCAGGCTCTCTCAGACGTTTTTTACGCAATGTTATCGCTTAAAAAATGCCTCCAAATATAAACAAATTAAAAATAGATTTTACGTTTATTTTCTTCATTTCTCGCAGGCAAAAGGGGAATTTTTCAGTTCAGACTTTCAGCTGATTGATGAAGCTGATATTTCTAGGCTTTGGAAAACTGTTCCTCAGGGCAAAAAGTCTTCTGGAAAACTGTAGTAAATGTAATGTTCCACTCCGTGGCGTAAAATTCGAGATTCTTTTTGAGGGGAGGGGGTAGCAAATAGTCCGACACTTTGGGGAATCTGAGGGGGGGGGGGGGGGGGTTTCAGTAATAGGGGGTCTGGGGGTATTCCCTCGGAAAAATTTGAACATTTGGGTTCTCTCAGACTATATTTTAAGCAATTGAATCCCTCAAAAATAACCAACCGACAGAACAGAAGTTATAAAGTAGACTCAGTGTATATCTTCTTTATTTCATTGACAACAGATTGGAATTTTTCACTTTAGATTTACATTAGGCGCAGTTTCAGGGTAAAATAGAGCTACTTATTCTTGCCATTTTTTGCTTCTCGGTTCCTGTAATTATTCCTTTCTTTCTTTATTTTTTTGTATTTTTCTGTCTTTTCTTTTCTCCCTCCCTCTTTTTCATCAAATTATTGGGGGGGGGGGGGGCAAAATGATACTTTGCCCCCCCTCCTCAAATATTGGAGGGGCAAAAAGGCCATGCCCCCCCTAAGATTACGCCTTTGGTATCGGGTGAAGATTTTCACCCGAACCAACGGTTCTGCATTTCATTATCTCACCCGAACTGTTTGTTTGGCAACGATGGATAACACCGAAGCAGGACCCGAACCTCGGAATTCGTGTACCCGTTCCGCGAGGTGGGGGCGAAAAGAGTATAACTCAACGGTGAGAGACAACAATAAACAACGCTCCTGATTGGCTAGAAGTGGCTTTGTTGACTTTGGCGTTTGGTGTCCCCCGAAAAGTTCCGAACCTCGAACCTTCACCCAACACCGTATATAAAATTCGCTTTTTTAGTGATGACTTGGTGATGACGTCATCCGGCGATGAACGTTCCAGAACAGGGCTGCCGTTTTGCGTATAATCAATACTATTTTCCAATTCACCGATGGTTCCACCGGTTGAGAAAAGATTACACATTTCAGATCAGTGCATGACTGAAATAAACTAAAATACTCGCATCTGTTGTCTTTTCTCAACCGGTGGAGTCATCAATGACTTCAAAAAACTTGCGGATATTTTAATTAATCAACGGAGTTTCCACCGATTAAAGAAAGATTATAGATCAGAGTATTTTTGTGCATTACAGTCATACACTGAACTGAGCTGTGTAATCTTTTCTCAACCGGTGAAATCATCGGTGAATAGTAAAATAGCATTGATTATACGCAAAACGGCAGCCCTGTCTCTCTTGCTCCTACGCAACCCCCGCGGCCTGCATGTATTGCTATCTCACTCTAATTTCAAAAATCGTACATAGAGGACATCTATTGTGAAATTTCTTGGCAGAAATGAATTCTTATAGGCATTTTAATACGATTTTGATAATAATGGGTCGTAAAACAAGACCCTGTATACGAAGTTTGAAACTAGAAAGATATGGGTATTCATGGGGTCACGGGAGAGTGACCGAGACAGTTTGGAACGCTATGCGAATTTTTCTCACAACCGATCGACCGATGAGTGCATTGTTGTGATTGTTGGCTAACCGTTGACTTCGCATTAAAATCGTCTTTTGCGCATTAAACTTTAAATTCATTTCGTGAATAAATTAGTTAGTTTCGTGATTTTTTTAGTGTATTCGTTGTCATGTTTGCTGGTTTTTACGCTTGGAATGAACTATTCAATCACATATAGCAAAAGATAGGAAGACTGAAGAGCTCCATTGAAGTTTTTTTTTTTTTCTTTTTTTTTAAAAAAAATTGTTTTAACTTTTCCATTTTGGCCTTTATATGAAACAGTGTTATCAGGAGGGTGATTTCGAACTATTGCATCCCGGCCGCACCAAGATTATAACCCTACTGAAGATTATTCCAGGTCGATCAAGGTCAAGCGAGAATTCGATGGAAACCATCAACCGCTGAAGCCTCGTTTATTGTTTCGCACCGAATCATTGCGATCCCAATTTAAACGGTGATGCACAACACGGGCGGATACAGGAATTTGTCTTTCCCTCTCTTCATCCCATTTGAATATGTGTGTGTTAGAAAAGGACGGAGATAGGGGCTGAAACCACGTGAGGGCTCCTCCTGCTATCCTTCTTTAATTAACATGTATTCAACAGCCGGAGAGAGAGAGAGAAAGACAACTCCCTGTATCCGCCTATGATTCACAATCGTCCTCGCTGATAAGTAAAGCACCTCTCTCTCCCTCTCACTTCCTTTCTCCCTCTCTCACTCTTTCTTCCGCTCTCACTCTCTCTTTCCCTTTCTCTCTCTCTCTCTCTTTCGCTCTTCCTATTCTTGTCTCAATTCTCGATTTTCATAAACGAAGCATCTCTTTTTACACTTTGACGTCAAAACCGTCTCATTGTAAAATCGGAAGTAGTGTATATAGTCACGGGCTGAGGGATACGATCGTCAAGGCGCACTATGGTGTGAGATTGGAAAAAAAGTGGCCAAATATCAGTGAAAAAAAGTCGTCAAAAATCATCGCTTTTGTCCTTTCGAGCTTAAATGTTAATTTTCCAATGATATTTCTAAGTTTAAATTTCTTGTCAAAAGTTGTTTGTCAAAAATTGGTCTGAAAACTTTATAAATGATAAATTGATTAGAATTGTACTTTCTGAAGTTTGGCCACTTTTTGAAGATATATATTACCATATTGAGGCGAGCGCACCAACATAGCGGATCCAAGCGCGGAAGTGGCCGAGCAACGTTTGCACAGTCACCTGTACCTATTTATATAGCTTTTCGTCTAAATGGGATTAATAGTTTTTATCTAGCAAACTCATTCCAAACTTAATTTCCTATCATAGTGATGCTCCAGTCACCCCAATGTACGCTGCCTGAGTAGAAAATCGCTTTGCCAATTGAACAGCGTTGCCAACAGTCAGAGTCGGAGTGTGAAATCTGACAACTTTGTGCGTTTCAACCCTATTTAAACCCATGAAAAATATCAAACAGCTTCATGGAATCGGTGATTATTTTCGGATTCGACTTTTTGCATGGGTTTAAATGGTCAATATGCTATACGTTGCCACATAACACGCTTAACCACTGGTTTTCAAGATATATTAGCTTCTATATTAATGCGCGGCGTCGCGTCGCCTGCAATCTGGCAACGCTACATTTGGTCCGGTTAAACGCCTAAAATAGATCAATAAATATACTTAACTTATGCCCAAGTATATACATAAATATATCTATATACATTATACCTGTCTACATATAGTAGTTTACACCCTGAATACAGTTAATTGCACTAATCAGGTTTTCAACATCGGATTTTCAAATTGCGGCAGAATTTATACAAATCAGCTTATTTTTTTTGGATTGGGCAAATAATACAACTTTATACATCACTCTTCAATTTTCATTAACAGAAAAATGTGAAGAGACAGAGTAATGGTGGGGCAGTTCCAAGGGTCTAATGTTTTGTTTTGTTTTGTTTTGTTTTGTTTTGTTTTTTTTTATAAAGAAAATGAAAGGATAACAAGGGTGCCTATGTGGTTTTTTTTTAAGTGTTCCAGTTTTGGAGATACACTCGTGTGGATTTGAAAAAAATCGTGTTTGTATAGTGACGTTACAACGTGAAATTCCTTTTTAAAGAATGTAATTCGAGGCAAAGTAGCATCTTCGGAACTGTGAAATCTATAGTCAAACCAAAGGCATCCTTTGTTTCCAGCTCACCAAGAACTTTTATTTCCTTCATAAAAAACACACAATTTCAGACCGTTCTAACTGAAGACTTAGAATGTAAAATGAGGTATGTATGTACCCCCCTTCCAACTCCCTTCAAAGGTCACCCTGTATAAGACAAGCTTACTCAACACCTTAGACCTCAAGAGGCTAAAAATGGGGGATTCAATGGAATCATTCAAATGTCTCGCGCCTATAGTAAACACGCAATTCACAACGCGCAACAGTGCGTAGGACTTACAATCGGACGATTATGAATGGACAAAAAAATGTGATAAAACGAAAAGAAAGTCGGTATCATGAATGAAAGGATGGCTTCGTTGCGTCATCGTCGCGTATCATGTGACCGGTGGTCTGGTTCAAGTAGTGCCTTTTAGCATCTCGTAGATGGTCCTAAAAAGGTATATGTGTGTGTATAAACTCGCGGTATACAAGGAGCTCCATCCTGCCCCCTGTCCCTCCCCCCTCCCCCCTTCCCCCGCTCCAATGAGTCGTTGCTACTACCGCCGAACACTGGTTCGAAGTCAAGAAATCGTCGGACTTGATTTAATGACCAAAAATCTAGAGTATGAAAAACAGGGCTGCCGTTTTGCGTATAATCAATGCTATTTTACTATTCACCGATGATTCCACCGGTTGAGAAAAGATTACACAGCTCAGTTCAGTGTATGGCTGTAATGCACAAAAATACTCTGATCTATAACCTTTCCTTAATCGGTGGAAACTCCGTTGATTAATTAAAATAACCGCAAGTTTTTTGAAGTCATCGACGACTCCACCGGTTGAGAAAAGCCTACAGATGCGAGTATTTTAGTTTATTTCAGTCATGCACTGATCTGAAATGTGTCATCTTTTCTCAACCGGTGGAACCATCGGTGCATTGGAAAATAGTATTGATTATACGCAAAACGGCAGCCCTGATGAACAATGAACATGCAGCAATGCCAGTTCGTACAATGTGGCAACGGCAGATTTTCTGCGTTTAATCTAGGTAAAATAATCGATCTTCAGGGGGTTTACCGAAGCCCTGAGAAATCGATACTTTTAAGTAGGTTTAAATTACAAAAAACATGGTTGCTGGGTAGTACGAGCCGCCAATGATGAACATTTAACGGCAATATAACCATGGGCCATGGGCTGAAGCCCCCTTCCCCCATTTTTTTTTTTTTTTCAAGGCCTCCACTTTTTCCAAGCCCCAAAAGTTGTGACAACAGTGGCTTGAATCAACAGAAACCGGTTACCTTTGGAATTTTTAAACATTTTCTCTATTTATACAAAATAATAAAAAGACTCACTATGCACTTTGAAATTATGTGAGCAAACGTGTTTCGGGCGAAATTTTTCCCCCATCTTCAGTGCTACAATCAGTTCCCCCATCTTCATGTTGCACTGAAGATGGGGGAAAAGTTTCGCCCGAAACGCGTTTCCTCATATAATTTCAAAATGCACAGTGAGTCTTTTTATTATTTTGTATTTATATTAAAATCGTGTGCTACCCTCCTCTTCCTTTATTTTCATTTTCTCTATATTTGTGTGCGTGCGTCTGGATCCTTTTAATTTTAAATTTTAAAAACGAACAAGCCAAAAAAAAAAAAAAAAAAAAAAAAAAGTCATCAATTTTCAAAAGAATGAATATGACTGAAAATAATGGGATTATTGGCTAGCTTCGCAGCTTAAATGAGTCGGATAACATGGTTTAACGAAGAAAATATTATCACCATTACATTTCCAAAGCCAAAAAAATATGACTTTTTCATGTCCAGAAAAACGCGTCAGATTGACTGTGCGTTGCGGTGTTTCACCTCTAGCCCCAATGCGTGAGGGCTGCCTCTGTTGCGAGATTTAACCTCACCCGTCGATAACGAATTGAATTGAAACAGACAAGGAAGTTCAAATAAATACGTCAGAATGAAGGGAATTTCACATGCGCGTTAATCTTTCCTGCAGGAGCGTGGAGTCTGCGGAATGAAGCGCCGCTTTAAACAGCGGAGCTTCTTCAAAGTGAAGAAATAAGAGTTGTAGTCTTTGGTTTTATGTTATCTTATTTTCTTTTCTTTATTTTATTTTATTTTATTTTATTTTATTTTATTTTATTTTATTTTATTTTATTTTATTTTATTTTATTTTATTTTATTTTATTTTATTTTTATTTTATTTATTTATTTATTTATTTATTTATTTATTTATTCTTTTAAACGGAATAGTGTGTTACTGATATTGTTATTTTCGACTGTTGGTTACTTCTCGTAAAAATGCTCTCATATTATTAGAAGACAAAATTTCGTTACTATTAGAAGAGGTGACCTCAAAATGGTACGAAAATTATAATTGAACAAAGCGAGATGCGAAATTAAATACATATTATTGTTAAACTCACAAAATATATAAGTAGATTGTTAAATCAACATGTATGTATATATTTTCTTGGAAAACAATATAATATAAAAATAGATACTGAAATACTGGAATGGAAAATTGCATCCGTTGCAGCCAAATATAGCTTCGTTCATTGCAGAATGGTTATTCTGTTGGTGCGTTTAAAATCGTAGAGAAATGATTACTTTACGCACCCTCACCTAAGCGCTCCATTAATATGACCGGACTAATGCCTGGACGGACCCGGGGTGGAAAGATGCAAAGGCACGCTGGCTCTTTGCACAGAAGGGACGGATGTATAATAGTACACTCTTGAAGTATAGATTTGATTCTTTAACACAAGTGTCTTCCATTTCGTAAATCGTGTTTACAATCTACAAATCAGCTAACAGCCAAGTATCGATAATGATCCTTTCAATACCACGCCCGAGCTATTTTATTACGTATCTGTCAGTGGAGAGGCGTGAAACTTTGCAACAATGTATTTTCTCCATTTAAATTCACCAAAAAAGTCGAACGGTTCAGTCATCGGCGATGACCAAGCACTTACAATTAGATCTTCCTAGTGTGTTTAAATGGGAAACATTAAAAGCTACTCCAAATCGTTATCATTTGCGAAAAAAATGTTTCTCCATCGAGCTCCTTCAATTAGCGGGGTAGGCAAAATGAATACAGCGGAGTAAGAATATTTAACTACCCACTGAATTCGAGCTATAGTTACATTTTTAATTTCTTTTGGTACCCTGAACTTGGTATTAAACAGTTGACGAAGTGAGGAAAACTTTACAATGTCAACCAGTTGGAAGTTTGTGATGTGTTCATTTTAACCCTTTCAGTGCCGAGTGATGAAAAAGCAGTTTCCCAATTCTTAGACTTTTACTAATGAATCGAACTAATTTTTCTCTTAAAATTTCGTGTGTATGTCAATTTTTTTGAATTTGCATATTAAACCATGGTAACGTCCTTTCTGTGTGATTTTAGGATATACATATATCTTTGGTGATTTTCCTAGGAAAAATTACGTCAACTTAATAGTTTCCTTTTTAAATACATAAATGATTAGAAGACGAAACCAAAATACTCAGTTGAAGAATTACCTCCCTTGCATATCAAGAACGCGTAGCCTTTTATAAAAAAAAAAAAAAAAAAATTAATTTGTTTCCTTCTGCTTCTTTTTCTATTCGTACGCTTGGCAATCTTTGAGTCAGTGCGCCGGGCCGCGCGGAGGTAGTCACAGTAGCGACCGCGGGGCGGCATTCCGTATTAAGGTGGGTCGAAAAACACGACTTTTTGAAATTTGATCGGGCACACTCGCCAAATTTTTATTTCAGCCGAATGATTCACGAAGATCTTTCGTTTTTTGAAAAATATTGATATTTAGGGTTCCCTCCAGCCCCCCAAAAATCGGAAAAATCGCAAAAAATCACATTTTTCAGCACGTTTGGCAACACTGCGCCAAAACGAGCGCAGATATCGTTCCGAAACTTGTCTCATATGAAAGCTCATACAATTTTACACCAGTTAGGTGTCTTAAAGTTTTAAAAAGTCGAAGTTTTGACGAAAATACGCTCAATTTACAATTAGCCCTCCTAAATACCCGAAACTGGGGGAATATCGTGTTCTTTATGAAGTTTGACAACACTGCGCCAAAACGATTGTAGATATTGTTCCGAAACTTGTTTCAAATGAAAGTTCATACAATTTCACACCAGTTAGGTGCCAGAAAGTTTAAAAAAGTTGAAGTTTTGACGAAAATACGCTCAATTTACACAATTAGGCCCCCTAAAATACCCAAACCTATAGGGGAATATCGTGTTTTTATGGAGTTTGGCAAAACTGCTATAGGATGTGTCAATAAATCGTTTTCAAAACATAAATCATGTTAAAAATCGTAAAACCTCATGCAAAAAAGTAGTAGTACTTGAAAATCAATTCCATATAGAGGTTGAAATCAGCCTGATGAGAGCGCGTTTTGACCCGCCGAACGTCAATATAGCAAGAATGCTCTTCCCGATAGCTCCATGTATCTTTACGCAAGGAGATGTTATACACCTTTTATTCTCGAATGCGGCGAGGTGACGCGGCTAGAAAGATACCACAGAAGACAAAAATGATGCTCAAAAAGTATGAGTTCGATCGGATTACGGGAACATGTGGCCCCGCGATCTTCAATTTTCGATGTTTGGACTTGCGGAGGTCTTGAAATTACTTAATTTCGCGTATTTTTCTGTACTTGTTTTTTGATTTTTTTTTCTGCCAATTTCTTTCTTTCCTAGAAATAATCAAAAATTAAGATCTTCTACGTGTTTTCTCAAGAATAGCACTACGGGTGGGAAATCGATTTGAGAGGAGGTCAAGTTAGGGAAATGGGTACCTACGGTGCAAACTTTCACTGCAGCAGCGTTATGGAGGGTCAATTCTTGAGTAAAATCGTATAAAAATTAAATTGAAAGCATCAAAAAGTCTCAAAACTCACCCATGAACCCACATTAATCGTTTTAAGAGAAGCCTAAGATGGCGGTCCTGTGAGCGAATCAACCCTGCGCAGTGCGTATGAATGCACCGTCTGATGCACCGCGGGTAGCAAAGATGGCCAACGAGGCATATACGGCGAAAAGTAGATAGTTTGTTTTCATTTTGACCAAGAATATAAATTATAAATTGCCTTCGTCGGCTATTATTTGGTGCTCGTGGACCGTGGTGCATGCATATATGTTTATTCGTCCATTTGATCAACACCTTAAGCTTTTCCTTCAAATGTTTTTTTTTTGTGGGTTCATGTGTAGATTTTGAGACTTTCTGCTGCCTTCCATGTGATTTTTACGCGATTTTACATACGAATCGCCATAACGTTGCAACAATTGTTTGCAACAGACCCATTGATCATTTTTTTAACGATTTCAAATGAATATTCTTGGGTTTAAAAACTTTCCGAGAACACTTTTTTTCGACACTTACGGTCTATAAATCAAAGTAAAAATCGATGATTGTCTCCCGATACGGTTAAAAACATGAATATACGCTAAATCAATTTTTTGCGCGTATTCCAGTAATTTGGACTATCAGATGAGAGGTCACGACTGCCTACATAACGTCAGCATACATTTTCAAGTCTCTTCATACGGTAAATTATGGGTACAGTGGCGTAGCCAGAAATTTCCGACGGGGGGGGCGAGGGTCCAAATTGTGTAAAATTCCTCTGAAAAATTAAAAAGTTACCTTTTTCGGGGCTAAATTGGGTCTCCAGAGGGGGGAGGGGTCCAGATCCCTTAGAACAACCCCCCTTTCCCTTGGCTATGGCACTGCGTGAGTAGCTGGAAGTTTCTATGGAAAAAGATTGGACTCAAACTGGCGTGAAATTACGTAATTTCAAGACCTCCGCAAGTCCAAACATCGAAATTTGAAGATCGCGGGACCACATGTTCCCGTAATCCGATCGAACTCATACTTTTTGAGCATCATTTTTGTCTTCTGTGGCATCTTTCTAGCCGTGTCACCTCGCCGCATTCGAGAATAAAAGGTGTGTAACATCTCCTTGCGTAAAGATACATGGAGCTATCGGGAAGAGCATTCTTGCTGTATTGACGTTCGGCGGGTCAAAACGCGCTCTCATCAGGCTGATTTCAACCTCTATATGGAATTGATTTTCAAGTACTACTACTTTTTTGCATGAGGTTTTACGATTTTTAACATGATTTATGTTTTGAAAACGATTTATTGACACATCCTATAGCAGTTTTGCCAAACTCCATAAAAACACGATATTCCCCTATAGGTTTGGGTATTTTAGGGGGCCTAATTGTGTAAATTGAGCGTATTTTCGTCAAAACTTCAACTTTTTTAAACTTTCTGGCACCTAACTGGTGTGAAATTGTATGAACTTTCATTTGAAACAAGTTTCGGAACAATATCTACAATCGTTTTGGCGCAGTGTTGTCAAACTTCATAAAGAACACGATATTCCCCCAGTTTCGGGTATTTAGGAGGGCTAATTGTAAATTGAGCGTATTTTCGTCAAAACTTCGACTTTTTAAAACTTTAAGACACCTAACTGGTGTAAAATTGTATGAGCTTTCATATGAGACAAGTTTCGGAACGATATCTGCGCTCGTTTTGGCGCAGTGTTGCCAAACGTGCTGAAAAATGTGATTTTTTGCGATTTTTCCGATTTTTGGGGGGCTGGAGGGAACCCTAAATATCAATATTTTTCAAAAAACGAAAGATCTTCGTGAATCATTCGGCTGAAATAAAAATTTGGCGAGTGTGCCCGATCAAATTTCAAAAAGTCGTGTTTTTCGACCCACCTTAATACTTATTTCAAATTTTAGGATCAAGTCCCTCTCTAGAGACAACAAGATCACAACCAGCGGCGGCTCGTGTTATTTGGCAGTCATGTTTTCTGCCTTTTGAACCTTTATAAAAGTATCAATTTCTCTGCGAGGTATGTTTACTAATGTAACCTCATGCGTGGAGAAATAAATACGTGTACATGTTTGTAAATTGTGTGATAATAATGATATTGTAATGCTGTTCAAGGAACTTAGACCAAGACCAAGGTTTACTTAATTGACTAAGATGCGCTCATGCTAACATGCTTATTCAAAAGTAACGCCCGACGCCCACCGCCCACCCCATTTAACTTCTTTACTAATTGAGATAAAAGGATGCAGTTTGCGTCATTCTTATTTTTACGGGAGGCGCTATTCGAAGTTGGTTATTTTCGAGGACCACTTACCCCGAGGGGTAAGGGGAGGGAGGCGATCCATTTTTTCTTATGGCAATCCATATCTTGTGATACATCGTTAGATCGTTAAGAAGAAAATATATATATTTCCACAACTTTCGTCGCAAAGCGGAGGTAGATATCGTTTTTCCTTTTTGATGTATCGAAGGTCAAAGTTCGATTTGAGTGAATGACCCTGTATGATATGATGTTTATTAAAAAAATTATATAGGCTCGTGGTTTTTTTTTTTTTTTTCCCCTGTGCAAAGTTTGATACACGGCAAATATACACGGCAGCCATCTTGGATTTCACAATTCTTCAAATCTGACGGCAGAATTGAAATCTGCGACCTCAAAAACCCCCAGATGCCGATTTTCATTGAATTTCGTCCCCTACATGCGGAGAAATGATTTTTTTCGGCCTCGTCGCTGCCGCTGAGAACCCAAAAATAGCGATTTTTGACACTTTAAAAATTCATAACTCAAAGACAAATCATTTCCCGAAAACGAACTTTAGCTCATTTTAACCGGTAAAAAAAGGGCTTTCTTCGAGCTAGTTCTTTGTTTTCCTCCGTGCGATCCCCATATGAAAGAAATCCAAAAAACTCATTTTTTGGAATTTCCAAAATTTTGAAAATGCAATAACTCAACTAAAATTCAATATTTTTGAAATATCATACACATCAAAAGATAGGTCTTTAAAAGGTCTTTCGATTAAAAAAAAGTTTGTTTTGTTATCTTTAACTGTTCAAAAGTTATGGCCGAAAAACCGTTTTACCTTTGACCCCCCGCCCCCCGGTTCTAAGAGAGCAAAAATAAAAAATAGGCCAGCTTTAGACTCCCCAAGAATAGCTCTATCAGCCCTGAAAAAATGAAGGAAATCCATTCTCAGCCCATTCCTTATGGGCGATGAAACAACCTCTTTGAAGTGTGTAGAAGGAATCTTTTTTAACAGAACTTTCAGTGATTAAACTAAGTACTCTGAGCTATCGTTTGATGCCTAGTTTTTTTTTCAAAAATAACGAAGGACTCCTATTTTACATAACTTTAAAAGCAAGAGCTCTAAATGTCAACATTTTGAGTTTCCCTGAGACTTTTGGAAATTAGCTCCGCTGGCCTCCGGTTTGAAACTTCAAATAAATGGAAGCTCATGCTATGTAGAGCATCTCCTAAAAAAATCTCTTGCACATAATTATTTGCACCTTTTTGAGATACACGCATTTTAAGTTGAAAAGTGAGCGCATGAAAACGCATGAAACTGACTCCAGCCGCAGCAGGGCCGAGCGGTATTTTACCCAAAAAGTTGGCAGAGACGGTTTTCACCGTCTGAATGACTTAAAATTTGGTACCCGAGGGTATTTTTTAACGTTGAATTCAAATTTTGCACCCGTTTTTCAAAATTCGGAAATCCAAGATGGCTGCAGACAATTTTTTCCACTACTTGGTCGGCCATCTTGGATTTTAGCATTTTGAAAAACTGATGCAAAATTGGAATTCAACGTTAGCAAATACCCCCAGACACCAAATTTCAAGTCATTTGGACAGTGCTGCCATATAGATCTCGACTAAATGAAAATTGACCCCCCTCCCTCCACCCTTGAAAGCGACTTGCAACAATACCATTCACCTGATAGGTGAATTACTATGAGAAATACGAACCCTGAAAGTTTCAACGTTTAGTAGTTAGTATAGTTAATATAGTAATATATTGGGTACGGCGGACGCCATCCCATTACTATTCGCTCTCCTGAAAAAGTTACGGGGTTTTTTCCGAAATGAGCGTAAAACGCAACACCGAGCGGCGCGGCGGGCGTGGCTTGAGAGCAAATGGGGCAGTTACAAGGGTCTGAAACGTTGTGTTTTTTATGAAGAAAATGAAAGTACTTGATGAGCTGAGAACAAAGATGCCTTCGATTTCTAGTTAAGTCCCATTGTTCCGGAGATGATATATTGGCCCAAAATACATTGTTTCAAATGGGAATCCCGCGTTGTGACGTCACTACGCACACGATTTCTTACAACTTTACACGAGTGTATCTCCAGAACTGGGACACTTAGGACAATGCCGAAGGCACCATTGTTCTCAGCTCATCAAGTACTATCATTCCCTTTATAAAAAACACAACATTTCAGACCCTTGCAACTTCCCCATTCAGAGACGCTGCCCATCTTGACTACTCGATATCTACTGCTCGGTTCCGAAGCATTTCTGAATTACCTCGTTATTTTTCTTTTTCAATCAGTTGAGTTTATTGCTACACACTAAGTAGTTTCGCAACGCACAATATTTTGGGTATTGAATGTTTCATTGAAGCCATCATTCCTGGAAAAAGAGCCCACAAAACAACGGGTATGTTCTATCTGGAAAATCTACATTGTGATTGTATAGATACTTTAGTCGGAAGAGCCCATCATACCCCACTTTGTGTTTCAAGCGGCCTTTTCCCGAAAATGGCCTCAATTTTACTTTTTCGCTTCATTGACTTGATATCTTGCACACGGAAAAAACGCCTTTGCAGCGCTTTTCGAACCTTTTGCTAGAAAAACTACCTAACAAAGGCTTTTTATCTGATCTGTAGGTCCTTCCAGAAGACTTAATATTATTTACAGCTCTTTACTTGCGTTTAGGAGTGCATTGCCGTCTTCTGCGCAGGTTGCTCTCTCTCTCTCTCTCTCTCTCTCTCTCTCTCTCTCTCTCTCTCTCTCTCTCTCTCTCTCTCTCTCTCTCTCTCTCTCTCTCTCTCTCTCCCCCCCCCCTCTTTGTCCGAACACCACCAAAAAGAATAAGACATGGTGTGATTTGTTTTTGCTATACGCTGATAGTCTCTATATGGTTTCGCAATTAATAAACTTTCATTCAAATCTCTCAGCTTCCATTTCTTACATAATTCCACAGTCAAAATTTTAGAAGAGCAAACGAACCCTCGCCTCCAACCAATACACTTTGAACCGAACGCCCAGAAATGTCAGTGAAATTTAATAAACTTCGCAGAAATTGGATGAGGAAAAGAGGAGATCTACTATATAATTAGTTGAGTGGCATTCATGTACAATGATACAGAAAGTTAATCAAATATTAGTAGACATTGATTCGAAGAACATTTAGATGAGGAAAGTCTTGAGAGTAACGCTTATTGTGAATGAGAGGTCGAGAGTTGTGTGACTCACATCATAGGTGGATACAGGCATCTGTCTTTCTCTCTCTCCTTCCATTTAAACACATGTGTCAGAAGAAGATAGAAGAGCCATCACGTGACTTTAGCCACTAACTCCATCCTTTTCTAATACACGTGTTCAAATGGAAGGAGAAAGAGAAAGACAATCTCCTGAATCCGCCTATGAGTTACTTTATAATGATAGTAATGAGTGCCTCGCTAGACCCTCCTTCACTCTCATTATAAAAAGTATAATAGTACAGCAAAATCAAACGCGTAAAAAGTTAAGAAATGAATGAGTCGCCGACAAACCACAAATTGTTGTTGATCTGTTGGAGCTTAATTTAGCATGAAAACTTATGTATAAAGGAGGAGATGTTTCACGGACGACGCATATGAGAGTGCTAAAAGCCCCCAATCATTAAATTTCTTCTTCGATTTTTAATTAATTTGTTTGGATTCTTCCGCCAACAAATCAAAACAACTTGAAAGTTGAGTCCAAAGCAACGAATAAATCTACGCAGTTTTTGATGATCATCAGCTTCTGCTTCGAGTAAAACGATGCGATAATTGTCATATATATTGCATCATTAAAACGTTCGAAGCTACTAAGCGAATGAATGTTTCTCTCAAAAGTGTTTCTTTTAGCAACAAAATCAAACAAAACAGTAACTTTAATGATTCATTTAAATCACAATCCTTTTGAAAATTCAAAAGTATTCAAAACTGAAAAAAAAAGATTACCAGAAGCATGACAATATGTGAACCTACATGTAAGGGATAGTACAATTTTACCAGAATTCTTGAGTTTGTAACATGGTTCTTGAAATTATTTAGGAAATTTTAGTTCTACGACCATATTCTGGTATCAACACCAGAAATTTTCTGGTCAAAGTAATAGACTTTTTGTCGTTCACAAATGGCTGTACTTCTGGAAATATGACTAGAATCTGGTATTATCGACTATCACTTTTTTTTCAGTGAACGTTTTACCTCAAACTTATACGTTGGCATCTGTTTTCCGCGCGTAGAAAAATCAGAATTTTTGAAAAATCAATTTATTTATTTTATAATTTGTATGAACAATGCCCAAAATTGTGTCCCTTATTCCTAGAATTCACTCTACCTCATTTTAAAAAATTCTAATTACTTGATCGCCTAATTTTATTTGAGAGAAGAATGAAATAAAAAGCACAATCGTCAAAAGTCCTCATTGTGTTTTCATTCTTTGTTTTGTGGATCGCACGTTCTTCAGGGTAATTGTGTAAATTTATGATACGTTTAAATTACACAGTGTCAGTGGCGGCTCATGCCATTTGGCAACCATGCTTTCTTGTCATTTAAACCAATACAAAAGTATCGATGGATTGGGGGTGCAATTACACCTCCTGAAGATCGATTATTTTACATAGGTTTAACTGGAGGGATTACGTTGTTGCCAATTTGCACGAGCCGTCACTGTACAGTGTTTGAGAAGTCAAAGAGGTCATTCCATGTTTCGTATAACCTGGCATCGCTGCATTTCATCATCTAAACCATGTAAAATATCGATTCGAGAAATTGCACTAGGCACCCTTCCCCGGCCCGAATTTATTGACCTTTTCTACAAGTTTGAGTGGACAAAATACGAAGATTTCAAATTGCACTCAACGCGCCAGGTTTAGTTTCCACGTCCTTAATTTTTTTTAAAGTCCTCAGAAATTTGTTTCCTTTGTGCGGTCGGCCGATCGCGCTAAGGCCAGAGATTGCGGATAAATGGCAAAAATCAGAGATAAAAAGTCTTAACAAATATTCATTTTCGATTTTTTTAATCCTATGATTTAAAACTTTCGCGTGATCATTTCTAGGTTTAAAGTACTTCTGAAAAGTGTGCTCTGTAATTAAAATTGGCCTTGAAAGTTTATAAATGATAAAAATTGATGAGTTTACTTCTTGATTTTTGGCCAGTTTTAGACGATCTCAGACCATAGTGCGGTGAGGTGGTATGATTTTATTTTATTTTTTTTTATTTGAGGAAACCCGCAGTCAAAGGAATCCAAGTTTGCCATCAGCTGATCCACATTCAATGATTATATAATCTTTATGAATGAAATAAAAAGAAGCACTCATGAAAATACTTGGCCGGATTTGACTCTGAATTGAAGTGGGGGCCGCGACTAGCGAGGTGCATTGCGTGGCGTGCGTGCATAGCTGCGTGTTCATTCACCAGTAGCCAGGAATCAGTCTCTCTCTCTCTCTCTCTCTCTCTCTCTCTCTCTCTCTCTCTCTCTCTCTCTCTCTCTCTCTCTCTCTCTCTCTCTCTCTCTCTCTCTCTCTCTCTCTCTCTCTCTCTCTCTCTCTCTCTCTCTCTCTCTCTCTCTCTCTCTCTCTCTCTCTCTCTCTCTGCTCATTTGATTAAATGTGTTAGGAAAAGAACAGCGATAGGGGCTGAAGTAGCTTGATTTCCTCTTCCATCATTTTCTAACAAATGTGTTTGAAAAGGCAAAGAGAAAGAAAGGTGAATTCTTGCGGCTATACAGCTCTGGCTGCTTGTGCGTTGGAGCACCTCTAAAGCCGAGTCCACACCTGAGCATTTCGCTGCACCGCACGGCGGCGTACCGTACATCATTCGCCAGAATGCGCGTCAATGTGGACGTCGCGCCGCACCGTATGAGCCATACTTGTTCGTCGAAATAAAAAAAAACCTCCGCAAAGCCCACACCGCATGAGAATGCGGGCGAATGCTCATGCGCCGTGTGGTGCGCCGAAATGCTCAGGTGTGGACCCGGCTTAACAAAAGCACATAAGTGAGGACGAGAATGAACCAGTGGCGAGGCGTGCAATGCGGCAATGTTCCTTTTTCCCATTTAAATATTAGAAAGGTGGACATGCCTTAGTTATCGCCGATGACTGAAGCATTTGAATTTTTTGGTGAATTCAAATGGAGAGAATCCAGGCATCGGAATCTTTTTAAAATGACGAAAAGGACGAGGTTGCGAATCGGTGATTTTTTTGCCAGAATATATGATCTATTTGACAGAATAATTTGATTTTTACCAGAAACACTGAAAAAAAAAGCGTGTCCAAAGCAATAAATAAAACAAGTAATAAACGAACAAAAACAAAAAACTTATTTCACAAAAGCTACTTAAACCCTACTTCCTATTACGTATTTATTGTAGCTATTCCTTCAAACTTGTCTTTTTCTGTAGTTCTGTGAACGCGAGTCACTGTAACACAAGTCATTTCATGCATGTCTGAACCATTTCGTAGATAACCTGGATTGAAATCAAATGTCAAAATTCAAGAAATTAGGTTCTTGGGGGGGGGGGGGGGGGGGTGTCCGTGGACTTTTGAGAGTGAAAGCCTGTTTCAAAATGCCGACCAAACCTCGGTCCTCCCCCTGAATTCACGGATTTCACTCTTTCGGAGCCAAGTCATTCAACCAACGCGATTCTTCGGCTCATATTAATTCACATCAAGCAAATTGATAAGTATTCCTACTCCAAACATATATCTTTTTCTTTGCTTAACATATTAATTGAAGGCGCTGAATGAAGGATTCTTCCGGAATGTCAAGTGTAATAACTATACAATGGGGCAGTTGCAAGGGTCTGAAACGTTGTGTTTTTTATGAAGAAAATGAAAGTACTTGATGAGCTGAGAACAAAGATGCCTTCGATTTCTAATTAAGTTCCATTGTTCCGGAGATGATATATTGGCCCAAAATACATTGTTTTAAATGGGAATTCCGCGTACTGACGTCACTACGCACACGATTTTCTAAAACTTTGCACGTGTGTAACTCAAAAACCGGAACACTTAGGAAAAAACCAAAGGCACCATTGTCCTCAGCTCATAAAGTACTATCATTTCCTTTATAAAAAACATAAAATTTCAGATCCTTGCAACTGCCCCATTGCTCTTTTGTTTTTTTTTTTTTTGTTTTTTTTTTGTTGTTTTTTTTTTTTATTTGACGCATTGAAATCATTTGTGACAGATTGAGATAAATCTATATAAACGGGCTTGGTACCAAAAGGGTCAACAAAATAGGTTCAAACACAACCATTTGAAATATAAAATCCCCCCTTTTTTTACAGCGCAAACTGTAGAAGAATAACTTTGATCATACATCATGTCGGCAGAGATCGCGAAATTGGAGCGCGTTGTAACAATCATCGAATTTGTAACAAGTAATATGACGGGTTCGCGACTTTGAAGCTCACAAGCGACGAGAAGGACGCGCGGCTATTTCCCATCGCGCGTCTCTTCGGGATATACATATATATTGGTGAGCCGCGTCACTTAACGCTATATGCAACCCTTTTTTTTCACTCTTCGACATCGCACTTAATACATGACCGTCCGGCGTCACTCGCACACTGGGAGGAACATTACAGATTTAAAGGTAAAATACGATCCTGTTGTCGACACGGGTAACAACGGATTCACATTTAAATCTGCGTAAAAGAATCAATATTCAGGGGGTTTACCGAATCCCCGAGAAATCGATTCTTTTTCACAGGTTCAAAGAGCAAAAAAAGAAGTTGCCAAATAACACGAGCCGCCACTGGTCATGTTAGATTTATAAAGTCACTTAGAATGGAGCTCAATGCCTCCAGAAAAAATTCGCAAGAGTTCCATTTTAGGAAGCTAAATATTTAACCGTTTGCATTCTAGAAAGAAAGGGGGGGGGGTCAATGGTGGCAAAAGTTTACCGATAGCAAAATACACTGCATATTTTCTTGTCCTGAAAATCCTCGCTTCGATCCAGTGGGTGGCGTTTAGAGCGACGGTCGTGGACAATATGTACTGCTAGTAACGTATACCCCCTCCCGCTTTTCGCACTGGTCGAGTTGTATCATGCCTCGCGACAAGGGATGTGGGTTACGGAAGACACGAAGGAATCTCATTTAAATAATGAATTGCCATGTCGTCAATCGACATTTTGAAATTATTTCCATGCAAGTGTGGGGCTTGAGCGCATGTTCAATACATCGAATGACGCGTCGCCAACTTTTTACAGGGAAACAAACATGGCCCGGCAAATGTCCTGCCGTCATTTCTTTCATCCGACTCGGACATCATATCGGCAATTTTTGAGAATTTTTATGGTTTTTGAATCTCACCGCCCCACCCCCTTCTTCTTGACATGACTAATATGTCGAGTTCGGAAAAATTTCGGATCGTCGTCGTTGAAACGAAATAAGTCATGTATTTTTCCCCTTTCTCCCTTTCCTTCCTCCCTTCCTTCCTTCCTTCCTTCCTTCCTTCCTTCCTTCCTTCTCTGAGTCAAAGTTCAAAGTTTAGTTCTTTAACTTTATTCAATCAACGGGATTGCGCGGGTATGTAAATACTTTCCAACTTGTTCATAGTGTCCTGTTATATTTTTATATGTAATGTATACTTACTGGGAATCTGTAATATGTATTTATTGGGGTGTAAAAAGGCCAAAAATGCTGAGGTACCCTTTTACTATAAATGTATTTAACTTCCTTCCTTCCTTCCTTCCTTCCTTCCTTCCTTCCTTCCTTCCTTCCTTCCTTCCTTCCTTCCTTCCTTCCTTCCTTCCTTCCTTCCTTCCTTCCTTCCTTCCTTCCTTCCTTCCTTCCTTCCTTCCTTCCTTCCTTCCTTCCTTCCTTCCTTCCTTCCTTCCTTCCTTCCTTCCTTCCTTCCTTCCTTCCTTCCTTCCTTCCTTCCTTCCTTCCTTCCTTCCTTCCTTCCTTCCTTCCTTCCTTCCTTCCTTCCTTCCTTCCTTCCTTCCTTCCTTCCTTCCTTCCTTCCTTCCTTCCTTCCTTCCTTCCTTCCTTCCTTCCTTCCTTCCTTCCTTCCTTCCTTCCTTCCTTCCTTCCTTCCTTCCTTCCTTCCTTCCTTCCTTCCTTCCTTCCTTCCTTCCTTCCTTCCTTCCTTCCTTCCTTCCTTCCTTCCTTCCTTCCTTCCTTCCTTCCTTCCTTCCCTTCCTTCCTTCCTTCCTTCCTTCCTTCCTTCCTTCCTTCCTTCTTCCTTCCTTCCTTCCTTCCTTCCTTCCTTCCTTCCTTCCTTTCCTTCCTTCCTTCCTTCCTTCCTTCCTCCTTCCTTCCTTCCTTCCTTCCTTCCTTCCTTCCTTCCTTCCTTCTTCCTTCCTTCCTTCCTTCCTTCCTTCCTTCCTTCCTTCCTTCCTTCCTTCCTTCCTTCCTTCCTTCCTTCCTTCCTTCCTTCCTTCCTTCCTTCCTTCCTTCCTTCCTTCCTTCCTTCCTTCCTTCCTTCCTTCCTTCCTTCTTCCTTCCTTCCTTCCTTCCTTCCTTCCTTCTTCATGCCTTTATTCTTCTTCTCCTCCCTCCCCTTCTTCCTTCTACCTTCCTCTTCCCTTCCTTCCTCCTTCCTTCCTTCCTTCCTTCCTTCCTTCCTTCCTTCCTTCCTTCCTTCCTTCCTTCCTCCTTCCTTCCTTCCTTCCTTCCTTCCTTCCTTCCTTCCTTCCTTCCTTCGTTCCTTCCTTCGTTCCTTCCTTCGTTCCTTCCTTCATGTCTTTCTTCTTTCCTCCCATCCACCCTTCTCCCCTTCCGCACCCTTCCGTCCTTTCTTCCTTCCTCCCTTCTACCCTCCATCCTTTCCTTCCTTCCACCCTTCCTTCTCTCTCCTTTTTTTGATGGCTCAGGTTAAAGCTGCATAGGTTTTGACCACATCTGTGTCTTGTATGCGTCGCGTCTTATACCACTATAACTTATACTCAAACGTATGGCCTTGAACCTATAGCATCCCATTCAATCGAAACTCTCATCTGTACCTCTCAAATGGGATAGAACTTTAGTTTTTACAAGTTCACAGGGTTGCGTTTAGACATTTTTGCTAAGTAAAGAGGGGGGGACTTTTCGAAGCATGCATGCACGGAAATTAAAGGCATTTAAAGGCTCTTGAAAGATGTAAGTCCAATTTAAGACACAGACGATGGCGTAAATAAAACCACATCTTCCTGCCTACCATGGCTTTTGAACTCAAATTGCGAACTCGAAATCCATCACTTATGCATTTTTTATCACAGATTCCTGGATTCCTGGATTCCGAAATCAAGATAAACTCAAAATAGCGGACGAAGGCCTTCAGGGTCTTTCACGCAGCACAATTTTTAAGACTAGAGCTCAGCTTCTTTGAAGTAGGTATAACTTTGACCGGATTTCGAAAATTCTCAAAAGACATAACTATAGCAACTCTGTGCTCAGAGAAGGTCAAGTTTAAAAAAGAAAACACCCGCAATCATGCTCCTGAGCAGAACTGTTGGCTTGTGTATATTTTATAGCATTTTACAACTCACCGATGATCCACCGGTTGATCAAAAGATTACACAGTTCAGTTCAGTTCATAACTATAATCTGTAAAATATACTCGATTCTGCAATATTTTCTCAACCGGTGGGATCATTTAATTATTGAAGAAAGATTATGATTGTGAGCATTTTAGTGTGCTATATAGTCATAAATCGATCAGAGCTGTGTAATCTTTCGGTCACAGCCAGTGGAATCATCGATGAACTAAAAAAGAGCCTTTAAATGACATAGAATGCTGATCCGTTCCTGAGAGCTTTTTTTTTTATTAAATCAACGTTTGCTGATTAGCTCTAGTGTTTCAACAATGATTAGAGGAGCAGAGATTATCCCGCTGAAAATGCTTTGTGAAAGCGATTGCGATTGATTTGAAGCGGCATTTCTGTCGCTTCGTTCCGCTCCGTGCTTCAAGCGCCAAGCCACCTTGTGCCCGCCTGTTGGGATTAGTGCGATTATTTTCATCCCTGTGTTTCAAAGAGCTCTTCATCGATTTATTTATAGTGCGTCACTTTTGCTGGAACTACATGATGCTAGCCCCATTCCAAATTCACCGCTTTAATATTTAGGCACACTTTCGAGCTGGCCGTGATCGACTTGTGCATTGTGCATTTTGTGCACTGTGTAGAACCGATGATAATGCGTATCTCAATATAAATATCAAATGAGAAGGAAAAAAGGGAACGAAGACTTTTCTGTAGTTATCACCGTGCTCCTACAGTGACAAAATGTATATAAATGGACCTTTAATTCCTTCAAATTTACTGTTAGAAAGCAAATTCATTAATCTCACTGTTCAAATTCGTAGGTTATGTTATTTTGTTTGGGGTCCGAATACGAGGTTGGTGCATACATGCAAGGGTGGTCACCCGAAATTTCAAGTTAAGTTTTCTCAGCGAGGAGTGATTTTTAGACTTTTTTATTGGTACCATCGTTATTTTCGCAGCATTTTACATGGGAATTGATACTCCATTTGCCTACAGCAAAACCGTGCAAGAGCTCCATTAACCAAAATATTCATTTATTGGGTAATTTTAGACGTTTTTATAATGAAATATCTATAAATTTTTTCGGAGTCAGCAAAAAGTCTGGTTACTGTGGGACTATACCCTTTTTACGTCAGCATTGTCTATCCTAATTTATGCGCTGTTTCGTGTTCGAATTTTGAGAGATCGCACAGCCAAAAGCAATAAGATGTTCGGGTAAAGCGTGAACTGTACATTCGCAAACATACATAGTGTACCCTATGTACCACTAGTCAAGTGTTATTGATAGAGTACTTAACGAGAGAGGTTATACCGTACAGAGTCCGCGTAACATTTAGTAATGAAGGAGTCTGACACGGCCAGCCATTAACTGCGAATGTTGCACGACAAGAGTCAAACAAAGTCATCCATAATTTATTAGCGACAATTTGCAGGGGTCACGACTGAGAGGGCATGAGACCGGTGTATTGCGAGGTTGCATAATGACAACCGAGACGGCGCGGTTTTGATAAAGTCGATGCCATCTTCTCACGCGTCCAATTCGTTCGTCTATTGGCCGTCGCACTATGGTCTGAGATCGTCAGAAAGTGGCCCAAAAATCAGAGAGGGAATTTTTCATTTATTTATCGTTTATAAACTTTTAAGACCAATATGAATCACTGAGAACACTTTAAACAAGTAATTTAAACTCAGAAATGTCACTGAAAAGTTTTAAATTAATTTTAAAAGGTAGAAAATTATGAATTTTGGTGAATTTTTTTTTTTTTCACTAATTGTTGGCCACTATTTATCGATCTCAGACCAAAGTGCGTTGGCCGTTGCCGTTCGGATACAAAACAAAAAGCGCATTTGTCGATCGATCGTTCAATATAATCGCAAGCGCGACAGTTTCGTTTGCAAAGTAGACGACACGGACTCAGAGACTCGACAGCTAGCAAACCGAAAGCGTCTTACTCAACTCGAAACCATAACCGCGTTATACCTACGCCTCTATGTGTTATGACTCGTGCAGTATTTGTTTTGAATTTATAATGAGGATTTGATACCGAATCGTGTTAATTCTAGGTCACCCGTGCTCATCGGTTGTTATGCATGTCTGTTTTGTGTGTCCAAATTTTGGTTTTGGGCGCCCTCGCACAGTCCGACCCCCTCTTTGATCAGTATTAGTAGGATTTGATTAGAGTCCCTATATGTAGAGAGTTAAGACGAGCGAAACCATGGGCGCCGCCATTGGATGCAATTTTGCACATTATTTGTTTACATTCTGAGGGCCGTTGTTGTGTTTTCGTCCTTTGCAAAGATTACAGTGCCGCTAAGTTTCTAACAATGTAATCTTTTACTGCTTTTGTGGATCGACATCTATTTACGCTTTGAAAGATTTTTTTGGGATTTATAGACATTCTTGAGGCGTATCATGATTAAAATTAACAGATTGGTCGAAAATTAACTCCTTATCCGTAAAATACCGTTGGTAAACAACTGCGATTATAAACAAAAGTGCAAAATCGCATCCAATGGCGGCATCCGTAGAGCCTAAAACTCATCGACCAATCAGAAGTTGACTACCCTCTTGTCTTAACCCTCTACATATAGGGGCTCTAGGATTTGATGTGAGTATCCAATAGACAGTGTTGTTTAAACAATCCTGGTGAGCACAAGGGAAGTCTGATGATTTTACGACCCCAAGGTAGTTTTTTTTCTTTCTTTCTAATACATATATATATTATTATTATATTATTTTTAAAAATGATATTCTTAATTATTATTATTTTGGCGAGTAAAATTATTGATTCTTTAAACTAAATTTCGGGACTTCGTGTATGGCATTCAAGGTACTGATATTGCCCACATTCATGCCAATCTTCACGTTTAATGGAAAATGATTGCAGATATTAGCACTATTAGCATACTTTTTGAGCTTTTATTACGGCTTTTAGGTTTATCAAAAACCTAAAATCATCGGCTCATCGGCTTTGGAAATAACCTTTCAGAAGCTGGGGTCAAAATCATATTACTATAAGTATACATATACATTTGAGCTGCCGTTTTAGCGTATAGTTAATAGTATTTTTCAATTCAACGACGATTCCACCGATTGAGAAAAGATTAAACATTTCAGATTAATGTATAACAAAAATGCACGAAAATGCTCTGATCTGTAATCTTTTCTCAATCGGTGGAAACTCCGTGAATTAATTAAAATACCCGCAAGTTTTTTTAAAGTCATCGACGACTCACCAGTTGAGAAAAGATTACAGATGCGAGCATTTTCGTGTTCTACGCAGTCATACACAGAACTGAACTGTGTAATCATTTCTCAACCGGTGGAATCATCGGTGAATTGAAAAATGCGATTAATTATACGCAAAACGGCAGCTCTGATATACATGAACGAGGTCTGTCTCAAAAGAGACTGGTCTTTTGACGTAGCAGATTATCTAAATGGTCGATTTTTTTTCTGGCTTATTTAATATCTGATGATAAGCTATCCTTCTCATTGCAGAATGTCATTGATGGTTGAACGACATTGACTTTAATTTGTACATAAAAATATAGACGTAGCAGAGACAAATAGAGACCCAGCACACCGTATGCTTCCCGTGTTAGAAAAGTGAAGCAAGTTTAGCGGTCACGACAGTTTTGGTCGGGAGTCACCGGCTGCAACGATAAACATTGCCTATTGTTGAGTGGTGAAGTTCAACAAAAGGCTGTGATTGGTTCGCCGTCCCGGAAACGGAAACAGGTTTTGTTTGTCGAATGCAAAACACACGCTCATCAGTCAACAATAGGCAATAGTTGGCTGGTGTTCCGATGAGTTCCGACCAAAATTGAGCCAGAAAAGTGGACACCTGTCGCAAGCTTTGTGCTGGGACTCTATTTGTCTCTGAGACGTAGGTAATCATTTTGCGATTTGGCATGGTCATGGGCGGTTTGCTCCTTTTTCTGTTCTTTCTTTAGGCAAACTTGAATTCTAAACTCTGTTCCAATTTTCCATGTGCATCTACTCGAAAATCAATGCGATTTCCTTGATCTCACGGAAAATCGGAACAGAGCTTACGGTAATCTTTTTACAACGAAAAACGCAATAAAGACACTAACGGATTTATTCGAGTAAACATGATAAATAGGTTGTTATAGCGACAAGGAATCAGGTGATTTTTTTTTTTTTTTTTTTTTATCCTTCGAAATATATATATATACTTCCATTGAATAAATCGCTTTTCTGACAGCTCAGTTTTGATTGCGCTCAAAATTTCTAGAAACTTGTCACTGATATAACCGCAATATTTTATCGAATAGTCGACTTTTCAAAGCATATTTTCAGCGTTTTCTCAGAAATAATAAGTATGACTAAAACGATTCCAGCTAGACGTGATTCTTTCCTTCCATTGAAGGTAGATGATATGAGAGGAGAAATGCGGACAAACATTGTACGGAGAAAGAGGGAGGGAGGGAAGGGGGAGGGGGGAGGGTGGGAAGAAAAAGAAAAGAGACGAGGAGGATAGGACGTATCATATTCTCTTTTAAAGTGGATATAACAAACATGACATTCGCATGTCTGGATACTGGTTTTTAAAGAGTACTCATATCCGAAAGGAAGAGGCTTCAATCGGATAAATTCTCAATAAAATACGGCTCGAGCTCACGTCATCAGTTCATTTACATCCGAGTATTGGCAGGCGCACGAGATTTAAATCGTTTACTGAACAATCGGTGAAATACTACCGCGATTCTTGCTGCTTGCACTTTGTAAAATATGTTCTTCCGTGGATGTGGGAATATAAGGGACGGTTGTTGCAGGGACAGGGGACAGCGACCAAGGGGACAGGGGGGCAAGGGCTCCGATGGTGTTTAATGCTGAGTGCGGCGCCGGCGCGCGGCGCAAAAGGGAGAGATGATGAATGATGCGAACTCGGGATAGTATATTTACGGCATCGGTGATTGGTGGTCGGCGAAATCACCGTAGAGTCGATATATGTGATCATGATCGTCATTACCATCATCATTATCGCTGTCATCTTCGCACTTGATGCGTCGCGCATCGACGTCAATATCCTCGCACTTTTATTCGCAGTCTCAGATAGTCAGATTCCACGCAGATCATCTCATGCACCAAGCTCCCCTCCCCTCCACCACTTTCGTGGGTCGATCCGCATTCGCTGCTACAGGATTGCCATTTGCTATTTTTCCTATTTTCTTTTCCATAAATTTAACCCTTTACTGCATGATTTTTTTTTTCAATAAAATAATTTTTTTCTTTTCAGTACAATTTTGATCCTTGAGACAGGGAAAAATAGTGAAAAAATTCTTTCCATCATATTTCAATGGTAAAGAGCCTGAATATTAATTGTTCCAAATATGGCCTTACCCGCATTTAGGTATCCATGCAACTGAAAATAAAGTTTTCAGGCTAAAAAAAAAAAAAAATTAAAGTAGTAAAAAATAAGTTAGTAAGTTTCAATAGTTGTTTTTTTTGTATATGGTACCCCTGCAGTATTCCCAAACATAACAATGGAAATCGGAAAATCTCGATCAGATTTTCAGTAAGCTATTTTCAACCACTCTGCACGTTCTCTATCCTGTTCTGCGCGCTCTAGGACAAAATCGACAATTCTTACTCGTTTAGTATCTGTTCCACATGTGACCCACCATGCAGCGACAGTACAACTCAAGTCCCCTACTTTTAGATAAGGCTTCAAAGTAATTGTTCCAGATCTGGGCTCATCTGCAGTTAAGGGTTAAAGCAGTTCTAATGGTGTTCCAAAAGTTCGCAATGGTGGGTTAACCCTTTCGCTGTATAGTCCCTTATATAGGTCGTTTGTTAACGTGGATTCTCATTAAATTTCTAAAAAAGAAATGACATGCACATGAAATTATATGAGAAAATTTCCTTCGGTCCACTAATGAAGGTCTGAGATTTGTGAAACTACGTTTTGATAATGCAGCAATGAAAGGGTTAAAGAAAAACGACGATGTGTCAAACACCACTTATCTTTTTTTCTTCGTCATTATTATTATTATTGATGTTTTTCTTTATTAGCCCCCCCTTTCCTCTTCAACTAATCAACCTCTTGACTTCAGCCATGGATGCCCGGAGAATAATTTTCCGGGTGGGGGGGGGGGGGGGGGGGCGGATTATTGAACCACAATGCGAGATCTAGGGAACACTATATCTAATGACAGGAAGGTCTGAGGAGGGAGGAGGGGCTTCGTCAACCCCCTTACCCCAAAAAAAGAGAATAAATCATGATTTTCCTCGCCAAATGGTACACTTTTGAGCTATAGCAGGTGTATCAATCAATCAATAATAATAATTTCGACTTGTTTGATATTATGAATAAAGTGACGACAGGTGATAATGATAGTAAGAAAAACGCTTACTACAACTACGAGTAACTTGCAGAAATTGACTCTGCGCCTGCAGGCGTCCATATGACTTGATTCTTTCCTTACCCAATATGAAACATTGAAACGTGGCTGATCCGTTGATATATCACAAAGACGTAGCGTCAATTTTGGCCGAAACTCTTAACGCTTTCTTCCTCCTCTCCCCCCCCTCCCCCCTCTCCCCTCCTCCTCTTCCATCGAAAATGGGATAGGCGAAATTATACCGGTCAGCCTCAGTTTGTATACTACAAGCCTGAATGCGTGTTTTGATTTTCGACGAAACTTCGTTTTATAAAATTCATTTCATAATGAGAGTTGACACCGCACCGATGCCTTTTGGAAAGCTCCATCATCATTTCTAAGTGCCCCATGTCATAAGTAATATATCTAAATGTCAAATGTAAAAGTCCCTCCACACGCTTCATAAGATTTTTCCCAGCCCCCCCCCCCTTCTCGACATTCAAAAGTATTTATGTTATCAGATTCTAAAAACCGTAATATCAAGACAGCATTTTGTCATTTGGATGTTGATTTTGAGACTTATGAAAGCTTTTTAGAACAAATTTTGACTCAGAAAATAATTTTTCTGTCAGAATTCTAGAAAATGGGATAAAACTGAATTTTAAATGTCAATACATCAAATACAAAAACCGTCATCGACCTTTGGTTTGCGCCAAAATTCTTAAAATTTGACGTTCCTTTTCAGTTATTTAATAAAAACATAGATAGGAGTCACCATAGTTAAAAATTTGGAGTTGTGAGGGTGGGGGGGGGGGGGCTTCGACCCCCTCTCCAGAAGGGAGAGGTGTAGGCGTTTCGATCCTTGCGAAAAGTTAGCCCTCCCATATGATGGAGAATGGCGCAAATCGCATCTTTTTACCTGCGAAGAAAACAAATTGTGAGGGTGGGTGGTTACTTTACGCCGATCCTGTACGTAGAGAATCAAGGCGTGTGAATCATGGCCAAGCGCCTCCGTTGGATGCAATTCTACACATTTGTTTACATATGCTGAGTACCGTTGGCATTGGTCCTAGGAAAAGATTACACTGTCGTAGAATTTCTGGAGACGGTGTAATCTTCCCCTACATATGCTGATCAACATCTATCGACGCTTTTAACCCTTTAAGGCCAAGCCCGAGTATACTCGTTTTGTTCCTCTGGTCTATTTCACACCGTTTCAGTCTCCATTCCAGATATCCGCGATTATCAATGAAAACACTTACAAGATAAGAGTTCTTCAGGTGCCTTCAATGTATGGTATAGGCAATTCCAACTCCTCCGAGTACGAACAATTAACTACCTTCCCTATACAGACGGAAGAGTGGCTTCGTTTTGAACTAACCTGGCCCTAAGAGGTTAACCCTTGAGATCTCACTCTATTTGACTAACATTCGATAACGGGGGGGGGGGGGGTCATTAGTACCCCACAAACAGTTTTTTATCGATGAGGCTTGGTTACTGTAATATTTTAATTTTAATTTTTTTTTTTTTTTTTTTTTTTTTTTTTTTTTTTTTTTTTTTTTTTTTTTTTTGGTAACTAAGTATTTTAAGTAATTGAGTCCTTAATAAATTCCACCAGCGGGCCGATCTTTGAAATCATTAGACAAGGCTGGTAGACTGGACAAATGAAGCGCTGCTATTGGTCTCTTTAGAGCGTTAATCGAAAAGAAGAGTTCTTTAATCAAATATCCCTCCACTACATTCGATAAGCTATCGGGGTGTTTCAATCGGACGATAGCTTATCGAATGTAACGGAGGGATACTTGGTTAAAAATCTCTTCTTTTCGATTAACGCTTTAAAGGGACCAATAGCAGCGCTTCATTTATCCAGTCTACCGGCCTTATCTAACGATTTCAAAGATCGGCCACCAGGAACTCTAAATCAAATTATTTCCTAAAAAAAATCCTTTGAACAAAATTTCAGACAGATCGGCAACTCTGGTATACACCATGAAAAAGCTGCTCTGCATGACGTCTACGATATACTCAGATCGTATAATCTTCCCGCGCCCGACGCGACGCGGCCGATCCGTACCGTCCTCCGTCGTTCAACGCGACGCGCGCCGACTCAGCAAAACCACCTTGCCGCGGAATATAAGGCTGTATCGGCGCGGCGGCATTCGGCGGCGTCATTTACATATGCATAATGAAAGTTGACCTTCGTGATTGGCGGATCTTGGAGATCGATATTCAGCAAGCGCCGAAATCTGCAAGTTCCGACACCGTTCCACCCCGCTCCTTCGGGTCTTCTTCATTCAATGGACCGGACCTGATGTTCGTTATACCAGATTATTTAACGGAATAACTTCCGTCGTGTGCCACCCCACATTGGAACGAGCCAATGGAAGAAGCTGGACATGTCGTGGTGACTTTAAACGAGTATATCTTTGTTAATACGCAACGTAGAAATTTGGAAGTGGTTTTATTAGTTGTATTGTAAAATTTCCTACTAGAACCACCCTTCATAGTTTGTTTTTAGACTGTAAAAACTATCAAGTTTGCATTTTTAGTCATATATGTCATGCTCGACCCCTCCCATTGACTCGCTCCACTGTGCGCCAGGGCTGCCGTTTTGCGTATAATAATGCTATTTTTTTCAATTCACCGATGATTCCACCGGTTGAGAAAAGATTACACAGTTCAGTTCAGTGCATGACTATAATAAACTAAAATACTCGCATCTGTAATTTTTTCTCAACCGGTGGAGTCGTCGATGACTTTAAAAAGCTTGCGGATATTTTAATTGATCAACGGAGTTTCCACCTGTAAAGCCACAGGGCTGCAACTTCAAAACAGCAAAAATCTCACAAACACTTTCGAGGCTGAGTGTGGCTCTCGCCGTTTTTACTGTCAAACAACGAGTAAAAAGTCGGAGAGTGCGCTATAGGAAAAAAGTTCCTTGATGCAAAGAGTTTCAGATAAATTGTCACTCTAGCCGTCCTTCCATTCACAATTATGGATGAGTCTAGACCTCTCGTAAACTTACGAATGCCCGTATCTTGGCGTAAAACACGCAAGCTCCCATAAAAAAAAATAAAAAAATGACGTCGAATTCGTAAAAGTTGAAGTTATAGGTTGCCCCGCTCCAATAAACGCCGTAAACCCCAGAGACGATTGGAAAGGTGCGGTGTATACGAAACGGCTGTAGAAGCAGGCTGATTCGCCGCTTTTTCAGACGAGACAAGACGAGATACGGGCATTTAAAAGGCGCCACGTGACCATGTAAACAAGACTCGGAGTCATTCGGTCCGAAACGAACGACTTGAACGATTCTAAATCTCTCATGTGACGCCGTTCAAACCAATCGGATTAATCGATTCCCGCTATTTCATCCAGAGCTGCCGATTTGCGTAGATTTAATGACATTTTGAAATTCACCGAAGATTCCACCGGTTGAGAAAAGATTACAGAGTTTAGTTCAGAGTATGTCTGTAATGCACGAAAATACTAGCGTCTTTTATCTTTTCTCAACCGGTATATTTAAATTAATTAACGGCGTTTCCACCTAATGAGAAAAGATTGCCAATCAGAGTATTTTCGTGCGTTACAGTCATACTCTGAACTAAACTCTGTAATCTTTTCTCAACCGGTGGAATCTTCGGTGAATTTCAAAATGTCATTAAATCTACGCAAATCGGCAGCTCTGATCTCATCTCGTCTCGTAAAAAAGAGCGGAACCAGCCTGCGCCATCAAGAGCCCGATCAAAGTGTTAGAACTCGGTCTGTAGTTCAACCAATGAGCACCTATCATCCTTTCGAGAACAACCTTTCTTTTCAACCTTTCAACCTTTCTTTTGACTTGAGAGTCCTCGATGCCGTTAGGTGATTCAAGGTTGAGGTAGTTCAAGTCAAATCCGACTTTTCGCCAACTTGATCCCGAGGCTCACTTTAATACCTCTTGGACTAAAAAAGACAACAATAAGTCGGCCAATGGGTCTGTTGCAAACTTTTGCTACAGCTCTATATAGAGTGTTCAATCGCATGTAAAATCGCGTGAAAAGTCCATTGGTGGCATCAGAAAGTAATAAAATGCAGTATAAAACTCACGAGAGATGTTTAATGAAATCCAAGATGGCTGTAAAATATCGAGTAACCTGTATGCATGCACCACGAACATCCAAGGATAACCAACCTCACAATATCGATCACACCCAATCACAACGTATAAATAAACACATATAACCTCTGAAGCTGTGAGGTTGTCAACGTTGGCAATCCTTGGATGTTAAAGGTGCATGCATACAGATTGCTCGATATTTTACCGCCATCTTGGATTTCATTAAACGTCTCTTGTGAGTTTATTATCGCATTTCATGACTTTCTGTTGCAACCAATGGACTTTTCGGGAGATTTTACTTGCGGTGATACACTCTTTGTCGTTGTAGCAAAAGTTTGCAAAAAACCCATTGATTTATGAATTCGTTTTCATTTTCTTTCGATTTTCTTTGATTAAAATCCAAAGGTCAATAAAGTATCAGGCAAGTATTGATTTGATTTGATTTGACGGAATGAAAATTGAAAATTCGCCAAATATCATCGGTCTTGGTGCGTGTACACTTCTACTCTTCTCTAGTCATATACCATATTTTGTCCACAGCTTACAGTCGAGCGTGATTATGCGCTGCTTACGATTCTGTGTAATAAAATGAAGAGAGAAGATAAGAAGAATTTTCTTTTCGGCATTTCGTTTATACATGTATTGAGTACCGAGTTCTACTTCTTTCGAGCATCCGCCACGCGACGCCCACCCAGCACCCCTCAGCATCCCCCAGCACCCCCAGCACCTCCAGCATCCTAAGGCGCGGCACCCCCCCCCCCGACCCCTCTCTGCACTCCTCATATTCAGAATCCTAATTCGTTGACTTTGCACCGCGTGCTCGTGGTTTGTTTCTCTATGCGCTTGTATTACTATCGCGATACGCTAACGAATGATTGAAAGTATATGAGAGAACGAGTTGAGAGGAAGGTGGGGAGGGAGTTAAGGAGGGAGGGAAGGAGGGAGGAAGGGAGGGAGGGAGGGAGGGAGGGAGGGAGAAAAGGGCCCCCGCCTCGAGTGAAGCAGTATAGGTACTTCATTTTCTCGGAGAACATTATCTATAGTAAACAGATGTCTCTCGGTGTGGGGGGTTCAAACATCATTTTATCTCTATAGACTCCGTGGAAATCATTTTTCATATTACTTTTCCTCGTCAATACTCCATGCACTCAATCTTTTCCGAGGTGCGCGTGCGCACTTATACTCAGTGGCGTAGCGTGCAGTTTTGCAACGTTGTATTTTTCCCATTTAAACCCATGCACTATAAAGGTCGAATGCGACGGTGTTCACTGAACACCCGATAGTTCGATCTTTTTCATGAGTTTAAATGGAGAAACTGCAACGTTGCTAAATTGCAAGCTACGCCACTGCTTTATACTGCTGTTAGACAAACTACAAAAACCACAACCTCAAACTTACTGCTAAACTCATTGCATTTGTCTGTGATTGCGGAGTTAATTCTAACAAAAAGGACACGGCAGGATCCGCCATGCACATTGCGCAGACGCACTGTATGTTGGCTGTCTATACACTGTCATATTGTATCACTTTAAAGGTGAATAATCCACGGTGACATGGGATTTTTCACTGACGCCGAAAACTGTCATAGACATTGCATCATAATAACGTCTATAAAGCTACTATGAAGGAATGAATATTTCTGTTGAGGGCGTTTCTTTCAGTTTGTTCTGCAATTACGGACCGTGAGTTTAATGACTTGTTGAAATGAAACATCTTTTTAAAAGTCAAAACATGCGGAATGACCTGTCAGGATGACCATAGTCATTCCGTCATGGCAGGATGACCTTTTGACTCAAAAGCGTGCGATTTCAATGTACTGTCATTACTACGGCTTGTATTAGTTGAACTTGCTTAGGGAAAAAAAAAAAAAAAAAAAAAAAAAAAAAAAAAAAAAAAAAATTGACTGATATATTCATACATTAGGGTTCTTTTTAAATGTTTTGATGATATGCCATTTCTGTGACGGTAATTTTCAACGCATGTTACGACCAAGTTCTGTTACTATAGAGGTACTCTTAAACTTGTGCAATTCCGTCAGCTGACAAACAATACATGCTATAAAGTAAATAAAAGTAAGCATGTTTTTGATTAGAAGACTAAAATGTGTCATCTGCACTCGTTAAAAGAATTTAGAATTATTATTTTATTATTATTATTATTATTATGACTTCGATTGCTCAAATCTTCTTATTCAGTAAACGTTGAGAGAGAGGAATATTTTTGTATCTCCTATCTCTCTTTCTCCATCTCCTACTTTGTTTCATCAACGTTCATTGAACAATAGTGCTGGCGAAGGCGGCAGAGTGGCAGAGTGGATAAATGAAAAGTCCCCGAAGAGAAATTATGATATTTTTGAACGAAAATTCTGGTCGAAAAGGCTAGAATTTTTCCATTCTAGAAATAAATCGTCAGTTGTTGTTTTTTGTTTTTTGTTTTTTTTTTATCTTAAGAAATTCTTGTCGATAGTTTTCTTTTTGAAATAATGCAAAAAACAGGAATTCTTGCCATTTCAACAACAATTTTTGATGATTTTATGTAGAATTTCTGGCGTTATAAAATTCTTGCTTTTTGACCAGAATTCATATTCAGTAATAACAAAATTTATTTTCGGTGACTATCATATAATTTGCACTACCTCATTATGTTTCCGCCAGGACTTTTTCTTGGTGTATACTGCGTCACTCCACTTGCAGAGGTGAACCTCACCTCGCCCCCTCACCCCCTCACCCCCTCAACCCCTCCTCACCCTCCTCAAATTCATGAGGACTTCGCGGAGTCTGCATGCTGTTTTGAAACTCATGAGATTTACTGCGGAATGTGAAGGCAGGAATTTCGGGTTCTATAGCAACAGAAGGATTGCGTTCCCTCTATTTTAGCGTACAACTTGGCAGCGCCGCCTGCACGAAATTCCACGGAACTTTTTTTATGTGACCGCGCATATGCCCTGAGGACCAACCCTGCGCCTGCCGGGTTTCAACTACGGACTATTTTTTCCTCCTACTTTTTTTTCAATATTTGTCTTCAAAGTTCCTCGGTTTTCAAGTCGAGTCGATTTCCAATATAATTCATCGTTTAATCCGCCTTGGAATAAACTTTAACCATTTATACTGTCGAGCAACGCGGGCTAGTTTGAACTCGCGGGAATCCTCATTGAGCAAGACTAAAATAGTCGACCGAACAAGCAATGAACCGATTAATGGGCCACATAATGTATGTGCCATGCTGATGCCGCGTGCGGAGCTGCGCGCCGCGCGCCACGCCTCGGCTGGTGCCGCTTTACAACGAGTCTGTTAGTCCTGGTGAAATGGTGATATAACACTGTAACAATGATATAACACTCAATAGTATTTCTATACCTCGCTTCACCCGTCACCCCACGTCCCCCCCATCACATCCCGTCCCCCCATCGCACCACCCTCTCCTAACCACCCGCCCCTTCTTCGCCACCCCCACCTAACCCCCTTCTCACTCAGTTTACAATATTCAGTTGTGAATGACCAATACCCGGTACTATTTACTCACACCGCACGATCCGATCGCTCCTTTTGGCCAAGTGCGAGGTAGGCCGAGGTATGATCGTAAGTCTGACTTGCGACATTGTTGCCAGAAAGTGCAATTAAATCTTCACTCTATACACACATCTAAAATCCCTATATGTAGGATTAGGCTGACTGGGCTGAAGCCTAGGACGCAGGATTCAAGCCTAGAGTCCCAATATGCAGGACCACTGACCAGATTAACCATTAGGCTGACTAGGCTAAAGCCCAAGACGCAAGATTCAAGCCTAGAGTCCCAATATGCAGGACCACTGACCAGATTAACCATTAGGCTGACTAGGCTAAAGCTCAAGACGCAAGATTCAAGCCTAGAGTCCCAATATGCAGGACCAGATTAACCATTAGGTTGACTAGGCTAAAGCTTAGGACGCAAGATTCAAGCCTAGAGTCCCAATATGCAGGACCACTGACCAGATTAACCATTAGGCTGACTAGGCTAAAGCCCAAGACGCAAGATTCAAGCCTAGAGTCCTAATATGCAGGACCAGATTAACCATTAGGTTGACTAGGCTAAAGCTTAGGACGCAAGATTCAAGCCTAGAGTCCCAATATGCAGGACCATATTAACCATTAGCCTGACTAGGCTATAAAGCTTATGACGCAAGATTCAAGCCTAGAGTCCCAATATGCAGGACCAGATTAACCACTAGGCTGACTAGGCTAAAGCTTAGGACGCAAGATTCAAGCCTAGAGTCCCAATATGCAAGACCAGATTAACCACTAGGCTGACTAGGCGAAAGCCCGAGACGCAAGATTCAAGCCTAGAGTCCCAATATGCAAAATAGATTAACCATTAGGCTGACTAGGCTAAAGCCCAAGACGCAAGATTCAAGCCTAGAGTCCCAATATGCAAAATAGATTAACCATTAGGCTGACTAGGCTATAAAGCCTAGGACGCAGAATTCACACCTATATAGTCCCTATATGCAGGACCAGATTAACCATTAGGCTGACTAGGCTAAAGCCTAGGACGCAAGATGCTTGCCTAGAGTCCTTACACGCAGGACCATAGCAACCATTAATCTGTCAAGGCAAAGCCTAGGATGCAAGATTCATGCCTAGAGTCCTTACATGCAGGACCAAGATTAACCATATTAAGCTGACTATGCTGAACCCTAGGACGCAAGATTTTTAGGGACCCAGAATTTTGAGGAATTGTTATTATTGAAGCGAAAAAACCCCCGCTATTACATTAAAAAGGCCAAGGACAAGCAACAAAAAAAAAATAAAAAAATCACCACCCGTGAGTGCAAGTAAACAGTTTGCCTAGATCGCTATTTAGGTAAGAGTTAATTCGGTTAAGATAAGAGGGTAAACCTCTACAGTTGTTCAACGAGTTTTTTAGGCTCTACGGGCACCGCCGCGCTGCTACGGATGCAATGTCGCTCATTATTTTGTTTACAATCTCACCGGAGATACCGTGGTGTTTCATGGACATAAGAATTGATTTGTTAGTGAAACTATTAAATTTAATAATGATGCACCTCAAGAATGTCTGTAATGCCCTAAAGAATTTTTAAACGCATTAATACGTGCGTCGATTAGCAAAGGCGGCAGTGAAAAGATTATACCGTTGGAAACTCTGTAGTACTGTAAGCTTTTGCATTGGTCTAACAACCCTCAGAATGTAAACAAACGAATGTATGAATCGCATCCATTTTAGGCGCCCATGATGTCACCAACTTGTCTTGACTCTCTACATATAGGGACTCTGCGTCTTTGCACGCCCATTTAAATCAGTGTAAAATAAGTAGAGTTTATGAGCAATCTGGCAACTATGTCGTACTTACGCACGTGCAGTACTTCGTCCTGTGCACTTGTTGTACCTCAGCGTCTCCCCTCCTCCCCCCCAGACACCCTCCTCGACCGCAGATCTCTTTTACCAACAGCCAGCCATGGGGGCGTTACCACAAGGAGGATGAGGTGAGGATAGGGAACATGTGTAAGTACAGATCCTCTTGTACCAATCGGGGGTCGAGAAAACTTTCGAAGGTTCGGAAAAGTAAAACAGAAGCATTAAAGGGAAGGAGAAAAGGGAAGAAAGTTTGTAAGTTTTGGGATGTGTAAGTTTGTGGTAAGTTTTGACCATCGATTATGAAACGCGGTTTTGAGCAGAGCGAATTAATTTAAAGTGGATTTTCAGTGTTTAGTGCTCACTTCTTGCTTCATGAGTATACCACCGTTACCGCTCTATTCATGATTTGACCGCAGTATCCAAAAATTAAGCACTCCACCCAATGGCATCGCGTACAATATGGCAACGCTGCATTACCTGATTTTAAGGATAATATCAAGGAAATATCACTTTTCGCTGGCGCCAAAAAAATGTCATAAAACTTGCATCATAAAAACGTCCAAAGCTACTATAAATTAATGAATATTTCTGTTGAGGGTCAGAAGGTGTTTCTTCCCGCAATTTCTGCAATAACGGAACGTGAGTTTAAATAAATCGTTGAAATTATAAAGCTTTTTAATAGTCAAAACAGACGAAATGATCTAACAGAATGACCAAAGACATTTTCATGCCAGAATCACGTTTTGAACTCCTCAAAAGCAGTGTGATTTCGTTGCATCGTTAAATTGACCGCTATAGTTTTTGTTGAATTTGCTAAAAGTAACACTTTTTACAGAAATATTCTTTCGTTAGGTACCTTTAAACGTTTAAATGATTTAATTTCCATGACAATTATACCGGCATCAGCTAAAAAGCCTGTTATCGTGAAATCATCCTATTGATTCAAGAATCAATTGTTGCTCAAATTGGCGACGCTGTTATCAGCTGTGAATAAACTAAGCCTTATAATTTTTCCTATCTCATTCAAGAGTTGTTATATCGTGAAAGCAAGTTGTAAAAACTCAATGAATTATAGTTCTTTTCTTATATATTTTTCTGATTTCATTATAAGAAAAACAACCCTTATGTAGGCTCATGAAATATATCGATTCGAGGGAGTGCACTCTGCTTCTCCAATAGTTCGACCTTTTTCGAGGCTTAAAATGCACAAAATACAATTTTGCAAAATTACAAGCGACGCGACGCTACTGACTATACCTCCTCTAGGGCTCTTTAACCCGGTCTTACAACAAATTTTTGTTAATAGAAGCTTATAGCAAAAATTTTAAAAGTTTCAATTAATTTCTAACCGAATGCAATGTTCTTTGGAGAGCCATATATCTTTCCTGCTTGTCGGACGCAGATATTTTCAGAGTGTGAACCAGTTTAAAATTGTTAGGTCAAATGGGATAGTTAAGGCGTTAAAACAGAATGATTCGATTATAACAAAGTCATTTTCCGCGGACTAATCCTCAAAGCGAGTTAAGTGTCACTCGTACATGCAGCGGAATAACAAAAAGGGCTTGCGGAGATTTTAAGCTCGCCGCGCAAATTGATGACGCCGTGTGCACTGAACTGCGCCCTTATTCCCTCAGTGATCTCGCGGAGCCCGGCCTGGCCCAGCAATCTCAAGAGATCCGACGCGACATGCGATAAATTTCAAAAGCTCGCGGTAGCTTTTTACAATGTTATCAAGATGCAGCATGAGTCCGCAATCAGCGAAACAAAGTCTCAGCAGTCAGCTTAGCAGTGCCATACGAAATTTCTCTTGTGCGTGGGATTGGATGAGAGACCCGTTCGGCTCAATTAGAAGTGCTAATCGCATATAGCATCTGTACGTTAACTTCGTTTTACATTATGAAGAGGTAGCCATCAAGGCGTGGCCGCGGTGAGATTTTGTAGAGAAGTGGGAATCGAACTTGTGGTTGACATAAATAGAGAGTAGGTGAGAAGGGAATCTCCCCTTATTTATATGTATCAGCCGCGGGTTCTGGAAAATCGTTTCCGTGGAAGTCTCATTTCCTTTCTGCCCTATCATCCCCCAACTCATTGTCAGTGGCAAAGCGTCACTTTTTACCGAGTGCTTGCATACTCTTTATATGAGCCAACAAACACCGAGAGTTGTTGAGAGGTCTTCCTCGCGTGGAAATTATAAAACAAAACAAAAACAAACAAACAAAATGCAGCGTGTTAAAAAACTTAGATCTGCAAATTTAAGCAAGCTCCGTGCAGGAATAAAAAAATATTTAACTTTAAAGACTTATTTTCATGGAAAAATGAGCGGTTATTAAATTATTAAAAAGAACTTGGGGCGGGGCAGACCGAATACAGAGTTAGTTATCTAATTAACCAGTAAGTGTTAAAGACTTAGACTGCACCAATAGCGTTTTAGGGTGAAAATCAGACAATTTCCGTGGGATTTTCCTGGGATCTCGTGGGATAGTTAAGTTTACTCAAGCCAGTACAATTGCGTGAGAAAAATTGTAATTCAGAAATGGCAATTCTTGAGAATTCTTAAGATTAGTTCAAGGTACCTAACGATCAACCTTGAACTCTCTCCTTGACATTATTTGTCTGGAATACACTGCTCTATGCGTTTCCAGAGCGTCTCTGAATTTCAAATTCGTGTCTCAATCTCACTTGACAATGCCTTAAAACTTCCTCGAGAAATCTCAATGTGTCATCGCTCAAGGTGTGTTTCTAAATTACAAATTGCATATAGAGCGGCAGATGGATGACACCTAGGCTTTTTCCAAACCATTATCACCACTAATATATCATCAATATTGCTAGATCGGCAACATCGCGGAAGGAGAGGAGGGTATTAAATGGACGGCGGGTGACGGAGAGGGGGAGGGGGGAGTGGAGCGGAGGGAGCTGTAGGGCGCTTTGAGTATAGAGTCTGTTCGTATAGTCGCGGATTCTGAAACTTGATATCTCTGGCAGGAAATCTTTCTGTGAACTTTTCAACTTAAACGAGTTCCAGCGTGAATAATAGGCCAGGATGAAGTCACTTCTGACTTCACACCGGCATCGCCGCTCGGCCGCGCGGCCACGGAGCTCGGAGTGGCGAGGCGACCCGAACCAAGGAGCCGAAGAATAAAGATGCACTTTATTGGATTGAAAGAACATAAAATAAACGACTGGCTAAAACATAAATTAGTTTCTAACTACTCTGCGGTTACTCGGTTTTGGGGTATTTTGATGATGATGTCGACGGTTGCGATGGAGGAGAGCAAAAAGGCTTTGATGAGAGCCGCGGAAGCATCAAGCATCGGAGATCGCTTGTGAGACGAGAGAGTAAATTAATAAGAGAGGGTATAGTAGAACTGCTGTGTCATCTCAAAACTTGCCTACATTATACATTATACATTTTAGACTCGAAGCTAGAATTTGAATATTACTCATCCTATTTTCCTAATATCTTACTTCCTTTCTTTCACTTGTTAATGTGCATCTGAAGCGCCTTGTTCCGTTTTTGGCAAATCGGCGGCCCGATCTTTAAAATCATTCGATAAGACCGGTAGTCTGACTAAATGGAGGGTTGCCATTGGTTCTTTTAAAGCTTTAATCGAAAAGTATAACCTTTTTCACCAAGTACCCCTCCGCTACATTTGATAATCTCTAAACCTTTTGTTCCAAGTAGCCTTTAGCCTATCAAATTCAACAATCGTTTTAAAATCTTGCCTGGTTTTCACTTTTTTATATCGATGAATACTCTAAAAAAAAAAAATCACAGTAAGTTGTGAATAAAAATTGCTAAAACAATAAACTTTGATCGGTTTAAAGTCTTTGAACTATAGTATTGAATATTTTAAAAGGAGTAGTAACTTTAAAAATAAAAATTGATGAAGATTCTATACTTCTTCCTACTTTGGTCTACCTAAAATATATTGAAAAGAAATTTTTTTTAAAAGATCTTAAAAAAAAATCTATCTAAAAAATCTTAAAATGTGTATTACTACACCCTTTACTATATCGTGGTTCTTTTGAGACACATAGGTAATCTATATTTCCACCTTGTTGACCTCTTGAAAGTTAAAATATAATTTCTTTCCATGCCATCATCCCTCAGGCATATGTATTGTATATCGAGGAAATGTTTAGGGATTTCACCGAAGTCTGAAAGAACATACGGAACACTCTATGATGGGTGCTATTTGATTAGAAAACGTATTTAACCATTTGACCTTGATTTTCTCCCCTATGCTGGATCATGTTAAAGTCGGTATTTTGCAGGGCTCTGGTACGCATCAATTAATGCTAGGATTTTTTTTTACTATTTTTCCCTTAATTCGTTTTGCGTCAAAATCGACTGAAAACTCGTATTTTCGAACGAAAAAAAGGCATGCAGCAAAGGGATTAATTAGACGGCTTTACGCTGGAAAGAAATACTACCAAAAGTATTGCTACATATTAAGGAGAAATTTCATCTAATATTGCATTTCGTGTCATTTTTAAAGGAAAGACACTTTCATTATGTTATCACTATTAAATGATAAAGTATGAAAATCAATGCATTTCATTTATTCTACCTTATGTCAAATTGACATGTAACACGCGCGTCTCGTTAAATGCGCCTGAAATTTGTGTCAGGCAAATTACCGTCTTTTAGCGGCTTGTTAAAAGCCTGAACTTATTAGGCAAAGTACCATATTTTGGAGGCTTCAAAATTGTCTGAACTTGAAGTACAGGCAATTTACATGGCTTGTAAAATGTAAAATGGCCTCCATACCAAGCATTTTACCATCAATTTCTACATTTCCTCCCGGCGTGTAAACATGCCTGAAATCAAGTCAGGCATGGTAGTCAGATGGCTTACAAAGCTCACAAGGGTTATAGTAGAAACGTCAATGATTCCTTCGCAGGTATACCTTGAAACAAGACATTTATTTTGAGAAAAAAAAATGAAAATACATACCGCTCAGGCTCAAATTAGTTCGATAAAAGAATCGATCCAATAATTACTTCAGAATCATCGAGTATCTTGAGTCAATTTATTTTATTAAATTCCTAATCTTTATAATAAAAAGAAAATGGCCGGTCTATAAAGAGGCGAATACCCGGGTGTAACTTGAGGGGGCAACGGGTCATTGAGTAAACTTTCCTAATCGCGAAGCTATTCCGAATTCCGATAACAGGCGAGGATCGAAAATATTCTTATCCGGTTGGCTCCATGGATTCATAAAAGAGGAGAAAGTTATCGATTTCAAGGCAAAGGACACTCCGCGGCAGCAAAGACAGTCCTAAAAGGACGTAAGCCGTGGTAATTTGAACATACAGCAACACACTATGGTCTGGGATCGTCAAAAAGTGGCCAAAAATCAAAAAGTAATTCTTCTCATCAATTTATAATTTATATACTTTCAAGACCAATTTTAATGACTGATAACACTGTTAACAAGTAATAAAAACCTCGAAATGTCACTGGAAAGTTTTAAATTAAGCTTGAAAGGTCGACAATTATTATTTTTGATGACTTGTTTTCATAGATTTCTGAGCATTGCTTTTCAATGTCAGACCATAGAGCAATGGCCGTTTTCAACTCCAATAAATATTTTCCCTCTATAATGACCAGCAAGGTAGCGGAGCGCAGTGGATCGCAATCGAACTGAATTTCCCGGACATAATTTTACGAACAAAAAAAATCAAAGTTTCGTACAATAAAATGGCGAAAAAAAATGAAAATGTGTAAAATAATTCATTTAATTGCTTACATCGAATCAAAAATGAGAAGGTTTTTGCAAGATAATATCAACACTGTAATAAGTTTTTGAAGTGGAAAACAACAACTTTTCATTTCCGGAAAAATCTGTGAATCGATCCAATGTACGTCGGCATGGGGCAATAGGCATGAGCATGAACATCACGTCCATTCGTTACACAATGGGCAAACATTTTTAAAATGACCGTCAACAATTAACAAGTCAAAATCACCTTAATTAAGAAGCGGAACTGATTTCAGGCCCTCTGTGAACATTTTTCAGCTAGAATCAAGCGTCAGAAGAGGTTCAAGTGAGTGAAATTTAGTACTGGAAGCTTTAAAACGATAAATAAAGGCAATTTTAACTATTTGAGTTTTGACCGCGAAATCGGTTTTTTTCTACCCATTGTGTATCGCATCGACGCGTTGGTCCGCGTTATAGCGCCGTCCTAACAGTGACTGCGCATCCCGCCTTACAGATACACATGTTGAAAAAGGCTTATGAACAACAGCTTTTATCACCTCTCATCCGTCCCCTATTTCACTTATTCAATACAACTAATAAGGTATTAAAATAAATAATAGATTACAGTGAGGGGCTTTGAAAGCTCAATCCCCCCCACTATTTTGGAAAAGGGATTAAAATAAGTGAGAAGAAAGGAGGGGAAAAGGGGAAAAAAGGAGGGACATAAAAGAGAAAGAAAAAAATCAAAGAAAAGAGAAAATCAAAGAAAACGGAACGAAAGGAAAGGAAGTAAAAAGGAATTGAAGGTAAAAGAGCAAAACAAAACAAAATATATTTATAAGTTCCCTCTTCCTACGGTTTTCTGAACCACTCATCATTCAGACAGCAAAAACAAAAAAACCAAACAAAAAGTAATCGATTTTTGACCTTCCGAGCCCCTCCCCCACTTTTTGACCCACGGACCGCCACTGATGGAATGATTAATACGTGAACGGTTGGTTCAAGTCGCGGTGCATACATTCTTTGAACCTCAAACAGGAGCTCGATCATTTCATAGGTTTTGAAATAAAACCGTTCCATTTAAATAATGACCTAAAAAAAATTAAAAAAGAATAAAAACTAATTAGATACGTACATTACGTAATCATTAACACGTCTTGACTGAAAGAGAAAAAGAGAAAAAAAAACCTGATTTACATAACGAGTAATTTTCAACTCTAGGGGTTTAAATTGTTCGCTTGCTCAACACATACAGCTCAAATTGTCATCAGATAAAAACCTGTCAGCAAAAGTTCCGTTTAAGATGAACGATTTTAGCAAGTAGGGCAATGGGGCATATGTATGAGAAGGATTTGCTTCGCTGGAAAATTCGATACCATGCATTGTAAGTTAATGTACGTAATGACTCTTTCGTTTGAATGTTTGTACCCTATTTTGTATACATGATACTCTATTTGCGCGTATGTGAAAGAAAAAAGGCGAGAAAAGTTCAACAGAAGACGAAGTATATTTTGTCCACTTAAGTATTTAAATACTTATTTCCATACGCAACTAAATTACTACACGCACAGTGGCGCATGGCGCGTCGCGTGCAATCTGGCATCGCTGCATCTTGTCTATTTGAACTCATGTTAAATGTCGATACGAGGGAGTTCACTCTGGCTCACACTCAGAAAAATGGATTTTTGATAAGGGTTTAAATGGACGACCACGTTGCCGAATTTCACGCGACGCGCCTCTGATTATACACAGGCACGCACCAGTAATTTGTACGCTGGGTGAGGAACAAAATTAGAAAGAATAATAATTCATAAGGTGCTCACGCTATACGCGACAGCACCTAAAAAGAGAATAGTCATGTTCTTGTTGTTGTTTCTTGCACGCATCCTTATTCACTTGCTCTGTCCATCAGTGCGCTTTGTATGTTTTGGGGTAAAACTTCCGAGACTAAAAGTCCTAGGATCTACAACATAATTGAACCTAGGGTTGAGTAGACCCTTTCAAAAAATCATCTGATTTTAGTGCGTTATCATTAAATTATTTTCAACCTCTAAACATATCTCAGATAGTAAATTATCGAAACCTAGATTTTGCAGACATGCCGTTGCGACGGTAAACTGGCTACTAGGTGGGAAACTGCTGAACCTTTTATTGAATATTTTCGTATTTCGTCCGATTTTTTCTTCTTGTTGTTTAGTAAACTCTGCTACAGTGGTATAAAAATCGATATTTCTCTAACTCCTTTAGTCGAAATGAACTTAGACTAGCGATTTTGCCGATAAGATGACAAACTCTGGATCTTTAAATTTCAATAAATTTCAACCACAACATGACAAGGAATTTACCTATATTCAAAGGAAAACTTCCCACGTTCTGAAATCGGCAGTGGCGGCTCGTGCATTACTAAGAGCAACGATGCATTCCCTCCATTTAAACCAATATAAAATAATCCATTCTTTGGCGAGACACTATGTCTCGTTTAGGATCGATATTTTTGTTTAAGTGGAAATGACGAAGAAGCATCGTTGCCACATTACACGAGCCGCTATTGGAAATCGACTTTATATAGTCAAAGTGAAACAAAGACCTCATACCTCAACGAGATGTAATGCTGTTTCTTTCCTCTTCACGGAAAAAAAAACTGGTGCATAGACTTCACCAGAGTAAGATAAACTGTTCCAACCGATTAACCTAATTTACCACATGTTACTTTGCATTCACCATACTGTGGTGACATTTACCATACTCTCTGGCAGGCAGAAAAATCAGCTATGCGTGGCATTGCGTATGGTAAATTGTACTAGTCTTTTTTTCCGTATACCAGATGTTTCTCTGATTAAGATATTGGTTCATAGGCTAAACATTTTGAACATTACCTCGCGTAATCGAACATTCTAGGCATACCGGCCACTCAAAATTGAAAGTATTCTCATAATTGAGTCAAAATACATAACTTGAACAAAGTTTGCTAATATGCTGCCAATTAAAAGAATGGTAATTAGGTAAGCGTACCGTAGCGTGATTTGTGACCTACACTCACCACGATGCACTATGGTCTGAGATCGTCAAAAAGTGGCAAAAAACTATTGAAAAAAAAAATCATAAGAATCATTGTTTCCGACCCTTTAATCTTAATTTAAAACTTTCTAGTGAAATTTCTTAGTTTAGGTTACTTATCAATAAGGTTCTTTGTATGATTAAAATTGATAATGGAAGTTTATAAATAATAAATTGGTGGTTAATTTACTTTCTTATTTTTGGCCACTTTTTGACGTTTTCAGACCATAGTGCGATAGAAGCAGCTGCCGTGTTTTCTTAATCCATCATACTTATCTCTTGAGTTCTTAATTGTTTCCATCTTGTGAAGTTTCATCAGCTCATCATGAACGGTGAATGCGAGATTAACTTCCTCTAGAACTACCGACTACCTGTAGTACAGGTGCCTGAGCATGATATTGATGGGCACTGAGCGAACTTTCCCGCAGAACGTGAACTTTGAAACAATGTTTTGATCTCTAAAATTATCTTACTGGTAAAATATTGCGAAATCAAGTATTATTACTTTGGACGTACTTTGGACGTGTAGTTTGGGTGTCAACAAACAAGAGGGGTAAAAAAGTAAAAACGGAAAAAGAAAAGTAAAAAGTAAAAGGAAATGAAACTGCGAATGTAAAACAGGAAAAAACAGAAAAAGATTCAAAATGGAAACAAACATTTTTACCGTCTCGTATGGCAACAGAATGTAAGTTAACCCTTTAATTCAGACCTGGATGCCATTCCAATGGACATTGGAATAACATGTAATCTTATGGAAAACATGAAAATACAATATGCACATCAATTCAGGTATATGAGGAAACAGCGCTAAGATCAATCATGTTGACCAAATATCCGTTTCTGGACAAAAAGAATTTCAGGTCTGAGCGAACTGTCCAATAGACTGTTTTAGTAAACGATGTATCGTATCGATTGGCGTCCGAGAACCTCCGCAGCTCCGGTTCAAAACAATCTGGTTCAATTTAATTTGCTCATTTTTGAAGGGATATTTTTGCTGTAAACCGAGAAATTAATGTGGATTTTTTGAGATTATGAAGTCTAGATCCTCGAAATTGCTTAATAATGCCTGGTTCCACGACCAAAATTTCCGTAATCAACAAGACATGACGGGTTGAACGATGCACCCAAATGTCACTCTTGTTGCAGTGTAATTGGTGATTGATTATAACCTCCAAATGCATAGTTTATTCCGCCATATTTTCTTAATGTCGGCAGTTCCAGACATGACAAGATGAATTATGAAGCATTTTTGAGGCACTAGAATTTATAATCTTAAAAAGGTCGAATTAATTTCTTGAATTAACAACCGTTCAAAAATGTGCTTACACGGCAGGGAATTATATAAATTGAATTGAAGTCGATGTACCATTTTGCTGTAACAATCCATTTCTGTCCACCCGTACACTCAGTCATATTTACAAGGCGGATCATACTGTAAAATCCAAGTTCTCGAATGTCTATAAAGAGTAGATATCTACACCAGAAAAACGTATCCAACCGCACTACCGCAGCTCTTTCAATATCTCACGTAATATGCAATTTTTACGAGTGAGTAAGCAGTTATATTTTGTGAATGAAGCCATCATTTGTTGATTCAGAAAGTAGCTGGCATCATTCCCTCGTCTTCAAAGAGCCCTTAATTCTATTTAAACGTGATTGAACTGAATATCAATAGCTTAGTTGAAACTAAGCACTTGGACACTGAAAGTCCCCGCGAGCAGTGGTGTAGCGTGCGATTTGGCAACGTCTCAGTTCGTCCATTTAAACCCATGGAAAAGATCGAAGTGTTGGGTGTTCTGTTAACACCTTCGCATTAGACCTTTTACATGGGTTTAAATGGACTCAATACAACGTTGCCAAATTGCACGTTACGGCCCCGAGAGGGCGAGGTAGGCCTCTATATCTATACGTTCGATCGAAATTTCAATCGATCTGAATGCGGACAATTCTTCATCGTATTTTTTAACATAGAATCAAAATTTGAAAACGTCAACAAAGTTTCGATCTATCGTAGTTTCGATTTTAGTGATGACGTCAAGAATAAAGTGAGATCCAAACAAATTTTCTATCTCGCTCAGTCTTGCCGTGAAGTTGGTCATAATATACATTGGATCCACTTTGTTGAATGCAAATTCATGCTAGTAAACAACCGTCCTCCCAAATTATATTGCACCATTGGATTCCATGCACTCTTACCCTTTCATCGCCAAGTTCAGTAGTCAACTCACCACCGCTGCCTTATACAAATTATGTCACTAGATAAATATTCCTACTCCGGTGTACTTGTTTTGGCCGATCCCATAAATTGAAGGCGCTCGAAGACGCATTCTTTCGGAGTCTCCACTGTCCAACGTTCTTCTTCTTTCAATGCAATGTTTTGAAACCATGCGTGAAACAGAATGGAACAGTGCTGCCGTTTTGCGTATAACTAATCGCATTTTTCAATTTACCGATGGTTCCACCGGTTGAGAAAAGATTACACACTCCAGTTCAGTGCATGCCTGTAATGCACGAAAATACACCTGTAATCTTTTCTCAATCGGTGGATGCACGGCGATTGCACCGATTAAGAAAAGATTACGGATCACAGTATATGTGCAGTACAGTCATACACTGAACTGAACTGTGTAATCTTTTCTCAACCGGTTTCGGTGCATTGAAAAATACCATTGATTATACGCGAAACGGCAGCTCTGAGATAGAAGTAAACGAATGTTCTTGGGCTTGGTATCTATAAAGGGTCATAGAATATTTCCATTCCAAACTTGATTCTTGAAAGATCATACACGATAGGACTGTTGCACACTGCTGTTGCTAAAAGCGATTTAATAATCAATTCTGGTGTAAAACCCTCAAAAATTAACGATGGCAGCACTAAAAATTTCCGAAATTCACTCCTAAACTCAATAAACGCTTTTATTTGCTCGAGCGTAATGGTGGCCGAGGGCAATAACAATGGGAGATTCCTATCTTCATTTCGCCACTCTCTCTATGCTGACAAGGATGATTCACAGAGTAATTAGTCATCAGAGTAGTGATCCACATTCGATGAATGGTTCCGTGACATCTACTGACACCGGCGTCAAATGAAAGTCGTCTCTCATTGGTCACTTCTTGATGGAGTTACAGTATTCTTAGATGTCTCCCATTATTACTGCCCTCAGCCACCATCACGCTCGCGCAAATATAAGCGTTTATTGAGTTAAGAAGTGGATTTCGGAAGTTTTTAGTGCTGTCATCGTTATTTTTGGAGGTCGTTACACCAGAATCGACTAAATCGCTTATAGCAAAAGTGTGCAACAGTCCCATTGAATTTACTATCACAGTTATATCGAACGAAGTTCTGCATGTTATATCCTTGTCTTACTCACGGTCTCTTATGCACTTATCACCGCCATGACATTCAAGAGCACTCAATCATCCCAACCTCTCTTCGGCTCGAAACTAAAAACTTTCTCGAGGTATCGTACCTGCCTGATGTCACGATGCCGATGAGCTCATATCCTAGAATTCTGTGCTCGAACCACGAGCTGTGAGAGATCCAAGGACAAAACACAACACTTCCTTCGATATAACTGTGATTGTAAATTAATGGTTGATGTTTCGAAAATGCTGTTTAAGGTACATATTTTAAATATTTTAAGGTACATGGACTGTATTGGTGCGATAAAATCTACGGAAGCTGCTTGTTTAGTAGCATGAATTTACATTTGAAAATTTGGATCCGATTCCTTTTGCGAAACCAGGTGAGAGTGGATGAGACCAGTGGTGTAGCGTGCAATTTGGCAACGTTGTATTTTTCCAATCAAACCCATGTAAAAATATCGAATGCGAAGGTGTTCACCGAACACCCAATAGTTCGATCTTTTTCATGGGTGCAAATGGGCGAACTGCAACGTTGCCAGATTGCACGCTACGCCACACTAGATAAAACAGGACATTTGTTTGGATCCATTTTTTTTTTTTTTTTAATTTTTAATTTTTACTTGGCGTCACACTAACACTGTCTAATTCTGTAAAAAAAACGTGTTTGCTATTGCTAGACCATTCTTGTATGAATAAGTATTAAGTATACCTATGAAAAAGGTATGCATTTTCAGCGAAGAATTCTCTTCTCCTACTGTATATTTGGTAGAAGACGTCAGAAAATTATAAAATTTGAAGTCTTGTTTTTATATCTCTTTTTTTTATATTTTTTTTCGGTGAAGTTGGAGCATCATATCATTTCATTCTAGGCTTTCAGAGATTTAAACCGATCACTTTGGAACTACGAACTTAAGAAGGAGTGCAAAGTTTGGAAGCCCATAGATACTAGTTTTTGGTTGTTTTTTTCTTTTTTCAGTATTTTCCTAAGAATTAATCAAAAAAGAGTAAATTAAAATCATACGATAAAAATCAGAAGGAAAGCAGACAGCGCGACGCAAATATTGCGCAGGCTCGTGTCGAAGAGCTCTTACATCATTTATATCAAAAACGACCTCTTACTTTACGAGGTATGGCTTAAAAGTGGAAAAAAACCGGCTCCATGTGTAATATATCACTCTGCGCCATAAGGGTATTCCCCTTTTATACATGTTAAGAGGTATTCAAAAAATGTCGCCATTGCAAGGGAAAGAAAGAGATACTTGACTTTTTTTTTTCTTTTTTCTTTCTCTCCGAGTTATGACACAGACTTAGCCGCTCTATGGCGCGGCGCGGCGCGCGGCGTTGCACCGATTCACCCTGACCCTGAACTCAGTGGTCTACTTTCGTTCTCATTTTATCATCTTGTTCAAACAGAGTATCTGTGGCCCCGGGCCTTTCTGTAGAAGCTGATAATCCTTCCGAAAATATATTAATTATTTCAAAACCAACTTGTAAATTTCAATTGCGGTTCAATTAAAATTGTGTTTTTCTCCCGAAAAATATAACTAGGCGGGTGATGACCAATACAGATTACAGATACGCAAGACATTGAAGTCTGTGACAAACATTCTGATGATTTTTCTTACGTAAGTGACATTCTTTTTTCACGCGGATTACAAAAGCATTAAAAAATTAAGGTCTCATTAACTTAACTTTGACCTAAACCTCAAGAATAAAAAAAAACTTTTCTTACTTCCGCGGTTTGCGCCAAAAAGCTCATTTTTTATATCCTTTGCTTTCAGAGGCGCAACCAGGATATCTTCCACTTCCATCCCTGTCATCTTCCCAATGATTGCATGTGTATGAAAAAAATGAATGATAGAATTCGATGTGTCTGTCTTTAGAGTATAATTTCACAAAATTTCAAGAACATCATCAGAGAAATTTTTCAGAAATATCAATTTTTTCCCTATTTTAAGGGTCACCACTAATCCCCCCCTCCAAAAAAATCCTGTAATTCAGTTTAAGGAATAAACACACACAAAATCTGACCTCTAGAACTATCAAAAAAATCACTTCCTTCCAAATTCGGATGCGTGTGGACCAATAAGTTAGAAGAAATGCTATGCCACAGATGAACAGACAAACAGACAGACCTTTTTCATGAATATCGTTTTTAAGCACGGGGGGCGGGGGGTTTGAAAACCCCCAACTTCCAAATCCATGCCAATACTTCATATCCGCGAAAAAGTAACAAAGGTTGAGTTGTATAATTGCTATCTGAGTTCTGAGCTGGAGCAGCAGCTCTTAAAAAGAGCCCCCGAAGAGCTTCTAACTGTTGCAAAAATTAAAACTCTAATGATCTTTAAAATCAATTTCTGACTGTCCAAGTACATCTATGCGTACAGTCAGTTTTAAACGTTAAAATCCTGGGACCAATAAATGTTCGGTACAGACAGTCCGGTCTTTCGGGGACTGTCGGTCCCCTAAAGACGTTGGATGGTGAGCGTTTACGTGTGCTTTTAAATGACGGCATTTGCTCACCAATCATCTGGGTGCAGGACCACATTGGTACCGAACATTTATTGGTCCCTGGTCTCAAAGTATTTTCCGTGAGTTTCTTTTATGCGAGAGACACACATTTTGATTTTGACTGTGGCTCCAGTTCGAAATCCTTCTGTGTATAGCAAAAGTGTGTAACAGAACAGACCCATATTTGAAACAGTTCACAAATACTAACACACTGAGAGAATTCTTTCTTTAATCCAAGGTGTATTTCGTTTTTGTGAAATATTGACTAAGAGGGGATTACTTTAACCCAAGGATAATGTCTGCTCCTTCAAGTAAAAGATTCCTTGTTGTGACAGTGATTCTTCTTCATGCAACAGAACTTTACTTCGCGCAAGGAAAACTGTCACAAGCAAACGTATTTCCTTGTTCTTAAAGAAGCCATTTCTCTCAGTGCACCGTCTCCTTTTTTTACACCATGCGTATTTTGATGAACAGCACATCTATTTTTATTTAATTTTTGCAAGACTCCTGCGCAGAGCAACGTCTACACTGAAAGGCACGGTGACCCAAAGAGTTGGACAACGTTAATCAATTTGAGTTTAATTCGAAGCGAGAGAGGCCGAGAAGATGGCACAATTGCAGAGGGGAGCAACTTTGACACGGTGTAGTAGGAGTTATAAAGTTGAGAGGCGACGTCGAGTGACGATGTGACTATGTGCATTTTAGTTAGTTAGTTAGTTAGTTATAGTTAGTTACATATGTGACTATGTGGCAGTGTGCGAGGAGAAGAGACTTTTTAGACGACAGGCTGTTGAAATCGGGGTGGGAGGGGTTAAAAAATGCAATTAGTGCCCGGGTTAGCGGTCAGTGGTCAGTGGTCGCCAGTTGTTTGCTCTACAACGTGACGAAGAAGTCTCCGTCGACGAACGGCAAGGTACCGGAGCGCGGCGCCGCTGACAGCCGCGTCGAAGTGGAGACAGGACGCCGACGCGACGGGCCGCGGCGCTCTGTGTGTGCTGTGTACGCGGATATCAAAACCTTTGAGCTAGTAACAAGGCGAGATGCTGCCGGTCATCCGTGCAGCCACTGCTCATCGTACAGAAGATCAACGTTTTGAGCTGAGGCCGAACTTTCCCGGAATCACTTCCGTTTATTTTTTGCGGGTTTACAGCAGTATACTCCGTGTCCGCGGACGCCATCGCCACCTTCTTTCTCGGAGGTTTTGGACTTGGCCTGGTGGCTACCGCCACTTATGATACCAACGAGCTATAACTTTAAAGTGGCAGCGGATTAGTCCTCCTTGTGCCACACAGGGTAGCAGTGGCGGATCCAGAAAAGTTTTCTGGGAGGGGGGGAGCACGCCTGTGAAATTTTGAAATTTGAAGCGTTGCTGGAAGCAATTTTGGGCTACTTTCTATAGAAAAAAGGCAAAACTTGAGGCTTCTGGGGGGGGGGGGGGCACGTGCCCTCGTGCCCCCCCCCTCCGTGGATCCGCCACTGCAGGGTAGGTGGAATCTCGGGAAAAGCGGAATTTGGACCGCAGATTCCAAGGTTTTAGGTTAAGTTTTGTAAAGCAGTGTGATTTCGATGTATCAATAACTGTACGGTTTGTTTTTGTGAAATTTCTAAAATAAACACTTTAGACCAAAATACCCATTCGTTTAGTAGCTTTACATGGGTTAGTGATGCAATTTCTATGACAAATATCGGCGTCACCGGAAAGTCCTGCGTTATCGTGGAATTACCCATCATGTATGACCATAAATCTTCACCGACGCATTTCGTTTTAACCATATCCTTATTAAAGATCTTACCGTCAAATAAGATTTTGAATCTGATTTTTTATAGAAAGTAACACCATCATAATAATTTCTAAGATTTATAGGAAAGACCTTCTACCTCATATTTTATGCCCCTCCAATATTTTTCGAAAATATAATCAATTTATCTTCTTATCAATGATGAAGTCGCAGTTAGCTCTAATCAGTAACATTGTCGGCATAATCCAGCATTGATCATAACAGTTGCGGCTCGTGCAATTTGGCAACAGTGTGCTCAGCCATTTAAACCTATGCATAAGAATCGATTTCTTAGGGATGCAATGCAGCTCCTAAATATCGATTATTTTACATTGGTTTAAATGGAAAGGATCTATTTTTGCCAAATTTGGCAATTTTCCTGTTACGAAAAACAAACGCTCTTCCCTTTCCTTTAGTTTCTCCTAAACAAAAATGGACACTGCGCTCGGAAAAAAAACATGATAAGTCACTTACCACGTTGAACTAATTTTCGAACTATTCTCCGTTCTTCGGTTTACAGAAAAATTAGACGAAATAGGAAGTTTTCACTAAAAAGATTGTGGACAGCTGGAGTACGCAATGCATAGGAACTTTCAATAGGTATATGGAAAATTGAGGAAGGTGCGCTTTCCTATACATCCTTTGAACCGTAGGATACAAAGTTACAAATCTTGTTCAACGCATGTCAGGTGACTTAATAGGGATAATGTTCTCGGTGTGCAGTTTTTAAATATGATTGATTGAAGGATGTACTAAAAATGATTAAAGGTTAATTTCTTCCACTCAGAGAAAATTGTTTGACTAAAAATGACCAGATTTTTCATGAGAAGTTCCCGAAAAGAAAGGCAGTTATTTTCAGGCAGTTCTTATGATGATTCTCGTCTTTTGAAGTATAGAATACTGGCGTTTTACATCAGATTATTCTGGTCAAAAATAATGACCAGTCGAATTAGACTTATAAAGTTATAAATACCAGAATTTCCATGGAAACTGACAGAATTTCTTTTTGGGAATTTTTTTTTATAGAATTTTGGCAGTTTCCATGAGAGTTCTGGTCTGTTTACTGCTGAACAGACTAAACAATAAACATACTATTTAGGTAGAACTCTGACCGTAGTTTTTGACCAGAATAATGTGGTAAAAAATTGCCAGCATTCTACATCAAAAGACAAGAATTCTCATGAAAATTGGTAAGAGTTTCGTTTCGAGATTAATTTTCCTAGAAATTTGGCCATTTTTGGAAGGACGTTTTATCTACTCAGTTCACACCTGACAACGCAGCCTGATTCGACTCCTTCTCAACACAAATATGATCGATTGGACGATCATATTGTCCGTGCTTAAATATCAATGAAATGCATACGAGGATAAAAGAGTGCAAGTTGTCTGAATACGGAAGTTTTTTCCCCCTTATGTCTTGTTCTCCGCTGATCATAACTCGACCCCCTGAGTGGCGCTAAGTGGGCAGAAATTTGCAATTCGTTGGCCAAAACTTAGTAGGTTAAACTATCTTAAAATAATCATCATTTTAAGGTAGATTGATTTTAGACTCTCCGTGTGCATTTGCTATAGCTAAAATAGTATAATATAGAAGTGGTTGAAGAATAAAATCGTGTCCTGGAAGCGTTTAAACGATCATTTCAGGCAATTTTAACATTCTGATTTTTGACTGCAAACTCGGTCATTTCAGCTCTATGTGCGGAGTGGCGCCTTACGCCTCTGCTGATGCAATCTCCGCGCGCGCTCTTTCTTCTCAAAGTTGAAACCAGGTCCGATTTTTAAGTTTGACCGAGTTCAACACAGAAACTTTGCGCTCGTCGGAGTTTAAAATCGTCACAGTACATTTTTAAGAAGTAAAAAGAGCCACGGGAATTCTTCACACCCGGTGGAGGCTCGTGAAATGCGATAGATCGATGTCCACTCCATTTAAAATTATAGAAAAGTATCGATCGTCGGGGGTGCAATCGAACCCCCCGAGAAATCAATATTTTTCTATAGTTTTAAATGGAGTGGACATCGATATATCGCATTTCACGAGACACCACTGTTCTCACCTTATCAGGGAATATCGGCAATATCTATACCATGCAGGACTGCCGTTTTTTGGATCTGTGTAGGATTTTTTTTTTCTAAAATTCATCGACGATTCAACCAGATGAAGAAAAGATTACACATTCCAGGCCAGCAGTGCCGACGAAAATACTCTGATCTGTAATTTTTTTGTACACTGATAGAAACACGGTTGTCTTAAACAATATGGTGGAACTTTTGTATTCATCGGTTGAAAAAATATTACAGACAATACTAATTTTGCGCAATACAGTCATATACTGCTAAGCAGGACTGCATAATCTATTTGTCAACCGGTAGACTCATCAGCAATGGCGTACGCAGGGATTAGTCTCTCTCGCTCTTTCCCCGTTTGAGTGTATGCACTAGAAAAGGAAAGAAATAGGGGCTGAAGTCTCGTTCGAGCCCCTGTTTCTGTCCTTTTCTTACACACGTGTTCAAATGGGGAAAGAGAGAGACAGACAAATTCCTGTGTACGCCGCTACTGCTCATCAGTGAATCAAAAGATCCTACTCAAGTTCACCAAAATTGCAGGCTGTCCTGCTTCCAAAATAGGAACTTCACCGCAGTTACCATTTACTAAGAATCGTTTGAGGGATCCTTTAAGACGGCTTAAAGGAGAAGAGGACCGAGGCACAGTGGGTCGAATCATGGAATTTCCCGGACATATTTTCACCGTTAGAAATTAAGATTATGAACAAATTACAGCAAAAAGTGTGTGAAACGGTTTGTTTTAGAACTGAAACTGAGTCAATTAATGCGGTTTCTGCAATTAATTGAATATCAACAATAAAACATTTCAAAGCGAAAAAACAGCGATTTTGAAAGTCTGCATGGATAAATTCATCTTTCGGTCCACTGAGCGAGAGGGAGAAGTAAACGACGAAAACAATAAAAGAACAAAAGCAAGAAAGTTAAAAAGAGGCAAAGTTTCACGGAAATGATTATTGTTATCTGAATCAATCCTTAAGCTGTCGGTCTGAGAACACGATTTCTCACTAACGCGAGAGCCGTACTTAATGAAATGCTTAAAATCAAAGGAATAAAAGTTAAATAAGTTGAAATGTCAAAAATACTGCAGTTAGGGGTGATTCTACGGTGATGGAACTATTTTTGTGGGTAGGAAATTTCGCACTCCAAATGGGCCGAAAAGTAATAAAATTAGCTACTTACCTTAGCAATTTTTGGTAAAAGGAATAAAAAATGCTTTAAGAAAGAACAGAAATTTAAATTGAGTTCTACGATTCATGCAAGTTCTGCGACTTGAAAGAGTATAATGTCGAAAAATGGAAGACAATTATACTAACGAGTAAAATAGAAAAATTTATAATTGAAAAAAAAAAAAAACGGCAATACGAAATCAGGATGAAGTGAAGAAGATTTTAGCTCACTGTGTCTTTGTATACGCTTCTCAGCAGCAAAATATACTCTCAGTGACATGTTTGAAAGAGATTTTTAAGAGGGTCCGAGCGCAAAATAAGATAGTGTAAAAGCAAGTGCTGGCACCTACTTCAAAGGCGATACCTCTGTTCCAACGCATGCTAATGTGCAAGTCAAATTGAAACGAAGAAACCTATCCAATCGAAATAAATTCGGCATTTGGTTTGGTCTTCGATTTAAATAAAACCGGTATTCGGGTTCGGTTCAATTAAAATTTGCAACCTTTGTATTTTCATCTAATCTGAAAAATCAAAACTAAAACAGCTAATGGAACGACAAATTTCTTTCCAGTCTTTTTCGGCAGATTACTCCTCGATTCATTGTTCAAAAAAGTATAAAATGCGAACAAAATCCAATCAAATAGAAGGAATCCAATAGATAACACTAACAGTCAATGCAGGTATGGTATTGAAACAGAGTAAATTTAATATGCAAACTCTAAGTTTGAAACTCAGGTAAATACAAGTTACTCACCTTTTTTTCAGGAATAATCCATATTATATTTCAAAACTCGATCAAATTTGAACAGGGGGTAGAAATAACGCGGATCGATTAATACTCAAAATGAACCGTTAAATCTCTTCAACAACACGGAAATAAAATTGAAACAAATTGACTGTGAAGAAAAACGCACTCAAATCAAAATATCATACAACCATTTAATCAATTTTTTATTTTTAATATCAAAACTAACAAAATAAAAAAAATAAAAAAAAAAAAAAAAAAAAAAAAAAAAATCAAATCTCCGCAACGAGAGGGATAAAAATGAACTCGACAAAAACTCTTATCGGCACTTCAGAAACTTTGACACTGACAATGAGCACAAAAGTGATTTACGCGGTGAAGACAAAAAACAAAAGAACAAAAAGTTAAAAAAAAAAAAAACTGGAGATGATTTAGATGCTGATCATTAGAGGAGACACACACGAAGAAAAAACACGAAATGAAGAAATAAAACAAAAAAACAAAAAACGGATAAATAAGTTGATGATGAATGGAGTCAGGCTGGGAGCGGCTAATCCTCCGAATCGTGAATAAAAGAGAATGAAATAATAATAAAAAAAAAAGAAGTAAAGGAGTCACAAAGATTTGTTTGAAGTTTAAAACAATAGTCAGCAACGAAGCTGATCCGAAATGAAAGCGAGTGTGGTGGTGTGTCGGTGCGGTGGAGTCGTTGCTTCCCTCCACCTGTTCAAATTATCAGGTCATAGGTAAAATAAAAAAAAAAATTAAAAAAAAAAAAACCGGAATGTTAATGTATCAGAAAGAGAAGTTGAAACAATTTCGTCCCACTTAAGGACTTAAATGGTCGTCCTCAGACTTCGTCAGAGTTCGTCGCGTCACGATGTTGTACGACATCGCTCGTCGCATCGCGTCAACGAACGTCGTCTCGGTTGGCCCCACGTTTCATCCGCCGACGACGTGTGTCTCTCACCTAACCTCAAAACTTGGGTTCATTCGCAATGTGAGACTCCCAGCAGTCGGACGCGGACCCTTCAAGTCGAGACGCGCGGCCGCGACGCAGGTTGTATATCAACATACCGTTCACCATATCGCATGCCGCGCGCCACGCTGCTGCTGCCGCTGAGTCGCTACGCTACGCCGCAACGTGGATAGATTAACTCACAGTTTAATGAATTAACTCGCCGGCTGATCCGCTCCGCAGAACGGCTTGGAGGAGGTGCGCTTGTATAGTTGCAGAGCTTAGCCTCGTTCTCCCGCGAGACTGCCCCCCGCCTGGTATCGGTAGAGACCCATGCCGAGTTACTCCTCTGTCTAGTGTCTGGTCGCCGTCTACCTCTCTGACCTGTTCGGTGTTCGTTGGTCAAGAGTGCATTTCGGCGAGCTCTTCTGAGTCTCTGTCCACCGAAGTAAAACGAGGAAGTGCTAATTACCTATAGGGGTGGAACGGATGATCCTCTCCTCTGTTGGCAGTGTACTGGATACTAGATTGGATACTGGATACAGGTGGTTCGCTTATACCTCTCTCTTCAGACCGCACAGAGTCCAAAGTGCATTGGTATATATACTTTGGGACTGGTGTTAATCAACGTTCTATAGTCAAAGAGGAGTTTTCTTAGACGTCTTTTTGAAGAAACCATGGAGCACAGAAAAAAAGACTGCGGGCCGATCATTTACTTCATCGCTAAACCGATCGTTAAGACTGTGTATGAGTGATTCTATTGGTCCAATATTGTAAAACTTAGCCGTTGCTATGGTAACCATCGTTGTAGTGTGGCCGTTTTTTAAAGGTTACTCATGAATAGCCTTTATAAAACGAGACACTTAACAATGGTTACCATAGCAACAGCCAAGTTTTACAATTTTCGACCAATAGCATCACTCGTAGACAGTTTTAATTAACGATCGGTTTAACGATAAAGTAAATGATCGGCCCGCTGATAGAATTTACCATCTGTATAGCTGATTTTGGAGTCTGCTATTACGTATGGTAAATTTTACCATTATATGGTAAATGGAACGTACCTTGTGGTAAATTAAGATGATCTGTTGGTACATTTCACCACAAGGTACTAGCAGAGACAAAGATATACCTGGCCATGGTATGCAATACGCAACGCACGTAAAACATATGTTGAATGGTACATGTGCATTGCGTATTGCATACTATGGCCAGGTATCTTTGTCTCTGCTAGCACGTTAAATTTACCAGATGATGGTCAAATTTACCATACTTGATAGCAGGCTCCAAAATGAGCTATGCAGATGGTAAATTCTACCAGTCTTTTTTTCCGTGAGACAGCCGTGCTCATAGGCGGATTCAGCCACCGAAAACGGAGGGGGCGAACTCAGAATTTTCACCCCCCCTCCCCCCGGATACTCCCCGCTATAATAGGTTCATTCCTTCCTTTCTTTCCCTCGTTTCTTCCTATTTTCATAGAACGGGGCGGGGCGATCATCCATATCCTCCCCTCCCTTGTATCCGCCAATGGCCATTACGGAAAAATCTTGTGGACATTTTCACGCGGGGGCTCGGTTTGTTTGCTGCTTATTTTTTAATCTTAAAAGTTGGAAACAAAAGTTGTAAATAATTCATTTGAAATTGGTTTGACCTGAAAGTGAAAGACTTCGTTTAGAGGGACTATCTGGACACATAAATCGATATAACTTCATTTGGAAGAGTTTGATTTTCTCGTCACCTGGATAATTGTATGCAAATTAAGTAATAAGTATGCGTCCAGATAGCCTATCTAAAACACGACTAAACTTTTGTAGGAATTGTATTTTTTTTTTCTGAAAAGAATTTGCTTTTTGGAGTATTTTAGACTCCTTGTTATTTAAATTCCGACTTTCAAAGAGGAGTAATGAATTTTTGAAAATGGGTCGAAATCGAACTTTGATATTCGATATTTCGAAAACGAAAAACGATATCGGCGTTCGGTTTGCACCAAAAGTCTTAGAATTTTATGTCACTTCAAATCGATGTATCACAAGATATGGGTTATCATTTCAAATTATTAAGTTACAAGAGTGGAGGCCCCACCGGGTGGGGCCCACCCCCGCGCCCCTTGGGGAGTAGAGGGAATCGCGACTCTCCTATAAAGTCAGCCCCTCTAAATGATGGAGAATGGCGCAAATCGCGTATTTTTATCTTTAATAGGAAAAAAAGTTATGAGGGGGTGTGTAGTCACTTTCTGACCACCCTGTATATAGTTATACTACAACACGCAGGATACTTTTAGAGGCCCTATTCATGAAAGAGTCAAGACACGTGAACAGAAGTGAAGAAGAAGAAGGGGTGTGAGGAGTCTGGAGGCGTGCCTCTTGTTTACATTTTTATCCAACGATCTTCCCGCCAAAGATTACATGTACTATCGACGAATTAAAGATTGTCGCGAGATTTTTACTTATTTTCAGTTATGGGTGTGAGTGTGGGACTGATCTGCAACGATTTTGCCACCTCACCCGCACTGGCCTCTCGCCTGCAAAGTGTGAGGAGTATGAAAAGTGACCGAACCGGAACCTTGAAGGCGAAACTTAATAGCTCGTGAAAATCTCGCGACAATCTTTAATTCGTCGATAGTACCTATTCGTGTGTAAGTAATCTTTGTTAAGCCTAACCTTCAATTCCCGTTGGCCTCACTACCTGTTATAATTTACGGTGAAGAGTAATACGTTACTTTTATTCTATTCTGAACACAGATATTTCAATTTCAATCGAACATTTCATCAGTACAAGCTAAAAATGCCGAAACTTTCCTCAAAGCTAGGCAGTAGGGAAGATGGTTCCATGAAGATGTAAACCAGAGGCGCGCGCTCCAGGCTTCATAGACCCCTTCTTCTTCTTCAGTTTTCACCAGCCAATCAGAGGTCGAACCTCGTACGGCGAAACTCTTCCATTTATAGGGACTCTAGATACTATAATTATATTTTCTGCACCGGTGCAATACCCCGGAGAATTTTAGAACGCTCCCATCAAAGTCTATTTTCTAATTTCAAGCAAAGAAAAAAAGCTCGCAATTTTCATTTATTATTTACGTAAGATAAGTATATTCGCATTGATGAGATGGCTATAGCTAGCGGATAAAGGGCTGATATGAAAGTTGCTCTGAAAGGAGATAATCTCATTCTCAATTTTAAAGAAGGAGCCCGCGCCCTGCCTGCGCAAACTTAAGCTCTAACTCGGCAAATTCTCTTGACTCAAACTTTTTGAGCGATGCAGCCACAAGCTATTAACGCTTTGAACGATGGCTACTCCACGACTCGACTCCACGTTTCCTTATTCCATTGAGGTGGGTTGGCTGGTCCGACTCAGACGGTCCGTGCATGGTCCCTTTCCGCAGAATGCAGTCCACTTCATCATCCTCCTGCGTTCAATACTCTCGCACTGGACTTAGCAGCGTCGCGTCGCGCTTAGGTCGGTCACCGGTCGGTCGGTCGGTCGGTATACGCACTGCGCGTGTTACAAGGGCTTCGGTAAGCAAAAAGAGGCAGTCGGACAACTGGTCGAACAACCGGTTAGCACCGGCAACGGCCACTGGTTCACCGGTGCCGTGCATATATTGTGACTATAACTGCAGTGCTTATGGCGCGTTTTAATTTTTCATCGATGATACATACGAAACTTTTTAGACTGTTTTGATACAGAGATATATCGTATATAAACGACCTTGGATGAAGTAACCCTTCTCAAAAGAGAATTATGCTCCTCTGAAATGTCCCGAAGAGGCTGATGCAAAATGGCATCGCTAGGATGTTATGGGATCAACATAATTTGTCAATCTAATTAAAATTCTCATAAAAATTGGAAACTACCCTCAACAGTCTACACTGTTAGAAATGTTTACTCCGACTCCGGTTACATAAAAACCGTGATTTCTTCCGGTGCGGTGTATAGTTTTCGGAGTAAGATATTTGCGGATTGAAAAATGGTGCGAGAAGAAGGGAAGATATAGTCATTATTTGCACTTTTTCGGGGTTAAAAAATAATAATACTCCACCGAGGAGGCGTACACAAGTAGGCCGCCTCTTTAACGACACATAATTGTCCACGAACAGCACCAAACATCAGTGTTCTTTTGAATTAAATTTGAATGTATTTCAATGAATTTTCTTGCTAATCACATTAAAAAATTGTACTAATCCATAGTCTTTGAGACGCTGAAGTCAAAAATGATATTATTTTCTACTTGACCCTTTCCAGCACGCATTTTGGAATTTGACTTTTTTTGAGATTTTTTTAGACCGTTCAAAAGAGGACAATTTTTTAAGACTTTTGATGGGTCACACATGTTTTTGCAAAATGTCCATTTAAATTTCCATTTAAACCCATGTTACAGAAAATGGTACATATGCTGTACCACCTTGCTGGAAAGGGTTATCTCGTCCCGATTCTATACGCATATTATACCTTTCAAGAATTTTTCGTGATAAAGTTTAAATTGTGGAAAAACTAGAATATTTTAATTAAAACTATAAGGCCAAGTTCGAGCTTGATTGGCCAATTTACGAGCTTGATTGGCCAATTGGCCAATTTAAGACGGATGGCATTCTAATCACGCGAATTAAGGTCCAATTATAAGAAAAAAAAACCATTTTTGTGTCGACGGATCCTTGATTTGTGTTCATTTGGGGCGGACATCTAATGTCATTAAAGCGTAAAAATCGGCGTGCAAGCTGGCAACGCAGCACTTCGTCCATTTGATCCCATGTAAAATATCGATTCGAGGGAGTGCACTGTGCACCCCCAACGTTTTGACCCTTTTCATGGGTTTTAATGGACCAAATGCAACGTTGCCAGATTGCACGCGACGCCACTGATCCCGGTACACCCTATTATTACTCCGCATGAGAGTAAAGAGTACCCTCATTTTCAAGATCGCTCAGATTTTCACTCCGGAATTTTCGGTCGATGTTCAACAGTGCACTGTTGCCATACGCAGCAACGCTAAGGAGTGGGGGGTTGAAAATTCTCTGAAATTCTGATTTTATCTTTCAAACGTTCAAAAACTAGACCAGGGGGAGTATTTTGTCACACTCTGTATGTATAGTATGCCTCTCATTGCTCAAAGGTAAATGCTTCATTGCATCACATATGATCATGAATACATAGCACATCAATGTTGAAACGGCTGAAGTGACTGCATGATGACTAATTGAAGTTAGTCAAGATAGATTGCTGACGATAGACTGCCTGGGAAAAATACGACGGTCTTGGCAGATCTCCCCCTTTGAGTTTCACACCGTTTGAGGTGTTTACTGTTTACTTCTCCAGTCCCGCCATTAAAGAGAATTAAATCGGTGCTTGTTGTAAAGACGCAAAGCAACCTTAGATTAGCAGCCGGCAAGGTGGTAAAGCAATTCAACGCACAATATAATAATTAGTTGAGTTTGGTTTCCAAATACTCACACGTAATATTTAAGAAGAGCGAGTGTAGGCACTTACGATTGGTTTCGAAGCGCCTCTCTCGTGTATAGGTTATACTTTCGCATGTGTTTGCTTCACAGTGCGCCGGGTTATAGGTTGCGTAATTTCGTGCGACGCGCGCCATCCATGCCTATTCCGACAAGTGTTGCCAAATTTGGCATAAAATTCGACAATTTTACGTTGAGCTCAATAGAAAAAATTGGAAGAAACTCTGCAAAATGGCAACACTGATACCGACAAACACTGGATCGAATTATGAAATTTCCTGGACATAATTTTACCAATAAAAATTGAGAGCATGAACAAATACGATGAGATAACTTAAAAATATGCAAAATAGTTCAATTTAGAGCTTCAGATGAGTCAAAAAACATGTTTTTTCAAGCCAACAATCGTCAATTTTTCATGTCTCAAAATCTCCTTGTTCAGATCCAGTGTGCGACGCTGCCGGAGTACTCACTTCATTGGCTGCCCGCGCATGAGCACAAAAATCCCGTGTTATCCAGTCACTCTATAGCAGAGCTGCGTTTTTCCGCATAATTAATGGGATTTTTTTAATTCACCGATGATTCGATTGAGAAAAGATTACACAGTTCAATTCAGTTTCTGAATGGAGCTGTTGCAAACTTTTGCTACAGGCTTATTAATAGTTGATAACGGGGTAATACCCTGTAAAAATAACGATTAGCGCACTAAAAAATCACGAAATCCACTCCTAAATTCACAAAATGCTTTTAAATGCGAGACCGTAATGGCGGCCGAGGCCACGGTTTTCTTAGGGCAATTTTATGCTTCTTCTTCTTCTTCTTGTGTGGTGTTGCGAGAACACCTCGTGTAGATGGCGCTGATTGAAGATAGGGAACCCCAATGAAAACTGCGGCCCCGGCCGCCATTACGGTCTCGCATTTAAAATCATTTTGTGAGTTTAGGAGTGGATTTCGTGATTTTTTAGTGCGCTAATCGTTATTTTTACAGGGTATTACCCCTAAATCAACTATTATAACAAGCCTGTAGCAAAAGTTTGCAACAGCTCCATTATTAAAGCACGAAAATACTCTGATCAGTGATCATTTCTCAACGAATGGAGTCATCAGAAACTTGCGGTTATATTTATCATAAGACTATACTTATAACTACCATAAGAGTATTTTCGAGAATTACATTCATAAACTAAACTGAATTGTGTAAGCTACTCTCAAACCGGTAGAATCGTTGGTGAATTGAAAAATGCCGTTTGATAAAACACAAAACGGCAGCTATGCACTATATAGTCAATGCTCTAGCACACCGTAAAAAAACTTATATTTTAGGTCCCAAAAAGAAGTTGGTCCTCGGACTTACCATAAATTGCCAGCAACTTGTGAATCCTCACCGCTGCTGATTTAGAGTCCCTTAATGGTGACTCTCTATATGGAGCAGGGCTGCCATTTTGCGTGTAATCAATGCTATTTTTCTACTCACCGATGATTCCACCGGTTGAGAAAAGATTACACAGTTCAGTTCAGTGTATGACTGTAATGCACGAAAATACTCTGATCTGTAATCTTTCCTTAATCGGTGGAAACTCCGTTGATTAATTAAAATATCCGCAAGTTTTTTAAAGTCATCGACGGCTCCACCGGTTGAGAAAAGATTACAGATGCGAGTATTTTAGTATATTACAGTCATGCACTGAACTGAAATGTGTAATCTTTCCTCAACCGGTGGAATCATCGGTGAATTGAAAAATAGCATTGATTATACACAAAACGGCAGCCCTGATATGGAGTGCCGACACGAGCCCAACGAGTTCTGATTGGCTGTTGATTTAAAACGGGGAGCTCTATCAGACGACGCTATTTAGTGGCGAATGGAGCTGTTGCAAACGTTTGCGACAGGCTTTTATTATTAGTTGCTTCTGGGGCAAAACCCTGTAAAAATAACGATTAGCGCACTAAAAAAACACGAAATCCACTCTCAAACTCATGAAATGCTTTCTAACGGAGACCGTAATGGCGGCCGTAGCCACCGATTACATTGGGTTTCGCTCTATCTCAATCAGCTCCATCCTCACGAGGTGTTCTCGCAACACCACACAAGAAGATGAAGAAGCATACAAGGGTAATTCTCTGCTACTTCTACTTTTTCGCAGTCCAGTTTTCTAGAAAAAAAATTTTCGCCAAGCCGACAGAAATTGACAAACATGAAACTGTCTCAACTCTGTCCCTCTTGCTTTCATGGCATTTGTTCTTGTATTTTGCCTTTAAACTGGCAAATTAGCTGTAAATATGAAGCTTGAAGTTCTAATAAACAGGAAACTCACAACTCAATGGATGGAATAGAACAGTGGCGGCTCGTGCAATTTGGCAACCATGCTTGTTTGCCATTTAAACCTATGCAAAAGTATCGATATCTTGGGGGTGCAATTGCACCTCCTGAAGATCGATTGTTTTTCATAGGTTTAAATGGAGAGCATACGTTGTTGTCATATTGCACGAGCCGCTACTGGAATAGAGTCGGTTCAACAGTATGCGGTCGAATAATATGCATGAAAATGCTGAATTTAAAATAAAAAAAAAAAATCGCCTTTTTTCCCATTCATTTTGTTTTTGGGGTCTTTCATCCCTAACCTTTACAAGTTTTATGTTATTACTGCTACTACTACAATATCATAAAAAGTTGCTGTTATAAAATAATGCAATTGTAATTGCCATAAGATTTAGGCGGCCACGGCCACCATTGCTGTCTTGCGTTTCAAAGAATTTTTTTTAATTTTAGAGAGGATTTCGTGATTTTTTAGTGCGCTTTTCGTCATTTATACTGGGTTTTACAACACAAACAACTATTATTAAGCCTGTTGCCTGTAGCAAAAGTTTGCAATAGCTCCATTAGAAGGGGCTCCCTCATTATTTTGACCTGCTCATTTAACCACGGCAGTATTGGATCACTATTAAAACGCATTTTGTTGGTTCATGAGAGGATTTTAATAATTTTTTTTTGTTTCAATACAACTTTCAAGCTAATAACGTTGTAGGAAAAGTTTACAATTGACCCATTATATATTTTAATTTACTTTTTTCAGTTGATGGCACTCAAATCATTGTTTGAATTCCCTAATGTAGATGACATGTTCTGGCTCATTCAAATTAAAAGTTCAGCATCGAATAAAGGGCAATGTGCAAACATAGCGCGAGCATAGCGCGGCGCGGCGCACAGTGTGGACATTTGTCGATCTAGCTATTCAAAATTATATAACTTTTGAAAAAATGCAGCTGAGGAAACGAAACTTTGGGGATTCATCACCATTAGGGTAGCCTATATTTAGGTAATTTTTCATATTTTTGCGAACCCCTCGAAGGGGGGCAATGGGGCCCCCCAATTCCCCCCTTAAAAATTATCATCGGTAACCCCTATATTGTGACACATCAATCAAAACTGTGTAAAAAGTAGTGCATTTTCGTTTAAACCGGAGGTCGCTATCTCTTTTTGTTCCAAAGTTATTGTCGCTTAAAGTTTCATTTTGGATAAAAATTTCCCATTTAGAAATTCAAAATTCTATAATTTTGGAAAAATTACAGATAGGAGAATAAAACTTTGAAGATTTGTTACTAACATGGTAGTCTATCTTTAAAAGAGTTTTTTTCGGAGGGAAACTATCCAAGGGGGGCTCGGGCCTTCGACGCCCCCTCCCACAAATATATTTAATCGGGAACTTATAGGAAATAAAATTATAAAGCTCATAAGAGGGTTTATGACGGAACGTAAATTAGTATAATATGAGTATATTATAATATACTATTTCTCTTTGATGTTAAGTGTAACTTGAGTCAAATTGTGGGGAGAGGGGTGCTGGAAAATAAATTCAAGAATAATTCTTGAAAATGCAAAGTCATCAATAGGGTTTTACGGGAAAATTATTTAGTCAAATTTTGTTAATTTTTTTATTTTTTTATTATATTTTACCAGTGACTGTCCCTCTCTTTCATCAAATTACATTTATCAAAATCAGAGTCGCTAAAATAGAGAAAGTTACAATAATTTAACCCGTAATCAAGCAAATTGTTCCTGTAATTTGCGTCATCACAGGTTGAGCGGGACATTTGACCAAATGAAGTATCAGATATATCGGTATTAATACAAAATATTTAATTCAGTTATAAGAACTATGAAAAAAATTAGTCAATTTCTGAGCCTGGTGAGTCAGTACATTCAGAGGCAGTGGCGGACGCAGGATTCTTTTTGGTACGGGCTTGCACTGATGAGCGTTTGAGTGAAAATTGTTCCCCTCTTCCCCTCCACCTCTACAAATCGGAGGTCTGGGGGGCTATAGCCCCCTTTAACCCCTCCTTCCCCCGCGTCCGCCACTGTTCAGAGGTATTGGTGGCATCAACAAGGCTTCTGTCCTCCTCGCTTGATGAATTTTCGCTATTTGGTCCATTTTCACGGTGCAATTTCTCTCTGAAAACAAGGAGAAAAACTAAGTTTATTTCATTTGCGCACATTTGCGCAGTGGGAGACAAAAATAGCTGAAAAGTAGATGAAATTACCTTTCTTTTAGAGCAAAAACGGTAGATGGTACAAAATGGTACAACAGAAAAAAACTCTGCTGAAACTTGTCATATGTCAAAAATATACTAAAATTTAGACTAATTATAGAATGTAAATTATTCTAAGATTAAAAAACTTACCTTCCATGGTTTTCCCTCCTTCTACTTACTTTGAAGAACACGGAAAAAAATCTATGACTCGTTTAACATGTGTTTTGTTTACATTAGGCCTATTCTATCAAAACAAGTGTCACGGGTGAAAATAGAGATACTTACCAGTGTTAATTGAACTTCGAACTTGGCTGGTGCCCTTGTCGTCCGGTTTTAATCAAAACAAACGTTAGATATGTCTTATCTAGACATCTTTGAAGTCGAAAAGCAAGCGCACAGTGGATTTTTTTGATCTTCATTTTGAATAGCTAAAATACACGTATGTCCACACTGTGCGGCGCGGCGCGGCGGCGGTTGGCGAGTTATTGAGCGTGAAAGCGCCTCTAATAACGAACTTTCCCCCGTGTATTGAATTACACACGCGGCTCTTTCTTTGAAACTTCAATAACCGACGTCCCTTCAACTAGGAAAATCGGGAATTATGATCGAATTAAGCACGGCTGTTTCAGCTGAAATTACGAGGTCTCCGGTCCATCCATCCACTCTCATAAAATACACAGGTGTGTCGCGTAAGCAGTGCTATAACTATTGTTCGGCATAATTTGTCCCGCTGATGCGTTGCGTCGAAAATTCGCGAAGTTCCGAGCTATTCTGACAGTCATGTTGCTAATATATTGCTCCTTTGTTGAGGATATCCCGAATGCAAAATTCATCGGAAGTGAGATGGATTGATCATATTAAGGAAAATAAGTGATTTTGAGAAAATGTTAATGCTATATCCCTTGAGCTGCATTGGAATTAATCATTGATCCAAAAAGTATAGTAGAGTACTAATAGAAGGATATCATGAAAAAATATCAAAGCACCACGGACAAATTGGCTGAGTCCAAGGAATTACCTATAAATGTCACTCTTTTTTTTTTTTTTTTTTTTTTTTTTTTTTTTTTTTTTTTTTTTTTTTTTTTTTTTTTTTTTTTTTTTTTTTTGCAATTACGAGTGTGATTCATGTGAATATGTGGATCCGAGGGCTCACAATGAGGGTGGAGTTACATGACTTTTTCAAAGAAAAAAAAAATCAATTTTTATGGAGATACTAGCGATTAAAAAACGATAAAAGCACGGAGAATGCCCGGAACGATATAATAAAAGTCGCTTGGAGAAGGCCGTGATTTATATATTTTTTCCCTTCGAATTTCTATAGAAAAATTACCGTTGCAATCTTGATCACAGGAGCGCCTATGCAGGGGAGGGGGTGTAAATGGGCATCCCCCCTCGCGTAAATAAAAAACTATATCTATTTCTACGTATTTCTCTAATACGAGCTGAAAAAAGAAAATGTTTCAAAATCGAGGGTTTTGCCTTTTCTGCAGTTTGGTTTTGAGATTTTGCGCCCCCCCCCCTTGGTAAATTTTCCACCTGCCAGGTCAGCATGTTTGACCATTGCAAATCTAAAATACTGTCTTATCGTTGAGTCTCTATCCGGTTCTCGACAAGATGTTACTCCAGTGTTGCCAGATTGGGGTGAAAAAGCCGTACGCTTTACATTGATTTAAATGGGGACGATATGGCTTCTTACCCTCGATCTTGCAACACTGTGTTACTCTAACTCCCACTGAATAATGATAGAAATCATTGGCTCGGTTGTCTGGATCCTAAAGTCAAAGATAACGGAATTTTACATTCATTCCAATATTAAAACATACAAATTAAATGGGCAAAAATATTAAAGTAAAAACAAAGGATTTAAATAGACCAACAACGAATTAAAACTTCCGAGACGTTTCGGTGCACTCACAGCACCATCAATTGGAAAATTATAAACATAAAAATAAAATACTCAAAACTAGGAGCACATTCCACTCAAGTTGGAAGAGGGACTGATTAACAAAATACCGCAACATCGGATACATAAACAAAACAGACCAACAAAACGCAGACATGCAGAGCCTCAATCAGTTGCTAATGTTTGGAAAAACTGGAGGAATGCAACACTCACTCAACTTTTCCAAGTATATGGAGTATTTCCAAGTATCCAAACTTTCTAACACAGCTCTAGCGTTGTAATTTTTCTCCTGTGCTAGAACCTGGATGTATTCAAAATGAAACGGATGACCACACACTTCCTGATGCTGATAAAGGGCAGTTTTACCATCACTATTGTTTTTATGTTTGTGGCCATAAATCTTTTTAATGAGCTGTAGCCCTGTTCATCCAATGTATCCCATATCGCAGCCCTGACACTTCACATTAACAACTGTGATTGAGGCTCTGTCTGCGTTTTGTTGGTCTGTTTTCTTTATGTAACCAATGTTGCGATATTTTCTTAATCAGTCCCTCTTCCAACTTGAGTGGAGTGTGCTCCTCGTTTTGAGTATTTTATTTTTATAATTTTCCGATTGATAATAGTGCTGTGAGTGCACCGAAACGTCTCGGACGTTTTAATTAGTTGTTGGTCTAGTGATAATAGCACAGAATAATACAATCAGAAGGGAAACTCCTATAAGAGCCAATGGAAACAAGATTTGGAATTTACTGGCACAAACTGGCAACTGTGCCTACTCACTTCTCAAGATGGCGGACATGCTTTTTCAGGCTATACAACCAATCACAACTCGGCCAGTTGCCGAAGATCTGCCGAAGATTGCCGAAGATACTCACTTTCGAACATGGCGGCCCGAAGTAAAGAATGTTTCAAAATGAATTAGAGTTTCCCTTCTGATTGTATTATTCTGTGATAATAGTGCTGTGAGTGCACCGAAACGTCTCGGAAGTTTTAATTCGTTGTTGGTCTAGTTCCCATTTTAATTCGACTTTATTGTTTGTACTATTAATTCCAATGGAAGGTTTTGTAATTTTTCAACGAAATCTGACACGGTTAAAATGCTGAAAAATGTTGGATCTTCCTTGCTAAAACTTCGTACCTCTACTCAGATTAACCAGCGAAAAATTATTAATGAAACGCATTTTCTAGTTGAGACTCATTGAGCCGTTCATTATTCAAGATCTTGATTTTTGATTCATGAAACAATGTCCGAGGAATTCCTTAATTCGACCCACTATTGCGATGTGGCGAGAGTTTAACTCTCTCTGATTGACGAACGTTTTATTCCGGAAGGGTCGGCGATGAACTCAACGGTGGAAATCAAACGGATTTCTGACTTACTCTTGAAGTGCAGGTAAGTATTAAATATACGCACCTCTATATTAAAAGCATATAGTTTAAATTTAAAATGCATTTCTTTAGTCTTCATGCAAGGGTTCATCACCATCACTGGTACGCGTTCCTCACCTTTGAAATACAGCGGCAGCTCATGCAATCTGACAACCGGCCGAGCTCTTTTTCCATTTAAATCTATGCAAAAAGATCGATACTAGGTGAGGAACGGCGCGACGCCTTACCAAATAATCGATTATTTTACACAGTGTTAAATGGAGAGAATCCATTGTTGCCAAATTGCACGAGCCGCCCTCTGTTGAAATCGTGTTCATGATAAATTGAAGTAGCTACGCGAACCTCAAGAAATTTTTTTTCATTTTCACTCTGCAGAATCTATCAATTCGTTGCAAGGCGGTCGTATAACCATACGTTGCTTTCATTCCAGAGAACGACTTAATGGTGCGCATTTTAAACCGTTCTATCACCCCTCCCCCCTTACCACCCATGATGAAAGTATATTTGAAGAGAGTTTCCGCTTGTCGGTACCAGGCAAAGAAAACTTCCGCCAGGTTTTTTTTTTTTTTTTTAATTTCTTTTGTAACCCCCTTCCCCCATTTGATTGCACACCCTCTCTCATAATATTTTGAAATCCTACAAAAATTGCGCGAAACGCCCCACCGTATAATGAAAATTTGTTTTGCATTCTACCTTGTACACTTGTCTATTAAATCGGTTTATTTTCCAAGCGCAAGCTCCCCCGCAGTCCCCGCATGTTCCCGGTTTTAGTATTTGTAAATTATTGTAATTGCCAGTATAAAAATCTCTAGAACACGATAAATGACGTAGGTACAGCGTGCAATTTGGCAACGTCGTATTTACTCCATTAATACTCAAGTAAAAGATCGATTTCGAAGCTGCTCACCCAATACTCGATTCTTCGATCTTTTTCGAGGGTTTAAAGGTGCCACGTGCAACGATGCCAAGTTACACGCTTCGCCACTAAATATGCGAGGTGGGCTCGTCTTGGAAATTAGAAATATACATAGATAATTTATCGTGAAGTGTCTTCTTTGGTGTTTTGGGTTGTTCTGACAACATCGGATTTTCTTTTTTAACCCTTTTACAACCAGTTTAGGAAGACAAATCTCCGCTTGTTGACTCAAATTAAATGAGTAGTAATAATGAGTAATTATTCCTACTCGACGATGTTGATTTTGCCTATATCATGGGCGGATTCAGGGAATTGTCTTTCTGTCTCTTCTCCCATTTGAAAACGTGCGTTAAAAAAGGACAGAAGAGGGGGCCAAAGTCACGTGATGGCCGCCCCCTCTGATATCCTTTTTTAACACATAAGTTCAAATGGAAGGAGAGAGAGAAAGACAATTCTCTGTATCCGCCCATGGCCTATATCCTTCTAACTGCAGGTACTTGCAGTGGAGTACTATAAAGCGGGGAAACGTCAACAATTTGGAGTAGCTCCTGATGTCAATAAAAAATTAAAAGTGAATAGTCGCTTATTTCCCTCTAGAAAATCGCCCAGAATCGATTTTGTGTTTTAGTTTAAATGGAAAAAATCACGGAAGCCAGATTTCACTAGGCGTCTACGGTCCAGTCCGCACTGACCGCTCTTTAACCCTTTATGGACCAAGCCCGAGTATACTCGTTTTTTTCCTCCAAAGTGTTTAAAATAGTTTAAGTGTTTATTCCAGAAAAGCGCGACTATTGATGAAAACACTTACAGGAGAGTCTCTTCGGGCGCCTTCAATTTATCGTACAGGCAATTTCAACTCCTCCGAGTACGAACAGTTAACTACCTTCCCTGCATAAACGGAAGAGAGGCTTTCTTTTGAACTAACCGGGCCCTTAAAGAGTTAATACACAGAGATGCGCTCTGGAAACATGGGATAGGTGTAGAATTAAATCATAAAGAGCTGATTTTGAACGGCAAGCCGCCATGGCAACACAATATTATATATTTTCAACCTTTCCAGTTCAAACTGCGAGGGATCAAAAGCGGTAAAATATAAAATATCATTGACTAGAGAATGACTAAAATTCCATTTCGCTTGGCGAATGAGATCTTCGTTCAATTTTGCTCGCAGTTTTTCCACGTGCATATGTAAGGCGACTTTTCTGTCGGACACATAAACCGCGTCATTTCCATCGACCAGTCGGTAGACTTGTTCGTTACTGGCTCCATCATGTTGTTCCATAGTCCATTGGCCGCTGAAAACAGACGAGAAATTTAGGGTCAGGTATAAACAACCAAAAACAAAAAACAAACAAAAAAAATCCATAGTTTATTAATTTCATTTTTAGTAAGTATGAATCTTAGCAAACTTTTGCGAAATACGAACGACTAGCTCTTAAATGCTCTGAAACAAATATAGGATTTTGGTAATGGCGACTTGCCGGTGATGAGCGTTCCAAACAGAGACAGTTTGTATCTCTCGCTCTCTCTTGATCCCTCACGTACTGCCATCTCACTCTAATTTCAAAAATCGTATGTAGAGACATCTTTCGTGAGATTTTTTGGCTGAAATGAATTCCTCAAGGCATTTTAATGCTATTTTGATAATATTATAGGTCGTAAAACAAAGCCCTGTATACGAATTTCAAAACTAGAAAGAGATGGGTAAACATGGGGGTCACGGGAGAATGAGTGAAATAATCTGGAACACTACGCAAGTTTTACCGCAACCGATTGCGACCGATGAGTGCATTGTTGTGGTTGATGGCTAACTGTTGACTTCGCACTGAACCCGTCTATTGGTAAGAACTAAGCAATATTGTTTACTTTCCCGATGAATTTTGGAGTAGGAATTCTCAAAACTTACTTGACTTTCAGTCACTGTTCAGGAATAAGGGAAGGCCCACATGTAGAACCGATACTCACATGAGCACCTATTTTCAATGGTCTATGCTTTCGGCGACCCTCTGTGGAACTGCGCTCTTCAAGTCTACACAATCTTCTCTACCTACCTCTCTAGCACGAGTTCTCTATGTTTACGTCGTTTTAATAACAAGCTTTAGTGAACTTGTGTCGTTGTAATCATCCCTTTATAATCTAAATTAATATACATTTATCACCCTGTATCGTCGTATTGGTGTCTTACCCTTTCAAATCGTCCGCCCTCATTTTGCGGAAACAGTCACTTTCTACGAAGATCATTTCTACGATTGTAGATGATTTTCAAGTTCCCAATCAATCACGAACGCATTAAAAGTTTGTCTATCATTTTAGTTGCATTATATTATACGCGTAGAAAACAATAATTGGAAAAAAAAGTATTGACAAATTTACATGGCAAGCATAACAACCATAAAATTCCAAGAAGGGCCAAGCATTTGGGTATGATTTTCTCTGTCTTTTCTTTAAATTTACTTCATAAATTATTGTAACCAAGAGGACTGAGAAGTCATTTTTGCAATTCATTCTTCCTGCATTTCGTCAGCGCGGGCTCGTATTAGTGTCTCAGAAAAGAAGAGTAGGGCGCATACAAATTAAAAGATTAAAATTATGATCACCATTAATTCGCATTCGTAACTCATTTTTTTCTTCTTTTTTATACAATGCAACTGCATTTTCAACTGGGTTTATGACTCTCAGAACTGAGCTGTTGCGATTAATTTGGATTATGAAGAAAATGAAAGTATCCGTGTCGATTCTCAACTCGGTAATATAATTATTTTTAGCTACATCCGCGCTCCTCGGATTCAATTAAAAGATAATCATTAAGAAAAAAAAAGAAGGAGTTTGTTTTCCAAGTTGGCTACAGGTTGTGCGTTCTTCGTTTGAACAGAGATCCGACAGTTTATACCTTTCCTTTAAAACATATAGATCGTGAAAATCCTCGACTGAAGAATGACAGAAAAGTTGCAAGTAAAAACGTAGATCAGAGCTGTCGTTTTGCGGACCTTGGTTAGAATGGAGCTGTTGCAAACTTTTGCTACAGGCTTATAAATAGTTGATTATGCGGTAATACCCTGTAAAAATAACGATTAGCGCACTAAAAAATCACGAAATCCACTCCTAAATTCACAAAATGCTTTTAAATGCGAGACCGTAATGGCGGCCGAGGCCACGGTTTTCTTAGGGCAATTTTATGCTTCTTCTTCTTCTTGTGTGGTGTTGCGAGAACACCTCGTGTAGATGGCGCTGATTGAAGATAGGGAACCCCAATGAAAACTGCGGCCCCGGCCGCCATTACGGGTTCGCGTTTAAAAGCATTTTGTGAGTTTAGGAGTGGATTTCGTGATTTTTTAGTGCGCTAATCGTTATTTTTACAGAGTATTAGCCCATTTTCGACTATTAATAAGCCTGTAGCAGAAGTTTGCAACAGCTCCATTAGTGGCGTCGCGTGCATTGTGGCAACGCTGAATTCTACCCAATTAAACACACAAAAAAGGTCGAACTATTGGAGGTGCACAGTGCACTCCCTCGAATCGATACTTTGCATGGATTTAAATGAGAAAATTGCAACGTTGCCATACAGCAAGCAACGCCACTGGTTAGATTTTTTTAATTCACCGGTGACAAACTGATTACACACTGAGAGAGATCACTTTAAAAAAAAAAAAAAAAAAAAAAAAAAAAAAACAAGGAAACACGTTTACTTGGGACAGTTTTCCTTGCGCGAAGTAAAGTTCTGATTGCATGAATAAAGGAGAATAACTGTCATAATAACAAGGAGTCTTTTACTTGTGGCAGCAGAAATTTTCCTTGGGTTGAAGGAATTCCCCCTTTTATAGTCAATATTTCACTGTGCAGTTTCTTCAACACAAACGATATACACCTTGGATTAAAAAATAATTCTCTCTGTGCGTGGTCCACTGCAACTCAGTTAAGGAAACGAATACAGATCATAGTACTTTCGTTGGTCAGTTACACTTGCTGAATTTGATGTATTCTTCTCGCCATCCGGTGTTCATCATTGGTGAATTCACTTTAAGATCCGCATAAAACGACAATCCTGATACCTAAACTGGTTAACTTCGCCCACTTTTGTCAAGGGTATTTTCATAGCTAGGGCCAAGAACCCAATAGGTTACGCACGAGAATTTTACTGTCATCATTTTGCTTCCTTGTTATCTTAAGAATATCCATGCGAGCAGGGATCAAGAATAAACATTGTTCCCTGTTTGATGAGGCTATAAACTTCTATTCACCGTCACAATTCTTAGTTAATACGTCACAAAACAGCAGATGCGCTCTCGGTGTAATTAGGATTTCGACGAAATAGAACACCTGATGATTTATGACCCCTTTCCTTTCAAACAACGCTCTCTGTCTTCCTAAGAAAATACCTTTGCTGAGTAATTAGGCTTTCCGCAAAAGAGAACACTTGCTGTTTCGCAATTATACAGGGTGTTTTTAAAACTTATGTCATCCTTTCTACCTCGTATTTTTGAGGTCCAAATAAGACTTTTTTTCCCTATAAACGTGTGTCCGAAAATGTCCCCCTTTTGAGCTACAGCCCCCCAAAGTTTTAAAAAAGTGTTGGTTTTTCTGGAATATCGACCATAATGAATCTAGGAAGTTTCGGCGCGGAAATTTCGGCGCCGGAAATCTCGGCGCAAAAATTTCGGCGCGGGGAAATTACGGCGCGGAGAGATCTCGGCGCACGGAAATCTCGGCGCCTGATTTTTTTTCAAGCGGTAAAGGTAAGTAACTTCGAGTGTAGTTAGTACTTGGATTGATTATGGGGAGACCGTTTTTTTCAAGCTG